>JARBWK010000009.1:76531700-77131700 GCA_030556195.1 Anolis apletophallus
AGAACACATTCAATTTGAAATTATGGAGATCAGGGTTAATGAGTTGGATGAGAATAAATTGCAGGAACTGTTGGGGCGATGGGACCGGGTAAGACAATATATTGTTTGGAGAACCCGAGATCAAGACACGAGTAATAAGTTGGATCTACTGTTTAATTTGTAATGAACTGTACAACATGCTTGAAGGAAAAGAAGAATAGTGATGGAACCCTCAGAAGGGGTGGAGGGGTGTGGATGCTTGTGAGGGTGGAAGGGGCACTTTCACAGTGCACTTGTTTGTTATGGTTGTTGTATGGATGTTGTTTCCCTTTCTGTATGTCAAAAAAACCAATAAAAAAAATTAGAAAAAAGAAAAAAACAAGAAAAAAACTTAGAACTTCATCACATGGAAGTTTTCCTCCGTCTTGTCAGTATGATAAAAGAGAGAGGACTTCATTTTCAGGAGTTTGGTAACACTGATTCAAGAAAGTGGGAGGGAAGATGGGGGAAAGGACATGGGATGGCTGGCCATCCCTGAAGATGGACCTTGCTGGGAGAAAAAAGTGTTAAGACAGGTCCTCACTCTCTCCAACACTTTCCCCTACTTTCCCTCATTTTTCCCTGCTTCCTTCTCACCTATCTGGTGAAGTCTGTAAATACTGGCATGGTTTCAATGAAAAAATCCACCCTATTTGGGGTCGGTCCCTCCAAAAGTAATAAATAGTTATGTTTGTGGCCTGGACCACTCAGAACTGGGTTGGAACAGGAAGGTTGGGTGTGGGGGGGAGAGGAAGAAAGGAAAACTAAAGTGAGGGGAGAGACAAAACAATGAAAGCAGGCAGACAGGCAGGGAGAAACTAAGGAAGGAAAGTGGGGAAGGGCAAAAAGGAAAGAAAGAAAGAAGAGCAAGCATGATGTATGAAAGGAAGGGTGGGAGAAAAAAAGGAAAGGATGAAGGAAAGGGGGAAAAATATAGGATTGAAGTGATGAAGAATAGGAGTGTGTGCCACATAGGACCTCATCACACTAAGAAACTCAACCTGGAGGAAAGTGGGGGCATCCATGGGGCAGTGGGGCATTTCGGGCAATCAGCAGGAGAAACCATCAATGTGATGAGGTCCATACTTGTTCCTGCAACAAAAAACCCATGATTGATAAGATATACTCTGTAGCCAGAGCTGAAGTAAGTTTCTGTGTAGAATGGAGCTGGCTGCTATCTTTTTCTTTCTCTCAGGTATCCTTTTTTTTTCTGTATCAGGAGCGACTTGAGAAACTGCAAGTCACTTCTGGCATGAGGGAATTGGCCGTCTGCAAGGACGTTGCCCAGGGGATGGCCAGATGTCTTACCATCCTGTGGGAGGCTTCTGTCATGTCCCCACAAGGTATCTAAAATATCATGCCAAGCTCTTCTCACACTTTCACACTATTAGTCCATTTCACCTTGTTCAGCATAAAAACAATACTGCTAGCCATTCCTTTCCATGATTCTATGTACTGGCAAATCAGAACTGGTAGAGACAGGGCCCCTATGAGAACAGGGGGATAATTACAATGGGAAAAGTAAAATTGGTGAAGGATCAAGAGACTGCAAAACGAGGGGGAAATTGCCACATCTTTGTGTTAGAACTAGGAATACCTGGACCATCTGGAAATGCAAGCTGATAACTTGCTACTTTTTCTCAATGCTTTGAATAGTTATAAATTTTTCAGAATGTTGTATATGCCGTCACACTAAGTGTTTCTACCTCAGGCAGAATATGTTAGTTCCCTAGTTGTTATGTTCTTATATCCAAATATCTACCATTTAGAACCCAAGCTCATTAACCCATTAACTTCTAGATTAGGACCCATATGTTTCCACTAAATTGAGAAATGATATGCCCCATGTTGATATTCAGATTTAGGGATTACTGTCATGTGTGGGACCTCCATTCCTGTTTATACATCTTTAAATCACCATTTCATACTTTCTCCATATTGATTTGAAAGCACAAAGATGCCTTCTGGCAAAAGTCTTTCTGGCTCAATAAAAAAAATCTAAACTGCAGAGGCAAGGTTAGAAACTCTGTTTTCTTTATATTGGCTGTGGTTCTGCTGGCCCTGCATGTTGCATTGATAATTTCCACAGGAGGCTCCAATTTAATGGTCCAGTAGAACAAACTCCCTGCCGGTTGTACCTTTCTAGGGCTTCCTTTAGTTCCTGCTGATATTAATGGGATAATTTCCATTGCCCCAAATTCCAGATGTCTTTGCAAATGAGTAAGTGCCATTTCAAGAAGCTATGCATATATTTAGGAGTGTCTTGAGCAAAAATTATTGCCTATTGAACAATGTGTGTGTATGTGTCGGTGTGCATGATATCAAAAGAGTTCAAGAACAGATATAACAGTTGTATTCATGAGCATCTGTCAAGTTCAGTAGGAGCCATGTGAACCTCGTGATGCACATCTGCACCAGCTGTGTTTGTGCAAATCACTAAACAGAAGCACACATCTTTGCACACAATATATAAAGAGAACGTTGTATCTAAAAAGGTTTAGCAATTGAGACTTGCTCTTCGTTTCTTTTGTTAGTTTGTCCTATGCGTGATGAAAAGAGAGAATCTTCGAAAGAGAAATGTTTCTTTAATAATTGTTTTAGTTTGAAAAATGCTTTTAATTACTCCCATTTAATTTAAGAATAGTTTTAAAAAACATAAAAAGGCTTAACAGGAAATAATAATAAAAATAGTTTGTTAGTTAAGGAAATTAAGGGAGGTGAAGTCTGGAGAGAGGCTGATTGTATTTAAAATGTGAATCCTGATCTTTTCTTAATTAGTGTGATTTATTGCCAGAATTGTTCTCTAAGACAGGGATATCAACAGCTGTAACTAACTGAATATTTTCCAAAGGTTAAAGTGAATGCATTGGAGACTACAGAGCTGAAGGTGGCAGCATTGGGCGAGACTCCATTCTGTGCCCCGACAAAAACATTTGGAGCTAGGCAGTATCTAGTAGCCATAGCCACCATATGTTGCAAATGTATTGTGATAATCTTCTTTCCCCCTTCTTTGTTTGTAGGGTTTTCCTAACTTTATTATATTTATAACCATTAGGACCTGGCAGATACAATTTACCTGGAATCCATCTGGCATTTTATGTTTTCATTTATCTACATATACTCACAGCATACAGCCTGCTATGGTTTAATATTGAAGTTTGCTTTTGGCATGTATCTTCCCATATGATGATGAAATGAATCCAATTAAGTGCTCTAATCCCTGCAGTTTTCATTTATAGGTGATTTCACACATTTACAGTGAACCAGGGCCGTAGCCAGGATTTTGTTTCAGGGGGGCTGAGTTTGGTTCGGGGGCTGAGGCTGGGTGGGAGAGGATCTACCCTAGCAAACCTTTTGTATTGTTATCCCAATAACCCCATGAATGTGGGATATAATGAGCATGGTGATCAGATCATGATATAAATGCACATAACAGTTTAAATAATGCACCAGTAAGGCCTTCTCGCGGACCACCCTGAGAATTTCGGGGGGGGGGGGGGCTGAAGCCCCCTTAGACCCCCCCTGGCTACATGCCTGCAGTGAACCATTCATATCTGTTGGAACTTGGTTCCAGGATGTCCTGTGGATATCAAGAGCCATAGATGCTCAGATCTCATTACATACAAGTAGTGGACATGCTCAGTGTTGCCTGGGTATCAGAAGGGCTGCTCCCCCCCCCCTGCTTTCATCATTCTTTCTCTTTCCCTTCCTCATACTTTTTCCTCTTTCCTCTTTCTTCTTTTTCCTATCTTCCTTTTTATTTCTCCCCCTCCCTCTCTTCTCCATGGATAGGCAGCAAAAGGGAGTCTGAAGGGGTGGCGTTGGTACACAGAGTACCTTGGTTAAGGTAACGTCTCTCTATATAGCAAAACTAACCTGGTCTAGTTGCTGAACATAGTCATTGCTTTTGCCCTAATTTGTCTCAGCTAGCTGTAGCACAGCAGTTCTCGTTCGTGCCTGGAGGGCAGGGGACAGGGCCTGGGGTTCCATTAGCATTAGAACCGGCTGTGCTAGAACTGGATTCTGAGGATGAGCTAGATGATTGGGGCACAGAGCAGCTTTCCTCGCAAGAGCCTCTTTCACCGACAGAGAGCTTGGCATGGGAAGAAATGTGTTTTGGTCCAAGGGATGATTCAGATCACCAGGTGCAGTCTGATAGTGAACCAGGGAGTTATGAACACTCGGGAGGGAGATCTTCCCAGGAGCCCCTGGAGGAAGATATGGAACAAAGCGCATGGGAAATGGATAGGGAGGAAAGCTCTCAGAGAGATAGCAACACAGCTGCCGAAAGACAAGGTCGAACCTTTGATAGGAGACGGAGCATTGAGGCTAGTAGGAGGGATTGGTCCTGAGCCCTAGATCGACCGAGGTCCGTCAGCAGAGATTGGAGACGAAGAAGCCTAGGCGTCGAGGACCTCGGCCGAAGGATTAAGTATAGGATCCGTGGGAACGAATCCTCAGTTCTCCGACCACGTCTTTCCTGATGAGGCGCGAAGCGGAGTGGGACCACAAGCCAAACTGTGGTCATCAAGTCTTGCCTTGAGTTAGCCTTGCCTTGTTTCTTGAACTTCATTGGATTGCGGAGCCTTGCCAAGCTTTTAGCCCATTTGCTACGTTACTTTGGACAATCTTGCTTTACTACCTTTTGGACATTTGCATATTATTGGACTCTATATTCTTTGGAACTGTTTTTATACTCAATAAAGTAGTTAGCCTTCAATGTGTCTCTGTGTGTGTGATTAAGGGGCCCGCCAAGTCCGTGCTTGTGACACTAGCCTAGGAGAAGGCAGAGAAGATCTCTGTTTGACCAAAACAAAATCCACATTTGATCAATTTTTTTGTTAGCACCAAACAAAATGCCAGAAAAGGGTATGAGCTTTTGGGCTAAATATTAGAAAACATCGAAAATATTGTTTCTGAAAACATAGGGCTAGGTATTAGAAAAAGGTATGTAATGGGGAAATAAATAGAACATTCCAAACATTGGGACAAATGTGGTTTATTAAATTAGAAACTAAACTCATTCTCATAACGGAGATAAAAAACAGAATTAAACCAAGGCCAGTATGCAGCTGTAATGTTAATGCCTAGAAATGCATAGCAAGCGGTAGAATTGATGACTGGACTCCAATTCTGAAGGCAGAAGGCTAGTTTTAACTCAGGAATCTGCCTATTGTCTTGAGTGAAATACGCAGGTCCCAGAGCTGACATAGTGTTGCACCTCAGATCTGGAACGTACCTCCCTAGATCACACACACAAGCAAACTCTGTAAAATAGTCCATAAGATGAAAGAAGTAATGCAAAAAGTAAGTCCACAGGTAAATCTTGAAAAGTTCTTAAACTGGAGTAAATCCCAAGGAAAGCAAATCCAAAACCATGGCAGGCTGCTCCGGCGGCCGAAACAGGAACTTAGAGTCCAAAACAAACCGTGGCAACGGTCAAACGGGAACGTAGCTCGGCAGGGCAAAGCCGCTCCTGCAGCCAACTTGAACCTGGGATCTTGAGCATGAACTATCCAAGCCAAACGTAGCTTCAGCTTTGGCGAGATCTTCCCCGGGCCAGTCTCTTAAAGGAATCTATTTTCTGTGGGACCACTGAATTCCCCGTTGCAAATTCCAATCCCTCCGGGAGGATCTGATACTAGCCCTTCTATCAAAATCCAACAACTTGTTAGTGGGCCCAGGTGGACTCATATCTTGCTGAGCAAGCTCTTCCTCCCTATTTCCCGGGAGCTCAGCTGGCAAGGGAGTAAGGTTCCTGTGAGAGTCAAGGTTACTGGAGTTCTCGCTGTCTCGAAACTAACTTCCATGGAATCATCATTAACCCCTTCTTCAGGCCAATACCCATGCAGCCAGTCATTATCCCAAGCCAAATCCTCATTTACAGAAACGTCCCCATCTGGCCATTCATCCTCCCCATCCTGGCCCTGATCCACTGGCACCACTGGTGCCTGTCTCTGACCACTAGGCTGGGGCATCACACTGCTAGGCTGGAACACCACACATAGAGATCAAACACATAACAACATCACTAAGTATTTGACTGTATTCCCTGTCTGCTCCCAATCCCAGAGAGAATAGGAATTAATGCAATACAATGTTCCCTTGCTACTTCGCGGCTCACTTATTGTGGACTCGCTGTTTTGCGGATTTCAAAAAATATTAATTTAAAATATATATCATGGTATTTTTGCTGTTTTGTGGGCTTTTGCTGCTACCGCTCTCCAAGGCACTTTCCCTCCTCAGTCCTCCCTCCCTCCCTCCCTCTAGCCTTGAAGGGCCTTTCCTCCCTTCCTTTCCTTCACTTTATTTTAAGTTTATAAAGACTTAAAATAGTGTATAACTACTAAAATAATGTATAAATATTAAAATAAATAGAGCATCCTTACATCGCGGTTTTTCACTTATTGCGGGAGGTCCTGGAATGTAACCCCAGCAATAAGTGAGGGAACACTGTAGCTATGCAGCCACATAGCACTTCAGTGTTAATTCGTTTCCCTGACTGTGTTTATATAGTCTGCTTAATGTGAAAGCACTAAGCATTTTATACTAATAATCCACAGTAAACCAGGAACACAATCCATTGGATTATCATGTCCAGAGTAAGACAAACAATCATATAACCTCAGAAACCATCCATGGCAGAAAAAGACCAGGATCCACTTGGGAGTGATGAAACTCGTGTTTATACTTCTTTTCTTCCAGCAGCAGCTGTCATGGCCACATGGCAAATTGTTTTTGAAATAGAGGAGAGCATCAAAAGCCATTTCAAATAAGTCACAAAGGTCAGCTATTCAAAGACAGCTTGGCTACTGTACGCTTTTTTTTAACTCCAGTATTGTCTTGGATCTCTGACAACATTAAATAACAGAGAAGTCACAGAAGATGGTTAAAATCAGGTGCAATGAAAGCAGCTTCAGAAATACCTAATGGTAGCAATCACAGTATATTGTCATGTTTTCTTTATACAAGTTTGCTGACTTCTCTTTTTATTATTCGTTTAATGAACCAATCCATATTCAAGTCACCGAATGAGAAAATTACTCTATTGCCCTGGAACAAAAAGCAAATTCAAATATGTGGATTTTTCAATACTGTCCTCTAGAAAACATCCCAGTATTTTTCTCATGGATTCTCCAGTGTCCAGGGCTCAAATGCAAGTAGACAATTGGCATAAATGCTTATTTCCATAGCTGCAGCAATTCCTCAAGATGTAAAAATACCTGGAAACAAATTAACAGTCTAAACAGGCAGCTGCTTCTGAAATGGGTTAAAGTTCTATTCCTCACAACTTTCCTCACTGTCCAGTTTTTACAGCCCCAAATAGAAACTGGAAATATTGTGGTGCAGACAAGCACATAGCCAAGGGCTGGGGTGGGGTGGGGGGAGGGATTATGGGTTCAGCCCCCACCCCCAATTTAGGTTTTAAAAAGCCTGGTATGCTCTTGAATTTTAACTGGCTAACCAAATCCCCATGCTAAGTCTATGAGAAGCAGAAATTAGAGTTCCTCCAGAACCGCAAGCACTATATCAACCAAATTTTGATAATTTTTTTCACACGATCATTACCTAGCTTTCTGCCAATTTACATTGAAAAGCAGCAATTCAGCATAGTGGAAGCAACCAAGTTTTGACATCACACATGTCTAATCCACATTGTTGACATGAAGATGATGCAAACCACTGAAACTGATATCAGAATCAGACTCCCCAGGTTAAACTCCATAAGGAAAACTTATGCTTACGTAAATACAATTGATGATGTTTCCAGGTATATCACAACTGTAATAATTTGTGCTTGCTTAAAAAAATTATACTTTCATTCCTCCTAAACTATAAAGTATTTTTTGAATAACTACGAGGTACCAGATTAAAGGTATTTTAATGTAGTTTCTAAAAATGTAATAAAATGTATGGGTCACATTTTGATTTTTAGATATTCCAGTTTATACAGTCATTTGTTTTTACCCAATGTTAATAGTTTTTGTAATATTTTTTAAAGACACCTGAAAGTAGTTAAAAATATATAAATGTTGAAGAAAAATATAAAAGACTGTTTCTCTGAATCAAGAACAAACAGCCTGTTGCCACTTCATGAAACCTAATAGATAGAATGACATATTGCAGTTTTACGTTTGTTGAACTGTACAGTGTGGTGGTGAAAACATTTGAAGAACTGAAAGAGAGTCCTTCACACAACAGTGAGACTTCTTCCCAAGATGGATACTCTCTTTTAGCTGTTCCTAAGAAAGCTTCTGTCATCATCCCTTCAGCTTAGCAAAACATGACAAAGAATAGATATGGATTTTTCTGTAACCTGCAACATGTTGACATTCTCTTAGAAAAAGTCAGGGAGATGCAAACAGAATCTCTGAAAGAATTTCAGGATATCTTTGAAACAGCAAGGTCAATAGTGGAGTCTATGGGTGGTGAAGTTAGGATTCCTTGCATCTGTTCAAGGCAGACTTGTAAAAGCAACGTCTAGGCAACTTCACCAACCCCAATGGAATGTTACAGGCTAAATGTGTACATCCCATTTCTGGACTTTTTTTTTGCTTCAGAAAAGGTTTACAGGGCACAGGGAAGTAATTCAGGAACTACAAGTGTTCCTTCCTATTAATTGTGGCCATTTAAAATCCAACTTGAACAAGTGCACATAACTTTATAATGAATGTCTTCAAGATACTGACACACTAATGGAAGAGTTTGACCTTAGATACTACTATGAAGCCACAGGCTTTAGCTGGATTACACCTGCAGAATTACACTTACAGACAACCCATCAAATGCACTGAAAACATATCTTATCTGTGAGAGACATTTTTTTCCGAATCTGAAGAATCTTAAGATTTCTGCAACATTGCCAGTGACAACAGCTATACATGGAAGGTTGTTCTGAAATCTTAAAGATTTGAATACTCACATAAGAAGCACAATGGTAAAAGAAAGATTGACTGGACTTGCACTCTTGAGTGTCCACAAAAGTTTATTGATGAAAGTTTCTGTCACAGTTTTCAAGTGTTTCTGGCAGGCGTTGTGATATTCTTTTGTAACTACTAAATTACCAATTAGGAGTCATTTTCAGGTTTCTTTAGACTTGAAACTCTGTAGCTGATATAGACATTTTATTTAATTAAGTTTATATAAAATATAGAATGAGTCAAAGAATTTTAATTATTTTGTGTTATGGATCTACTTTTCATGATTAGGTATGGGCCTGTGTGCAGACAATATTGAGTTTGAATTTATTGACTTTGACTTCTCTAATTCTGAAGCTCACATATATTTGATTGTTCTTAATAATGATACCTCCTTCATTTTACTTTATGTATGATCTCAATTGTATTTTTAACTGGCTGAAATATGTTATTAGGAGGTCCCTGCTTTAGCTGCTGTTAATAGCATATCTCTTGGTTGACTGTGAGTATATTGATGCATGCGTCTGTTTTAACTATGCATCCTTTCCTTTTTGAATCATGGGATTCTAGAGGTTCCTTTCACTATATAAATATATGAATTAACTGAAAGAAATACAGTGTTATTGGTTTTACTTTTTTTTTTTAAACATTTAAAACACTGTTGATTTATTTGATTGAATGTACATGCTAAAGCAGGGGTGTACCAAAGTGAATGCCCAAGGCATGGTTGTTTTGAACCTTTGTAGACATATAAGATTTATGTGTCCCCCCCGCTCTTTTTACAGTGCTATTTTTTCACCATTGAATTTGGTCTTTGCAAGCAAGAAGGACAATTACGAGCTTATGGAGCAGGTCTTCTGTCTTCCATCGGAGAGCTCAAGGTATGACTGTAAGCAAGAAATATGCACAATCCTGTATTATTTATGGGTAAAAGCTCTGTTTTGTGCAGAAGGAGTCATATTTCGTATGTGATTTTTATGGAGATGTTATTGTTATTTTACCTTTCCAAAAACTACTTTGGGAACTGTTCCACTGAAGGGCAGTATATAAATGTGTAGACATATATACATGCATAACTACATATAAAATATTGACACAGTTGGATTCAAATGCCTGTTTGGAGTGAGGAAAAATGCTAGTTTTGAACAACAATATAGTATTGATTTGAAACAGTATTTCTAAGCTATACATGAATTTTGTCCTTTTTAATGACAGTAACCACCATGTATAACCATTAGAATCTTTATTATAGTCAGTGCAACAACTCTTGGAATTTGAGCTGTTAACAGTATTTTTTTTGCTGTTGTTTGCCTTAAAGTAATTTCTGACTTATGGTGACCCTAAAGTAGACTGATCACAGAGTTTTCATGATATGATTCATATATAGTTATTAAATATGGAAGACTTCTGTGTGTTGATACAAATCTGAACATATTCTCTCAGGTTTCAGTCCCTGATTCATTTATGCCCAGTGAGCCTAGTGTAATTTGCTTCCACATCAGCATCTGTAGGATTGCATTATTTTAATACACAAATCAAATTTGTTAAGACTGGTTTGAACCAATCTGATGTACATCTATATGAACTAAAGTCCAACAAAAATTAGTTGGATGCATTGAAAATTAATCAAGATAAACAGAGTTTAATAAGATATATTTGGGACCCTTTCCCCTGATTTTTCAACTTTAGCTGGATGTTCACCATTATGAAGAAGCCAGGTCAGTTCCTAAACATGTACAGTAGAGTCTCGTTTATCCAACCTATGCTCATCCAATGTTCTGTATTAATTTTTTTTAGCAATCAGTTAAAAAGGAAATTTGATTGTGTTTTCTTGGAAATTTAGACCAGCTCCCTAGCCCCTTCTAGATTGGTTAAATACATGTATTTACTGTCTTTCATAATATATATAATCCCAGAGCAGTTTATGATACAAATTAAAACAATAAATACGATAAGACAGAAGCAAGTGCAAATACAAAGAAGGATCAGAATCCTTAAAAACAGCAAAATAATCTGCATAGAAAAGCAACCAATGTATACAAAGTTGCCAATGCATAAATGACATAAAAACAAATTACTTAATTGTGTTCAGTATCAACTGAATTGTTTGTATATATTTCCAAGCCCAGTTCAAAATAGTGTGACTTTTAAAACTGTAAATAATGTTGGAGGAAGTTATTTGAAAGATCACTGTCCATTTCTGTGCTCCAGGATCATCTTTGGAGGCTCACCAGATCCAGTCAAGTTTAATAGATAGTAATGTGTTGAGGAAAGAGGTTGGTAACAGAATTTAACTTTGAGATAAGTACATCAGTTCTAGTGCTTGAACTTAAAGTAAAGGCTGTGACTTTGTCTTCACTCTCCTCAGTAATAGTTGCCTCTTGGAACACATACCTGACTTAGGACTTTGTCACATTGAGGTCCAAAACACCAGTGACAGCGAGGGGATTTGCCAGGCAACATGGCAAATCCTGCAGATAGGGGGGACGGGACCATTGCCCTATGCATTGCCCGCATCGCCACTTTCCCCATCACACATAGGAAAGCATTGCTGCCCGGTTTCCCCCATGCTCATTCTGTCCTAATAAATAAAAACACGGGAAGCCTTGCCTGTTTTCAGGACTTTGTCCTAGGATGCTTCCAAGATGGAGCCCTGCCAGAAGTAGCCCTGCATCATGTGATGGGTTCTGTCGGGCTCTATCCTGGTTCCATTCTGGAAGTGTGCTAATATGGAACCCAAGCCCAATGTGATGAGATCCTTGATGACATCATCCTATCAGATTTTTAAAATTAAAACATGCTTTTTCAGATGTTATTTATGTAGGGGACAAGCACCTGTCATGGTAGGCAAATGTTTAGGTTTCTAGTGTTGCTGTCTCATTTGAATTTAATAGTAAATATTAGGCATGGTTCAGTCCGATTGGAATCTTCCAAATTCAGAATAAATTTGGAAAGATTTGCTTTTTGAAGTGATTTCGAAGTTTTTAAGGAAACCAGAAGTCCCTTTGCCCTTCTGAAGCTTTTTCCGCCATTTCTGTTACAAAGCAGTAAGTGAGTCGGAAATGATCCAGCATTTTCCAGCTTCTCTTCCCTGGCCTCGGCTCAAGCCTGGGAAGCCATGTTAAAGCAGCCTGGATGAATCCCCCCCCCTCCGATTCTGTCTGGGTCCTGGAAAGCCATGTTTAAGCAGCCTGGATGAATTTCCCCCTTCCTTTCTCTTTCTCTCCATTCTCCTCTCCTTCTTCCTACTCTTTTCCTTCTCTTCCTCTGCTTAAGCAGCTGAGGGGGAAAGGAAAGGGCCTGCGGATGTTAGGAATGGTGGGAGTTAAAGTCCAAATCACTTGGAAGGAATACCTGATCTGCTCTCAGGCCCCATATACATTGCCATGTAATGCATCTTGAAACTACAATTATGTATATACTCAGTGATGTAGACTTCTATCATGCAGTTTAGCTGCTTTCTCCATAATGCATAATGCAGCAGGTCCACAGTTTGAATCTGGTTTAGCAGTTTGAATCCCGTTTTGCAGTCTGACACGCCAGCGGGAAAGTAATGGCGCTCCATACAGTCATGCTGGTGACATGATTTTGGAGGTGTCTATGGACAACGTGTGGGGGGAGTAATTGGAATTCAATTCTGAATCGAACCACCAGTGACCCCTACATCTGGAATGAGTTTTGAACCATTTTTTTATCAACAAAACCTAGTAAATATGTATTTTAAATGCAGAAATATTTTGGCATTTTAACATTCTTCTTTTAAATTAAAAGCATTATGCTCATGAGCCATTTTGTTCTAAAGGTTCACTCACAATTTTACCACTTTTGCAGATACTTGGTGCCTTGACTTAAAATATAAACATTAGTCTAGAATGCCTGATCACTGCATGGAAATGAAAATCTATAATTTGTTTAAAACGCTTAGGTTAATTAATTTAATCCTCCTTGTCATTGTGTTTATGATATCTTCTTTTTAAGAAGAACACATAGCTATATCCATATATATTTACATGGTGAATAATGTAGAGAAATGTCAATCTCACTTTCAAAAATTCCAAACACTTTTAAAGATATGGGCAAAAGATATGGGCACAAAACATTGCTCAGGAATTACTACATGTTCACACCTTTCTAGAATTCAGGGTGTTTTTTCCCCAGCTTCAGTATTGACATATAATATCTCCTACATAGCTCAGCCAGAGAAGTCATCTTTCTTTATGTCTGCTAGATTTCTAAAACTGACATTCGCCAGTCTAGTCTTGACCCACTACCTCCAGGCAATCATTCAGAGTAGATACGCTATCCTTAGCTGGAGTTGTTTTTGAAAGCATGGAGAAATATACCATATTTCTTTGATTCTAAGATTCCATCAATTGTAATATACATAATGATTTTGGTAACAGCAATAGAAAAGAAAACTTTATTTACATATATAAAACAAAGCATTCATGATTCTAAGATGCACCCATTTTAGAGATGGGGTAAGGGAGGGGAATGTGTCTCAGAGATGAAGAAATACAGTATTTGGGTATCATCAAAGTACTGATAGTATTCTGCCCAGGGCCGTAGCCAGGATTTTGATTCGGGGGGCTGAGTTGGGTCCGGGGAGGCTGAGACTGGGTGGAAGAGGGTCTACCCTAGCAAACCTTTTGTATTGTTATCCCAATAACCCCATTAATGTGGGATACAATGAGCATGGTGATCAGATCATGATATGAATAGACATAACAGTTTAAATAATGTACCAGTAAGGCCTTTTCACGGGCCACCCTGAGAATTTCGGGGGGGGCTGAAGCCCCCTTAGCCCCCCCCCCTGGCTACATGCCTGATTCTGCCCCATGCCTTCTGGTAGTCTTTCCTGAAGGTTTAAATAGCATTGTGTACAGAATGTCCTTAATAGCTCTTTTTTTTGTGGAGCAGCAGGCATCTCCAAGTACCTGGAATCTGCTTAAGAGATAGGATCTGAATGAATGAAACACAACACCTTTGATTTCCAAACTCCTTAGCTGATCCATAAGGACATCATGGTCTATCAAATTCCACTGAGAGATCAAAAAACACCAATAGTGACACATTCCCTCATAAATATTTTTTTCTCTAGAAAATCTGTATCATTCAAGACTGACTAAAATTGGAAGGCAACTGCCCTAGCTATCACCTTGCCCTAAAAAGGAGATTTCACAGTGACCAATGAAGTTAAAGCCCAGGGGTTCCAGAGAAGCTATTAAAAATCACTGCTTCTTTTAAATAAGATGGACATTTTCCCTCCCTAAAATGCATGAATAGTAGCTGAGACTGACTGTATCTCCTCTCTGAATGACCAGCCAAGGAGGACAGGGATCAAGAAAACATCTTCCTTACTCATCCTAGTAATTTAATAATTGCTGTGACACTCAACAACTGAAAATGATAGTATAACCCTACTCACGGAGTTGCTGGATACCTCATTGTCAGCTTATGCTATAATAGTGTCTACTAATTATTTGCATAAGAGCAGGTTGTGATGGAAAGTTGTGATAAGACATTCTTGCAAGCAGGTTGTCTTTGGCTCAAACGTTTTCATATTCGTTTTATCAGACAGACTATCACAACCTGCTCTTATGCAAATAATTTTCTCTATTAAATTATGATTAAAGGCACTACAGCATGTTGTTGAAGCCCTAGAACTGAATTCAGGTCAGAAGGTTCCTGAGTTAGAGCCATCATCAACCTGGATAATTTAGCTGGATATAAAACTGAGGCGCAGTTGGCTAAGTGTCAGCTGTGTAAGATCTCTCTGACCAGTAGGTCATGAGTTCGAGGCCTTCCCGGGTTGAGGTGAAAGTATTAAGTTTTATGTTTTATGTATTAGTTGAAATGTAAATGAGGTGCAATGTATGATGCAATGTATGTATGATGCAATCTGTGTGTCTGGATTTCATCAGCCTACTAGTGACTGTGCAGAACTGAAGTCTGGTGCTGAAAGAGTTAAAGAGAGATCATACAAGAGAGAGATGATGCAAGACTCTGTGACTAGTATATGTAGGAGGCTCCAAGCCAGCTTCTTCCTTCCCAAGTGGCTGATGTTAAGTGTTGGATGTCTGTGGCAGTAAAGCTGTTTGTACTCATTCTGGGTCAGCAGAAGTATTTTCATCCACACAGCTAAGGAGCTCAATATTCTGACAGTTATATCTGTTACTGCTAGACTGAAATGTTTTGCCATGACTTTGAGACAAATGGTACAGAGTTTGTGGGTTGCATTGGTGAGACTGAAACTTTGCCCATATGGCTGTAGCTATTTATTGCTACACTTTTGGAGAAACTGAAAGTTTTAGCTCCAGCAGTAATTGAGGTTGGAATATGTATTGATAAACTTCATTGTCAAGTCTGAGGAGTTAAGCCTCTTCTGCATATAAGCAGAAATATGTCTGGTTGGTTTTTAATAATGTAATCATTGGGGCTGGTGAAGATCTTAGAGCAGCAAATAGGTTTTTGGATAACAATTGATTCATCCTATTTGTAATGAAAGAGCACTTTGTGTGAGACTACCAACAGTGTGAGATCATACTGTGCTAGAAAAGC
The DNA here is from genome assembly GCA_030556195.1 of Anolis apletophallus. Taxonomy (NCBI): domain Eukaryota; kingdom Metazoa; phylum Chordata; class Lepidosauria; order Squamata; family Anolidae; genus Anolis; species Anolis apletophallus. The sequence continues at coordinate 76,547,198 of JARBWK010000009.1, forward strand.
TGGGTGTGTGGAAACACTTGAGACTTCAATAATATATTTAACAGTTAATGTGGTATATTTTACAGCATGCTCTGTCTGATAAAGCGAATGTGAAAACGTTTGAGCCAAAGACAACCTGCTTGCAAGAATGTCTTATCACAACTTTCCAGGAAGCTTACTTTGTCTCAGAAAGTTTTGAAGAAGCCAAAGAGAAGATGAGGCAAGTTCTTTCCTCTGACCCTTAAAAACAACAACCTCAAATCTCATTTTTTTCTTATCCAAGAGTGCAAAAATAATAAGTTAATTTCCTTTTTCCCCTTTTCCTTTCAGGGACTTTGCAAAATCGATCAACCGCCCCTTTTCTGTATATTTCAATCCATATACACAGAGCATAGAAATTCTGAAAGATACTAGAAGTATCGAAAATGTTGTCCAGGATCTTCGCAGTGACTTGAACACAGTGTGTGATGCTTTAAGCAAAATGAACAGATACTTGGGCATATGATCCCAGAATTATGACGAGATGTGTGTATCTTTTTAGCATACTGTCAATTCTGTCTTTATTGCATTGCTAACATACTTGTTTAGTGTATCCTTTTATCAACACATTAGCTTCAGATATATCAATTAAAAACATGCAAATTCACAAATGGAACATACTGACCTAAATCCTATTGCTAATCTGAACCATCATAGATCAATTGAATCACTTAGATTTACTATTTATTGATCCAAAAGTCAGCAATTGATTTTATAAGTCTACTCAACCAGTAGGATTCACTTTTATGTTGCCACCTGTTTTTAAAAAAACCTTAGGATAATTAATAAAATCATTTTTTGTGTCAGGAATGACTTCAGAAACTGCAAGTCGCTTCTGGTGTGAGAGAATTGGCCGTCTGCAAGGACGTTGCCCAGGAGACTCCTGGATGTTTTTGATGGTTTTGCCATCTTGTGCGAGGCTTCTCTCATGTCCCTGCATGGAAAGCTAGAGATGAGATGGGAGCTCACCCCACTCCCTGGATTTGAACCACCAACTTGTCAGCCAGCAGTTTTGCTGGTATAAGTGTATAGTCCATTGGGCCACTGTGGGCTCCAACAAAATCAATAAAACATACACATAGTAACACAAACACATAATACAAAAAGTACAATCAAACAATCAATTGGAGTCATTACACACACACTTTCTGGAAAAAAAGTATTCACTTATTTCTTGTAGCAAACTGACCAAACAGATATGATATGGGAATGATTACCTTAAAATTGGCAGCATAATCTCAAATGTTCTGGGTTTTTGTGCTAGCCAACTTGACCCCAAGTAATGGAAGCACTTAATGCACACCAAGTGTGACCATGTTTGCATTTTGTACAAGACTATGCAGAACAAGGTATTGTTTTCAAATGATTGTACCAAAACTTAAAATTATGTCTGGAAACAAACTGGGAATCAGTGCATTTCTTTCTGTACATATGTAATGTGCCTTTTCTCGCCATCATTAATAAATTAGAAGCCATATTCTCAACCAGTTGTAATTTCAGGATGAGCTTCAAGGACAGTTATAGTATACATTATGGAAGGTCTAATCTTTAGGATAGCATGTAAAACCATGTCACACATCTCAAGTTCTGCACAGCTGGTAATACTGTGTGTGGCTTCCAATGTTTGTTGAATTTTCAGTAACAGCTAGAAACAGACACCTTCTCATTATGTTCTTCAGAGAGAGTAGCTCTTCCTATTGAGAAGATAAACCAGCAACTCTTCGATACAACCAACAATTCACGCAAGTTTATAGACTGCTTATTCATGCTGATTAATTCCTTGTTGAATGCAGGATCAACTCTTGAGCTGAATGCAAAACACTCACCAAATACCACAGCATCACCTCCACTACAATGCTTTGCAATTGAGTCAGTGAGTCATCAAATGTTGAGTAATCAAGTGATGTACATTGATGTATAAGACGACTCTGGTGTCATCCATAAACATGTATATAAATAATTTTACTGGGCATTGATTTTATTTTGCTTGAAAAGTAGCTTTTCAAAAACAAAACATAAAAAACCCATTTTTTTTCATAAGGGCGACACATTTCCTCCTTTACAACCACACCAGAACTTGTGAGGAACACCTCACCACCACATTTTTTCACTTTTCTTTCTAAGTGAAGATCATCATCACCATCAATTTATTTCTTATTAATCGCCCTCCATCAAGATGCTCCAGGCAATTTACACAGAAACAGTAAAACCAGATAAAACATACTCAGATCATGAAAATAGAAGGTAAAGTTACATATCAAATGCTTTACTGAAGAGCCAGGTTTTGAGAGCCTGGGTGAAAGGGCGCAGATCACACATCACTCTCATATATGGAGGCAATGAGTTCCACAGTGCCGGGGCAGAGATAGATAATATGCCTCGTATTAGTAAGATGTGCTTCTCTTGGGCCTGGAATGTAAAGCAGATTGTTTTGGGAGGGTCTAAGTGACCACTGATGGCCATAAGAGGAAAGATAGTTTCTGTTTGTTGGGGATGATCCCCCCCCCCCCCCAGCATTGTTATGTTTGGATGGCTCTTATGAATATGTTAAATGGTAGTTTATGTAATAAGGTGAAGTCATATTACCATTAAATGATTGTTGGAGGATGCAAACAATACCATGCAAAATGGGAAAACATTTCAAAGTGGTTGAGTTATTACAGAGCTTTGAAATACATTTTATTTTATTTATATATGTAGATACAGATGTCAGAAATGGAAAGAGCCAGTATCGTATAGTGATATTTGACTAGGACTCCTGGAGACCAAGTTCTAATCTTCACTCAGCCATGGAAATCTATTGGCTGTTCATGGGAAAGTCACACCTCAGATACAGATGAAAGCAAATGCAAAACTCTTGTAAAAAAAATCCTGCCGAGAAAACTCTATGATAAGAATCTTATAGAGTCATCAGAAGTCAGAAGTTACTTGAAGGCACATAACTATCTGTACTGGATATATGCATATGATCGAGTTTAGTTCAGAGTGTTCCTTCCTTGAAAAGAAGGGATCCTGTTGGCAAAAAAATGAAATAAAAAATTACCTTCTTCTGGGAAGAAAGTGAAGGTGATATTTACTAATATTTTATTCTTTTCGTAGCATTTCATATAGTATTTTCAGTGTTCACCCTTTTCCAGTCCTTTGGAGCAACATAGATAGTTGCATCCAGAATGAGGAAATGGCTAAGATCATAGCCTCTCTTTCCTCTGGTTTAATTCCTCAAGTCTGGAGTCCTCTCATGGGAACTTCATTCCAGATTAGTTGAAAGGATATTTATATGCATGTTCACATTCTTGCATGCACACTGTACATAACTATATTGATACATACATTAAATATGGAGTTATATATAATCTCTTTGTTCTTTTTTGTGGTAAACTTAGAGCAGTTGTATTTTATGTTCATTGGTTGTGGTTTATCACAATGAGGTTGAAAAAGTCTAGCTCAAAGAGGCTCACTGTTATACAAATGTTGGGAGGTATTTACAAAGATTTTACTTGCAAGAATAATGTCTTTGTTCTTGTTAACTTCCTTCAAGTTAATTTGGGCTCATGGCTACCCTATCTATCTATCTATCTATCTATCTATCTATCTATCTATCTATTTGTTAGATTTATTGGCCGCCACTCCCAGCCGGCACGGGGCGGCTCACATCAAGCACCACAATAAAACAACAAATCTACAACAGCAATAAAACCACAAGGATAAACCAATTCCTAAGACATAACACACATCCTAGGGGATAGCACATTACAACTCAAAGGCCTGCCGAAATAGGGCCAACTTGCAGGCCTTCCAAAAAGCCAACAGATTATGCAAGGCCCGAACCTCCGGGGGTAGTGCATTCCAGAGAACTGGGGCGATGATGGAGAACGCCCTTCTCCATGTTGAAGTTAGGTGGTATTGTTTGACATTGGACATGGCTAGAAGATTCCAGTCTTCAGATCTAAGTGTTTTCATGGGACAGTATGGGGTTAGGTGGTCCCTTAGGTATACTGACCCCAGACCATACAAGGCCTTAAAAGCCAAGACTAACACTTTGAAGCCAGGGCAGTTCCCGCAGAATTGGTGTAATGTGGCAGCTTGCAGGAGCTCCTGCAAGCAACCGAGCTGCGGCCTTCTGCACCAGCTTGAGTTTTTGTGTCACCGACAGAGGCAAGCCAATGTAGAGAGCATTACAGTAGTCTAACCTTGAGATGACCGTGGCTTGGATCACCATGGCCAAGTTGTGCCTAGACAAGTAAGGGGCCAGCCTCCTAGGCTGGTGAAGATGGAAAAACGCCACTCTGCTGACAGTGGAGATTTGCGCCTCCATTGACAGCAGAGGGTCCAAAAGAACTCCAAGGCTCTTTACTGAAGACAATGGGCATAATGCCATGCTGTCCAGGGTTGGAGGCTGGACATCCCTACCGCCCGGACGACCCAGCCTGAGGATCTCCGTCTTCACTGGATTCACCTTCAACCTACTGGCTCGCAGCCATCCAGCAACGGCTTTGAGGCAGAGATGGAAATTATCGGGTATGGTTTCGGGCCTGCCCCCCATCCTCAGAATGAGCTGGATATCATCAGAGAGGCCTCCAAATCACCCTATCAACTTGCAGATTAAGGGCACTGGCTTCCTTGATTGAGTTCAGCCTTCATTCCTACTGAGTTTTACCTAAGTATTATTGCTGTTTTTGGTGAGTCATGTCTTCTCATGATATGGCCAAAACATTCTCTGATTAGTCATCTTGGCTTCTAGGAAGAGTTCAGGTTTGATTTGGTCTAGGACCCATAAAGATACATGGGACTTTGAGAAATACATTGTCCTGAAGAGTTGTCAGGTATTAAACAATTAGCAATCTATTGAGCACATTTGGGTTGAATGCTGGGGAAAATAAATCTGCTGTTAGTCAAATCAGTCTCATTCTGAGCTGATTGATAAATTAAAAGAAATTTTGCAGTATTATCAATAGAAGCTATGTTTTATTGGGATGTTTAATCAGACACAGTTTATCCCAGCTAAATAGCAGAGATGCAACATATTGTCTGGCAGTTCTTCTAAAATGCGTGGCATAATCCAGAGAGATAACTGATGATAGCACTCTCTTTTTCTGTGTTTGTGTATGATTAGCTGTAAACAAAGAGAAGCACTCTTTCAGAGAGGGCAGCTCTGATTACAAACAGCTTTCAAAAATGTCAGGTCTTAATTTGCAATTGAATGTGACAAATTAATCACAAACTCTGCTCAGCTACAGAGAAGAACTAGATTAGTGTGGCAACCGTTACATCACTTCCCCTTGCTTGCAAAGTCTCTGAGGTCATTTTGCATGTCTTGCCGCATTAGCCAGCGGTGCATATATACACACAGGATCTAATTGTTCTTAACTGATGTTTGTCCATTGGCCACTTCACTTCCATACAAGCAGAAGGCATGTTTATTTTCAGTGGAGAACATTCTCATTTCTCACAATTAACCCAAAGAGGATAGAACTCACAGTGCTTGTGGTTTAGTTCATGAAGCATGGACAAGCCATGTTAATGGAAGTAATAGTCCAGTGGTTTGTATCTCCAAAAAGGGAACATTGATATTTCCTGGAAATGCTTGTGCAGAGAAAATAACTATTTACAGCCTGCACTAAATGTAAACACAAAGCTTTGGGAGGGGGTAAAAAATAATTGGGGCAATCAAAGGTAATGTTATTATTGTCAAGATAACATCTGGGATGACTACCAAGGCCCAAATCATGCACAGAAGCTGTTCTGTTAATGGTCACTTGAAATGCAACCAATTTATTTCTTCTTTCATTTAAAAATATTTTAGGCTGCCTTTTAGATTATACAACTTTCTTATAGCAGCTTACAAAATAATAATAATAAACATATGATTCATGTACACCAGAATTCATATAAAACAAGAACAATAGTGAAACAGACATTGCACTCAATACAAAATCAAAGGAAAACTTGAACACAACTCAGTACAATAATGGAAAGCCAAAAAGACTGGGATGTAAAAGATCTTAGTTGGTAGTACATTTCAGAGACACTGAACATCTGTGGAAAATGTATTCTCTTTTGTACCTATCATCTTGACTGCTCTTAGACATGGTTGAGCAAGAAGGTCTACTCTTTCTCCATTGCTGAAAAGACAGTACAGGCAATCTCCAAGTTATGAACAAGATAGGTTCTGTAGGTTTGTTCTTAAGTTGAATTTGTTTGCAAGTTGGAACAGGTACATTTTTAAGTGTAACTCCAGATACACACACACACACACACACACACACACACACATTGAATAGCATAGGAAAAAGTAAACAGCCCTGTGATGGTTGTTTTGCCGTCTGTGCCACTGTTCAGAAGATTTCACCTCCCTTTCTCTCCCTGTGAAAATTGGATTTTGAAAAATTTGGCTTGCTGAGGAAACAAGGATTGATGATAAAGCTTCACTGGAGACACCTATTCCTCATAATAACTCTTTCAAGAGTGAATTACAATCAATGTGCGGGAGGAGCTGGGCTTTGGAAGGGAGGAAGAAGCTGGGTGATGTGGGGCATGGGGCGATGGGTTCCTTCTGCTGGGCACTGCTTAATTTGCCATTATTTGTGGTGATTATGGTGGCAAATGTGACGAGGTACTTTAAGCATCTCCTCTACACCTTTAGATGCTCTTCTCCCACTTTAACTACTATGGTATTATGCTTTGGTTTGTATTTTTGGTAAGGCTTGATGGCTTTCTCCGTAAATTGCAAATTCCAGTATCCCATATGAGGCTGCCATGGCAATTGAGCAGAATATAGCACCACAGTTATGTACTGTGGAAAGGCCGTTTGGCTACATGCAGTTTTCTCAGTGGTTGTTAATAGAGTGCAATCCCAGATATTCACTTGAGTTATTTGTACAGTTCGGGAAGGCATCCACATGACCATGTTAATGTTTTCAGACTGTTGTTGTGTAGCTACACTAGATTGCTTTCTCTGAATTTCAGGTTTTATGTAATACTCACCATATGGGAATTCTTCACAGTGCACTGTGATTCCCACTTTTTCATATCATTGTTGTCTTTTATGAGAAGCATGGAGAGCCAGTGCAGTGGAGTGCTTTGAATGTTGATTCAAGATCAGGGTTCCATTCAGTCAGGTAACCTTGAACCTTATCAGATGCATTGAACTGCCCATTTCTACACACTTCTAATCCATTGGAAGGACAAATTGCCACAGAGCCCATTAGATGACATTTGTTGACTTCCAGGTGTTATCTGTCATCTGATCTCCAAATTGGTCAGAACTGTGGTGAGAAAAAAGATAAGATGGTGAGAAATCGTGTTCTGAGTCCCCAAGGTGCTCGAGAATGGGAGAAGTCATGCAAAAACACGTGGGATGGGAATCTGTCAAATTTGCAGTAGGTTTTGCTTTCAAAATAATGCAAAATATACTTAAATATTTTATGTATCTACTGCTGCCAATTCAAAGTCTAGCTATAAATATTCACTATTATATTCCTTTTTATTACATGTACTCATTGAAATGAGCAGGGTACTTTTTGCACAGGTGCTTTGAAGTTTTAATTTAAATATATTTTTATAACATTCCTTTGCTGAATACCACTTCCAAAATTTCAAAATCTTCCCTTTAGAAAAAAAAGAAGAATATAGAATGGGCAGGGTCAAGGCTTGTCCATGTGATGTTTCTGAATGCGGGCAACGATGGAGGAAAGGCTGGGGAATGTACACATGTGATGGGAAGTCTATAAATGAAACTATTTGGGATCTAAAGCTATTATTTGCTTTGCTAGCAAGCCAGTTCCCCATTTCCCTCAGCTCATGTGATGAGGTCCATAAGGCAAGTTATATTCTCTCAATGGCAAGCCTACTCTGAACAAATTTGGCCAAGAAAACTCTCATGGCAACAGAAACAGAAACACATTCAACAAAATGAGTAGCCTGGTGAAATTTTGTACTATTTAGCTCCATATTTCTATTAGCCAGTTTGGAATACAAAGTGACCCTTGGCAAGGAGTTTTCCCAATCTCCTTCTGTCAGAGTCTATCAAGTGTCTTGCAGCACATCACCAGCCAATTGTAGGCCATCGGGATTTATTTCAGTGACCTAACACTGCTGAAACAGAAATAAGAGAACTAACTTGACTTTGTTCAGTAATCAAATACATAAAAATCTTGATTGTGAAACAGCCTGCCTCTCTATTCTGAGAGCAACTGAGATGAGCTTTTCACAATGCCTTCTCCTACTTTAAAAGCATTGTACAAAGAAATCAACACGAATAGTGATAATGTCAGGATTTATTTCAACCTATTCTGAAAGTGTCCACAGATATTTTTGTCTAAAGAGATAGCACATTTTAATCATGTATACTTGAGGAGCAAACCTTAATATGGATTAGAAAACAGCTACTCAAATCCCAGAGACAGTTTAGGACTAATGAAGTCAATATCTACAAAGATGCTAAGATTTCCACTGAAACAGACCATTACGAAGGGATAAATGTTGTCTGTTCATCAAACATGGCTTCATTTCATTTAAGAGCACAATGAAAATAAATAGAATGTTATTAATTATTGTGAGATTTATTTATTGAATCAGGAGTGAACTAAACAGTTGCTCTGCATTTTAAAAAAACAAACAAATGAACAAAACACAAAGCTTGCAAACTTGGTATTCGATTAAATGTCCTTTGATCAGTAGCTGGCCACTTGGAGTGCCTCTGGTGTTGCTATAAGAAGCTCCTCCATTGTGCATGTAGCAGGGCTCAGGTTGCATTGCAGTAGGTGGTCTGTGGTTTGCTCTTCTCCACACTTGCATGTTGTGGATTCCACTTTGTAGCCCCATTTCTTAAGGGGGACATGAGAGAAGCCTTCCCGCAGGATTGCAAAACATCTGGGCATCCCCTGGGCAACATCTTTGTAGATGGCTGATTCTCTCACTCCAGAAGCAACCAGAAGCAACTTGCAGCATTATGAGATAATGCCTTACTATTTATGGTTCCAAAATTGTATTTATCAATATAATATGAATAAACATATGGTGTATTGAAGCAGGAAAAGACTGGAAGGAAGAATGGTAAAATTATGATTTCTTGCAGTCCTCCTCACCTAACATTCCAGCCATCACCAATAGGCCCAACACCACCTAGGTTATTTATCTTTTTCTCACTTAAAAAAATCATACTATGGGTGCATCTACACTATTAAATTAATGCAGTTTGACACAATTTCAACTGCCATGGCTCAATGATATGGAATTATGGAAACTGCAGTTGTATAGTCTTCAACCTTCTCTGCTAAAGGGTGTGGAGCATCACCAAACTACATCTTCCATTATTCCAGAGGATTGAGGCGTGGCAGTGGCTGCTTTAGCTCTACAATGTAGATACAGTCTGTGTCTTGATGACTCCAATACTTATCACACAGTTCCAAATATTTCTTCAAGGTTTTTGTTTTCAAATTAAGACCAATCATCTAGTCATCCTTTTGTTGACAAACTCATTTGGAATAATAATGGAATTATTGACAGTTATCAAATTGCATTCTTGCTACTTTTAGAATAGGTTACATTTATCTAGGGTGTTTGATGGAGCCATAGTGATCTGGGCTTTGGAAATTGGGTTTCCGGCTCAGACTCATTTATTAACTACGTAACTGAGAATGGATGATTCCCAAGTATGGGATATAGGAAGACACTTTGCTTGCAAAGAGTAAATGGCCTGAACTTAATGAACATAAAAGATGGCAATGTTTACAGCCTTACAAAATCTAAAATGAAATAATGATATTTTGAGACAGAAGGATGCACGCCAACTTACATTAGTAAACAAAGTGACAGGGCTCAGAATTGTTGTTTCTCATTTGAAGAAATCGTTAACACCGAGAGTAACAAAAATTCCATACTCCTACACAATCCAAGATGAAATACTTAATAAAAATGAAAGTGAACTTTCTGTTCTAGCTGGGCAGAAAGCCTAGTCAGTGGGTTAATTCTTCCTGAGAATTTCTGGTTTATGATACCTCTAATGTGAATGTATCATATTGTTTTCTTGGCAAAATGTGTGCAGAGGAAGTTTTTCTTTGCCTTCTTCTGAGGTTGAGAAAGTGTGACTTGCCTAAGGTCACCTAGGCTGAGTGGAGATTTAAACATTGGTATTCTAATGTCCAAGTCCAACACTTTGGCTACTATACCATGCTGGCTCCTCTCAAACAATTTCCCCCCCAAAAAATGATGCCTAACCCCCACTTCCAAAAAGATAGATATCAGTTAATAATGCTAAAATCTGGATATTAGTTGGCTGTAATGCCCATATGTTCCAGGATGCATGGTCCCTTCTCTTGTAGTTACTTGTTTTCCCTTGTTTGTTGAGGCAAAGTTGATCTTTTATCTCAGAGAAAAGTTTTTAAACAGTTGTACCACAAGTGACACTATCTGGTTAGAATCTGAGTTCCAAAAAGTGACCGGTTCCCCATTTTGCATCCTTATTTCAGTCTGAGTTAGAGTGCATCTCATTTAGCTTTCTTATCAGGTTCTAAAGACTTCATCCCACTGAACATGTCAAATGTTTAGAAGAGTAGATTGCCATACAGCTCAGACATACTCCATTTTGAAATTAAATGGATGATTTTCCTATCTTCATCACTCACTAGCAAACTATCCATTTTATTCAGGAGTTCTCAGTTGATTTGCCATCACATTATAGAGATTTGATCCCACCCACTGTCCCGCCCCTGTTTTCTTTGTGAAAAGAAACATGTCCTCTCCTGGACTATGATTTTTGTTCCTGGGTTATACATTCAATTTCCTAATTGGTTCTATCATAAACATATGGGAAAGGTTTATTAAACTGCAAAAACTTTGTCTTTGCAGGAGTGATATCCTGCTATAGCAAATTTTGCTCTAGTTTCTCAGCGATTTAATATATATTGTAGAGTCTCTACCAATTTAACATAGTTTGTGGGCACAAAAACGAAGTTTCTAGAGCACAACTACTTTCAATATAACGACTAAAGAATTAAACAGGAAATAACACTTGCAAACTAGGAACATATTTTCTTTATCATCATCATTATTCAGAGACAGGATGGCCATGTGTTAGGGGTGCTTTGATTGTTCTTTTGCTAAATGGCATAAAGAAGGGGCTTGGACTAGATGGCCCTTGGGGCCAACTGGAGGGGGAGGGAAGGAGGTCCCTTTGCCGCCGCCACCCCCTCCTCTTCCTCCTCCTCCTCCTCTTCTTCTCCTCCCTCCCTCCCTCTCATTCCTTCCCCATGTTGGAAGAAGGAATGAAGGAGGGAAAGAAGGAGAGGAGGTAACACATGACACAGAAAGAAGGAAGGAAGGCCCCCAGAAAGTGCATGAGACAGAAAAGAACACAACATATTGCTAATCTTTCTTCCTCCATAAGCAAAAGGTAATGGTGGTGGTTTTCCCTCAAAGGGGCATTTTGGCTCCTCCCACAAATTTCCTAACTGCATCATTTTAAAGCTGAGAACCACGAATACCATCACACCACAGAATTGACTCATTTGCCCATCTCTATCTGGATGATTTGCAAAAAATGTCACTTGCCAACCAGCTTAGAAAGCATCTGAAAAGATAACTCTTTGCAACACTTTTTAAACTCTAAGATATCTACCCTACACTTGAAGCCTACGTCATGTGATGAACAAAGTACCATTTTGTGAGTGGGCGGCTCAGTAGTATTTAATTAATGTGATGAACTGGTAAGTTACTGCGGTTTCCTTTTACTTCCTTAGCCTGGAAATGCTCTGACTCTTCTACCAATAACAATAATTAAAGATTCTAAAAACAGAACTTCAGCAAACTGCCAGTGATGGAAATCCTCGTGGAATCTTATATCAGTGTAATTCCTGATTATGCTGGTCGTGTTGTACTGTTTAGATATTTGAGTAAGGAGATATCAAATATCCCTTACACAAACTATTTATCCCATTCAGCTACAGCACAATGACACATAGCCACAGTTCTTCATGCATGATTGGAACAGACATCACATTGTCCCTGAAATGTACTCTGTACTAGGGTTGGAAGCTACATATACACACCCACACTCCTTGTCCCTCATAGTCATTGCTTCCTCTTTCATTCACATAAGGATGCTAACAGAACTCCATCTCCCACTGGTGCTAAATATCCAGTGCAAGTAAACATCTGATTGTAATATATCTGATTGGGCCGGAGGTTTAGTACAGCGGTTAAACAACAGCTGCTTCAATCCAAACGTTCCAAGTTCGAGACCCCGAACAGTGGGTTAGGCTGTAAGCCTAACCCACTGTTAACCTTAGCAGTCGAAAGCAGTCTGCGAGTAGAGAAATAAGGCACCGCATAGCGGGGGAGATCTTTTAAAGACTTTATAACACCAATAAAAAGAATGAAGATCGATTGCCGGAAGAAGCTCCAGCGGGCAGGCAGGCTCTCCATCATAGGAGGAGGAAGCAAGGTGGATGGAGCAGCAGCACCCCCCTGTGACGCAGTGGAGCAACAGCATTTTGATGATGCAATGGAGCAACAGCGCCCGGAGATGGAATCTGAAAGACCATGTTCAACCAGGAAAAAGATCATCCTACTATATGTTGTTGTCTGTCTTGTATGTCAATACAAACAGCAGGGATTGTCTGCTCGTATATGTTCTGTAATCCGCTCTGAGTCCCCTTCGGGGTGAGAAGAGCAGAATATAAATAAGGAGTACTATTATTATTATTATTATATAGTTGTCTTAGCTCTTAGAGAGCCAACATATTGTGGTGATTTGAATGTTGGGATATAGTTCTGGAGAACAGGATTCAAAGCTCTGCTCAGATGGATAACCTTTGGCAAATCACATTATCTCAGCGTTAGAGTGTTATCAAAACTCGGGACCCCCCCCCCAAAGAATCACAAAACCCATAGCCAAGAAGGGTCCCATGAAGGATTCAATTGGTTGATGTCTATGGATGACATTTTCCCCCAAACCACATTCTATCTGACATCCAAAGGTGACCTTTGCTCCAGATACACAGTTGCACAAGCACCCATTGGGTGGAACACAGAGCTAATCTCATTACTCTTCATTGATCATCCTCTCTGTCCAACAGTGACCCCTACCACTTAGCAATGAATTAATCCCTGGCCAGCCAGAAAAGTTACGGAGTTGTCCCTGGGAACCCATCAAGATGTTGTGACACCCATTGTTTCCGTAGTCCAGACCCATTGTCAGATCCCAGCTAGCAGGATTAAAGCCATCAACACCCATCAACCCTAAATCCTACCCACGTTCCTTTCTCCCAACATCCAAAAAAGGCAGATTCAAGAAACTTCCACAAGCTCAAACTGAGTAATGACCGTTTGTTAAAATTCCTGCCAGACAAGAAAATCAATCAGCTGCAGCACAGGACCTCCACCAAGCAGCAGGCAGATCTTAACTTGCACCAATCAGTACTTAGAGTGGCAAAATGTCTCTGTATTGTATCCATTGCCTTATGTCTGATTTGAAAGTCCTGACTCTCTGACATCCACTTTTGGTCTTTAACCCAGTCATGTCTGACTTGCTCTTTCGGAGCCTAGGCATGCCAAGACTCCAAATCCGTGGTTCTGGCAAAGCTGAAATCACATATCAATAGGAAAGCAAAGGCAAAAACTCCTCTGATAGGGTTTCCTTAGGGTTTGCATAAGTCAGAAATCACTTGAAGACACAGCAACAACAGCATCAACAACCACAACAACAAAAACGTAGACCTCAACATCTATAGTAGTCAGTAGATTCAAACCCCTTTAAGTAAGACTGACATTGCTGCCTGGTTCACTCCTAGCAATAACATTAGCTAGAGATGGCTCCCCAGAAGAGAGATGGGGGTCCTTTCAGTTAAGTTTGCGTGGAGGGCTGACTCACATACATCACAATTTGAAGCAAGTGCTGCCTTATGAAAGGTGTAATACACAGAGGCTTAGCACAGGTTGAGTTTCCTTGATCTGACATGCTTGGGACCAGAGGTGTTTTAAATTACATATTTTTTACTTTGGAATTACATAATGAGATATTTTAGAGATAGGACCCAAGTGTAAACACAAAAGTCCTTTATTTTTCATATACTGCACAATGTATACACATATTCTGAAGGTAATTTTTTTACACAAAATCTGTAATACTTTTGAGCATGAAACAGCTTATGTACCTTGAACCGTCAGAAAGCAAAGGTGACACTGCCACAGCCACATATGTGGGCAATTTATGATTTTAAAGTACCATATATACTCGAGTATAAGCCGATCTGAATATAAGCTAATTTTACCACAAAAAACTGGGAAAACGTATTGACTCTAATATAAGCTGAGGGTGGGAAATGTAGCAGCAAATGGTAAATTTCAAAATAAAAATAGATACCAATAATATTACAGTAATTGAGGCATCAGCAGGTTAAATGTTTTTATTTATTTATTTATTATTTATTATTCGGGTTTCTATGCCGCCAACTCCCTGAGGCTCGCGGCAGCTCACAGGAACCGAAGGTACAACTACACACAAGCAATGCGATAAAACATCTAAGACAATTAAACAGTTAAAACAGCAAAATACAACACCCCAGGTACAGTTCAGAAATTAGATAGCGTGACACCCCAGGACAGCGGCTAAAGCGGAACATGGGCATGACCTACTCACCGAAGGCCTGCTTAAACAAATACGTTTTGCAGGCGCGTCTAAACGGGAGCAGGTCCTTTATAGCTCGCGTCCAGCCGGGAGGGCGTTCCACAGCGTAGGAGCTATAACGGAGAACGCCTCCGCGAGTAGATGTCAGTTTAGCCGATTTCGCCGAGGGTATCTCTAACAAATTAGCATCCTCGGAGCGTAGTGATCTCGGGGGACAGTGTGGGGTGAGTCGGTCCCTCAAGTACGCTGATTTTGAATCTTTACATAAAACTGTAATGTAAGATAAGACTGTCCAACTTTGATTCAACCATTATTCTGACCTTCTTCAGTGTAAATGTACTTACGTATCCTTCCTATAATAATAGAGTAAAATAATAAATGTAATAAAAATAATAGTGTAAAATAACATAAATGTAATAATAATAAATATAGTAAAATAATACATGTAATAAAAATGAAACAGAGAAAAATAATAAACAACCTTGACTCGAGTATAAGCCGAGGGGAGCTTTTTCAGCCTAAAAAAGGGGCTGATAAACTAGACTTATACTTGAGTATATACAGTATTTCTGATTTCAGACTTCTGGATAAGGAAAGCCATTCATGTACAAGCTTGACAACTGTAGGGCTAGCAGCTACTCCTGCACAGTTCTACTCCCTTCATTGCTAGAACAGCTTTCTGAGGTCTAACTTGGCTTGAGAGTGAGGCCATGAATTTTCTCCTAATTAAAGTCCCATTGTCCTTGGGGGAATAAGTTCAGTTTCTCCACAAACCAAAAATTATGGCTTTTTCACTTGTCATACAAGGAGGAAAGTAATCATTTTTTTCAAAGAAAATCTAAAATAATGTGAGCAGATCAGCTTACAAAGCACTTGCTTTCCTTTAGAAAAATAGAAGAAAAGATTCTGAATCAAATCAAAAGCCTCCTGGTTTTTTGGTTTTTTTACAGTATGTTGCCTATCAGGAGCAAGTTTTTTCATTTGTCTGCCACCTTCCTTCTACTGACTCAAGGCAGTGCAAATGAATCTGGTACTCAGGAACCTTTGAAGTAGACCATGTTGACTGAAATCAAGAAAGAAGGAAGACTAATATCCCGCAATGGCTTTCATGGACCATCGTTGTCTTCTCTCTCTTGGGTTTCAATCCAAAATTAGTAGTAGCTTCTAGGTCCATGAGGTGATGAATCTGCAAATCTCCAAACTTTGAAGAATCTGTCCAAGATGCTGAACTTGTTGTGCAGATATAGCTCTTCTAAAGTTTGGATTAAAACTCAGTGCAGAATTGCCATTCTGCTGACATGAAAGTACTTTCTTTTGCCTGTCTGCTACTAAACACTGGAGACCTATTTCTAGGAACACCTCTCATGTTTACACTTGAGTGTGGGCCCAACAACTCTTCCATTAGTCAGAGTGAACTGACTACTCCAGGCAACAGATATTAAGGGACAGCAGGAGTTGTTATTTAAATTGTTCCTCCTGAAACTCCAGCCACTCTCCTTTTCTGGAATGTGTTTGCTACATCGTTTGTCTTTGGCCCCTGAAACTACACTGCATCATCCATCATCACCCAAACCCAGGGGGTATTGCTATCCTTTTGTTCAGTGCTGAAATAATATTCACAATCAGTTGTTCGATTTCTTTATATGGAATGGAAAATGCATACTCATTTTGTTCTTTGTCCCAGGTGGAAAAACAACTTGGCTAGGCCTGAATATTTAAATAGGTAAGGCAAAGGTTTTCCCCTGACGTTAAGTCTAGTCATGTCTGACTCTGGGGGTTGGTGCTCATCTCCATTTCTAAGATGAAGAGCTGGCATTGTCTGTATACACCTCCAAGGTCATGTGGCTGGCATGACTGCATGGAGCGCCCTTACCTTCCCACTGGAGCAGTACCTATTAGGCCTGGTTGATCCATGGTTCTAAATGCTTCAAAAGTACTTACAAAACAAAAGTTCTGGTGGTGAACATTTCAGAACTCTATCAAAATTTCATTATTATGTCTTTATTGGAGATTTTTAAGACAGAACCAATTAGGAACTGCCAATTAGGAAGGTTTTGTTAGAGTTCTGAAATGTTCACTACCAGAACTTTTGTTTTGTAAGTACTTTTGAAGCATTTAGAACCATGGATCAACCAGGCCTAGTATCTATTCATCTACTCACATTTGCATGTTTTCAAATTGCTAGGTTGGCAGAAGCTGGGACTAACAGCGGGAGCTCATGCCCCTCCCCGGATTCGAACCTGTGACCTTTCGATTAGGAAGCTCAGCAGCTCAGCGGTTTAACCCACTGTGCCACTGGGGGCTCCCTAAGTGTTTAAATACTGAACTATAAATTTAAATGCTCCTTCACAAATTAAATAGTACATGCAGTCAGATTAAGCAAATTTTCAGACCTGCAGATCAGTCACAATTCAACCTATTTCTTGTTAATCTGATATCTTGTTTGAGTTTGAAATAGACACATTGGTCAAATAGCACAATAATAGTAGTAAAAATGTATGAAAGTAAATGCATGGCAATTGATTTGTCCTCCACAGACTTTATAGCGTACATATCAAGCCACTGTTCTTTAAAAGGTGTACAAGTACTATTAAAATAATATACGTTTGCAGAAATTGACTGTGTTTCTATATGACACTTAGGGATCTTACCACTCAAAAGTCAAGATGTTACATGGCATAGAGTTCTGCATGAGGAATTCTGCTATGACTCCCCTGTTACTTTCCTAGGATTAATTGTTGCACTGCTATAGGTCCCTATGGTCATTCCGTTGCTGGTGAAGAGCAGAGGGAAGATGATCAGAGAGCATTGAGCTGTTCCTCATAGACATACAAATACGAGACATACACAAGGACATTTTTCTGGTGAGATCTGCTGGGATTCTTCAGTTGTCTCTGAGGACAATGTCATTGGTTTTTGAATCACAACATAACCAAAATGCTTAATTGATCTCCACTCTCCACCAGTGGGGGCCGGGCAAATAGTTGTTCTATCACAGTGCAATGCTTGCTCCTAGGAGGGATTTTAGAGCATCTCAAGTGGAGGGAGTGAATACCAAATTCCACACTACCCTTATGTATGCAAGTATAAAGTCGACTTAGGCATGTGTATGTCAACTCAAGTGCATAATTATCCAGTTTCTCTCTTGCATATAAAACATATGTGCGGTCAAAGCTTGTTTTTTCACTAGCAGTCCATGAACTGGAGTGAGGTACAAAACTGTGATTGAGGACGGAAGACATAGAAGAGAAGAATACATTGCTACTGCTTCACTTGGGATTTATTTTTATCAGCACCAGAACTGGAGCTCACATATAAACTCATTCAGGCAAAGCCTTTTTGTCTGTAGTAGCCTCATTTAAGTATGATTCTGGGATGTGTTGTTCTGACACTCACATCATTGAACGTTGGAGCAACATCGGGATCCCTGTAAAGATCCCAATCTATTTTCCACCCACACCAGTTTTCAGTAAAATTTCTTTCCCACCCCCAGCATGGGGGCTCCTTTTCAGTGAAGGGAGAGGCAAACAGTCCTGGCCAGGACTTGTTGTGGGTGGGTCTAACTTCATCGTGCACCCTGCTCACCTCACTTCTTTGAAGGCACTGACCCACCCACCACCTCTACAGTGTACTTTACAAGGGTTGCTGATGGGGGCTGGGTAGGAATTCCCCCTCCCCCACATTCAGGAAGGGGGTCGCCTACCCTACACTGTTCAATCAATGGCAAATTGGGTGAGGGAGTCCTAAATAGGCTTCAAGTGTATAATAGGCATAGGCACATATTGGTGTGCACCACGGGAGGATGGAGAATGTGGTTAAATTCTCCACCCATTTAACTGAGGGGTCCTCTTAGGAGCAAAATGTGGGTTACATCCAGGAACCATAGTTTCTTGCCCTTGTTGGAGAATGACATGGTCTTGGAGGGCCACTGTCTCGTACTATGACAGAATGAATTCAAGTGAAAGTTCAAATTCAAGTTCATGTACAAGGTCAAATTTATATTAAATCCTTAAATTTGGTTGACAGATCACACATATAATAAAAGTTGCCCATAGTTAACCCACAATAGGATAACACTCCATTCTCCCACCCCTGCGTGGTGATGAACATGCTGCTCCTACTTATCATGTGTAATTGCCCAGCAGATTTCTTTCTAGAGAGGCACTCTTGTGGTTACTTTATTCTATTAACTCTTGCTAATTAGCTGAGACCCAGAACCATGCTGATGAATCAGTGGCATTATCCATCCTTAGCATTTGCAAACTAGTGAATGCTCTTTTGTCTGCCTCATTCCCTGATTCCTATGAATAGCTAATGAGGCCAATTATTGGTAAATCTGTCTAAGACTAAGAACACCTTGAATATGCCTGCGCAGCAGAATCTGTTCCTGGGAATCAATTAGGATGAATTCCCTTCTGATAATTATATCTGATTGATCATTATCTATGGAGCCATGAAAGCCTGAGCTTCTCAATTCAGGCATGGGCTTCGGATGAAAAGCTCAACTTTGCAAAGGCAGCAGATACTCTATTGTCTCGTTTATTATGAAAGTCAATTAATTAAATTGGAAAAGAGCTTGAAATGGGTATTTTTTAAATTTAGCTATTGCCCTTTAATTTTGGTTACGAAGTGAGATTTCCATCTGGTCCCTAACTTGTTTGTCAAAGTCTGGTCTCTACAAAAGGGAAACCCTTACTGAAATGGTGGGGCATTTTCTTTTAAATAATGCGAATTGTTCTTGCTAGAAAATGTTTCAGACTGAAACAGATTTAGAGCAGCATTTCTCAACCTGGAGGTTGGGACCCCAAGAGGGGTTGTGAGGGGGTGTCAGAGGGGTTGCCATAGACCATCAGGAAATACAGTATTTTCTGTTGATCATGGGCAGGCCTGGATTAACTCTTTTTGGCGCCCTAGGCCACACATTGGAAGCCACGCCCCCGGGCCGATGCTGAGCATGCGCATCAGAGTCCCTAGGGGCGGGGCTTCCCTCCGTGTCTTCCTACTCACGCCGGGCACCCCTCCTTCCTTGAGTGAAGGAAGGAGGGGCCGGCGCGAGTGAGGAAGAGGCGGAGGGAAGCCGCGTCAGAGGCCCTAGGGGCGGGGCTTCCCTTCACGTCTTCCTCCTCGTGCAGGGCACCCCTCCTTCCTTGAGTGAAGGAAGGAGGGGCTGGTGCGAGCGAGGAAGAGGCGGAGGGAAGCCGCGTCAGAGGCCCTAGGGGCCTATGGCGCTCCGCGTGCAGACGCAGAAGTGCCCGAAGATCGACCTTTTAAATATATATATATATATATATATATAGGGGGTCTGAATCCCCCCCCCCCATGGCTGTGCCCCTAGGCTGTAGCCTAGTGTGGCCTTATGGATAATCCAGGCCTGATCATGGGATTCTGTATGGGAAGTCTGGCCCAGTTCTATCATTGGTGGGGTTCAGTATGCTCTTTGATTGTAGGTGAAGTATAAATCTCAGCAACTACAACCCCCAAATGTCTATTTTGCCCAAACCCCACCAGTGTGCACATTTGGGCATATGGAGTATCAGTGCCAAGTTTGGTCCAGATCTGTCATTGTTTGAGTCCACGGTGCTCTCTGGCTGTAGGTGAACTACAACTCCAAAACTCAAGGTTAATGCCCACCAAATCCTTCCAGTATTTTCTGTTAGTCATGGGAGTTCTGTTTGCCAAGTTTGATTTCACTCCATCATTGGTGGAGTTTGGAATACTCTTTTATTGTAGGTTAACTATAAATTCCAGCAACTACAACTGCCAAATGACAAAATCAATCCCTCCCAACCTCACCAGCATTCAAATTTGGGCATATTGGGTATTTTTTGCCAAATTCAGCCCACTGAATGAAAATCCATCCTGCATATCAGACAGATATTTACATTACAATTCATAACAATAGCAAAATTACAGTTATGAAGTAGCAATGAAAGTAATTTTATGGTTGGGGGTCACCACAACATGAGGAACTGTATTAAGTGGTTGTGACATTAGGAAGGTTGAGAAACACTGAACTAGAGGAATGGACTTCAAAGGGGCACGTAACTGCACTTCTAGCTAGATTCAGTCCCCCAGCCCAAAGAAATGTTTTTTGTTCATATATAGGAAGCTAGAGATACTATAGGGCAGCAATGAAAAAATGACACATTTCAACATTTTACCTGGCTTCATTTAATTAATGTTAGAAAATCTCTATCCTGACTTGGAACAACAAGGCAGTTTCCATATTAAAAATACAAAAATATACCCAAAAAAAGATTAAGATAAAAGTAAACATAACAATCAATTAAATCATGAAAACTGCAGCATAAAAGGGACATAAAACAACTGGGTCAGTTTAAAAATGCATTTTCACAGCAGGGAGTTAGAACAATTAAATGCATGACAGACTAAAGGATATTAAATCATAAAAAGTTAATTCCAATCCAGTTGAAATGTTTATGACTCACATGCCACAGTGTTGTTTGTTGGTTCCATTCTGACAATATAGTCTCACAATCTCCAGTCAGAAGTACCCATTGAATGCTGCTATATGTGTACAGCGTTTTCTGTCTAAGGTCTATCCCTAGAAGTGTAGTGGGCAAACATTGGTTTGCATGTACTCATTCTAATTGCCTTTGCAGCCACATCCCAAATGAGATTTCAAAGTTGTTAGGCATCTCTATCGTCTTCTATCAACCAACTAATTTGTGTATTTTCTCTCTACTAGGTTCAGATAAAGCTAATAAATCTTTATTGCCTTCTGATGTCCAAGTGGGGCTGCAGTGGTGCAGGAGGGTAAATTTCTGAGTTGCTGAACTTGTTGACTGGAAGGTCAGTGGTTTGAATCCATGGGGTGGGTTGAGCCCCTGTTGATAGCCCCAGATTCTGCCAACCTAGCAGTTTGAAAACATGCCAATTTGAATAGATAAATAGGTACTGCTCCGGTGGGAAGGTAACAATGCTCCATGCAGTCATGCCGGCCACATGACCTTGAAGGTGTCTACGGACAATGATAATAATACACTTTATTTATATTCTGCTCTTCTCACCCCGAAAAGGTACACATACTTAGCAGACAATCCCTGCCGTTTTCCACATACGCACATATAGACGAACAGAGGCAAACTCTGGCCAGCAGGGGGAGCTGATGCACTCCTCATCTCTCAGCGTTCCCAGCATCCCTCGTTGTTCCTTCCACATTCCTCAGCATTCCTGGCATTCTTTCATGGCCTCATAATTCAGTCAAAATTTGCCTCCCCACTTAATGTGTTACCTTTATCTCCTACTTGACAGATGCAACTGTCTTTCGGGCTACAAAGGTCGACAGCAGGCTACACTTAAAAGCTGAGCACCCTCCTCGACCCGGGCAGGCCTTGAACTCATGACCTACTGGTCAGAGAGATCTTATGCAGCTGACACTTAGCCAGTTGCGCCACATTCCTGGTGCCGGCTCTTTGGCTTAGAAATGGAGATGAGCACCACCCCCTAGAGTCAGAATCAACTAACCTTAATGTTTAGGAGAAACTTTTACTTACGTCCAAGTGATCTCAAAATATTTTGCATTGTCTATGGCACTGGTTCTCAACTATGGTGCTGGGGAAATCCATCTCATTTCCAGCTAATAAGTGAGAACTATACTTCGGCGCCACAGCAACAAGTCACTCTGCTCCATTATACCATTAGGTAAGGAGAACAAACCTTGTGGACAAGGCTAAATTTGTTTCATTGAACAGGATCACAAGGGTTGTGTTTTCTTAGAATGCTAGAACCCAATTCACCCATGCATTACTCAATGGCGTGCTCATTTGTAGCTGAAGATGTGAACATTGCAGTTATTTATTTATTTACTTACTTTGCTTCTAGACCGCCTCTCTCTGCCCGAAGGTGACTCGAGGCGGTGTACAAATGGCAAGAACTGCCCAAGACAAACATATCAACAATTATCAGCACAATTCCATCATATACAAATTAGCACTTAACGTTAAAAACACAATATCAGCGTCTCATTATTAAATCGGTTTCCAATTGCATCGTCGTCATTCCGTAGGTCTCAATTTGGTAGGTCTCAATTTGGTAATCATACTACATCTGCAAATGCCCGGTTAAATAGCCAGGTCTTGACCTTCTTGCGAAATGTCAGGAGGGAGGGGGCTGATCTGATGTCATAAGGAAGGTTGTTCCAAAGCCGAGGAGCCACCACTGAAAAGGCCCTGTCTCTCGTCCCCACTAATCGCGCCTGCAAAGCAGGCGGGACCAAGAGCAGGGCCTCTCCGGATGATCTTTAGCCTCTTGAAGGTTCGTAGGGGGAGATGCGTTCGGACATGTAAGTTGGACCAGAACTGTTAAGGGCTTTAAATGCTAAAGCCAGCACTTTGAATTGTGCCTGGTAGCAAACTGGTAGCCAGTGGAGCTGGCACAACAGAGGTGTTGTGCATTCCCTGAGTGCCGCTCCTGTTATCAACCTGGCTGCTGTCCGTTGGACCAGTTGAAACTTCCGAACAGTCTTCAAAGGCAGTCCCACGTAGAGGGTGTTGCAGTAATCTATAGTTATAGCATTGGAAATTATGTGAGGGGCAATAATAACTCTGCTAGTAGTATTTGACCATAAGACCAAGATCCAGGAACATGGGCTGTGATGTGTAACTTTATAATAATAGAGCTACATCACCTTCACAATATTGTGAAGATTTGCCATAGTGAACCATACATAATAGGAGCATAACAAGGGGATTGCACAAGATACTGCAATGTGTAATGGGTATCCCAACACAAAAGGAGGAACAGCATAACAAATTCTATTTCACAATGTGGGATTTGACCAAAATAAAGGGACAGCATGAAAGGTGATACATATTCCCCACCAGGCACAGGGTATCCATGACTTTAAGGGCCAATCCAAACCATGACTGCTCTTTGGTTTGGATTGGCCCTCGGCTCTGTTGGGAACCATTACCTCATCACAATATCATATATTGTTTCACATTGCGACTCTAACGCAATGGCCATGTTGCTTACTCTGCACCCACAATGATCCCCTGGGCACACCTATGATAGCACTCCTCTCTTGAGATTCTGTATGTTGTGCAACACTGCAATTCTAAACTATGCAATCATAAATGAGATTACAAGCTCCAATAGGATACCAGCCAATATATTGCCCCCATTGATCTTTTGAGATAATTTCCTTTCCCATTTTATTTCTTTTGTTGCCAAATATTAGATTACAAACTCCTTGATGGCAAGGATGCTTTTCTGTTTGTTTGTTCTACAATGCTCCAAATTGCTATGAATATTGATGCTGCTTTATACATTAATGTTATTTGTTTATTTATTACATTCATATCCTGCCTTTCCTTAAGGAGTTTAAGGCAGTGTATGTGACTTTCCTTTTCTCTTTACGAGTCTTGTTATGACAAACACAGCTTGGTGAGATGAACGGTCAGTCCTTCTCTTTTCAAACTTATATACCCCCCTGCCAGGCTATGGCTGCTAAGATCTCTATGTAAATAACTGCAGTGATATACTATTTAATGGACAAATGGGTAGGAAACCTTTAGTATTCAACTAGGATTTGCTGGGAGAGAGCTAATTTGGTTTTATTTATCTTTAATTTTGTCTTGTATTTCATTTATTTGACGTTGTATCTTTTTTTTCCAGTTCACAATTTGGATGAAAATGTCCCTCATACAGACCCTCATTGTGCCCAAATAGTTTTGGTGACATTCTTGGCATCAGATTAATTTTTAAAAATTCATTAATATTATCTTTACATTTTTCTACAAAGTTTTCTTGTATCAATAGATTTTCATTTAGCCTCCATCTAAATTTTCTTAGTATTAATTTTATTTCCAGAGATATTTCGGCATGGTCCGAGATGAGTGTTGGGTTTCTTTAAATCTAGTTATAAATTTTGTAGGAGGCCCAGATCAAGTCTATTCTGGAATAGGATTGGTGACGTTTGGAATAAAATATATAATTATTATGGGTTGTTGCGAGTTTTCCAGGCTGTATGGCCATGTTCCAGAAGCATTCTCTCCTGACGTTTCACCCACATCTATGGCACACATCCTCAGAGGTTGTGAAGTTTGTTTGAAACTAGGCAAGTGGGGTTTATATATATGTGGAATGTCCAGGTTTGGAGAAATAACTTTTTTCTGTTTGAGGCAAGTGTTGAATGTTGCAATTGGCCAACTTTATTAGCATTGAATGGCCTGACGGTTTCAAAGCCTGTCTGCTTACTGCCTGGGGGAAATCCTTCGTTGGGAGGTGTTAGCTGGCCCTGATTGTTTCCTGTCTGGAAGTCCCCTACTTTTTTGAGTGTTGCTCTTTATTCACTGTCCTGATTTTTGAGGTTTTTTTTAAAAAATACTGATTGGCAGATTTTGTTCATTTTCAGGTTTTCCTCCTTTATGATGAAATTGTGCTCAGTCATTGAAATTGTGGATTTCAAGCAGACAAAAGTTCTTTTTCCAACCTGGACATTCCACAGATATACAAACCTTACATGAGGACATGGTTTTATTGGTAATTAAGGTTTTATACTGTTTAATTAATGGTTTATGTATTTTAATGGTTTAATGGTTATGTTTTAATGGTTATTGTATTAATTGTTCATGTAATGGCATCGAATTGCTGCCTATGAAAGCCGTCCTGAGTCCCCCTTCGGGGCTAGAGAAGAGATGGGATATAAATACCAGAAATAAATTATAAATAATTGTCTAGTTTCCAACAGACCTCCCAACCTTTGAGGATGCCTGCCGTAGATGTGAGCAAAACGTCAGGAGAGAATGTTTATGGAACATGGCCGTACATCCCGGGAAACTTACAACAAATCAGTGATTCTGGCCATGAAAGCCTTCAACTACATATATAATCCTTATAATTTGGATTTTGAAACATCCATATATCTTTAAGTGTGTATTCTTTTTCCATCCTCCAAAAACTGGATGTTAATTCGCCAATTGGCTGTAATCCTCCCTTGTTAGTTTTCCTCTCCAGTTTGTT
The DNA here is from genome assembly GCA_030556195.1 of Anolis apletophallus. NCBI lineage: Eukaryota > Metazoa > Chordata > Lepidosauria > Squamata > Anolidae > Anolis > Anolis apletophallus. The sequence continues at coordinate 76,572,828 of JARBWK010000009.1, forward strand.
GTTTACTACTGTGTTAAAATCTCCAGGAAGGACTATATCAGTATAATCAGTTGAGGCAATTTCTTTGTGTAATTCTTGGGGAAAATCCCTCTGGCATAAAGATTCATGAATAAAAGTTTTTCATGCGCAAATTTTATTTTAACTAATTGGTAGCGACCATCTTTGTCTGATTTTATGTTTTGGCAGGATTTTTTCTTTCATGAATAGGTCCACCCTTCTTCTTTTTCATATCAGAAGCTATAAATGTCAATTCTGGTTCTTTTTGAATTCAGTACTTGTGGTCCTTCCTGGAGAGTGGTTCTTCTGCAATGCCACAATACCTGCTTCAATTTTTTATGGCATAGAAATCCTTTTTTCCTTTTGTTGGGAGTATTCATCATGTACTTGAGAAATTGTTTCCTGGACCATTTTTTTCTCACCAAGGTTATGATAATATCTCTTGGGAGTTGGTTTTTAATGCATAATTGGAAGTAATCCTGAAGGTTTGATCTATCTCATGTTCAGCAGCTTCTTCTCATTTGCCAAGCATCTCTGCTGTTATGACAAGGTTGTTTTGAAACATTTAAAAGTCCAAAGAGTCATGTTGAAAATGAAGAACCATTGATGCTGTGGTTCAGGACCAGAGCACCTATAAGATGGATAAAAATGTTGAATCCATGCAGAAAAGCCCTTAGAGCAGACCTGGGCATTTCACGGCCCGCGGGCTGCATGTGGCTCGCCGGCTGATTCTGACTGGCCCGCGTAAGGGCCCAGGCAGGCAGGCAGGCAGGCAGAGCAGCCAACGGAGGGGAAGGGAGGGGGGATAAGAGGAGGAGGCCAGGAGCAAGCGCCGCAGCAGAGCATGCCTGCGCTCTCCTCCTCCCTTCCCTTCCATCTCGCGCGCTCCCTCCTACCTTGTGCTCTCTCCCCCCTCTCTTCTGCCTTGCGCTCTTTCCCCCTCCCTTCTCTTCTGTCTCACGCTCTTTCCCCTCCCTTCTCTTCTGCCTCTCCCATTTCTTGCAGGCGAGGGGTAGGGCCTAGCAAGCAGCTTTGGGGCCGGGAAAGAGACTGCACCGCGAGGCGGAGGCCCCGGAGTGCTTTCTGTCTGCCCTCCTTGCCAGCCGCTGCCTACTGGCACAGCGTGAATCTACTCCTTAATGTAAGTGAACTATACATCCCAGGAACTCCAACTCACATTTGGGCATATTGAGGATTCGTGCCAAGTTTGGTCCAGATCCATCATTATTTGAGTCCACAGTGCTCTCTGGATGTAGGTGAACTATAACTTCCAAACTCAAGGTCAATGCCCAGCAAACCCTTTCAGTACTTTCTGGTGGTCTCATGAGAGTTCAGTGTGCCAAGTTTGGTTCAATTCCATTGTTGCTGGATTTCAGGATGCTCTTCGATTGTGGGTTAACTATAAATTCCAGCAACTACAATTCCCAATTGTCAAGCTCTATTTCCCCCAAACTCCACCAGTGTTCACATTTGGGCATATTCAGTATTTGTGCCAAGTTTGGTCCTGATCCAACATTGTTTGAAATGTGCTTTGAAGCTAATGTTACTGAAAATGATCATTACTATAATGAATCACAAATGATACAAATGTTCACATTGTGTTAACCATTGTTTTGTAAACTTTTAGTGAATAAATGTTATTTTTCCTATGACAACCTCTCTTTTTCATTGCTCATAACATACATTCTTATCAGTCTTATTTATATATCAAAAACGCAATGTTGTGCCTTATTATTATTATTATTACTATTATTAAAGAAATTCAATTGATATTATGTAGAATGTAGTTCAGCCTTTAGGTGCGGCCCTCCATAATATTTTTTGGTTCTCGTGGCCTCATGGAAAAATAATTGCCCACTCCTGCTTTAGAGGTTGCCAGCCTCGGAACTGTGAATCAGTATGACATGTTGGTTTGAATGTTGGACTAGGAACCTCTTCACATGGTCCAAATTCGAGGGCAACAGGGTTCTTTTCTGTTTTAGCCACAGAGCCTGTCAGCTTTCATCATACCCTGGAAAAGTATTTCCAGGGTGGCTCTATGGCTGAACTGCTGCTAAAACCCTGCCGCCACCAAAAAAAATTGCTGGCAGTGCACAACAGGAGGCTCCCAGTTTTTCTATAAGGAAAGATGGGTTGAGTTGGTTTAAAGAGGCTTCCCCCATGTGATGAGGTGGGGAGAAGCCAGAATGCTGCAGGGTGACAGGTCTCCATGTTCACTTGGCGGGTGCCATTAAGATCGCTGCAATCTATGGCGATTTGCAGCAATTCAAGTCCTAGATATCAGGGTTTGAATTTCTGCTCAGTTATTGAAACCCATTGCCTGGCTTTGGCAAAGTCACAGTCCCTCGTCCTGGGAAGAAGACAATAGAAAATCTACTCAAAATAAAGCTTGGCAAGAACACCTGAGGACAGGAGGCAACTTGAAAGCCTGCAAGAAGAAGAGCCTCCATTTTCTTAAACAAGTAATTTTATAAACCTTCGTTAAACAAAAATGTATTACAGAATAGATTTTGCAACTAGTATACAATGGAAACTATACAAATATCAACCATATCAAAAAACTTCATACGCATAGCTTGTCTAAGAAAATGGTCTCATCCTAGCTGGCATACTGGATTGTTTTTAAAGGACTGGCTGACATTTCAATCCATTTGTGTGGTAAGGTCAGTATGTTTTCAGCCTTCACATGTCATCCTGTTAAAGCCCAGGAGAGTCTGAATGGGTGACATTTTCCATCCCCTTCTTGGATATGAAATTTTGCGTAATGCAATGCTTTTCTTCTCTTGCTTCCCCTTGTTAACAAAAATAGAGAATGTTCGAGGAGAGTGAAAATTCTGTATTCACAATATGATGTAAACACTGTTGTACTCATAATGCTCCATTTCACAAGCAACTTGTGTTCTTTCCCGCTCTCTCCCCCACCCCCAAGTTCTGTTAAAAATGAAAACCTGGTCGAAAAGGAGTGCATTAAGTCTGTAATGTAAATGTCCCTGCGTTTGCAGGAAGGGAAATGCTAAATGAATATTGGGAGATGCTAAGTGTTGAAAGAATGATTCTTTCTAGCTGTGGAGCTAATGGACTGTACCAACCAAAAAAACACACCATTAAAATGAACAATTTGTTTCATATGATGATTCACTAGCACTCTAACTGACAAGGTTTCAATTTCTGAGTCCTGTTTTATATTCAGCTCCGTGTTTTACAGTGCAATAGTACAATTACCTGCCTATCTGTTGGTTTTGCAAACAGGGATGGATTGGACATTAAGGGAGAAGAAAAACAGATATATATATAGAGAGAGGGGGGGGGGGAGTTTTAGATATGGGTGGGAGAGAAATTGGGAGAGTTGCACTCTTATAACTTTAATTTTAAATAATAAACTAAAAAAGATATCTGCCTTTCAAAAGGATATACACACAACCATACAAAAGGATATACGCACAAACATAGACCCTAGAATTTTACAATAAAGCTCATTGAATACTATGAAAAACAAAGGGCCAATTCAGGCTTAGCTGCGAAGCCAAGAGACCTGCATTGACCCTGGCAATATATAAATCCAAAGGGGACATGTGGGAGTGTGAAGGGAGCCATTTTTCAATTTCCATACAACATTTTAATGCTTTCCTTCTTTACTCAATTTGTCAATGGGAGTCACAAAGTGCTTTCAGTTTGAGGTCACTTGGCTGGCTGCCAGCTGTGTGCCCAGAGTCCTATTACAGGAGTGAGTTGACAGTGCAAAGCTTTTAAGGGAACTGAACAGTTATCCCAAGAGGCTCTATTGCACCACACTTTAGCACAGGCTCGGAAAATCACCGCTGCAGTTTCAGTTTTGATTGCCAACCTTTCCAACAAGTGAGATTTTTTTCCAAAGTTCAGAAATTAATTCTTAAATACTTTTTAGACCTGACACGTTGTAGGCGATCACAAAATATAGACAGAGCTCTTTACTGACTTTATAATCGTGCCTAGATTGTTTACAATGGGGCAATATAGCAATTGTACAAAGTGATTGCTTGGATGCAGCGATGGATTGGTCCTAAAATTATTGGTTGCCAGGAGACAAAGGAGGACCACCCATATCTATAAGCCTATCATTTATCAGATTTACTCAAGTCTAATGCTCACCTTCTTGGCTAAATTACATTGCCAAAATGGAGATGTGTGTTAGATTCAATGATGCATTACATTTGAGCACATAAACCCATGAAAAGGCCTGGAAGGACCCTGCAGTGGCCTCAGGGCTCTGTGTTACTCAGAGAAGGAGGAGGAGTGGCTGGCAGCTCAGTCATTCCTAATATTTAACTGCAAATGGGCTGCAGAGCCTTTATTATTTTATTTTATTATTTATTTTTATTTAAAACTTTTGTACCCCGACCTTCTCGCCTCTATCAAGGGACTCAGACCGGCATTACAGCAAAATTCAATGCTATACAATTTAAAAGCAACTACAACAACTCGAGTCACACGGGACTTGATGCCATTTCGCAGATCCGTTAAGACCTGGCTATTTATTTATTTATTTATTTATTTATTATTCGGGTTTCTATGCCGCCGACTCCCTGAGGCTCGCGGCGGCTCACAGGAACCGAAGGTACAACTACACACAAGCAATGCGATAAAACATCTAAGACAATTAAACAGTTAAAACAGCAAAATACAAAACCCCCAGGTACAGTTCAGAAATTAGATAGCGTGACACCCCAGGACAGCGGCTAAAGCGGAACATGGGCAGGACCTACTCACCGAAGGCCTGCTTAAACAAATAAGTTTTGCAGGCGCGTCTAAACGGGAGCAGGTCCTTTATAGCCCGCGTTCCAGCCGGGAGGGCATTCCACAGCGTAGGGGCTATAACGGAGAACGCCCTCCGGCGAGTAGATGTCAGTTTAGCCGATTTCGCCGAGGGTATCTCTAACAAATTAGCATCCTCGGAGCGTAGTGATCTCGGGGGACAGTGTGGGGTGAGTCGGTCCCTCAAGTACGCTGGCCCCAGGCCATGCAAGGCCTTAAAGGTAAGAACCAACACCTTGAAGGAGATCCGGTGCTCGATTGGGAGCCAGTGCAGATCCTGCAAAACAGGTGTGATGTGGCGGCCTGCTGGGGTTCCAGACAGGAGCCGGGCGGCAGTGTTCTGCACCAACTTGAGCTTCCGGGTCGCCGACAAAGGAAGGCCAACGTAAAGCGCGTTACAGTAATCCAGCCTTGAGATGACCGTAGCTTGGATCACCGCATTCAGCATTCAGCCCTGACCGGTGCCCGCCATAATTTGCCACCCTGCCGCGTCATCGACACTTGTACCATGCTGTCCTGTTGTAGTTTTACTGTTGGGAATGGGGTTTTATCTGGGGGTTTTAACTTGGTTTTATAATGTTTTATGTGTTTTATGTGATATTTTATTGCTGTAAACCGCTCTGAGCTTCGGAGAGAGCGGTATACTAAGCCGAATAAATAAATAAATAAATATTAAAACACATATTACAATACCTCTCTGGTCAAAGGAACAGTAAACATCGTCCTCATTGCCTTTCTTTGGGCCAAGGCCTTTCTGCCTCCCAGGGTGTCTCACCCACCCCACCCCAAGATGGCACTGTTCCAAACTGGTCTCATCCATGACGCCTTCAAAACTTCCTCCTCATTTTTGAAGGCCTCATAAATGAGGTCAGTTGGGAACTACACGAGGCTGGCTACTTTGCCAGCCTTGGCGTGAAGAAGGAGTGTTGCTTTCAAAATGGCCTCATTCATGCTGCCTGCCCCCAGAGTACTATGCCTAACCACTGGGTGCATTATATTTGATGGGAAAATCATTTTTTGTAATATGCACCTTCACATTTGAGGTGTGCATTACATTCGATGGCATGTTATACTTGAGCACAAAACATAAAGGCTACCTATTTAGAAACCAAACACACACTGCACAGGGACTTAGATGAATAAAGAGATCTAGTGCAACCAATAAGTGTGTCTCAATTCAATGAATCCCTCACTGAGTCAATAAATACTTATTTCACAATTTATACATTTCAAAACACATATAATCAATTGTATACATCACATTTCAAAAAAATGTCTCTGTTTATAAAAAGCCTTGTCTTCTATCTACACTCTCATTAACTTGGCTCTCATTAACTTCTGCATCTGACAAATCATATCCGACAAGGAATGGGACCTTGTGAATCTTCTTGAGACAGCTTGGGCCTCTCGTCTGAGCTTAACTCAGGCACATGCAAACCCTCATCCCCATTGCCAACAGACCCAGGCCCACCATCAGGAACATCATCCCCATTCCCATCATGAACATGTGTTGCACTTTAGACACGGAGCACCCCCCCTAGTCACACACACAACAGACAGTCTCTGAATAATAGGCTTTTATTGAAGCAAATATAGTGTTCAACAAAAGGGTTAAAAGAAGATCAATAGTAGAATATATCCAAGGTAAAACACACAGTTCAAATAGTCCCAAAATCCAAAGACAAAGGTGAAATGCTTGATGAAAATCCCATGAGTAATACAAGGCAGCTATAGGAACAAAACGTGCACAAAGGCCTAGGCAAAATCAGGAGCTTGGAGACAAGACAAGAGCTGGCATGGTATTCTAAACGAAGCCTGGAATCTGAAGACAATTTCTCTAGCCATCTAATATAAAGACAAATCCGCTTCGGTTTGCAAACCGACTGCTACGTCGCAGGCTGGCAGCCTGCCTAGATTACCAAATGCTATCTCAGCGGTTAAATATAAGCTCATTAAAATTCCTAGGTGTCCCGTTATCAACATCAAGACCTTCAGAGTCCTGAACACAAGAATTCTCATCTAATGAAGCCCTGGGAAGAGAACTGTTCCCAGGAAAGCAAGCCTCATCTGAAAGGTCACTTTGCATCTCAGAATTCTCACTAAGCATTCCATCATCAGCATTTGCAGGAACATTTCCATCATCAGCATTTTCAGGAACATTCCCATCATCCCTAGCATGTACATGAGCACCAGGCTGAAATACCACAACATGAGACACAACCACAGGCTGAAAAGGCTGACATCAACAATAGCCAAGGAGAACAAGGGAACATGAAGAAGAATTTAACAAAGCAAGTAACAAATGAGTTAATTTACTTCCAGGCCAATTAGTGTACCATGTGAGGATAAGGAGAGTATTTTTTTCTTATTTCTAATCAGCACTCATAATACCTCTTAGATCAGGCCCAAGGTACTTTGTGGAGGCATTTTGGAGCAAAGTGTTAAAGCTCCCATGCTGATCCTAAATTTACCCTGGGCCTCCCATGCTAGCTATTTATGGGGGGTTCGTTTTGTTTTGTTTTTAATCAGCTGCCTGGGTCAAAATGATGCCACAAATAGTAAACCAAGCTTAACCCTAAAGCTAAAATACTCTTTCAATATTAGCATTAAACTTCTCAGTTGACATATCTAGTAGGAAGATTAAGACTTCATGTGAGAAGAACATTTCCATAGTAAATATGTGGCAAGGAGGTGTGTGAAGATCTTCACTTGTCTGTATCAGAGCTAGGAAAGCTCTGACCCACCAGGTGTTGTTGAACTACAATGGCCATCAGCTCTGAAAAGCATGATAGGATTAGTAATTTATCAACATCTGAGAGGCCTTCCATCATTGGCTCACATTTTATTGTCTGATTCCTTATAATCTAAGTAATTAAATGCAGAGTCAATTTTATTCTGTAACGAGATAAGTAGGACTAATATTTGCTCACTAGTGTTTCTCTTGTCGTCGTCGTCCGTCCCCCCCCCCCCAGATACCAAGTGTGTACATTCCTTACCCTGGCACTTTAAGACTTGATCAGTGTTTGTAAGTAGCTCAGATAATCTTCTTCCATTCATCCATTCATTGCAGAGCCAGACAGTGATTAATCAGACTAGCCATGCAAATGTGACCTCTGGGAGGGTATATATTTTTTCTTAAAATCTTCCCTGTCACACTAAGCAGACAGATCCTTCTTGAAATGAGGGGCAGTGTGTATCCTGAATCGCCCCACATACCCCAAATATGAGTGAGTCAAATGTTTCCCAAACTCCACCAGACTGAGAAAAGCAAATTCGCTTTCTTAAAGTCTTAAAAGTTAAGAGTCTTTACAATCTAGTGAATATTTAAAAGTCTTATGAAGACTTTAAAATGACAGGTAATCCCATCATTTCTCAGTCCCAGAATGTATGGCACAGATTTGTGCTATACTATATTTGCTTGGATCCTCTGGTGCTAGTCTGCGCAACAAGGTATTTTATTCATTTTTCTTCTCTGATTTGACCACAGTTATAGTCCTAATTGAGCTGGGGCAGCAAGCCCTAGGAATTTGATAATATTTTCTATCTGGGTATGCAGAGAACATGAATTAAGACATAAGCTCTATAAAAGTCCACAGACAGGTACATTTTGTAATCTGCAGTAGTCTCAGTGTTGAATCTCAGCTCATTAAGAGCTGATCTGTGTAAGAAAGATGCAAGTTCCAGCATATAGCAGTGTTCTCTGACTCCCTTTCTAAACAAACTATACCATATATGAATCATGTGTCTCTTTTAGACCATTTTTAGCCATGTTCCCCATTTAGCCAACTGTCCACATCCAAGCAGTGGCAGACTGGCCAAGGTGTCATCTTAATCAATGGCAAGTGCCCTCCTCTATTAAAACATTAGACAATATGTTTAAAATGTGAATGGTCTTTTAGTAACTTAAAAATGTAATAGAAGTTCCAACATTATTATTATATGCAACTAAAATGTTTATAGTATTACTATTTTATTTTGAAAAATTACCATATTTACTCAAGTATAACATACACTGCACAGGGCCTTAGATGAATAAAGAGATCTAGTGCAACCAATAAGTGTGTCTCAATTCAATGAATTCCTCACTGAGTCAATAAATAAATATTTCACAATTTATACATTTCAAAATACATATAATCAATTGTATATGTCACATTTCAAAAATATATATGCAATCAGTAATGTACGGTAGATCACATCACACACTCACGATCACTGTAATCAATTATGGGTAAGTCCAATCAAAATGTTATTTCTGAAGGAAGAACCATCATGCTATGCCATAAGTATATTCAAATAAGGTAAGTACTTAGCACCATTGATACTCTGGAGAAGAAGGTAAGTGGAAGTGGGTGGTGTAATCAAATGAAGATGCACTATGTAATCAAAAAATGGAAAGCATTCTGCGCCGCCCATATGTATTTGTATATCCAGGAAATAGGGGCATCGAGAAGGAAACCCGCTCAGCCTCTGTATAATCCAGGATAGCACTAGTTGACTCACAGGCCAAATGCCCGCCGCGTCTCCAGAGGAGCCTGGATGGCCCCCGTGCATGTGGAAGGAAAGGAGACATGTAGATAATCCACTGTCAATCAAGCATGGAGTGAAACCTGTGTGGTACTTTGCAGTTGATTTGGGGCAGCCCAGTTCGGTGAGGAAACTGGTGGAAATAACCCAGAACCGATCGATAATCCGGGATTGCTAACCAGCTCCGCTGTATATTGAAAGAATGACAGGGTGCTAATGAAAATGTTCACAGCGCCAAACAATACTACGGAATAGCCAAAAAGACGAGACATCTGATGGCACTCTCTCTGCTCCCTCTGAAAATCTGAAATGGCAGCAGCCCTCTCTCAGCTTCCTTGGAAAAAACGGGATGGCCAACGGGAAGTAGCTCAAGGCTACTATGGGCCCTTAAATCCATTTTGCTCATAGAGCTTTCTCAAGGTCATGTATATAGAAATCTCTATACTAGGTGAAGTGAAAATCGTCTTTCCTACCATTTGCCTTTAAATGAAGTAGGTATGTATGAATTTAAATGAAAAATGCATTTGGCCCTCCCAATCCACAGATTCTCTATTAATAGATTCTGTATTCACAGATTCAGCCATCTGCAGCCTGAAAATATTCAAAAACAATTCCAAAAATCAAATCTTGATGCTGCTATTGTATATAGTGATCACTGTATATAATGGGACTTCAGCAACCACAGATTTTGGTATGCACAGGAAGTCCTGGAACCAAATTCAGTAGATACCAAGGGCTCACTGTACCTCCATTCTGTACTTATACTATCTTCAATCCCAATCTTACTGTTAGTGCAGAATAGGGCAATAGGTACTGGGGGAGCAATAGCAGTAATAGCCCACTTCATAGTTTCGTCTGACCAACCTCAGGCATCTTGGAAAAAGGTTCACCATCTCATATAACTTAAGAAGCATTGTTTGAAAGTAATCTCATATCTTCAGGGGCCCTTTCATACTACACAGCTATAGCACAATGATTCTGCTTTAAATCCCAGGGTTCCATCCTATGAAATCCTAGGATTTTTTTCATGTCAGGAGCAACTTGAGAAACTGCAAGTCGTTTCTAGTGTGACAGAATTGGCCATCTGCAAAGACATTGCCCAGGGGATGCCCAGATGTTTTACCATCCTGTGGGAGGCTTCTCTCATGTCCCTGCATGAGAAGCTGGAGCTGACATATGGTAGCTCACCCTGCTCCTGGAATTGAACCACCAACCTTTTGGTCAGCAGTCCCACCGGTACAAGGGTTTAACCCATTGCACCACCGGGGGCTACTATCCTAGGATATGAGTGAGGGGCATTTAATGTTTGCTGCTGTGTGCCTTCAAATCATTCCTGTCTTAGGGCAACCATAAGACAAACCTATCATAGGTCTTTCTTGCCAAGATTTGTCCAGAGTGGATTTGCTTTTCCCTTCCTCTGAGGCTAAGAGAGTGTGAGTTGCACAAGGTCACCCAATAAGTTTCCATGACAGAGAGTGGGTTTTAACCCTGGTCTCTAGACTGGTAGTAAACATGTATTTAAATATTAATACCTCTGATTTCTGTCATGAAAAATTGTGGTCTTTATTGTCTTTGGGATATTGAGAATTTGTTTCTAGTTGTTTCTTTGTATTTTAAAATCATATTTTGTCAGATTATTGTAATTCATGACTTTATGATTTTCAGTATTCTTCATTTTCCATTTTTGCCATTTGCGTTTTCAACTGTGGATTTTTTCTTCTGTAGGCACATTATCACCCAAGGCTCTTATAAGGAGGGACAAGATATAACTGATTAAATGCATGTAATAATAACTTCTGCTCTAGCCCTGCTCAGTCTCCACAATCCCACTAACATGTGACTAAAATATGATAGGAGATTTCACTGGCCAGGAGAACCTATCTGTAATGTCCCCTATAAGAAGAACTACCTTCAAAATGCAGTAATTCAGGTCATTTTAACCAGGCTTCTGTGGTTACTTGCTCAGCAGCACAACTATACAGATTTAAGTACTACATCAAGGTTGTTTCGGGGCTTTCCCAGCAGAGTGAGTTTATGTAACAATCCCAGAGCTACCTTTGGTTGCAATTGAACAACAGTGATTGATATCTCACTCTGGCTCTCAGTTATCCAGGGCACTTCACCAATACTTGCAGAACTGTCTCTAGGCTGTACTCATCTTTTTAAAGGCTTGTTATCCTACCTTAAACCTTCAGCATAGAGAAGTAGCTATTAGGGGACTGTGCCACAGTAACTGCTGCTAGTGCCCCTGGCATCCTACAGAGCCTTGACACCAGCCCCTAGATGTTAGTGCCATTAGATTCTCCCCTGAAATATCCTTGCTGTTTGCTCCCAAAACTCTCTTCTTCCTTCATTTTCTTGAAAGGTTCCTTCCAACCCAAGTTAGAGTCAGAGTCAGCCAGAGGCTGCTGGGATACATAATTTTTAGCCCTGTAATCGAGCCACGATCCCATGCCCCCAGAAAATTTATAGTTCACCAAGAGCTAAGAAATAAATATGAGTTTTCCTTTAAAAAAAAACGCAATTTCTGGACTTGTACGAGTTCAAAGCATCAGAAGATTGAGACCATACCACCAGCAGTTTGTAAACCTCTAAACTCTATAGTTTCTAACCGTTAAACAAATTGTATCTATTTTTCTTTACTGTCTGTGTAACTTGTATCTTACTGTATACTGTATATAAAATGTATGAACTGCTTTATCAAGATATAGCCTAGAGACAGTCAACTCTCCATGACCCGGCAAAAATCATCCCCTGAGAACAAGAAGACAGAGCAAACCCCTCTGGCTTTTCCCTAAGCCAGATAATCACCAGTTCCATTTTTATGTATATGCAGAGATAGGTGGGTTGCTGTGTGTTTTCTGGGCTGTTCTGGCCATATTCCAGAAGGATTCTCTCCTGATGTTATGCCCACATCTATGGCAGGTATCCTCAGAGGTTTAGAGATAGGTGACTTCTTGTGTCAGTCTAGATAAGCCCAAAATGGTTTGCCTTGTGATATGTTTCACTTGAAGCTGAGAGATTGCTGCCCACAGAAACAGAGGCTCGGAGTATGAGCATGTGTTAAACCTCTTTATTGACAGCCAAGGCTTTGATTACCCAAGAACATCACCTTTTGTTCTAGGAGCCCCACACCTTTGTTTACTGAAGCTTCTATATTTGGCATGGAACTGGGCATTTGAGTTCATAAGAAGCCCATGAAGATATCTTTACCATTTGTTTTCCCTCCCAGGGGGTGTCTTTGCAGCTGATTGGTCTTTCACTCTGACCAATCCTCAGCTGCCATTCTTCCTCCCAGCTAATCCTGCCATGGATCCTAGCCAGCCTCTTTTCTGGCCAATTAGAGCAAGATGTCTGAATAGCTGTCAGAACTGTAAAAGATAAACAAACTACCAATATTGGGTTGAGTACACAATACCAAATATAATTAGCTTATCTTAACAGTACACTGCATATAATTCAAGCATATATTGTCCAGACAAAGGGTATGGTGGACAAAAACATAATAAGTGTCAATAATACAGTGATCAGTTCAGTTTGTTCCTACCAGCCCTGGAACAAATACAGTTCTGCTCTGGGGCGTAGATGATGAGTAATGACAGATGTCTCGGATATTGCGAATTATAGGTGCTGAGTAATCCCAATATCCACGAGTCCTTAAAAAGACCCAACTTGGTCAAAATATAGTTCAGATAAGGGTTCTGTATTGTAGGGTGAAAGGATCCAGATGGGATAAAATGGAAAATATTCAAGGAAGCTGTTACTCAAAATTGACGCTGATGTCCGGACCGGTGAGCGTTCCACTAAATGCGGTTTGTAGATTATAAACAATCCTGATAGTGTATAGATCCACAAACACCAAAAGAGGTTGGTTCAATTGTATTCCAGGGTAGGGATGTATGTCAGAACTTGGGTACCACAAACAGACGCCGTGATGTAATGTTCCCAGTCCTGGAACAAATGCAGTCCCCTCTGGGGCGTGGATGGTGAGCAATGACGGACGTCTCGGATAATGCGGATTATAGATGCTGAGTAATACCAACAACCACGCATCCTCAAAAAGACCCAAATTGGTCTAGAACTGTATAAGATGTCTTGCAATTCCTCTGTATGTTTATGCTTGTACATTTTGAAGTTAATGGCCTGTACTTGCATCTTTTTTGCTAAATTGTAATAAACCTCTGTGGTTTGTCTTCAACCTGGTGAGTTGGTTTCTCTGTCCTGGCCTATCTGGTTTAACATACATTTGCAAGGCATGGATCCTCTTATCTGTGGTTCTAGTTAGCCATGATAGTGCCATTTGAATTCAGAAACTACAGGTATGCTTTCCATACCCCCCCTTTCCCAAATGGTTTGTTAGCCTTAATACCTGGCAAGGTGAATCAGTGGCTTGAGTCTTGGATTAGAAAAAGCTTCTGTTTCTCAGACCTACATACCGTTTGTAGCTGTTCCATCATAGGGGTTGCATTGAGGTTAAATGTTGCTCAGCTTCCTAGGGGAGGAGAACGTGTGGCCCTTTCAATGTTGTGAGATTACAACTCTCAGCAGTCTAGGCATCATTATAGGGGACGATTGGAACTGCAAATCAGCAGCATCTTAAGGATTCTATATTTCTCACCCCTTGCCCCAAAGGAAAAAGAATAGAGCCAGTGGAAGGGCTTGTGGGACATAGGGTATGTCCACATTAACCAATTACAGTAACTCAGTACCACTTTCACTGCCATGGATCATTGCCATTTATAGACTTAGGAGGACAGTTTGCCAGAGAGCACACTAGAGCAGTGTTTCCCAACCAGTGTGCCGCGGTACACTAGTTTGCCGTGAGCAATCATCAGGTGTGCCGTGGGAAATAGGAACCTCCAATACCCTTTCTTTCCCCTCCTGCCGATCACTTTTTCTTCTCCACTCGGGCTCCCTTCTTCCCAGCCTCACTCTGCTTGCTTTGCCTTGCTTTGCTCATGCTGCCACCATTTTGATCCAAGGGGGCAGCATGAGCGTGTTCAGGAGTGGAGGGGGAAGGGAGGAAGACGTGGGGCGAGTTTGCATAGTAGCGCCCGCACGGGTCACATCTTCCTCCCTCCCCCCTCCCCTCCTGAAGAAGGGAGCCCGAGTGGAGAAGAAAAAGTAAGTGTTTGGCAGGAGGGGGAAGAAAAGGCGCGAAGGGGAAGGGGGAGGAAGAGGTCTCTGTCGAAAGCTGGCATGGGCAAACTTGGACCTTCCAGGTGGACTCCAACTCCCACCATTCCTAGCAGTCTCAGGTCCTTTTCCTTTTCCCCCTCAGCCACTTAAGCAGGAAAGGGCCTCAGGCTGTTAGGAATGGTGGGAGTTGAAGTCCAAAGCACCCAGAGGGCCGAAGTTTTCCCATGCCTGTTTTAGGGACCTTAAAGTGGTGAGCCTCCTTCCAACATTGTGATTCTGGATAGAAAACAAACAACAACATAACACAACATTGTTTGAGTCCACAGTGCTCTCTGGGTGTAGGTGAACTACAACTTCCAAACTCAAGGTCAATTCCCAAGCAAACCCTTTTAGTACTTTCTGTTGGTAATGAGAGTTCAATATGCCAAGTTTGGTTCAATTCCATTGTTGCAAGGGTTCAGGATGCTCTTTGATTGGGTGTTTACTATAAATTGAGCAAGACCTTCATGTGTGTCTTTCTGCCATTCCTGCCAGGATATCTATGTTGTGTTCATCGAAACAGGCCCAGGTTTCATACTCAGTGTATAATTACATTTAAAAACATATTAACTATATGTATTACTGTGTTAGAGTGTCATTTTGTGTCATTTTGGTTGGTGGTGTGCCCCAGGATTTTGTAAATGTAAAAAATGTGCCACGGCTCAAAAAAGGTTGAAAAACACTGCACTAGAGAATTCTAAGTACATAAGTAAAGTACCAACCTTGAAATTATATCAAACTGCTTTTATTGTGCCATGAGGATATCTTTGTGGTGGCACATTTTGGACCTCATTACATTAGCCACCAGATTCACTACAGATTGTGACGAATCTGGCACTCCTGATTGCACCAGCATCTTAACTTTGATGAGCCTTATGCAAAAGATAGTTGGTACTCAATGGTATCTGGAGAACATCTAAGTATACTCTCATGGCCAATCAGTGTACCAGGGCATCATTTGACTTTTTTTGCACTGCTGGGTGAAAAAGAGCAGCCTTGGCACTCAGGAAGCTTCACTGCATACAGAGTCTGTTACTTGCCCTGTCTGTATAGTTGTAGCAAGAGGTTGCCCATGTGCAGCCATAACTCAGCATGTAATTAGCTCCAGTAATATGGACAGGCATTCTTTAGCTGCAGTTGTGCAGATAGAGAAAGGAGCAGGCAGGACATTCAGATTAAAAACACCCCCAGAACTTTAGATTCTGCTGGTCATGATGGGGTCATGGCTGTAAGATGTTTAGGTAAATCAGGGACAGACTGAGACGTTTTACCGCCTGAGGTAATAAACAAGATTTTGTCCTCCCTGCATGCTAGCAACACAAGCTGGCTGGGCTGGCAGGTGAATTTTACTTTAATCCAATAATGTGTTCAAAATCCTTTGTCACACCTGAAGGCAGCAATGTAAATATGGAGGTATGGAGCAAGTTGTCTCTATCCTCTAGCAGAGGGAAATAGCAAGGAAAGTACTGTCTGAATCAGAAGTTTCACTTTATCTAACAATTGAAGCTGACTTGGTCTGCCTCTAAGTCTCATGCTAAGTGTCAAGGAAGGGTAGGCTGATTCCCCGGGTCAGGCCAGACTTCTGTCCCCACGTTGGCAGAAAAGCTCACATTTTCCTGGGGGGGCCTGCCAAACTTCCAATCCAAACACACCCCTCCAAAAAGCCTTAAAAATTAAAAATTACTTACCCGACTGCCATTACCCTGCTGCTGACCATCTCCTGGCATGTAGAAATGATGTACCAGTAGATGTTGCAACTAGAGCTTGAACTGGACCCTGAGTAAACCAATACAGAGTTTCTGCAGTTAAATGCTTTATTGAGAATAAATGAGAGAAGCAAAAGGCAAAATAGAAATCAGCAAGGTTGCACCCAAGCCCGGATCCAGGCACCCCAAAAGCTTGAAATAGTTCCAAAGTAGAGCAATGTAGAAATGCCGCAAATGGCTAGTCCTGAAAAGTCTTTGAATCAAAGCTTAGTAAGTATAGGATAGTTCCAACTAGAAGACCACCATGGTCCAACACAGTTCCAAAGGCAAGGCAAGGAAATAAAAAGTTGACTTGAGATGCAGAGCCCTCTCCAGACCCCATTTTTAAGGGCCCCGATGACTCCGTTCCCGAATACGCTGGCTGCGTCGGACAACTTTCCCAGGATCGGCTGGGAAGGTTTCGGTTCCCACCGCTTCTTGGCCAGATTGGAATGTTCCCTCATTAGAGCAAACACCTGGAGGCTGGGGAGTATTGCTGGTCTCATGAATCTTAGCTGGCTTTACGGTGCAAGAACTAATAGGGATGCGCCTGGCCTTGGAGGCTTGGAGTTCACTTGGAGCTGACTGCAGAGGCCTGCTTTAAGGCCTTTTTGAGTCCAGGGCTGTAACATGGCATTGCTCTGGTTTGGGCTTGGAAAGTGTCTGGGGTGTGACAGTAGAAGAGGCATGAGGAGCGATTTTCCTTCTCCCACCTTCTCCTGGTGCACCATTTCTACATGCCAGGAGAGGGCTGGCAGCAGGGCAATGGTAGTCAGGTAAGTCATTTTTTAGGGTTTTGGTGGGGGGGGGGGGATGTCTTGTGTAGATTGGCAACACCCCCCCCCCTTTTCAGGCTGCTGACAACCCTTGACAACCAAAAGTCGCACAATGCTATCCCTGGGCCAAATCCACCCAGGGCCCACAGCTGGAAAGAACCAGATCTTCTGAAAGACCCGGGTCTTCCTAGGTGTCAAATTAATTCAGCACAAAACAGGGTTTTGGGTTAGGCAGTTGATCCTATGGCCTTGCCTAAAAGAAGAGAAGGCTCAATGGTTGTCAGCAGCCTGAAGGACGGTGTTGCCAAAACCCACACTCTAGAAAATAAGAAAACAGGGCAGAGGAGTTGGAATTTGAGAAGATGGTGACCAACGCAGCTGAAGGGTTTCC
Source organism: Anolis apletophallus (assembly GCA_030556195.1). NCBI lineage: Eukaryota > Metazoa > Chordata > Lepidosauria > Squamata > Anolidae > Anolis > Anolis apletophallus. The sequence continues at coordinate 76,590,233 of JARBWK010000009.1, forward strand.
TCTTCAGAAGGACTTGATAGATAATGAAGAGGCATCCCCATCTTTTGAAGTCCAGTGAAAAGATAAACAAAACTGTGTAAGAACTGTGTTAAATAACTATAATGACATTGATTTATTTACTTTGTACTATCACTGTAGATGTTGCTTTGCAAGCAAAACCAGCAACAAAATAGCCCCTGCTCTCAAGTTTGCAATTTAACTAAACAGAAGACTATGATGCATCAAGCATGTGGCATCCAAAGGAAGCTGCCTATAAATTTTTCAGCTGCTGCTGGGAAGCCTTGTATACAATTATTCAGCTGCTTCAATAGGCTATGTTTTTGGTATTCCTGTTTCCTGGAAATCTTAACCCCTGGAATGGCTATCTTTAATGGCTCCTTGTCTCATTCTCTTTTGTCTTCAGAATATTGCTTGTGTAACAGCTTCAAGACTAGAAGAGACGTTGTCCCTGTAATCTTGGATTATTCATGCATTATCTGGACTAGCGTGACCATTCATTTGATGCTCAAATGAACCTCTCCCTGTATATGTTTGCTGCCAATGAATATAGGACATGCATGTCATAGGCCTACCTTAAAGAGAAGAATAAATATTATTGCATAAATACTAAATATCTGTTTGTTTGCCAGTTTCTGGGTACTGCCTGTCACAGTACAGCACAACTAAGGATGCACCTAAACTGTCAAATTAATGCGGATTGTTTGACACCACTTTAACTACCATGGCTCAGTGCTATGGAATTCTGGGATTTGTAGTTTGAGGAGGCACAAACACTCTTGGGCAGAGAAGGCTAAGAGCTTTGTGAAACTATGATTACAATGATTCCTTGGCATTGATCCATGCGAGTTAAACTGCATCAATTCCATATCGTAGATGCAAACTAAAAAATGGAACCTGGCTGTGAAGGTTGTTGACATTTGTGTTAGTGAGGTGAGGAATCTATTCCAGATTTCTTTTTGTAAAAACCGTGAAAAAAACCACATTGTTTTGTGCAAAATCAACATTTTTACATAGAAAATATCACATGATGCACAAACTACATGAAACATTGTTATTTTGTTCTGAAATAGTTAGCAAATGAAGTTCTAAAATGCAATAAATAATTTTAAAAATGCAGAAAATCTCATATTCACCCAGAAAACATTTCTCCATCTGGGAATGACATGAGTAGCCCTGAGTAGTTTTCCCTTTACGATCTGTATAAGGAAAATAAATAAGAGAAATTCTGTAGAAACAAAACTTGGCATTTGCTTCCGGAGCTCCTTCAAGGGGATTCACATAATATGCAAACTCTGTCTCTCCGCCCACTCTCCATCCATTGTAATGACAGGCATTTCATTAGTTATTACACTCACCTTGGGCTTCTAAATATGGTGAGGCTATTGAGCTTTCACTTATGTAGATATTTAATTGACAAGGCTGGCTTGATTTTCAAATCTCCTTGCGGTAATTGCAGCTCAAGGTTCTGTAAAAATTGCTTATGGGGTTATCAAGCAGAAAACAGAGCTGACATTAGTCAGCTAACCCATATTGACTACCATATGCCTTGAAGCGTGTGCGGCCTGTGGCAACTATTAGTCGGAAATTTCTCTTTTGGCAGGGGTACTTCCTTCCCCATTTCCACTATTTTGTGGTCTTTCTCCTTCGGTACATTGTGACCTTGCTGCAAATTGAGGTATTCTGCTCTGAGCTCCCATGGACAGATGGAGGATGGCTTTGGCGTGGCATCCTTGCATTTACAACATTACATCCTTTCACTCATAGTTTTTCAGGAGAATGGGCACTGATCGGTGAGAATTAACATTTTTAGACAAATGTCTGCTAGAGCTCCACAAAATATAATTCTTTTTAGCAACAGCCAAACGTTTCCTGTTCTCGCTATACGAGCAGGCTTTCTCCCCCTTTGTGTTAGCAACCATTCACGTCAGCTGATTTAATCTTTTTCTCAGACTTATTCTCCAGTTCTTCATTAGCCAAAATGTTTGGATCACTAGCATTTTGAGAGGATTCATGGTCCAATTCCAGTCAACCACTCATCCAGCAGTGAGAATGGGATGTCTCTGGAAAATTAAAATACATAGGCTATACAGCTAGTATAAATACCAAATATCATTACAATGGTGTTATCCATATTATGACAATGCAGTCATGACCAGAAGCTTTGTCATTAACTCTGTGAGTCAACGAATGGCATTTTTTGACTTAACTAGGTGGCTGATGTAATAAAAAAATGTCCGTACAATTTTGTTACTCACTGTTACTGTTTACATTTGTCTGCCAAGGGAGTATGCATTATTTCACCCTTTTCCAAACCATCACATAGGAGCACCCCACTTTTGTTAATTACTCCTCCCAAAATCTTGCAAGCATAATCTCTTCCCAGCACAGTTTAGACTAGAAAAATCATTTTTAGAAACTGGAAATGACATCTGGTCACATTGTGTTTTTAAATAGAATGTCCTTTATGTCCTAAAACCAGCCCTTAAATTAGATTTAAATTGCTAATCATCCATCTCTGAGACCCCTTCCACACATCTGTATAAAGACAATCTGCATTGAACTGGATTATATGGCAGTGTGGACTCAGATAACCCAGTCCAAAGCAGATATTGTGGATTATCTGCCTTGATATTCTGGGTTATATGGCTGTGTGGAAGGGCTCCAAGGCTTCTGAGGGTGCTACTTACTTTGCACACTTATCTTTGTTGACTATGCAGCAAAACAGAGCAAAATCCTCAAAACATATTGTAATTATACCTTTGTTAGGCCAACCAAAAAGTACAACATGTGTTACCTAATCTTTGGAAGCCCATGTGCAATAAAAGTGGGTGCAATTTATTTTGAAACTTTTGATTGACCTGATGAAGGTATCACTTTAAAGTCATTTTTGGAATTTGCAATGGAAGTGTGTGTGAATGATGGTAGTGGGGAAGAAGAAGGTGGTGCAGCCCACATGGTGCATGGAAGCTGAAAGAACAATTCCCAGATGTTGCCCAACTTCTGCAGATCCACAAGTGACCATTTGCTCATGTCTTGTGGGTTCGCAATGAAAGTATATAGAGGACAGGGGGAATATAGATTATAACATTTCAGCCTTCTCTTGTCTGCAAGTGTGACTTTTCCTGATAGCTCATGATAAAGAAAAATGTCTACAGCCCTGGGGTATGGGAATATTTCCTCCCATAAAATAACTTCTATTGGCAAAATTCACAATTATGGCAAACCTATTTAGCACAAGGGCCATTTATTTACCCCACACTATTTGTTTGTGCTGGACCTGCATGCATTTTATATCAATTATTGGTTTTTGGTCATCATATCACAGATTGATGGAGCAGTCTCTCAGAAGCAATAGCAATGCATTTGGGTCCATCAGGTTATTTTTCTGTTAGACAGATCCTTAACTGTCACGATCCAGATTTATAAGAAAAACAAACGTAAGGTGTGCTTATGAAGACATTTTGTATGACTATTGGACTAAGGTTCTACACATTCTCATTTAAGAAGTAAATTCTATGGGTTTCAGTGGGACTTATTCAAATATTAACATGGTTAGGATTATGACCTAGAACAAGCCACCATTAAACATGGTGCAAACTACTTTGGAGGTAATTGCTGGAATTATAATGTTTCTGAAAAGGCTACCATCTATTCAATAATCATATCTTAAACTATTCAGATTCACCTTAATAATAATTATTATTATTTTACAGCACAGTAAAAACAAACAAATACTATTAAAATTTCACACATATTAAAATGCAGTTCCATAAAAGATACATGTCAAGCATTTCTATAAAATACACATTAATCACTCAGGACAGAGACCAAAACACAGGACATGAGTTTAAAATTCATTCTAGTGGTCGAAGCTCTTCTGACAGGTTGTTCCACAGTCATGGGGCAGCTGATGAAAAGGTCCTCTGGGTGCCAGTGGATAGTTGAGTTCTGGCTGGTTGGAACAGATGCCCCTCAGAGGACTTCAGCATGTGGGGTGGATTGTATGATCCACACATCATGCAAACACTGTTTTCATGATCTTCAAATGCAGGACAATTGATGTGTTGAGGTGTATATTAAAGATGAAAAAAATTGGCCTTTGAGACTTTTGTGAGCACTAAAGCTACTAAAGATAGATGTCAGATTGATGATAGATAGACAGATAGACATATGGATAGATAGCAAATGCAAATGATGGTAAATGGAAGTCTACTCACATTTTTTTAGAACTGGTAGCTTATTTATTTATTTACTGTATTTGTATTCTACCCTTCTCACCCAGAGCAGATCACAGAACACATATATGGCAAACATTCAATGCCGTTATACACTGACAAGAACAACAACTGTACATAGAGGTATATGTAGGCTTTCCCATCTTCGGCATTTTGGAGGCTGTGCTTGGGTCTGGCCACGAAGGGTGCTATAGCTCTTCTTTTCCTGCCAAAGAGTTTTATTTGTAAACTTTCCTCCTTGATCGAATCACCAGCATTTTTCTGGCATTTCCTTATTGGTGCCTTAAATACCTCCCCACTAAAGTGGTACTTTTATCTACTCACATTGCTGTTTTTGAAACTGCTAGGTAGGCAGAAACTGGACTAAAGGTCAGGAGCTCACCCTAACCCAGGCTTCCAATTGTCAACCTTTTGGTTGGCAAGATTAAATTGTTTTAAGGTGCTGGTGTTGACCTTTAAGGCCTTGTATGGCTTAGGGCCAGTGTACCTGAGGGACCATCTCACCCCATATGTTCCCCCGAGATCACTACGCTCAGAAGAACAAAATCTTCTAGCTGTCCCGTCGATCCACTCCTGTAGGTTATCATCAACGAGATCGAGAGCCTTCTATGTGGCTGCACCTTCCCTATGGAACTCTATGCCGGATGAGGTTCACGCTATCACTGACTTAGCCCCATTTCTGAGAGCTTGTAAGACTTTCTTGTTCAAACAAGCTTTTAACCTCACCAGCCCATGAAATCTGACATAAGTTCAGCGTTAATTCACGATTACTGTAGATGCTTTGCTTCGGGATAGTTGTATTTTATGCTTTCTTGCTTTTATGTTTTATGCTTTCGTATGATGTATTAAACTGTTACTGTAATATTGTATGTGTACCATGTAAACCGCCCCGAGCCTTCCGGAAGGAGCGGTATATAAGAGTGAATAATAAATAAATAAATAAAATAAATGCAGCTGGCGGTTAACCTGCTGTGCTAAAGCCTAACTTGAGTATTCCTTGCTGTGGGAATCTGTTACCTATTTCAAAAGTTAATTTCAGAAGTGGCAACTTGAATTTGGTTAGCAGGAAAAGCGCTTTTTGTTTGTGGGGTTTGGCAATGCCTGGAGGGGCATAGAAAGGCCTTGGGGGACTTTCTGAGATCTCTAGATCCTACTTTGCACATGCCTGGTATACAATTATTTTCTAGTAAGCAATCTTCTCAATTAGTTTTTAAGTATCTGGCCTATTCTGTATATGCCATGTATAATCCAAGCCTAATATTAACACATAAATTGACCCCATAAATTTTGAGATCAAAGCTTTTGGAAGTCAACCTCACACTGTTCAAGTCTACAATCCTCAATGAGGAACGGTTAGTTAGCTTTAGAATAGGTTGAGGGAATCTCCTCTTCTGACCCCTGAATTTCAGTTGGAATGTATCTATTTGTCGTCCCCTCCCCCCCCTGCTCCCATCCTGATTGGTGGTGTAGAATGGATATTCTTCAGGTTGCATGCCTTTTTAAGACTTCTGCTTTTTCATCTTTGCTTTCAGGCATCTCTCTACTCTGTATGTTTGAAGAGATCTAGTGTTTGGAGGCATTTCCTCTTGTTTTGGAACTTATAAGTTATGAAGTTAGAGAGAATCTTAGACCCAATTCTTTCCTATCAAAGAATGTAGTTATTATTTGTAAATAAATCTTTTTGGTAACTTTAAAAATTGAGCTCTATATCTTTGTCTGCTAAGCTCAGAATTATATTGCAGCCACACAACATTTAACCTTTCTGCTTGTTGTGAACTGACCACTCAGTTAAGTATCCTCTTTGTATTTTTGGTTGTTCTGCTATTGGGAGAATTTCATAACAAAAACCAGGGATTTGGTTAAGATTTATGAGGATCATTCCAGAGAGAGATGCTAATGACATTTCAGGGGGTCAACGATTCCCAGCCACCATACTTTTCCTACTCAGATATTCATGGCAGATGTTGTGCTGTGAAAATGAGGGTAGAGGAGGATGCATCTTTTGGGTTTGCCCAGGATTTATTATTTATTATTTATTTATGGTATTTGTACCCCATAGCTTCTCACCCCGCAGGGGGACTCAGCACGGCTTACATTTGCAGCACTATAGGCCGCAACACCACAATACAATTTAAAATACACCATATAATCAATGTCATTAAAAAGCATTAAAACATTAAAAAACATTACATTAAACAAGGATGAACTAAGCTCTTGCCTTTTCCCACTCTACTCAGAGAAGTGATGCTTCATTTTTGTTTTTAAAAAAGAAGAGTTAAGGTACAGTACTTACACTGACATGTGAATAAGCTGACCAAGTTTCTTTGGTCAATTGTTTGGCTAAAATTCCTAGACATATGCATAAATATATACAGTAAATTAATAATAATAATAATAATAATACAAATGATAGTAAAACTTTATTTCTAACCCACCCTCTCTCCTCAGAGCTGTTTACAGAAATAACAAATATAGCAAATATTCAATACATTAAATAAACACATAAACAACAATTCAAGCAAAACATGAAATCGAATTTCAAATTTATAAATAAATCTAAGGGTTAGACTAAATAAACATCATGATGATGATGATGATGATAACCTTTCTTATTATTCTTTGTTGATCAGGTAATAAGCAACAGAATGTATATATGTATGTGTATATATACGAGAGAGTAGTAGCAGTTTCCTACCACTTTGACCATTTCTGCTCAAACTATTTGGTAGTTTGCTGAGGTAGTTAAAATTCTCTCTTAGAATTCAGTACTGTACTATTTCAGACTGCAAATGGTGTATGTGTCTCAATTGTTCTTCTATACATTTTTTACACATTTTCTCCTCATAAACCATGTCAGGGACAAGGTTAGGCTGGAAGACAACAATATCTCACAGTGCATCATTTTCTATGAGAAAGAAATTGTTTGTGCAACTTGTAGAGGTATAGACCAGACAGAGGTTTACAGTTTCAGTGAGAACTGAGCCATGATCACACACTTTGCTAGAGAAAAATGTATTCACAATTTCCTTGGCTTGGTATCTGAGAGCATTATTGCTCACGAGGTTAATGCAAATGCCTATTCTTTGCCATTAATTCTCCCTTTCTCTAGAAATAGGCTTACCATTCTAAAAGACCATTCTAAAGGACCATAAAATTGGGATAGTATGGACATTGCTCTGGTCTTTGCTGCTGAAACCACCCCATTGCTTCACCCTTCCAAGATCCAGATAATAATCCTTCACCATCTATTTGATATCCAGGAAGATAAAGGTTTGTGTTGGGAATTACAGAAATAGCTTTGTAAATTTTCACTTTAAAGCAATGTAAAGCAACAAAAAACCTAGAATATTTTCCCAAATTAACTTGTTATATTTCTCAGTTCCACTATTGAATAGAAGCAATCATCTCTGAAGGACTTTTAATTGAAAAAATGGAAGGAACTCAATGGAATATCTGTGTAGCAATGATAATTTTGTGGTACAAAGCCACACTTAAAAAAATCCCTTGATGATTTGTGGATTTGTTCTGGATCATGACTGTGATCTGTAAATGATGGGGGTTGTAGTTCCACACATATATGGACCTCAACATATTGATTGAGTCCCCTGTGCTGATTTGCCAACCTCTGCAGTGAATCAGTGGGGTAGCAGGGCAAACCTGGCACCTCATGCCCCAACAGGTGGGTAGCAACACTTTCCCAAAGCTGCACAGCTTGTCCCTACTTAGCCCCGATGTGCCAAGTGAAACATGGGGAGGCTCCCATGTTGGCGACACAGTGTCCTACCACGCTGCTGCCCCAATTGAGCAATGAAGTGCCACTGGAAGTGAGGCTGTATTGTGTGAAGGGCGCTCAACTGGGGCAGCAGCATCCTAAGACACTAAAAATTCATCATGTGATGAGGTTGTGTAGAGAGCATGAGGTTGGAAAAGACTACTCTGTCATATGCTGAATGGATGGTTATATTTTTGTTAAGTGAATTAAAATAAAATGGATTTAGGGATCATATCCTACAGCAGGGGCCCTCAAACTTTTTAAACAGAGGGTCAGGTCACAGTCCCTCAAACTGTTGGCGGGCCTGATTATAATTTGAAAAAAAGAACCATGAATGAATTCCCATGCACATTGCACATATCTTATTTGTACTGCAAAAAAAAAAACCCCACTTAAAACAATAATTAAAATGAAGAACAATTTTAAAAAATATAAACTTATTAGTATTTCAATGGTAAGTGTGGACCTGATTTTGGCTGATGAGATAGGATTGTTATTGTGTGCTTTCAAGTCATTTCAGACTTGGGTTGACCCTGAGTGAGGCCTGGGTAAATGACCTTGGAGGGCCATTTCTGGCCCCTGGGCCTTAGTTTGAGGACCCCTGCCTACAGAAACAGAATAATTCAACAGATCCATTTTCTGAAGATATGTGATATAAATCAGAGTGACATACACCTTAGTTAAATCAATTTGGATTAATGCGGCATATGAATGCTTTTGAAGAGTATTCAGAACACTATTTCACAAGTAGGTTAACTGGGATTAATAGCATATCTCTTGCTCCAATAGGTCTACTGGCTGCCAGTCTACCCCTGATCATGATCTACCAACTCTTATATAGTACAGTTTAGGCCTCGGCTGTCTGATAAACTATATTTCCATATGGGCCCACATGGCCCTAAGATGCTCACGAGAACCTGTATTTTGAGTCCCACTATCTTAACAGGGATACTTGGGTTGGAACTTTATTGGTGGCTAGTCAAAGGCTGTGAAACATTTTTCCTATGCAGCCAGGAATTGATATTTCCTTGGTATTTTTGTGGAGAGAAAAGCAGGTTATAAATAAATATTATAATAATAATCCTCCATATCAGCAGGGAAGGTCTCCCTGTCGCAGCAGATGCCGGTTCAGAGAGCCAAACTCAATTGAAGTGTAAATAGTTTGTTTTAATATTCACAGAGTCTCTGGAGAAAAGTATTTGCAAAACAAAAGCACTTAATGGTCAGTAAAAACGCTAACAAAAGGAAGCCTTAATCGGCATGAAAACAAACAGGGAGAAAAAGCCTGCATTCAAAATGCCAAAATCAAAGCAAAACAAACAGAGAAAGGCACGCTGAGGGCAGCAGAGAAGATGCCATCGTCAGAATCAGCATTGAAGTCATCAAAGGGTTGTCCAAGAAGGTATCCAAAGGGGCATAGGAGAGACGTAATCCAGGAGCAAGGTCAAGGAGAGGAGATAGACGTAGAAGCGAAGACACAACCCACAGTCCAACTGGGGAGCAATCCAGTGGAGTTCAAACCCCACCACAGGAAGCAGCAGAATCAGTCTGGAAACAAGGCTTCAAGATGCAAGATTACAATATGCAAGAGTCCTAGGATCCAAAGGCAACTCCTTGCTAGCCACAGAGGTTAGTCCCAAAATGCCCACCTTTTAAGCTCACTACACGTCAGATCCACTTGATGAGGTTGACGCCCTATCATCATCCTCAGATGTTACCCTCCCAGCAGCTGCTGCGCTTTGACTGACCCTCCAAGATTTCCACCTGTGGTTAAGACTTAGAACATCCCCACATTGTCTGGGGACTCTGAGGGCCAATCCTGATCATCAGTGAATCCTACCCAGGTGTCTGAACTTGTGGGCTCCTTACAAGCCCTCTGAATTTCTCTTACTTGAGTCCAATCCATTTCAGTAGAAATGTACTCTGACTCCCATCATTCCCAGAGAATCCCTCAAATGTCTCAGAGTATGTAGGTGCTGTAATTATTTGCTTGACTCTCTTGAGTTGCAAGTGATCCTCTTCACTTGACTCATGAGTAAGCCTCTTTCTGCAAACACCAGTACTCCTGTTACAAACAGCCCCACCCAGTTCCATACTCTCCCCAGATGCTGAGCCATCAGAGTCTTCTGAATCACTACTATCAGTAGCAGCTGGAGGCTCAATCACAACACTCCCCTTCCCTTTTCCTCTCAATGATCCTTTTTAGAACTGAAGTTTTTAAAGAGTGTGTTGTATTGTTTTCTAATGTGCTGTTGTTAACTGCTTTTTATCCCCTTTAAGTGCACATTTAAGCTGCACATTTTAAACCAAAAGGTTGGTGTAAATAAAGCTAACAAGCACAATTGTTGTTAATTATTCATGCATCTCTATCTATGCCTACTGAATTCACCTTGCCAGATGACAATTAACTTCTGAGAATGTCCATAGGGAGTGTGTGTGTGTGTGTGGGGGGAAGGAAGGCAAAACCAGCTGATCTCACATACTGATATGCTGGTGTTAATATTGTGAAACAGCATTCAGATATAACAACACATATTTTCCATATAGTCGTTGTAGGAGACTAGATGATAAACAGGGAAAAATGAGCTCCATCCTTAGAAGGAAACTCAAAGCCAAGGATGTGAAAAGAGTATCACAGTTAATTTTCTCCCCTAACCTCAAATGTAGCAAAATTGGCTACACAAGTGGTGTTCTTTCATGCCAACAGATTTTTCACATACATTCCTACTTGATTCCTCAGGGATTTAGTAAATGTGTTTTCTGTACTGCATAGAAAACAAGCAATTAACCGAAGGACTTTTATGAAGAGTCTATCATTCCTGAGTGAACCAGAAAGCAATTTAAGAACTTTTCTTTTGTGGCTATATGAACTAGTCAAGGGAAGGGTGGCAGTGATTCAAAAGGAAGAACACGATTCAAAGAAGATCTTAGATAAAATAAATAGCAGCTGGTAAGAGTGTGGAGGAATTAGAAAATTATTGAGAAGAGAAAATGTTGAAGCTGCAATTCCAGGGCAAGAACGCTCTAAATGTGTTTCCCTAGCTCCTTCTGTCCTCTGTTTAGTTATTGCTTGCTTGTGAAAGATGCGATCAACAGTAGTTTATGATGCTAAGACATTTATATGCTCTCTTTGCTTTTTTTTTAACCATTGATATTTCTGCTTTCCCCGCATTTGGCAATTTCCCGTTGAAAAGTACTGCACTGCCAGACTTCTTGTATTGGCAACTCTGATGGTAAGATTTTATGCACATACAGAGGAATACACACACACACACATCTTTTAATGAAAGGAGGGGGAAATGACCAATCATCCTGTATATAACTATCATAGCTGGAAGACACACCCACAATCCCACTATTAAGAACAGGACTTTAACTTTTAATTGCAATTAATATGGTCAATTTCATAGCTATTGTAAAATAGCATCACTGAGAAGGGCAGGGGGCAATAAGAACATAAGAACATAAGAAGGCAATGCCCATCTAGTCCAGCATTCTTTGTCTCGAGCAGAAGGGAGGGCAAACCCTGACCCCTCCAGATTTTGTGAGTTGCAAAGCAATGACAGTTCAGCTTTCTGGTTTATCCTAATGACCCAAACCAGTTTGCTACATTTCCTGTACAGGGGCTAACTGAATTGTTCCTTCTCTTCTATTACACCTGCAAGAAGCACGCTACTTTAGGGCAGTGATTTTCAACCTTTTTTGAGCCGTGGCACATTTTTTACATTTACAAAATCCTGGGGCACACCACCAACCAAAATGACACAGTAATACATGTAGTTAATATGTTTTTAATACATATAGTTAATATGTTTTTAATATGTTTTTAAATGTATTTATACACTCAGTGTGAAACCTGGACCTGTTTCAATGAACACAAAATAGATATCCTGGCAGGAATGGTAGAAAGACACACACAAAGCTCTTGCTCAACAGCTGTCAGTCTCTCTCTGTTTTTAGTTTTTATCACAGTCAAGCTTGAGAAGCTCATCTCACACAGATATGTGGTTGAAAATGGGAGCAATGTCAAAATAGCTTTGTTGGCCAGAATGTCAAAATAGCTTTGTTGTCCAAAGGAAGATCAGCAAATTTTAGCTTTAATCTACGATCTTGTTTCAGTTCAATGAGTTCCTCTTGCTCCTTTAAAGTCATGTCCTTTCCAGCAACAGATGCTGAGCTGTATGGGTCCCTAACCAGGGCCCTGTTTGGCATTTGCATTTTCCCTTCTCAAAAACTTCTCTATCACTGTCACTCGCTTGTCTTGCTGTTATCCCAAATTGCCACTGTCACTTGACGCACAGCTGCAGCACTAACTCTAACTTTGTTTACTTAGTCGCGTCTGAGCGAATCCAAGATGGTGCAACCATAGCACTCTTGCGTCACTTCTTAGGTGACGCAAGAGTGCTATGGTTCCATTTCTTAAAGGGACAGATGTGCCTTATAGTTTATATATGAATGAAGTTCGAAAATAATTTCCCACGGCACACCTGATGAGCTCTCATGGCACTCTAGTGTTCCGTGGCACACTGGTTGAAAAACACTGCTTTAGGGGATGCAGGATCCCACTATGATATCTTCTTTCACCCTCCATGAGAAGTTGAACCTTGCAGACCACAGTCTTTATGGTTTATCACTGAAGGAGAAATAAGAATTCTATTCTGCAGAATTGTACAGCTCCAAAAGTCCAGTCTTTCTATCTCTTATTCATTCCCAAGAATTGGCTTCCTGGCTGGATTGCTGTCTCTTCTTTTGCCCTTGCCTCCTTCTGTTGAAGACTTCCAAGGTTGAAGTCTTCCAAACCTATCCATTATTTGACTGCCTCCTCCCTTTCACTAGCTCCAGCATCAGCTTTCACACCTGTCTTCCCTCCCTTGGGCTACTAGATCAACTGCACTGCTACCATTGTTTTTCTCTTCTTAGGTTATCACCACAGCTGGCAGCTTCCCCAGTTTGGCTTAAAAATCACTGAAGATGTCTAGTAGCATGATGGTCCCTGATACCCCCTTCCAGTAAGAATATTCCGATTTCTTGGAGGTATCACCTTCTCTTTGCAATGGCAACAGGTTCAGAGAGATGTGACTGCTCCTAGTAGACACAAAGTTCTGCTGCTTTAGTCAATTACCTCACTTTGCCTAATAGAAGGGCTAGCCTTTCTAATAACACCCATTCTGACCAGTATCTTCTTATAACATATAGTCATTTCTACAGATATAGTTGTATCTTAATCCAGGTAAGCTAGTTCACTCTGCATCCTAAAGCAGTGGCAGACATTGAAAACACATCCCTTTTGTCACTGAGGTGCCAAATTGTAAAAGCTTAATAGTAGAATACAGAATCTGAAAACCAAACATTCCAATACATGCCATTGTTGCAGTTGCCACTCCATACTGCTGCTATTGGTTAGCTAGTTAATCACACTATTTTCCTGCTATTAGAGGAAAACAGGGGTCCTATTTGCCCCCCAGCATATCAGGTATGGGAGGCCACAGGGTCTAGGAGAAGAGTTGGAAGTGCAGTAGCTCATATTAGCCAATTGCCCCAGGATTCTTTAAAACAGGGGTCAAGTCCATGACCTTAAGTCCTTGAAGACCACTTAGGGAATCAGATTGAGGCTAGATATTCTTCATTGCGATCAGGGGCTGTGGGTACTAGCATTATCTCACAGAAAGGCTCTACTTCCAGGATGAAGTAGAGCCTTCATCCTGGAAGCATTGACCATGGAGTTCTATGGGTTTAGAGATCCAGTTGGGATTAGCTATTGGATTTAGGCCAGAGGTAGAAAACATGCTGCCCTCCCAATGCAACTTCCATTAGCAATGTCTATTGTGAAGAATACTGGTAGTCTCATTCCAACAACATCTGAGGATTCAGAATTCCCACCCCTGATTTAGTCCATGTATAGATAGACCCAGACATTCTGCTTATGGCAATTAAATTCACAACACCGAACATACATAGTATAAAATGATAACACACACACACACACAAATTAAAATCACAACACATTCCCTAATTAAACAATATCATTGAACTGACAAAAATTGTATCAGAGCAGAAACAGAGCATAACAGGGACCCAGGATTGGTTTAATAAGCGAACAAAACGTCCAAAGGCAGCATATGCCTTTCACTTAGGATAAGTGTAAAAGTATATTTTTTTAAAAAAATGTTTCTAGGAGGAACCGCAAAGGTAAAATGCCAGGATGGAAAGAAAACTTCACTGATGCAAGACTGGATTGCTGCAAAGTAGGAGAAAGGCTGCCTACTTGACTCCGGTGAAAACAAAAAGAAATCAATCACAGGATCTTAGACACATCCCAAGCATTCTGAGACTGGAATGGGGAAATTTCACAATTCCGGATGAAGCTGCTTGGATATTTCAAGCCTTGAAGGGTAAAATTTTCAATAGCTGCCATAGCTATGATGAATTTTGGCAGCTGATGTGAGAGTAGAGGGAGGCTTTGATAAAGCTTCTTCCCCAGGGAGCTGGTCATGTTGTTGGATAGCACTGTTAGATGTGAACTAATGCTGGCTGAACATGAATGGCTGCAAATAATTACTCAAGTTGTGCCTTGCTTTCAGGTCCTGCCATCTTGATCTCAAAAACAGACATCTGAACTGGAAACTGTAGTGCTGACCTTTCATGCCCATAGGCTTCAACATTTTGCAGATGAAAAGCAGGAACCATGAGGCCAAAGGAAATCAGAGTATAGTGAAGATGGCAAAGACTACTAAAGACCACACAAGCTAGGAGAGAGAGAGAATTTGCAGCTGTTTGCTATTTCCATAATCTACCTCCTCCTTTCCATTTCCTTCTACTGATTGCCTCCTGCTGAACTCATTGAGTGCAAATTACTTTTGCAGCAATTGAGGTAAGGACAAAGGGGTAAGTGAGAGGAAATTTTAAATGCAATTGAAAAAATGGGATGACAGAGAATTTTCTCATATCAGGAAAGTTGGAGAGAATACATAGTAACCTTTCTGTAATAGTACTAAGCCATCCTGCAGATAACATGATCTCTGTTTTTATTCAAATATAAAAGCATATGAACCATAAAGGTGGAATCCCAAAACATATTTTAGGCATAGATTAGAAGAGTTACTTTTTGGTTGATAGTTTTCAGAATTAGACATGTTGACAGAGGCATTTTAGGATTTAGGGTCCAAACCCATAACCTCCCAAAGCTCTGATTTTCAGCAAATAAGCTCAGGTAGGTAGTAGGCATGGGAAAAATGAAACGGAAATTAAATGGATTCGTTAGAGATTCGTATGTAATGGGACTTTTGATGTTTTACGTATCGCTGTCGTGAACCAGGAAGTAGACTTTCTTTTACGGCACTTCGGGGTGCCATTTTTGTATCTGGGTCGTAAAGCATTCGTATGGTTTCTTTGCCCTTAGTAAGCGTGTTTTGTCATTGGCTGATGGATACCAAGTGGACATACCCTCCCCTTCACTCCACCTTTCCTTTAGCCAATCAGAGGCAATGAAACATGGATGGGGTGAGCGAGGGCCTCCTCCTCCTCTCTCGCCAATGACAGGCCTGCGAGAGAGGAGGAGAAAGGCCCCCGCGCCCCTCTCTGCCTCTCTCTAGCCTTGATCCATGGATCGAGGCTAGAGAGTGGCAGAGAGGCGCGCGGGGCCCCTTTCCGCTAAGATGGGTCGGCTTATATCTTAGCGGGAAAGGGCTGCCGTGCAGGCGGCCCCTTCCCCGCTAAGAAATAACCCGACCCAGGCCTGGGAAACAGTAGTAAACTCGGCCTTGATTCGGAGTAATTTCCTCCTGTTTCCCAGGCTGTCCCTCCGCTTCTGAGGGACAGCCTGGGAAACAGGAGGAAATTACTCGATTGAGAACTCGCAGGGGTTAAGGGGAGGCAGATGCCTCCCTTAACCCCTGCGAGTTCTCAATCGGAGTAATTTCCTCCTGTTTCCCAGGCTGTCCCTCCATGGATCGAGGCTAGAGAGAGGCAGAGAGGGGCGCGGGCCCCTTTCCAGCTAAAATATAAGCCGACCCAGGCTTGGGTCGGCTTATATTTTAGCGGAAAAAGGCCCTCGCTCACCCCCCTCGCCTCTCTCTACCCTCGATCCATGGATCGAGGCTAGAGAGAGGCAGAGAGAGGCGCGGGGCCCCTTTCCACTAAAATATAAGCCGGCCCAAGCCTGGGTCGGCTTATATTTTAGCGGGGAAAGGGGCCCCGCCTCTCTGCCTCTTTCTAGCCTCGATCCATGGATCGAGGTTAGAGAGAGGCGAGGGGGGTGAGCGAGGCGCCCGGCGAGCGTGGGGGAAAGAGGGGCGAAGAAGAGAAAAGAAGGGATGGGGAACCAAAGAGCAAAGGAAGGAATGAAAGAAGAGGGTAGAGAAGGAAGAAAGGAGGGAAAGGGGAAATAATAAGGGGGGGAATCGTACTTCACTTTCACAATTGTCCTGAGAGCTAGTAGCTACTACCTCTTATATTTATGTTATACATCTACAGCTCCACTTAATTGCACTGCAGAGGTAAAGGGAATGTTCCCCCTTGATTTTTAACTGTTTCCCTGCTTTTCCTACTTTAGAACCACTTTAGAATTTTGTTAGTACTTAAGTTACATTTTAGCACTTTTGCAAAATTTTTTTAAGTCTTTAATATACTAATCAAAAAAATAATCCCCCCCCCATTTGATTTTAGAATTGCGATTTTAGGATTCTAACCCAAGCCTAGTAGGTAGGTCTCTTAGTACACTTAGGACCCTTCAAAATATACAATTGTGTTTTGATTCCAGTTTTACTGAATGGATACATTCTGTGGAAACTTGGGATTTTTAGTTTGGTGAGGTTCTGTGGTTCAGACTTACTTACTTACTTAACTATATTTATATCCCACCTTTCTCTACCCCGGAGGGGACTCAAGGTGGATTACAGATAGGCAATAATTCAATGACTTAACTACAGTATACAGTCAAAAACATTTAAATCAAAATTAAGTACATTAAAATATTAAAAACATTAAATCACTATAAAACCATGCAATCTGTAATTATAATCCAGGTCATTTCTATAGTCATTGCGCATAATTCCAGTTAATAAAATAATAATAATCTTTAATAATACCCTGCCACCATCTCCCCAAAGGGGACTTGGGGCAGCTAACATGAGGCCAGGCCCAAAAATAATACAGCCAAGTTAAACACAAAATACCAGAAAAAATTACATCACAACAAAATACATCAAATAGCAAAATAAAATAAACAGTGCAAAATATCAAATAACAATCAAACACAAAGGGCGGGCCAAATGTGTAGGATAAAATGTTAAAATGTTAAAACCCTGGGTGAGATAGGAATAGAAAAAAGTGTATTTATGAGGAAGGAGCCCAAGAAGTAGGAGCAGTGGGGTATGGACTTTATTAAGGAAAGGGGAAATTGCATCATGACGACAGCTATAGGTGGAAACAAACAAAAAGGGTTAAATGGTCACTCTCCAAAGGCACATCGGAAGAGCCAAGTTTTCAGATCTTTCTTAAAGACTGCAAGTGTGGGAGCATGCCAAATCTCACCAGGTAGTGAGTTCCAAAGCCAGGGGGCCACAGCAAAGAAGGTTTTCTCCCTCATTCCCACAAGTCGTGTTTGTGATAGAGGGAGGGGCGAAAGGAGGGCCTCTCCAGAAGATCAAAGAGATCATGCAGGTATATGGTAGGAGATGCAGTCACAAACGTAGGTGGGTCCCAAATCGTTCAGGGCTTTCTAGGTGATAAACTGCACCTTGAATTGAGACCCTTAAACAGGGGGTAAATCGTTCCCTGTAATTCGTCCCAGTGAGTAGTCTGGCTGCTGAACATTGGACCAATTGGAGTTTCCAGGCTGTCTTCAAGGGAAGCCCCACATAAAGTGCATTGCAATAGTCCAATCTAGAGGTAACTAAGGTGTGGACCACTGTGGTTAAATCAGACTTCACGAGGTATGGTTGCAGCTGGCGCACGAGTTTTAATTGTGCAAAGGCCCTCCCAGCCACCGCCAACACCTGCACATCAAGCGTCAGCGCTGAGTCCAGGAGGACCCCGAAGCTGCGGAACTGTGTCTTCAGAGGGAGTGCAACCCCGTCAAGCACAGGTTGCCACCCAATACCCTGAACTGTGTCTTCAGGGGGAGTGCAACCCCATCAAGCACATGTTGCCACCCAATGCCCTGATCAGGCATACGACTTGTCAGGATTAATCTTCAGCTTGTTCGTCCTCATTCAGGTTGACACAGCAGCCAGGCTCTGGTCCAGCATCCAAGGGGCTTCCTTGGGTTCTGGTAGAAAAGAGTAGTGAAGTTGGGCATCATCCGCGTAGAGATGGCACCCAACTCAAAAACTCTGTATGACCTCTCCCAGTGGTTTCATGTAGATATTAAAAAGCATGGAGGACAGAATGGAACCTTGTGGGACTTCACAGGTCAAAGGCCAGGGGTCCAAGCAGGTGGCACCCAGCTTCATCAACTGGGAACAACCCTCCAGAAAGGACTAGAGCCACAGCAAAACTGTGTTCCCAAGTCCCATCCCGGTGAGTTGGTCCAGAAGGTTGATGGTATCGAAAGCTGCTGAGATGTCCAAAAGAACCAGCAGGGTCACACACCCCCTGTCCAGTTCCCTGCGGAGGTCATCCACCAAGGTGGATGCACCGGGAATGTGGCACAGCTGGCTGGGTGTCAGCTGCATAAGATCTCTACTGACCAGAAGTTCATGTGTTCGAGGCCTGCCTGGGTTGAGGTGGGCTCTTGACCTATTGTGTAGCCTGTTGTCGACCTTTGCAACCCGAAAGAAAGTTGCATCTGTCAAGTAGGAAATTAAGGTATCACGTAGTGAGGAGACTAAATTTAACTGATTTACGAGGCCTTAAAAAGATCTCCAGAAAACACGCTGCGGAATGAAGGTGTGGCCCCTGATGACCAGATGTTAAATTGCCTCTGTCTGTCTTGTGTGTTTGTGTGTCTAAATGTAATGTGTACATTGTAATCCGCCCTGAGTCCCCTGTGGGGTGAGAAGGGCGGAATAGAAATAAAGTAAGTAAGTAAATAAATAAATAAAGCCGTCTTGGTACTGTGTCCAGGCCTGAAAACAGACTGTGACCGATCTAGAAAGTCAATGTCATCTAGACAGTGTGACCACCCGCTCCAGAACCCTGCCCCAAAAAGGGAGGATGGAAATTAGCCTGTAGTTGTTAAAAATGGAATGGTCAAGGGAGGACCTTTTCAGTAATGGTTTTACCACTGCTTGCTTTAGGCAGTATGGGAATTTCCCTTGGTGCAACAATGCATTTATTATGGAGACAAACCAGTCCAACAACCCATCCCTGGCCAGTTTGACTAGCCAGGATGGGCAAGGGTCCAGATCATAAGCAGTCGCCCTCACAGCCCCAAGGATCCCATCCACATCATCAGCTAGAACCAGATGAAAATATTGGACAGACAGGTGTCTCAGTTACCTCATTTGGTATTGCAATTAAACTGGTGTCCAGCTCAAGACGTATCTGAGCGACACTGCCTGCAAAATGGTGCACAGAATCGCTGTACTGAGTTGCTGAGTCCTCAGGGATCCCCTCCACCATGGGAGAGTGAAGGAGCTCTCCAACAACCCGGAACATCTCTGATGTCCTGTTAGCTGCAGATGCTATGTGTGCAGTCGAGAAAGCTTTCATGGCTGCCTGCAGAGCCGTGGTTTAAGCCTTAATAGAGGCTTTAGCCCATAGGGCTATTGCACTATGGTTCTTCTCTGAAGGCTTGATTCCAGAGCCATGTTTTCACTCCTTTCCTGAAGGTCAGGAGAGTGATCTAACATTGCACACAAGTCGCGTCTGTGAAGGAGGTGGGACTGAGAGGAGGGCCTTCCTGGACTGCCTCTCCTACAAATCCCACAATTTGATAGGATGGGCAAATGGCAATTAGAGTGAAATTACAGTGCTGTAAAAGTGCAATGTGAAAGGACCATTAATAATGCATTTTGGGACAACGGGTGCTTGTTATGCTGAAAACATAAGAGGCTGGTTGTATTTGTCTCTTGCCTTGAGCAAGAAATGTTTGGACAGGCTGAAGTTAAAGAGATACATGACAGTTTTTATATTAGCAAAATGGTTATGAAAGTGCCATGTGTCTCACAAAAAGCCACTCCAATTCCATTTAGACTGGTGCAGTCACTTTATAGAAACACCCCCAATGGAACAGCTTTCCACTAGATCATAGGGCAAGTTTGGCACAACAGAGCACAGCACGTAGGTTAACACTTAATTGCCTTATGTATATCGTGCTGGGTCACCAGTTAGTAGGACATAATGAAAACCTCATACACAATAGCTTATGCTAGACTTTGACAATTTATTATTAATTTTGGATTAAAACATGACATCAAATGTATTCACTAAGCTGCTGGCTTCACAACACTGCAAACAGCTGTTGCAACCTCAATGCGTAGCAGATAAATCTTTAGCTATCGGCCAGTTTGCATTTTCACAAACTTGCTATAAAAGCAAGATGTAGCAGAGATGGGGCACTGTCATCTTTTCCCTTCTTTAGTGCACTGACACTTTGGGATATGCCTATATCAGGCAGCATTTTAATAGCCTGTCTACATAGTCCAAAAAGCTTTTACAAATAGCACTGAAGGCCATAGCAGCATAATAGATGTTTTGAAAATCTGTCTACCTTGATAGGCATTGCTAGCATAGTTTGAATCAAGCAATTGTTGTGAGCAAATACCATTAAGCCATGCAAATGGATCGCACCCACAGGTAAATCATCACCAGAAAAGGTAATGCTTGCTGTTTACAAGCGCCTGAATCTCTGGACTGTCAACTGGGGTGCTGAGTTTGGTCTGAGTTGTAATAATGAAACATGGAGAGAATTCCTTGTCCTGCTGCCTGTCAGATGTATAGCATTGTGAAGTGACAGAAGAACAAGTAAGAACATCTTGATTTGTTTTTACTAGGGAGACAATAGGAAGCCACAGCACAGAAGTTATTCAATTATAGGGGCAACTAGAACATCCTTCCTTACCTTGGTGTCTCCAGATGAGTTAAACTATAACTCCAATGCCCATCACCACAGCTCATGCTGGGTGAAAGTGATGGGGACTGTCATCCAACACATTTGTAAGATCCACCTTGGGAAAATCTTATCTAGAATAATTTGTTTTAGTTTATGTTGCTGTTGTGTGCCTTCAAGTCATGGAAGACACTGAATGGGGGTATTCTGGGATGGAGAGTGTGTGACTTACTCAAGATCATCCAGTGGGTTTCCATGGTCAAATGAGGAATCCAACCATAGTCAAGTGTTGTAGAGTTCAAAACCATGTTAAATCGCCCTAGAATAATTAGCTATACACAGTCCAAATTTCTATTTCTGCAGTTTTTAGATTATAATGTTTCCTCAAGCTAATGTTGTTGTAACTAATGTTGTTTTAATCTGTGGTATGTGTGTGTTTTTATCTTTTTATTATACTGTGTTTTAGTATGGCATCGAATCGTTGCCATGTTAGCTGCTCTGAGTCCCCCTGCGGGGGTGAGAAGAGCGGGGTAAAAATGAACTAAATAAATAATAATAAATAATAATGGGTAGCCTAAGTCCTTCCTTTTCTTGTTAAGTATCCAGAAATGTCAATGAGGGGAGGGGGAACCCAACACATTCAGAGGATAAAGAGAACTGATGCCCCTTTCCCTCTCCCGTTCCACTTGGTTTGCTGTGTTTAAACAGATGGTCTTCTGGACAAAGAATTAAGCCAGACTATTCTTCAGGGTGAAATCTTAAACAGTCTTTCAGAGTGTAAAGGAAAATTACACCTCCTTAATTACATTTTAATGATTATTTAAAGACTAATTCTGGAGTCTGCACACAGGAGGGAGATAGAAATAGAAATACTTTTAAAGATATATTCATTTATTTTAGTTGGTGGTTTCTTGAAACTGTTTTGTGGCTCTCTAAAGAATTTTTTTGTTTAATGACAAAAGAATTTTCAGAATTCTGTAGTAATGAAAGTGGGCTTTTACTATTATAAATATATCAAAACTGTCTCCAGAATGGCACAAAACATTATAAAATCTACTAATGAGTTATTTTAAATGTTTTAATTAATTAGGATGATTTTTAACTATAGCACTCTTTGGCAAATCTAGAAGATTCTATCTTCAAATCTTTCACTTTCAATGAAATAATATTTCCTCAGGGATATTTTGACTTGATATAATACAATTATTTAAAGACTCCACTGTCAACAGAGTAAGAGAAAGTAAATATAATGTTGCTTTGGGTGCATTAGTATCTGAGCTTTAAAATGTTCCAGAGCAGGACTCAAGTAGACTAAATACTCAATGTATATCTAAATCTTAAATTATTTATTATTATTTATTTTATCTACAGTATTTATATATAACCTTTCTCACTCCTGGGGGGGGGGGGGGGACTCAAAGCAGTTTATACATAAATAATGACAAAATTCAATGCCTTACATTGGGCACCGATATGATGCCAATACAAACAATTACAATAGTAAGACCACAATCAAACATGAATCATAATTAAAACAATACATCAACAAGCATTAAAACAATAAAAGAGTCTCGTCAGCCGAATCGCTGTTCCAGTCAATGTTCCTCTAAAATGCTACATACATCTACTGTCTGAAGGCCTGGTCCCAGAACCATGATTTAAATTTTTTCTAAAAGCCTGGTGGGAGGGAGTGGATCTTACCTCATTTGGGAGTGTTCTCCATAGGTGGGGGCCACAGCCAAAAAGGCCCTGTCTCTTGTCCCCGCCAGATGCATTTGTGCTGTTGACGGGAGCGAGAGCAGGGCCTCCCCAGATGATCTTAGATTATGAGGTGGGACGTAGGGGTGGATGCATTTGGACAAAGAAGCTGGGTCAGAACCGTATAGAGCTTTATAGGTCAAAACCACCACTTTGAATTGGGCTCGGAAATGGACCAGCAGCCAGTGGAGCTGGCATAGCAGGGGGGTGGTATGTTCCCTGTATGTCACCACGGTTAGTAATCTAGCTGCCGCCTGTTGGACTAGCTGAAGTTTCCAAACCATCTTCAAGGCAGCCCCACGTAGAGCGCATTGCAGTAATTTATTTAGGATGTAAGCTGAAGTTTCCAAACTTATATCCCGCTTGATCTTGAAAGGTAAACAGGGTCAGTCCTGGTTAGTAGTTGGATGAGAGACTGGCAGTGAGTAGTAGGTGCTATGGGCTATATTTCAGTGGAAGGAACAGTCAAAACTACCTCTGAAAATCCTTTGTCTAAGAAAGTCCAGTTCAACTCATGGGGTCACCATAAGCAACTTGATGGCATTTATTCACATGTCTAAAATCTGGATTTTTAAAAAATGTGATTTACCATCTGTAGTGTTTGTAATTAATGGGAAGAATTTGTATGTCTTCTTTAAAGGCTTGCTAAAATGGGGGAATAAACAAGAAATTGTAGCATCTGTAACCAGTTTATTTCGGCATAAGCCATTATGGGTTCAACCCACTTCTTCAGGTGCAAGCTTGCATCTGAAAAAGTGGCCTGGTAGTCCACGAAAGCTTATGATGAAATAAATAGTCTTTAACGTGTTGCAATACTAGTCCTCCACTTTCTTTTCTATAAAGAACAGTATAATATGGCTACCTCTTTGAAATACAAATATTGTTTGCTATGTAGCAGCTGGAGTAAGGAAGGGAGGAGGATTTCCTATTGGCTTCCTCACTCCTTCCCTGTTTTCTGACAATCTCTCTTCTCCCTGCCTGTGAGCTGTCTCTTTACATTTGTTAGTGAAAAAGAATCGCTGATCCAAGTGAAGCAGCAGTTGACAGAAAACAGCTGGTTATTTCTTTGTTGCTGCTTCTTTTTTCACCTGCTAAGTATTTTTTCTTCTTTAGTGGAACATCCACCTGCATGAGCTGAAGAGTTACTTGGAATTTGTATTCCAATAATCTTGGCCTGTACCCAGGAACTTCCAAAGATATATCACTGGATCCTAAAGCTAGGATTGTCTGGGTCATCATAGTATTACCCATTTCTATGTATGATTGCAAATGTTGGACAGTGAAGAAAGCTAACAGGAAAAATGCAACCCATTTGAAATGAGGTGTTGGGTAAGAGTTCTACTGTTACTTTAGACTACTGAAAAGACAGCCCAGTGGGTCCTCGAACCCAGCTTGGAAGCCAAGACAACTATGCTATGACTGTTGTACTTTGGACATATTGCAAGAAGACATGACTTGCTATGAAAGCTAATTATGCTTGCTAAGGTAAAAGGTTAGTAGGAAAAGAGGAAGACTGCATGTCATATTGACAGACTCAATCAAGGGAGCCATGGCCCTGAGCCTGCAAAATCTGAGCAGGGCTATGGATGATAGGGGGTCATGGAGGTCACTCATTCATTGATCACCATAAGTTGAAGTCTACTTGAAGACAGTTCACAACAACAACAACCCAAAAATGAAATACATCAGCCTTTAAAAGTTTGGGCACTGATTACTCTTTATTGTGTTCATACTTTGACTTGTTTATAAATATTGATTAGGGCAGGACTATGCAGATTTCTGTTGTCTTTTCCTTGAATTTCAAAATCTATCAATGTTAGTTTTTAATTTAATGTCAAAAGCATTGCATAAATAAGTATAAACCTGATAAAAATAGAGGGAACACAAGTGGTTAAATAATTTTTGACCATGAACAGGCAACAGCAACTGCATTGTCTGTAGCTTTAAACAATTCTTCCGCTGTGCATGAGGCAGGGCATTGTGGGCAATCATACATATGCAGAGTTGTTTGTTTTGCTCCACAGTCACACAAGGTGGAGGATTTATCTAGGTAGTGCCATTTGCCAGGTTGTCTTTCAATCTGCCCACTCCACTTCTGTTCAGGGACTTCTAAGTTGTCCATTGTTGGTCTGCCCCTGGAGCCAGACCCTCATGGGGGGGGCATCCATTTAGTATTTCCTGGTTTAGCTGCCCAAAAGGATACTCTTGCTATTGCTGGAGAAACATTAAGAGAAGTGGTGGTTCTCATGAAGCTTTTCCTTGATTTAAGTCTGGAGGCAATGCCAGCTAGCTTGTAGAGTTTATCAACAGGTGTAGGTTTAAGACATCCTGTAATTATTGGACATTCAGTGCTGTGTTCACCTGCTTCACGTTGACAGACTTGTGCCAAACAGGGAAGGCATACTCAGCCATTGAGTAAGACTAGGCCCCATGCGCTGCCAGTAATTTTCCACAGGATGTTATTGCATGCAGCTCCTTTGTGCTTGGTATTCATACCATGTTTCCTAAATTTTAGTGTTCGATCTAAGGCAGACCTGGGCAATTGCCGGCCCTCCAGGTGTTTTGGACTTCAACTCCCAGAAATCCTAGCCAGTTTACCAGCTGTTAGGATTTCTGGGATTTGAAGTCCAAAACACCTGGAGCAGGGCCGTAGCCAGGATTTTGATTCGGGGAGGGCTGAGTTTGATTTGGGAGGGGCTGAGTCTGAGTAAGAGAGGGACTACCCTACCAAACCTTTTGTATTGTTATCCCAATAATCCCATGAATGTGGGATATAATGAGCATGGTGATCAGATCATGATATGAATAAACATAACAGTTTAAATAATGTACCAGTAAGGCCTTCTCTCGGACCCCCCTGAGAATTTCGGGGGGGGGGGGCTGAAGCACCCTAAGCCCCCTCCCCTGGCTACATGCCTGACCTGGAGGGCTGGCAATTGCCCAGGTCTGATCTAAGGTGGCACTGAGATATTTAGGATGGAAACAGTGTTTGAGTTCTTGGTCTTCCCAAGTAACTTTCAATTTCCTGTTGGCTTCATGCTTATGTAGGTGGAAAGCAAACACTTGTGTCTTGGCAGATTAGGCTTCAGGTGGTTATCTTTGTAGTAGCTGGAGAGATCTTTCAAGGCATTAGTAAGTTGTTTTTCAACTGTTTCAAAGTCTTTTGCTTGTGTTGTTAGATGCAAAAGCATTGCTTTTAAACATTTTATATCAATCAATTAAAGACATGTGAAAGTAATAGTTCTAGATAAAAGGCTCAACATTAAGGAATAAGATGTTTCAGGAGGGTGTTTTGACTTGTTTTCAGTGCCAGAATTGAGCTCCAGTCTTTCAATCACAAAAATCTATTCTCTCTTTTTCATCTTTGATGTTTTTGCTGAAGAACAGATCTTCAACAGGCTCCCCCTGACTTTTTCAATAAAAATAGTATAAACTTCCACTGATTTCAATTAGTCTCCTCAAATCACAAAAAAAACTCTGCTTCTAAACCAACATTAACAACTTTGCACAAAAGCATTTCTGAAGTTTTACCACTTGACACAAACCGATTAGTGATGCTTCATGGTAGCTTGCAGTAAAGAGAAAAGACAAAAAGAAAAAGAAAAGAAAGAAATGGGAGTCTTTTTACATGTGGAGAGATATCTATCAGATCAGGATATTAAAATTGACCTCTGTGCTCCAATTCACAAATCCTTTTGTTGTTGTTACATACCTTCAAATCTGATGTGTGATAAATTCATTCAGAGGCGGGTTGCCATTGCCTTCCTCTGAGAGTATGTGCCTTGCCCAAGACCATCCAGTGGGTTTCCATGGCTGAGCAGATATTTGAACCTGAAGTGATTGTCTAACCCTTAAGCCACTACACCACACTATTTCAAATGTTTTCAATGAATATGCAACACCAGTGGGAAGAATTTATTGGACTATTATATTGTTGACTACTACCTATAATTTGCAAAAAATTAGCAGGCCATAAACAAAGCTAGAAAAATGTGGTGCCCCCCACCACTAGTGTATCATAATACAATGCTTGCATAAATAAGTAAAAAGTAGATATTGCAGAAATGAAATTTTTTCTTATCTCCTGAGTAACAGAAAACAATGCAATATTTAAAAAGGCAAAGAAAAAAAAGACCAAACAGGGCTATGAGTTATAGCATATGTACAATTGCACGATTGCTTATAAAAATCTAGCTACTAAATAAGAGGCTAGGGGGGGACTGATACTAGCTTCTTGGGACAGGGCCAATAAATATGTAGACAGCTTATAGAAAATCTGTTCCCAATACGACCTGTTTAATAGAACCAATGAAACAAGTATATAAATATTCTTTTAAAGTAGAGGTAAATAATATAAATATCTGTGGGAACAACGTGTAATCCCAGCCAGATGGCACTTGAGGGAAGTTCAGAAATCATTCTTGTATAAAACTTTTTAGACAGGAGAACTTGACAACCAAATTTGTTTGGTGGCCAATGGTCTCTCTTCCTGATGTCCTAGCCACTTTCTCACACGATTGGTTGGGGAATATATGTCTCTTCTAATAATGCTTGGCTCGAGCATCCACCAGCCCCAGCTTTCATAGCTGATGGTCAGGGATAATGGGGATTTCTTGACAGCAGCATCTAAAGAGCCATCCACTCCCCATCCCTTCTGTAGAGATCTCCAAGATGTACATTTTCACTAGAAATGAACATTTTCTGGAATCTGGATATAGAATTGTAAATGTGCCTAGATTTTGTTCTCTCTAATTCCCAAATACTTTCCTGTCCAATATAAACTGTGAGGTTAGGCTAAAGCCTGCAAAATACCATACATAGCACAACATCATAAATGTTTGCTCAGGAGCAAACCTAATTGGGTTCTATTTGGTTTACATATGACCAAGTTGATATAAAATATTGCAGCCTAAGGCATCTACAGTATCTGGGCCTAAGAAACTTCAATGTTCAATGTCTTCAGTGTTGATAAACTCAAAGCAATGTTATACTTTAATTCCAAAGCACAAAATCACTATAGAACCCATTTCAGCTTTCTAGATGCTCTCCACCTTTGCTTTTTTCATTCTCTTTCAAATGTCTGTTTCTATGTTCAGTGTTTCTATCTTTCTGCCTTTATACTTGGACTGAAATGATGCCCATGAAATGTTTTCAAGATCCATATAAATACTACAAACCACTGCTCCACTGGGAGCGGGCGGGGTTATTCCAATCCCTAATAAATCAGGTTTGGGATTGTAACTTTTCCATTCATTAATAAATTATTAGATTATCTTCTTTGCCAGCTGCCTATATGGCTGCTATCAGGCAATGTGTGTATCTACAGTGTACAATTAATGTAGTTTGACACCAATTAAATGCCATGGCTCAATGTTATGGAATCCTGGGCGATGCAGTTTGGCAAGGCACCAGCACTCTTTGGCAGAGAAGGCTAAATACATTGGAAAACTATAATCCCCAGCACTCAATGCATCGAGGGCCGGAGGTTTAGCACAGCGGTAACAACAGTTGCTAGAAGATCGTATCAACCGAACGTTACAGGTTCGAGACCCCGGGCTGGCTTGGGCAGCAAGCTGTGAGCCCTGCCTCTGTTTACCTAAGCAGTCGAAAACAAGCCTAGCTGTGAGTAGAGTAATTGGGGACCGCTTGCGGGGGAGGACTTCTATTACGGCAATAAATAAGGAAGACCAATTGCTGGAAGGGGGAAGGTCCTAACGGGTTGGCAAGCTCTTCGTCATAGGAGGATGAAGCAACAGCACTCCCTGTAGCGCAATGGAGCAACAGCACCTGGTGATACAACTGGAAAAACCAGGGAAAGGACCTGTGGCTGGAAGATCCTCCTACTGTATATGTTGTATGTCTTGTATGTCAAATACAAAAATGGCAGGAATTGTCTGCTTGTATGTATACTGTAATCCGCCCTGAGTTCCCTTCGGGGTGAGAAGGGCGGAATATAAATAAAGTGTATTATTATTATTATTATTGAGCCATAGCAGTCAAAGTGGTGTCAAACTAGATGAATTCTACAGTGCAGGTGCACCCTACATTTATTTTGGTATTGCTGCTTCTGTCTTTCTCCCTCTCTAATTCCTGCATAGAAAGCATGCAGCTCTATTTATTTGGAAAAACCAAGTTCCTTGGACTGTGGCTTCATGGGGCTTAGTATTAGTTTTGATCCCACAGGTCCTGAGGCTATGAAAATCCCACATCTGGACACACCAGTCAACAGCATTGGGTAAGTATTCCATACATTGAAACTTACGTGTTTTGAGATATGCCACACTATTTCTGCGATGCACAGGAGTATAAACCAGGCTTTAAGTGTATTCTGAATTCTACTTTAATTATGGAGTTGCTATGGTGTTGACAGACTCAAGTGGTGTTTATTTCTTTGTGAGTAATTAGGGAGCCGATCATAGTCCTTATGCTTTTTAGCAGTACAACTAATGATCTCTTCCCTTATCGATGCTTGTTATGCCTCCTGGACTGTGCCGGATGAGAAAACACTTGTTTCATTTAATTCTGGGAATTCGGTGATGGGCTTTGCATGAAATTGATCTTGGGTATTGAAGAATTAAACCCCTGCCACTTACAGGTTACATCAGGCTTAAAGCTGGGAAAGCAAGCATAAAATGAAGGCATTGGGCACTACGAGAAAAGGAAATAAAGCTACATTTTCTTTCTTAATTCCAGTAAGTCACGGCTTTGCTCTAATACACCTCTCTACCCCAGTACTCTTTTGTGAATGATACTAGAATGCATGCAAGGAACTCCAGAATGGCTGCTATTCAGGCTTCTTCACAGGAACCTTTAATTCCATCAGCACTTAAATCTGCCATTTGACTTTAGTGAAATCAAGGGAACTGAACTATGTCCTGAAGTGGATGGCTGACTGGATGCCATGCTTGACCCCACCAATAACTTCAATTTCTGCTCCAGAGAGGCATTTCTGCGCTTGGGGAAATGATGCAGCCTTGCCCATTAGATCTTTGTTTTCCGTGCTGCAACTCACAATTGATGCCCACTGTGATAATAATAAACAGCTGCCTGCATGAAAGCTAAATAGAGATAATCGCTTTTGGGAGCTGCAAACAGTGATGATAATGTTGTGGGCAACTTTTGAATTAATTACCTAGAAACATGGGGCTGTAGTAAAAAGCAATTAAGGCAGGGGTTCTTTTCTTTCATAATTTTAGGGTCGCCTGAAATCAAAGAAAATAAACCCTACAACTATATAAGCTTCTCTTTTTGTTGGAATATAGTAAGTAGGAATGCCTCCTTATATGCAGAATGATTCGGCATTTTAGCTTTTATGGAGCTCCACCAGAAAGGGCTAAAGAAGTATTGAGTTCCTGAGAGATGGACTCTTGGTTTTTGGTGGTTGTTGTTACCTTCACATCCACTCATTTCATTCTTTTTTTGGTTTTTTGAGAGGAAGGTAATTTTAATGATTTTAAATAATCTTTTAACATGTTAAAGCAGTGATCCATAGGACGACTTTATATTACTCAAGCCTGGTGTCGCCCCACAATTGTGTCAATGTATGGAATGGAAACATACTGGTTTTTGAGCATTCAGTGCCATATCTCTCTAGTAATCTATGTTCCCACAATCTGTTTTCCACAGAGCCTCCATTACCTTGCCTTCCTGCCCTATAACTGTCCCAACATGCCTTTCATTTTTAATATTTTTATTTCTTTTTTATTTCACAATTATTTTCACAATTATGACCGTACAAGTTTTTTTTTAAAGAAAGAAAACAGCCTGCTTCAGAATACTGAGGGGAAGAAGAGGAGAATATTTCCTCTAGTATTTCGAAACATAAGCAAAAGAGATTTGTGGCACTGGAGTATGTAACAGAAGGCAGCAGTATGGTGAGCCATTAATGGTTTTTACTCTGTTGGAAATAGGCAACCTTCTCAATCCTCCTCTGTTTAATGATTTGCTGTTTCAATAGTGAAATGTATATATATATGTGTTCTTTGTTATGCAGTTTTCCCCCTAACTCTATGTTCTTGAGGTTGTGGGAGGGGTCAGACCATGTGACCAGATCAGGGACTGTTTAGAACACAGTTAAAAGATGACAGTTGAAAGTAGACAGTTTATTTATTTCATATCAAAAGTATTGCATAAATTAGTTAAAAACTGATAAAAAAACAGAAAGAGCACAAGCAGCTCTCTCTCTCTCTCTCTCTCTCTCTCTCTCTCTATATATATATATATATATATATATATAATGGGCAACAGTGACAGCATTGTCCGTAGCCTCAAACAACTCTTTCTCTGTACATGAGGCAGGGCATTGCGGACATGCATACAGATGAAAAGTTGTTTGTTGTGCTCCACAGTCGCACAAGGTGGAGGATTGTTCTAGGGAGTGCCATTTTGGCAGGTTGTCTTTTGATCTGCCCACTCCACCTCTGAATCTGTTCAGGGACTTCCAAGTTGCCCATTCTTGGTTTGCTAGACAGTTATAAAGGAGAGTTGTATAGAGCTGTATAGTGTAGAAGACACTGCTAAAGACTGAAAACTAAAGACACAAACTTAAAAGTTTCATTGTTTAAGAAGAAATGTGTCTGTGTATTTAAATACATGAAGTTGTGAGTAAAACAAATGTGTTGTTTTAAAGAAGTCTACTTGAATTTTTGTCTCCTGAGTGCATGAAATAGAAACAAGACATTTATGGGAGAGTAGGTTTTTTTAACACCAAACAACACTTCTGAAGATCTGATATACTTGGTTAATAATGGGCATGATGACTTTCCCTTTCTAAAAAAAACTTTATTAAAATAGTAGATGTTTAGTTCTGTTTGTTTTATTTCTAACTATTAATACTTTAATACTACTAAATAAAATGACAACTAAATACAACAAAACAAACCTACTAATCTGGGCCACTTCACCTATACACAGAAAACAAAGTTTAAAATTGTCTTCTACTCTCTAACCCAAACATATCTATATGAAAGAATAGCAATCTTCTCATTTCTATGTAATATATAGTAATATATTCTACCTAATAAGTAAAAAAGATTAATCCTCAAAACCCAAAAGTGGCTTCATATTTTCCTTCTTTATAAAAGTTAAGAAGGATAGTCTGCCAGGTGAAATTCGGAATTAAAAAAAATTAAAGTCAGACATGATGACTTTCCATTTTTAATTCTGAATTCTATCTGGCAGATTAACTTTCCTTCAGACTTTCCTCGGCTTGTCTCTTTTCTTTATTTCTATAGAGGCCATTCCTTTTTCCAGTATACATATCAGTTTAATTTAAGAACAATCAATAGCCCTATGCTGATATACAGCAGCTGAAAGTATGGGTCTTTGTCTTTTATTATTCTGATAAAGATTGAGTCCGATTGGGACATCAGATGCTGAAAACATCTTCTATGAATGGAAGAGGGAGAAAACTGATTAAAGTTCTATTTGCTGATGTTCCTCACCAATTTAAGTCCAAGCGTTCGCCTGCTAATTAATGACTGCTGATGAAATGCCATGTGTCAGCAATGAATCACTTACCTTTGTTACACCTCAATAGTGTATGGCTAATGAACTAGGACAAGTTGTATAATTAAAAAGTAAAATAGCCTCATTGCAAGATTCAGTTATACTTATATTCTGTAGGTGGAATAGATGAAACAACGCTCCTTGTTGGCAATTTAATTTAAAGCCAAGTTGAAGATTTAGGGCCACTAAAAATAAAATAGGCAATTTTTCTACTTGAAAAGAAGCTAAAAGAGAAAACAATCCACTCTATTATTATTATTTTACTTACTTAAACTATTGTATATATTAATTATTGCTTCTCTTCTGAAAGAGCGTCTTGTGCAAGGTCATCATTGATTTGTTGGAAATGAAGGCATTAATCCACACCCATGAAAGGTTTGGAGAGACTGTCTTGATCCAAAGAGTCTGGCTCTACAACTTTTGTCAAGCCTTGACACCTTGAAAATAAATGTCAACATAGCTGCAACTAGAGTTGACACAGTGAATCAATTGCTGAATGGTCAGTGAATAGTTGTGCAAATTCTATTGATTCAATAGATTGAAGCAAGTTAGGACAAACGATTGGACTTAGAATAGGGACCAGACTTTTGGACAGCAGTTCCTATTGGTTATTGTCAGCAAAGTTAATGGTGACCAATGCAGGTCAACAACATCTGAAGAATTATATTATTCTTATCCCTTACTTAGAACATGGTAGGCATGCACAGACAGCCAGTATGGTGTAATTGTTTGAGTGTCGGCCTTGGACTCTGGGAATCCCTACTTACCCATGGAAATCTACTGGATGACCTTGGATTAGTCATATTTGCAGCCTTAAAAGAAGGAAGGAGCAAACCACTTTTGAACAAATCTCACCAAGAAAGTCCTAGGATAGGGTAATCATAAATCAAGCGTAGACTTGAAGTCACATAACAAAAATGTGCAGCCTACTTTACTGTTGCACCTTAGACCTGAAGGACCCCTCAGTAAACCACTTGAGACCGGCCACGTTTAAATGCTTTATTTAGAATAAATGGATAGAGCAAAGAAGTAAAAGATATAGTTCTTTGGTGTTCCCAAACACCAGGTAAGACAAGGTAATAGTCCAAAGCAAACAGGAACAAGGTTTAAGTCTTGATGCCCCAGCGGGCTAATCCAATAAAGAGTTCTTGGTTCAAAGCTTGGCAAATAGAGTTCAGTAGCAGGAAGGCTCAGTAGCCCTGGCAAAGTTCATGATGGCAAGATTTCAAAAGTTGACGAGAGATGCCATACATCTCTCAGCCCCAGTTCTTATAGGTCCCAAAGGCTTTGAAGTTACGACGTCCCAGTACGTCGAAACGGGTTCCCAAAACAGTTCTCCATCTGGTCTTTCTCAGGCCTCTCGCATGGGATCGGAATGTAAGCTCAATTAACTCTGGCACCTGGGTGAATGGGAGTCGTCCCAGCTCTGCCTCTCTCAGGCCGCTTATTGGCTCGAGAGGCAACTCGGCTAGCTTTGTCCTTGAACGGAGCATGAACTGCAGGCCTCTGCAGCTTCTGGCTTTTAGGCTTGCTGGGCCCTTCTGATACTTGGGTTTTAACATGGCGTTGGTCTTGCTGAGGGCCAGGGGAACTCTGGGGTGTGACATTTACAGAGGTCTGCCCTCTGTATAAAGGTGTCCTTTATTTGAAGGGTTGTCCAGTTCAAGCCCACTATAATTTTTGTAAATCAACTCCTTTGCAGAATTTTTAACATTGCCAATCTCAAGTGAGCATCTGGTGAATGTATTACATTTTTTTAAATGGACATATTAACTTTAATTCTACAACAAGAATGGACACCTTTTCTGGAATATAGATAGATACTAGATAGATAGATAGATAGATAGATAGATAGAAGATGACTGCAGTAGGATTCGTGAACTAAAAGCATTATGAAATAATACATGTGTATAAACTATATAATTTGTACGTTTATGAGCAAAAAAGTGTTACAAATCCCTGAGGATGCCTGCCATAGATGCAGGCGAAACATCAGGAGTGAATGCTTCTAGAACATGGCCATACAGCCCAAAAAATCTACAACAACCCACTGTTAGAAAATTAATGAGTTAATACTTTTGAATTAAAATAGAAAAGTGTATAACTTCAAGAAAGTTGATAATATATATATATATATATATATATATAGTATCAACTTTCTTGAAGTTATACACTTTTCTATTTTAATTCAAAAGTATTAACTCATTAATTTTCTAACAGTGGGTTGTTGTAGATTTTTTGGGCTGTATGGCCATGTTCTATAGAAAGATTTAGTATGTGTAGAGTCTACATGAATGATTAGATAAATATAATAAATATTTACATGTATATTGAATGAATTATTTATCGTACCAACCATAGGCCATGACAACACATAATATACAACCTTTAAAAGTACAATACAATATGTACAATAAGCACCTTCCAATATAAATATTAAAACTTATTCCATATACTGGCTCTTTAAAATTATAGTAGCAGTGACATGATAACAATAATAAATGTCTGATTTGTATCATCCCAAACTACAGTGTCCCTTGCTACTTTGCGGTTCGCTTTTAGCAGACTTGGTGTTTTGCGGTTTTCCAAAAATATTAATTTAAAATATATATTGCGGTATTTTTGCTCTTTCATGGATTTTTGCTGCCACCGCTTTACGAGGCGCTTTCCTCCTCAGTCCTCCCTCCCTCCAGCCTTCAAGGGCCTTTCCTTCCTTTCCCCCACTTTATTTTAAGTTTATAAAGACTTAAAATAGTTTATAACTACTAAAATAATGTATAAATATTAAAATAAATATAGCGTCCCTATATTGTGGTTTTTCACTTATTGCGGGAGTTCCTGGAACGTAACCCCCGCAATAAGTGAGGGAACACTGTACTTCCATTTTACTAATTTAGCTCAGATTTTTTGGGCTGCAACTGCAAATGTGGCAACTTTCAATGTTATATTTTTGGAATGATTTGCTAACAGGTCACAGATAACTACTAACTATTGCTATGCTGCAATTTCTTCCAAAAGGGCTCCCAGAAGATTTTTTTGAGGGCCATTATACAAAGGGCAATATAACAGATAGTGTATTAGATTCTCTCTTTCCCCTGACCCACAAATACAAAGTCATTGGGCATGAGGGATCCCTCTATATCTTCCCTTTAGCCAGCCTGATGGCATGTATATTACTAATCTACTAACAAAAGAAATTAACTTTAAGATATGCACATAGTTGGCTGCCATCAAAAGTAAAAAAAATAGAGTTTGAACAAGTTAATTGATAAAATAATGAGAAGGAATATTCACTATACAAATCTGGAACATAAGAGAAGAAGGGAGAATATAAGAAGATAAAAGAAACCAATGCAGACCCAGAAGGATTATCCGTTACTCTTGTTAGAGAAAATATTATAGTTGGAACTTTTTTTTTTACTTCACTTTCTTCCTATATTAAAAATGTATAATGATACACCCCCATGTCTTTTACTATACAATAGACTCATTAGTAGAAATATTTAACTAACATGGCTCCATAACTTATATACTATATTCTGTGATGTTCCCATCTGTCCCTTCTTTTTTTTCTTTTCTTTTTTATTTGAGTTACTTTTTTCCTTTGTTGAAAATAAAATAAAAACTGATTTGCAATAAGATGAAGTGATCCTCACGATAGAAGACTACGCACAGTTTCTTCTCTGTGCTAACACGTATCATGTTGCTCTTTGGGTTATGGTACTTGTTTCTAAATTCATAGCTATGCATACAAATTAGAACATCCCAATTTTATGCAAATCTATACACTTTCTTGTCAACAGTACATGACTGGCCAGTCTAGTTATAGCCCACAGATAATGATTTCTTCTTGACAAGAGACTTACTAATGATATAGTCAATGCCAGACTTAATCTCAAGTTATCTGACATTCATCATATGTCAGTATCCACCTGTTTTCTCTTTCTGTGGTTTTTTTTTTTAAAAAACCTCACTGAATTCATAGGCAGCTGAAGAAGTTGTTATAGGCAACTGAGAATGTCAAGAAGAGCGTGTGGATTTGCAGTAGAACAGGAGACTTGGAACACTTAAACAATGGGAAAGTGATGCCGTTATCTGTAGTCCTACCACTTTCTCTGGAATACAGAAGGAACCTTCTATACCTGGACTCCTTCCAATGTGTGACCAGAAGCACAATACCATGCCCACAAACTGTGCTGCTGTTCCTTGTAAATTCAGGTGAGAACAATCGGCTATAGTTGCTAGATGTCCTCATTAATATCTTTTTTCCCATCTAGACCATGCTATTATCATATTTGAGTTGACATATTCTCCAACATTTCACAAAGGAAAACTGGGATATATGTGGTCAAGCAACATTAACTTGTCCCCATGAATATAATAATTTAACCATCAAATTACTATTCCCCAGATGCTTTTTGCTTCATGGTTGAAAAGACATGTACCCACTTACTTCTATGGGGTGAAAAAGTGTATATTTCTTTGGAGGCAGAAAACTACTATAAAGGTATTGTAGTCAGAAGGCCTGTGGCCCAGCTATTGCTGTCCTTGCAAACAATGTCCTAGAATAGAGATAGGAAACATCTGGTCCTCCAGATGTAGTTGATCTACCAAAATCATCATATTTTAATACTGGTCATACTAGTGAGGATTAATGAGTCAAAGAAAACCCACATTTCTGATTCCCCTGGTAGTATTTCCTTAAGAGTGAGACTTCGATGCTGATACCATTCCCCCTTTTTATGCATGCAAGAGTATGATTTTTGATAAAGATCCAGTAAAAAGTGGCTATGGGAAATTTGGCTGGTTTGTGTAGCACGTCCAAGCTCTTATATTCTTGTCCGTATGTATTTCACCCTATGCTTCTCATCTCTAGGCTTTGGGTAGGCTAAGGGCAAGTTATCTGACACAGTGAATATCAGCTTCACACCCAAAGAAACCGGGAAATAGTCTCTAGATGGGAAAGAAAGAGTGAACTATTTGCTTCGGGTTCCCCATACTTATTTGCATCACCCAAAGGCAGTTCGTAGTTGTAAGAAGCAGCTAGGCAAATGACTAAAATATGAACAAAGTGCACACATTGAACAGGTTTTTTATGGCACCAGCTAATGCTTTTCGTACATTTTTATCAGCATGTGTAATCTTGAAAGAAGAATGCTAAGCCTCTCAAAGCATAATTTGTGATTCTTGAACACAAGCAAGGTGGTGATCTGGAATAAAAAACTGCATTCTGGGATAAAGTGTACATGCTGGACAGATTCTATTGAGTTAATAACCTTTTTAGACTTGTTAACAGTATGCATAACCCTTGTAGAGGAAAGAATTTTACGCTTCCCAAAGCATAATTGCAGGTGGTTTTTGAACATTCGAGTATTAGCAAGCATTAAAGGTCATTGCATTTCTTCAACACAGGTTTAAAACAAAATAGTTGTGTCTCTAAAACTGTGCTTCGGGCTCTCCCTATCTTCTTTAATCTCTGAAAAGCTTTGTAGTTGCATGCGGAGTGCAAATAGTGGTTACAGTATTTTCCACCTGCTCTGCCCATGAAGCTAAGCTGCCAAAACAGATGTGTCGATTGAAACTTTTTTTTACAAGCCTACTGTGATCTCTAATGACATCATGAAAGTGGACAGTTCAGTAATGACAAACCAGGGAATAATTTCTCTTGTAGACATCTGCTCGTATGTGTTCCACTGCTTTGTTTTGCTTTACTGCAGCTATGCTATTAGTTTACATCAGCATGACTATGGGTGCCCATCTCTCATCTGAGCTATGAGATGGCAACAGCATGGATTCAATTAATTCCTGTTTTTCACTCACTCAGAATCTCTCTTGGATGAAAAGGCATCCAAATTTAATAGAATGTAAGAAGCGTGTGGCAAAGCATAATAGACTGTTAGAGTAAAAGGTGGCAAGAAACTGGGCCTGATGCTTTAGAATATAGTCTGATGGCACAGATGTAAAATTGGCATAATTATTTAGAATGTGATATAGATTTGAAACTAAACCTATGGGGAAATATAGAGATGAAATACAAAGAAGAGAAGATGAAAAACTAAAATTGTTTTACTTTATTAAAAAAGTGTGTGGCAGAAATGTATTGGTCTGGATAGGAACATAGTTATAATATCCTCAAATATTTCTAGCACCTTTTTGATAGTTAGAACTAGATATTCCAGGAATAATGAAATGAAAAGTTGGAGGGGGTCCAAGGGTCATTTCACTGTTGTGTCATCAAGAAGTTCTTCCATGTCAAAATCTCCTTCCTTGTAATGTGAGTCCGTTAGTTCAGATCCCATCCCCTGGAGAACTGGGTGGGGATATTATATCCTCTTTCATATTAATGTCCTCCAGAGATAGCTATCAGACTACACTTCACCCTGCAACAAGTTGGGGGGGTGGAGCAATTTTGTCTCCTCCTCTCAGAGAAGAGATTGGTTAATTGCGCAGAATTTGCTAGAAGGGAGGAGGGGCTGGCATAGTGTGGTGCCAGCCCCTCCTCCCTCATTCTGCGAAAGGACATCACCCACCACTCCCGCCCATGGACAGTATAATAATGATCGTCAAATGGTTTAACATTTGGGGTCAGATGGGAATTTTCCCATGAGGGTTTTGCCTATCCTATACTGTTGTCTTAGGGGCTAGATAGATGGTCGGCTTGTAAACTAGCCAAGCTTAAATAGATTAGTTATTCAAAGGTTTGTATACACTTAAGGCACCCCTTAAGGGTGTGGGGCATTCTGCAAACACTCACCTAGAGGTTAATTTTAGGGGTGAGGTGATGGTGAATGCCCCAGGAGCGGGGAGAGTCTGGTCTCAAAAGTTGAGAGAGATTTCTCCTGATGTTTCCTTTACGGGTTGCCCGGGTTTAAATCTACAGGGGACCCAGGTAGTACGCCTGAATAGCTGAGGGGTAGACTTTAGAAGACGCTACCTCGGCTTAGACACACCAAGTTGAACTGCCACCTAAAGGTTAGTTGAGTTATAAGTTAAATAGGTAACAATTAATAAAAGTTGCCCAAATTTGAATCCATATATTTTGTGTCTGTCTCTTTATTTCGGGGGGTTGGAAGACAATGCTCTTTGTCCAAACTACTTCTGAACATACACAACTCCCCAACTGTTCCTTCTAGTGCTAGTTTACAAGCTAGCAGACTATCTGTGCCTAAAATTGTGCAACCCCACCCCCCGCCCCCCGAATGCCAAGGAAGGGGAAAAAACCGGGAGTGCAAGGGTGATTATCTGTCCTCCATGAACACATTCCAGTGGATCACTGATGTTCTCCTTTCTGAAGTCACAAATTATTGAGCCTGCAAGAGCCTTCCACAGACAAGATATATCATAACTAAGGACAACATATATTTCTGGGTGAATCCATGTCATATGTCTCAGTTTTATGCCTCCCAACAGCACATGTGAGATATGGCAGCAGCTGGCATCTTGAATTTTTAGATTTATTCTGATTATTTGCATCACTCACTCTTCTGGTGTCTCATCACTCCATCTAGATTTAGTACATTTTCTTTACTCTAGGAAATGACCTTAATTTCTCCTTTGACTAAAATTACTACTTGAGCCAAGTGGATTTACTCTGATCTCAGGATTTCTTGCTTTCTTAAAGTCTGATCCTCTAAGAAATATATACTTAGTATTGCATCAAACCGGACATTGTGTAACGCACTGATAAGATTACTGAAAATACTATTTAAAGCATATACATCATCTTTTAAACACTGTGTTTGTTTGTTTTCTAAAAATGACCACTGCAGTCTGATGCCGGCTCTTAGACAAGAAGACTAACCTAAAAGTTTCACTAAAGAAGACAGGACATGGGTAGATCATATAATATTGTAATTATGTAGGGGCTCCGGGTTTGGAAAACCTGCTGTCAATGTGCAGGGGTCCAGAGATTCACCCGTGAAATATTCTGAAATGCTGACTTTATATCGTCATCCAACAAGGAGCTATTGATAAATGAAGATCTTCTTAGGATGCATGCACACTGCAGATGTAATGCAGTTTTACACATTTCAGCTGCCGTAGCTCAATACTATAGAATCTTGGGAGTTGTACGTAATTTTACACTGTCTTTAACTTTTCTGCCAAATAGTGCTGAGGTGGGAGGGAGGCCTAACTATTCAGAGCACCCAACACAGTCCAACTCAGTTCAGCGCTGCTGAATGGCATCTCACTGCCCCTCCACTGTGATCTTTGTCACAGTGACCGACGGGCACAACATGGATTATACCAGTCTCTCATTGCCTGCAGTGACACCAGTTTGGGCACCAAAATGACAAGGGGAGGGGGAAGAGAAAAGGAATCACCTGCTCCTCCCCACTTCTTCAATTGCTTTGTGACTTTGGCCATCATCACTCCAGGCAATACACAACCAACATGACTCATGTCATGCCTGCTGGTAGGGTTGCCATATGAATAAGGGACAGGTACCTAAAAATAGGGAATTTTTCACAAAAATAAGGGACACTTCCTAAAAACTTGAAAATCAATCGATGATTTCCAAGTTTTTAGGAAGTGTCCCTTATTTTTGTGAAAAATTCCCTATTTTTAGGTACCTGTCCCTTATTCATATGGCAACCCTACCTGCTGGCCACCATAATGAGGAGAATAGTGGCAGTGGGGAGACTGTGAGTGCCACCCCCTGTTGCCAGGTTTCCCGGGAAACCATGTAAACAGTTGTGGTTGGTTACAAAGTCATGGTATGCTCTGGATTCTGGGGGAGAATTTGGAGCAACCCATGACTCTGGTTAATGCTGTTCAAGACTACATTAAGCAGCTTTGGCCCATTGCAACTCAGATCAGCTTTATGCATCGTTTAGCCATCGTGGAACTGATTCACCAGCCTGTTTCATTAAGTGGTCAGTGCAGATGCCTTCCAGAACATTTTGGGAATCTCACATTGCTGTGAGATTCTTTAAAATAGAATAATAATAGGGTATGCCATTACTATATATGAATCCTTCTATAACACAGTCAGTTTTCTTGATAGACCAGAACATTATGGTTTTAATTCATCTACATATATCTTTATTGTATTCTCTGGTTTGTGTGCTTTTGAATAACTTCCAACCCTAGGGTGAACCTATTTTCTTGACAAGATTTGTTCATAGCAGGTTTACCATTGCCTTCCTCCAAGACTGAGATAATGTGAGTTACACAACTCCACCCACTAGCTTTTCATTACTTAGTGGAAATTCAAACTCCCAGAAGTTGAGTTTAATGCTCAAACCACTATACTGCACTGGATCTCATATACATTTATTACTTTTGACTCAACCATCTTGGCCACCACCATTGTTTTATTATGCAAGAGTTTCCTACAGGGACTCTTTGTTATTTTTCTTTATTATTTTTCAGTCTCCTGTTCTGTTTGCTTATCCAGGTAGGTCACTATGAATTGCTACTGAACTAACAAAACTGAGAGTGAGTGCGTAAGTCAAAACGATCTCACAAATTTCTAGCTGAACTGGAACATGTACACACTTATATCAGGTAAAATTCAACCATTTTTTAAACCTTACACAGGCCTTCTTACATTCCTGTGTAAGACTGACTGGAGGTTTTCCTTTTAGATATAACTTAGCATTGATCATTTTCATACCCTCTAACTATCCTGGTTAGCAGGGGAAGTTTCAATCAATTTCATTGCCATTTGCTTTTCAAATGTCTAAGTTTTTTTTGTGTTGGTGGGGATGGGAAAAATTATGGGGTGGGATATTAAGGGCTCTTTATTTTAGAGTGTATGTTTTATCATTTTTTACTTTTAATTAATTGTGAAAAATGTAATAAAATAATTTTTAAAATAAAATGCCCCATTTTCTTTCTTCCTCCAGCCTTTATTCTCCTCTTATTTCAATTGCTGCAATCTGAGTTCAAAGTGCAAAAGTAGTATTTCAACAGGAGACCGGGTGGAATCTTTAACAGACCTAGGCAAGGTATATCTTACCTTATACTGTATATTCTTTATGGTAATAACTTTTACCATCTTGACTATGCTGTGATGCTGCTTAGCCAGTGTCTCTGTGCAGTGTATCATTTTCCATTGCAAATGCAAGTGATATTGTTTTGCACATGCTTCACTAATGCAGCAATTGAGCCTTTAAACAAACAGTTATCTGATGAACAGTTTGTCTTCTCTAGTTGGTGCTGGAAAAGATAAACTCACATACTATTTCCTTAGAGAAAATGTGGAAGAAAAGCATGACACTTGACAGATGGCTTTCCCACCTCTCAATTATTGGAGATGGTGGCTGGAGAAGATAGCTAGTTATTTATAATGAAATATCAGTGTTAGATGAAACAAAGAATTGCACGCCATTCAACAGGCATTGATTCTGAACAGTACTAAAATAAAGCATTGATTCTGAACAGTACTAAAATCATGACTATCATAGTCATTTAAACATGCTTTGATTTTGCTAAAATAAACATGCTCCAATACTAATTTTAAGAATTAATAAATAAGTTTAAGAATTATATTTAAGAAATATGATAAAAAATAATCTTATGCCCGTGACACAGGATATAAAAGTACATAACTACAGGACATGAGTCTATCGTGATGCTCCTACCTCGAATTAGAAATGTCCAGTTTTTCTGAGTGGTTGTGGCATTTCTATAATCTCAGGGCAAATCTGACACATGCTTAATTGCAATGGAAACCATGTGTCATCAAATTAAAGTACGAGAGAATCTGAGAAAGTTCCAAGTCACTGGCAGAAAATAGATGCAAAATACCATCTGACATGGCTGTAGCATCATTTAATTAGTTAATCAATTTAATAAAGGAATGCTTAAGCTGTCACCAAAAAGAAATCACCAAGCATAACCAACCCAGTTTAATAACTCAGACATATTAGACTTCTACTTTGATTTGGTAATTACATTCTGTGGACTAATTGACAACAGTTGATGAGAACTGAAGGTGCAGACAGAATATAGCAGGTGAATCAGTCTTCTGTGCTCTTGTAAATTAATTTGTACTCTCCCCCCCTCCCTCAAATTTACCAGATTTTTGTTTCATGTCCCTGTGCATTCCCTCCTCCCACACTGTTGGGTTCATCTGGAGATATAAACCAAGCACAAACACAAACACAAAAGTCTGACTGATAAAATTATTAATTGTGATAGTAACTAATGTTTCTCTGAAACTTGTCTGGCATTTGATGATACCCAATGGCAAACAATCTCTCTCCCTCCAAATTTTGATTGGTTGGTTTGCTTTGGTACTGATAAACAAATCATCATATTATGCGGCAGAGGTCTTCATACTGTTCGTGTCTGTTTTATAAATCATAAAAAAAAACCTGACGATGTTCTGCAAATTGCCTAGAAAGTATGTCAAAATGATTAATGGTAACTCTCAAAAGATACACAGAAGTGATTTGGAGGAGGAAAAAACAAGAAAAAGGAAGTTCTGAAAATCCTGTGGGCACCCAACTTCTAATGCTGTTTTTCGTATGCTTTGCATTTGATGAGATATAAATAGCAAGACCTTTGAGGCAACTGATTTGGTTAATTTTTCTTTCCATTTTCTTATCTTTTGGCAGCCCGCCAAGTAATCTTCAGGCATACTCCGGAAGTTTCTTCTGGCACATTGTGGATGTCAAGACCCTTGGTTTTGAATTCTTGAAGCAGGAATGAACAAACTGGTAAATCTAACAGGCCAGGGGAGAGCTCAAGCAGCTAAAACGAGAGGCTGTTCCAAAATGATTCTTTTTTTAAAAAAAAAAGATTACTCATTGAGAGAATCTGGAATCAGCATATTCTTTTAAGACTATGTTTATCATACCAGGGAACAGGCAGAGTCCTCTTGCAGGAGTTGACATTTCTTAATTTAGATGAGTCAGAAGAGAAGATTTTGGGAGTCCAAACACATCCATGCCTGAGATAACAGGAGTCATCCAAATGCCCTCAAGGAAGATAGTGCAGCTGCTGTGCACCCTCTCTCCCAAAGCATTCAATACAGTGCCTAGTGCAAAGCAGCTGAGTAGCGTGTTCTCAGTCTGGAACAATTCAGTAAGAAAACGGTTGGTTCAACCCTCGTATACTACTGTAAATATAATCACAGTGTTTGAAAATATGGAGAAGGCAGAATAGTATTCCTTTTCTCCAAGGAGCTCAAGATGGTGCATGCCTGCCAACTGTTTTGATTGGCAGAGACACTCCTATTTCATCTGCTGTCATCCCATTTTCCCAGCTATTTTTAAAACATCCCAGTTTCTTCTCCTCCGCCACCCATTTCCCAGCTTCATCTGTATAAAATAGCATTGAATACTTGCCGTATATGTATGTTCTGTGATCTGCCCTGAGTCCTCTTCGGGGTGAGAAGGGCAGAATATAAATACTGTAAATATACATAAATAAATAAATTGTCTTCAGTTCACTTCAGTTGATGCAACTTGAA
Source organism: Anolis apletophallus (assembly GCA_030556195.1). Lineage (NCBI taxonomy): Eukaryota > Metazoa > Chordata > Lepidosauria > Squamata > Anolidae > Anolis > Anolis apletophallus. The sequence goes on from JARBWK010000009.1 coordinate 76,634,920, forward strand.
TGAAAACTTAACGTGTACTCATTCAGTAGAGGAAAAAGTAGTGGAGAGGAGAAAACTTACCCTTTCCAGCAGGATCAAAAAAGAGTAAACTGATGCAGAGTCTCCTAGCTTGTCTCTTCTTCCTCATTAATGATTATTGTTTCCTTACTCCTGCAAGGTCCATCTTTGGGGATGGCCAGCCATCCCACATCCTTTCCTGGTCTTATTCCCACTTCGCCCCTCTTTCTCCTACTGTTTTGTCAGTGGGTGAAAACTGAGAGAAAACAGGGAAAACCTACATGGGATAAGATCTTATGACTCCGTAGATGATTGTTTGATTTCCCATTTGACCATGGGAACTTGGGCGAGTCACATATTCTCAAACCTTGAGTCGCCATAAGTCACCATAAGTCAGTACACAACAACAAAGCTCTCCCCAGGTCTAGTCCAAAACTAAATCATTACAGCATGCCGATTTTCATAAAAGTGCTTATCACCAGCCCAAAGCCAAGCAAAGATGGGCTGAAAAAGGTCCACAAATGGGATGGTGTTACAGTTGAGGGCCAGTCTCGTTTCCTTTTCTGTTGGTGGTGGGACATAAAACAGATCTTTTGTAAAAGGCTGTAAAATAAGGGAGAAAGGTTAAGAGTGGTTTTCGTGATTCTTACTGAAATCATAGTGGAGGAGGAAGGAAAGATTAAACTCCATCCTGATTTCCCATCTGTTAGTTTGGAATGGAGGATTGGTTCACATGAAATTGAAGCATGCATTTCACATCAAACATATAGTTTGGTCCTTAGAGGGAAGCTATTTCCTTACCATGAGCAGAAGTTAGCTGATAAGCAGATTTATAAAGCAGTAAACCACACTAGAGAACATAGTAAAAAGATAATGATAATAATAATAACTTTATTTATTTTTCACCCTCTCTCCCCAAGGGGACAAAGATCTGTTCCCTTAACCTCATACTTACAGTGCTTAATCTTAATAAAACATTATGACTGTGTTTCTAGCGGTAGAAAAATGTCAAATATTGACAGACTGACCAACATCGAGAATAAAGGAGAAGAAGCTGGCTGATTCATCTTGGCTCTGAGGAAAACTTTGTCTATCTTTTTCTCTATGAGAAGAAGGGGGTTTATGGATTCCCCCATGTATAAAATGTTAGCCGGTGTAAAACATATCCATTATGTCCATGTCTGCCCAAGAGATTTGAGCCAGCAGTGGAAGAAACAAGAAACAGATATTAAGGCAAAATAGTACAGAACCAAATACTGCAATGGTTGGGATTCATGCAAAAGAATACATTAAGTAATACTGCAGAAAAAAAGGTGAAGTATTAAAATGCTGGATAAATACAGACAATAAAAATGTTTTTTTCCGATGGTAAAAAGTACTCGAGAGACTTAATAGATCTTGGTGACATGTGAAAGGTGATAACTATAAAAGATATTCTTGGAATGGTTCCCTCCACAATTCAAGTGCCTGGCTTTTGTCCAAGTCTTTATTCTGAGTCTTAAAAATGATATGTGTCGGAACCCCACTACCGCTTCTTTTTCTTCTTTCTATTTTAAAGTGGAAATTGCTGTAACTAAGAACAGATATGATTGGAATTTGGAAGGGAACATCTATCATTTCTAAAATGGTAGTTTCTATTTCCAGTACTTCAGGATGCATCAAACACGTAGCGCTTCAGCCTACAACAAATCTGCAATATTTGTTCATTAGTTGAGGAAATATGGGCACAAAGCCCCTACGAGACATATCTTCATTCTCTCTTATAAATACACTCTGCAATTTTATTCACTGCATGGAAACCAACTTGCACTGTTGCACACGTCTGTTCTTTCCTTGTGATATGACACTAGAACATACTATACTTTGGTGGAGGCCTTACAAAATCAGAAAACCTGTTCATATCTCTCGTTCAGGCATATAATATCATGAAAGTTCAATTACACAACTGTAATAAATATGAATACAACTTAATGTATACTGCAAATTGTCCGCAATGATCTGGGGGAAATAACTAACCACCTGGAGCATTTTCTCCTCTCACATAGATTAATTTAGGCTCCTGTGTCTGTTTGCTTTGAAACAAGATCATTTCTTTTTAATAAAAAGGGATGTTTTAAGATGTACATTTGCAAGAGACAGCAGGAGGCTTATTTTGTCTGGTGGGAAAGATAGAGGTTTATATAATCTACTGCCTTCTGAATCAATATATTCAAAACATCTTGTAATTTCACTGTGACCAAATGAAGGCGGGGAGGGTGGTGGAAAGAGAGTTGAACTGGAAAACCACTTTCCTTCTAGTGTTTACTGAGCCCGCCCTGGTTCTTATTCTGTCAAAATAAGCTTCGAGATATGAACTCTGTTGCATAGCTGAAAATAAAAGCTCTATAACCTTCTTTTGTGAAGGGGAAAGAAAGAAGGTTTGGGGAGATAAGTGTGAAGCCTATAATTACACAACTATATAAATGAAACTCTTGGCTAGTTCTTTTGAAGATACTTTCTAATATGTGTTTGAGAGACTGAGCAATTCATATGATGCCAAGTGCCATTAATTGAAACCTCTGTGCCTTTGCTTTGATAAGTTTGCCTTAGCTGCTTTATTCTTGAACTTTCTGATTAAAATGGCTTTGTACATTATGAGAGCTGATGCTGGCAAAAAGTAGAAGAAGAAGCAGCAGCAGCAGAAGAAGCAGCAGCAATTTCTTTCACATGCAGTTTGAAATGCAAGAGCATGAAAAGCAGCAGTGGTGATGAAACATGCCAAGTTTGGAAACTGGGTTCTTTATGGTACTATTTATTGGCAGTGGGGCATTAGTAGAACCTCCTTTGTGTCCCTCCTGTAGTAACAGAGATCACAGAGTTAACACTCCCATGTGTCGTTATTAGCAGAGACTATGACATAATCTACTAGACATGTGCAGAAAATTTGTTCCTACCGTTCCTATCATTTCTTCTATTTCTTTGGAAGCACGAAATGGGAAGCCCCCTCCCCACAAGGAAATTTGCTCGACATGAAAGCCTGCTTTTGTGTTGAACTGAAACTGCCTCCTTGCCTGTGTGTAGCCAGACCTGGAGCTTGGCTGAAGGAGTGCTCCAGGCCTGCCTGCAGGCCCTGCTACACATGCACTCTTGAAGAGTGTGGTGGGGTGTATGTGGTGGCTGATGGGCATGCAGGCAGGCCCAGAGCTTGGCTGCAGGCATGCTCTGGGCCTACCTGCAGGCCCCACCACATATACACTCTTGGAGAGTGTGGTGGTGCATGTATGGTGGCTAGCAGGGCGTGCAGGCAGTCCTAGAGTGCTCCTGCATCTCAGTGCCTCTTACTCTAGAGGAGAAACAGCAGGTGCCAGGTAAGAAGAAGTCCAGGAAGGGGAGCCAGTGGTTGGAAGTTCCCCTTCATTAATGTTCCAAATTTTGGGGTCCTGAACTGGGAAAACCTTCCTGATTTGGGGAGGGTCTTGAAAATGGATTGGGGCTCCCAACGAAAATTGGGACATGAAACAGAGCAAAGTTTACTCCAGAAGCACAAGCCTATAATCTACCATTGCAACCCCACACAGATTTGCCTCCCCCCTGAATTTAGCTGCAGTCTTTAGGAAAACCAGGGAGAAGAATGAATTTCCATACCAATAATATGCTACCTTGTAATGCAGATACCAAGGAAATGTAAACACAAAGTAGTTCACTTCAGTTACTAGACCATGTCCCTCCAACCTAATGGTCTCTAATAATGCAGGTGCAGGTACTCTGATATATTCAAATAACAACTAAATTATATATTAGAAATTTGAGAACAAGGCTCCAGTATATTTATTTACCTTATTTTACCCCATCTTTCTTCAAAATATAGAGATTAGCGTTTGTTTATTTATTTATTTACATTATTTCTTCCCCACTCTTCTCAACCCCCTCAGAGTGGCTTGACAAAGGCAGAAATTTGATGCTGATATACAATATACAATATAAAACCATAAACATTCAACAACATTGGAAAAATTGCATTGCCTCCTGCCATTGACTTTAATCCAATTGACTTGGCCCAATTAACTAATTAATTACATTCCAATTTTTTTTACCAGCATGGGACTCATATCAGTTTGTTGTTGATGTTGTTGAAAGTATTCTAGTCATTTCCAACTTATGGTGACTGTGTTATGGGGTTTTCCTGGCAAGATTTATTCAGAGGAGGTTTGCCTTTGCCTTCCTCTGGGGCTGAGAGAGTATGACTTGCCCAATGTTGCTCAGTGGGTTTCCATGGCTGAGGAGGGATTCAATACTGAAACCACTATACCAGAACTTTCCAAACTTTTCATGTTGGTGACATACTTTTAGACATACATCTTTTTGTGACATGGTAATGCATTTTTACTAGCAAACCAAAGAGAAACAATCCCTAAGAGATACAGACACATACCTAAATTGTGATATTGAAATGTATGGGGTCACAACACAGCTTATGAAAATCTATCAATGATATTTGAAAAAATATAGGATTTATTGCTTACTTCCCATAGTTTTGTGAAGTTTGCACAACACGCTTACACACTGCGGCTGACACACTTAACATGCCATGACAAACAATTTTGAAAGCTCAACACTATAACATGCTGGCTTCACAACATATTTAAACAAAGTGCAAGTAAACTTTATTATATACATATACAAATCCAAAAAAAGTCTATTAAAAACACACCATTTACCTAAAATAATTTAATAGAATTTAAGATACATTTTAACAGGTTCACAAAGTCAAGCATATTGGATTAAAGCACCTTTCTTTTAGCTAAGAGCCAAAGGCCTGCCAGTTGAAAGAATCTTCCATGCAACGGGAGCAGCCATTGAGAAGACTTATACTTATCAAACATGAATCTGGTGGGTTTGGGATCCAGTCCTCACCTAAAAATTGTAAAACTTGGTTAGGCATATAAACAGAGATATAACCTTTCAAATAGTCTTGAGCTCTGATTGGCTTTAAATGTCATGGTTTGTGGTAAAGTGCCTTGAACTCCATACTGGGAGAAAGATTGGATAACAACGTGTTCATTTATTTATTCAAAACAAATAACAAGCACTTAAGTATTTAACTAGTGGGGTCTCATTGAACCAATTGCTGAACTGGGGTGGGTGTGGGGAGCATGGATTGAATATTTTTATGTAGATTGTGCTCATTTGAGAGATGTACTGTAGCTGGTACTAACAATTGTATTAAGGCCATTGGAATCTTTAATGGACAAAGTGCTTAACAATCTTGGCTCATTTATACTCCTTCAATAAAACTGCTATGCTTGCTGGCTACTTTTATGTTCCTTCTCCAGCTGACAAATAGAGACTAAAAGCTAGTGACATTTCTGGAACATATGTTCCAACTAAGTTGGTGGAAAGTATTATTACAGATAGATTGATCACTTCAAGCATATAGAAAAACTAAATCTAGCTGGGAAATATAAACCCACCAAAATAGATTCCATGAAGGCAAATCCTGACGCAGTAGGCTTTAGAGTTCTTTGAGAGTAACAGCAAATATGTGATGCAGTAAACCAGGAGGCTCATGGGCTACATGCAAACCACAAAGCTGTTTTTATGGCTTCTTGGGCTTTTTTTATTTTAAACAAACATTCACTTCTACAGACATAGTTCTTGTCTAAAATGAGGTATATCTCTATCTTGCCTCAGCGTTTCTTGTTTTCAAATTCAGAATCACCCTCTTCACACTGGAAGGGACTTCCTGGACATTTTTTGGACATTATTTGCATTGAATCTCCATTTCCTAAAGTGCATCCAGACAGCACCTAAATTGCGCACCCTCTCGCCTTTTCTCTAGGGCATCCAGATGGTGTCTCAGAGAAAAACAAATGGTTTCGGCACAGAGCAGGAAAATCCTGCTTTGTGTCAAATTAATTTGATATTGCAAAGAACCGGTCTCTCTGAAAGTAAAATTCAGTATGGCAGTTGTCTGGACACCCCCTTCAGAAGTTCTGCAACTTCTGAGGGGGGGCATCTGCACAGCCCTCTCACGTTTTCCAGGCTGAAATGCAAGAGGGCTCTAACCCTTTCCCCATAAGGGGGGGGGGAGGGAGGGGAAGTAAAATAATTTACCCAGCCTCCACCAGAGTGTTGCCAGTCCCCTCACAACACATAGGAATGATGTGCCAGGAGAAGGGGGAGGAGAGGAGGACAATAATTTTATTTTACTTTATTTATATTCCGCTCTTCTCACCCTGAAGGGGACTCAGAGCGGATTACAGTACACATACTTGCAGACAACCCCTGCAGTTGAACATATGACATATAGACATATGACATTTATCACAGTACACTACATACATTTTGACATATCACATATTACATACATACATTTTGACATATTACATACACATATACACATACAGAGGCAAACTTTCTGGCCACCAGGGGGAGCTGACACACTCCTCTCAGCATTTTCCAGCATCCCTTTGTTGTTCTTCTGCATTCCTGTTTTTTTTTAAATGGCCCCATAAATTTTTTTTGCCTCCCCACTTAATGTGGTACTTTTATCTCCTACTTGACAGATGCATCTGTCTTTCGGGCTGCAAAGGTCAACAGCAGGCTACACTTAAGGTCAAGCACCCACCTTGACCCAGGCAGGCTTCGAACTCATGACCGGTCAGAGAGATCTTATGCAGCTGACACTTAGCCAGCTGTGCCAACTCCTGCCCCCTTCTCCTAGCATGTTATTCCTATGCACCAGGAGATCACTGCAGCACTTTAATGGTGGCCAGGTAAGTTATTTTACTCCCCCTTCATTTTGAGCACTTTTGGGGAGTGGGGTGGGGCTGTCTCCCTATCCTCCCAGAAGCTTCCGGGACACTCCAGGGGGTAAACTAGAACCCAGACAGATTCGCATTTTTAAAACATGATTGTGCTCGGGTTAAAGGACTGTGTGGAACCACCCCTAGATGAAAGACAGGACACACATGTTAAACAGCACCCAGGAACTTCAACATCTCTCATACATAAAATCACCATAGGTTGAAGTAAGAGAGAACAAGATCTGCTATTTCCATTCTCCTTTATTTGCTTGGGCCATAAACCTCTTAAATTCTACAATATGACCAGGGAGGGGAATAAAATATTTTCTGTGTTGGTTCTGATTATGAAAATACATAGTTTTATTCTGATTGCAAAATTTGGTTCTTTTCATATATCCCTGCCCTTTACTCAGACAAATATGATCAGAGAGTTTCAGTAAATGAGCTGATGCTGATACTACTATATATGACAAAAATGAACAATTGGAGGAAGACTAGGTCTGCCGAAAGAGGGACAGTTGGTGGTGGTGATGGCTTTTTGCCTGCAGTTCAAATGGACAAATGCCTCAGTTCACATTAGCCCTCCATTTCACTGCCCTGGGATCAGCAAGAGACTGCTGGGCATTTTCCACAGCTGGCTTATAGGGGGAATACCTGAGCCTTTCCATCCCATTTCCATCCCATCCCATGAAGCATTGAAATAAGCAGTACATATTGAATGCAAACAGGATGTAACAAGGTGTAAGAAGTAAGAACAGATTTTCTTGCTGTTAAATGTTTTTGCATTTTTTTCTGATGTGGCTGTTGTATAGTTTGGCCATGATTTAACTGTGAAAAATGGGGTACAGTTGGCCCTCCACATTTTCAGGTTTACTATTTGCAGATTTGATTAATACGAGTGTGGTGAAATCATATTTATTTGTTACAGCTTTTAAATGTGTTTGATGTTTATGTATAAGTATATATATTGTAAGGGTAAAACTTAGCTAACCTTAAAGGGTTAACAGGAATATTAGCTGACAGAACCTCCAGGGAGTTTCCGTTACTGTGGAAACAGGAGGCGGAGCCTGTAAGTGGCTCTGGAATCTTGAGATTCAAACTATGTCAGTTGGTGGTTAACTGCAAAGGCAGAAGGGTGTGTGGAGAGTTAGCGAGTCTGTTTTTAACCAGCTATCAGCGAGCATTAAAGAGACTCTGGTTCTACTCTGAGGGAGAATAATAATGAAGCCTGACTCTACTCTGGGAGAGAGTAGCAGTGCAGCTGTGTTTAACTGCTAAGAAAGCAGCTTGATTTAAAGACCAGCAGAGTGTAGAAAACTGCTGAGTTATTGGTTCTAGGAGAGCAGTGATATAGTAGCAGACTGTATCTCCATAGATAGTATATTGTAACCTTAAGAAAAGTGCCTCTGAGTAGACATTGTAACCACCCAAGCTCTTGAACTCTGAAACCTCTACGCTTAAAACTCTGTTTGAATAAATTTCATAGTTCTTTGATTAAAACATCTCTTCTAGTGGTTCTTTCTCCCACAAGCCTTGAAACAACCCTCTCCTAGTGGGTAGGCAAGCACAGTAAATTATATGGTGGCAGCAAGTGAAAAGTAAAAGCGTCTTTACATATTGTAGTGGCATTGGTAGGACATTCTGCCCTGTCATAGCCCTGAGTTTGAATCTTCACATTCTCTCTCCACACTTAAAATACAGATTCGAATTCAGATCCTCACAATGTTTGAGCCTACACATAGTTGAAGATCTTTACATTATTGGCTGTAGTTAGAGATGTTACAATTTGGTGGCAGTGGTCAGGATAGTCGACTCTGTCACAGTTTTAGAATCGAATCCCTTCTTCCTTTACGATGAGTATATTCAGTCTACAAATCTCTAGGTTCTGCAGGGCCAAAAGGTGACCATAGGATTGTGCTAGAGGACCAAGAGGTTCCTAGAGAGCATACTTTCCTAGGAATCTCTAGGTTCTCCAGTGTGATTTTATGGTCAACCTCTGATGAAAGTTGACCATAGAGTCACCCCTGAGAACTTAAAGACTCCTAGAGATATGTTTTTAAGGTTTTTAAAAAGATGTTTTAAAAATGTTATGATTTTTCCACTTCTGCAGGGATCCCTGCACTCCTAACCCCCGTGAAAGTGGAAGGCCTTCTGTACAATTAAACTGATGAGCACGATGGAGAGAGGATAAATAAATTAATAGCTATAAATAAAGCATTATTTTACTGACACAAAGACACAGTATGTCACAGCAAACTATATATATATATATATATATATATATATGATTATTATTATGTGTCATGACAGCTATGTTCCTCACAATTAGAGGCAACATGTCTTTGAGCACTCATTGCTGCACAACAATTGCTTGTGGGCTTCTACTGTGAAAATCAGTATCCTAGTCCACCTAGGTCTTTGGCCTGATCCAGGATGAATCTTCTTATGTTCTTTGGTTAGGTTCTAAAAACGTCTTTCCTTGAAATCTTCCAGGTCAAATCCTGGAAGTACTGTATATTCACTGCCACTGAAAACTGCTTGTGCCATCCACATATGACTCACAAATGAATGTGTAAATTTTCTTTGGCTGCAAAGGATTCTGTTTAGTGATGTTAAAGGAGGATGCAAAAGCTGTCACTATGGTGTTTGATCTGTTAGCAGAGTTTCAAAAGTGGAGGTCATCACTTGATCTTCTGATTGTAGATGTAGTTTGGAGATTGATGTTGCGACAACATGAGTCATTCTTGTTGATGCTGCTGCAATCAATAATGGATGTGTAGAAGAACTTTCTCTGATTAACAAATGGATGTGGCATTTTGGATGTGATTTTTTTTGCCATAAGGGAAAGAACACTATTTTTGGAAGATTCAGCAAACATACATTTCACTGAAGGTTTGACAGCCCACCTTGGAACATTACTGCATGGAAGCCACAATGCTGCAGTGTTCCCACAATGTGGGATAGAAACTACCTACAGTTATGATGACAGGTCATGTTGCACAGGTGCTGGGTCGCATGACTGCAGTGCCTAAGTAGCAGAGAGGCACACTTCCAGATGGGTGGCATAACTCCACTCTTCCACTGTACCATTCCTCTCTTTCGTTTTTCTTTTTTTAAAAAGGCAATTTACAAAATCAACAGTACAATAAAGTATATCATTTTAATTATTTATTTATGTCTACTTGACTGTTATATTTTTATATGTTGACTATTGTTTGACTTTGTACTGTATTTTAACATGTTGGAAGGACTTTGGGTCCCCATTGTGGGAGAAAAGCAGCAGATAAATAAAGATTTTTTATTATTATTATTCAAAATGCTTGCTGTAATTTATTTTATTAAAAGATCTGTGTAGGGAAGAAGAGAGGAGGAGAGCATGTCACCACAGAAGCCCTGTCTTCATTGCATTAAGTCCTGGGATGGTCTGTGGCCATCAATAGCCTCTGATGGCTTCATTGTGGGGAGGTGGCCTATCAATGGTGAGCATCACATAATGTTGTGAGATAGGGGCCATTACAAAAGGCAATGGCCCTTCTGTTCTGGTTTCCACCTTCATATGACAAGTCCTGGGTCATAAGGAATATTATCTCATCAGACTGGTTGGTATCTGTAGTTTTTGATAGCTTGAACCAGTAGTGTGGTACCTAAGAAAGTAAGCTTGGATCAGGAGTTTCCTACTCAAATCTTCTGCCATGAATTTACTAGGTGGTCTCTCTGTTCAATCCTAAATTTATAATGGAGGAAGAATAATGCTAACACTGATTACAGGATTATAAGGTTTACCGCTCCATAATATTTTAAGGTTTATAACTACATAAGGTAGTTTATAACTACATAAGAGCTAGTGTAATATAGTGGCTTGCATGTTGGACCATGACTCTGGAGAACAGGGTTCAATTCCTGACTCAGCCATGGAACCCCACTGGGAGGCCTTGGGCGAGTCATTTTCTCTCGGCCTCATAGGAAGGCAAACCCTCTCTAAAGAAAACTTACTAAAACCTTTATGGTCATTATACATCAGAAATTACTTGAAGGTATAATAATAATAATAATAATAATAATAATAAAACCTTTTATTTGTATCCTACCACTATGTTCCAGAGGGACTCGGGGCGACTCACAGAACACTCAAAGTGCAAAATACAACAAGTGCAAAACAAAACATAAACAATAAGCAGTCAACATAACATCACAATTTCCCAGCATCCCCTAGTTAAAAACAATAAAATACAGCAAATGCTGTAGGTAAAAGCAGCAGTATTTGATCTCAGCATTGTAAACTGCTTGATAGAGAATCTAAAGGTCCTCATATGTATTATTGGTGAATCTGAACATGGTCAAAGGCTTTTTGGAAAAGCCATGTCTTTAATTGAGTGCGGAAAGTTTGAAGGGTGGAAGCTAGTCTGATTTCTCTAGGGAGGGCATTCCAAAGCCAGGGGGCCACCACTGAGAAGGCCCTCTCTCTCACCCCACCAACCGCACTTGAGACAGAGGTGGGACTGAGAGGAGGGCCACCCCGGTAAATTTTAAAGCCCATCACAGTTCATAGAAGGAGATATGGTCTCAAAGATAGGTTGAACCTGAAGTGTATAGGTAATAACCTGCACTTTGAATTGGGTCTGGAAACTCATAGGCAGCCAATGGAGTTGCTTTAGTAGGCGCATGGTGTGCTCCCTATAACCAGCTCCAGTTAGTAATCTGGCCACCAACCTTTTCACCAACTGCAGTCTCAGAGCCGAGTGTATTGCAGTAGTCTATTCTAGAGGAAACTAAGGCATGGACCACCGTGGCCAAGTCAGGCTTTTTGAGGTACAGTTGCAGCTAGTGCACAAGTTTTAATTGTGCAAAGGCCCTCCCAGCCACCACCAACAGCCGGGCATCAGCGCTGTGTCCAGGAGGACTCCCAAACTGTGGACCTGTGTCTTCAGGGGGAGTGTAACCCCATTGAGCATAGGTTGCCACCCAATACCCTGATTGGCCCCACGACTGACCAGGATGACCTTTGTCTTATCTGGATAAAGCTTCAGGCCCTCATCCAGTTCATCACAGCTGTCAGGTACTGATCTAGGATCCGGAGAGCTTCCTTGGAGTTTGGTGGAGAAGAGTAGTAGAGTTGAGTGTCATCTGCATAGAGGTGGCACTGAACTCCAAAACTGTGGATGACCTCACCCAACAGTTTCATGTAGATGTTAAAAAGCATTGGGGAAAGAATAGAACCTTTTGGGACCCTACAGTTCAATGGCCAGGGGTCCAAGTAGGTATCCCCCTCAGCATCACTAACTGGGTACTATCCTCCAGGAAGGAGCAGCGCCACTGCAGAGCAGTGCCCCCAAGACCCATTCCAGAGAGCCGACCCATAAGGAGACAATGGTCAATGGTATCAAAAGCCGTTGAGAGAGCCAAGAGAACTAGCAGGGGCACACTCACCTTGTCTAGCTCTCTGCTAAATATTGTACACAGCAATATTTATGCCTACGTAATGAGAATGAGATAACATTGTACAAACATGACAAGCTCTTCTTTAATTAAGCTGTTTTTTATTTTAAAATCTGTTAAGCCTACACCTGTTTGCTTTTTGTCTTTGTTTGTGTAGCTCACGAAGAGCAGCTTGATTGGATCTTTATGATAATCTCGTATTCATGTTTCAGCCTTTCTCCCCTCTTGCCTCATTTCTTATATTTTCTATAGCTTCATAGCAGAGGCTTGCCTGGAGCATGGAGAGAAAGAAGAGATGCTGTGTATACCCAAAACCCAAAAAGGTGGCCTTACTATGGCAAGAGTTCTGTCCATAGAAGGAAGATAGTAATGGGGGCTACTGTGGATTTAAATCAAAACAATTATTCACATTTTAGCATACTGTATTAGAATATCTGGGGCGCTCTCACACTTCACAATTAGAGATAGCATTATGATTCTATTTTAACTGACTTGGGGAAAATCCATAGAGTCTTGGAGTTTGTAGTTGAATCAGTCACTAGAGCTCTCTGGCTGAGAACTCAAACTGCCCCACTTAAACTGTAAATCCCATAATCCAACAGGATGGAACCATGGCCGTCAAAGTGGAATCATAGTCCTAATGGTGTGTAGTGTGAAGCTGAAAATTTTCTGTGCAATAATTTGATTCTCTACTGGCAAGAGTTCTACAATGCCATACAGATTGGAAAGTTCATGAGTCAGGCTATAGTGGTGCTATTAGTTTAGGAATAGAGAGAGGAATGTGTGGAGTGTTAGCAAAAGGTTAAACAATGAAATGGGGGGAAATCCTTTGGTGGAGTACATTAGCACAATTACTTTTGACAGATGCTTTGTAGATATTGATAACCTAATTATAGTTATTACTATTAAGTGGCCTCATATTTGAAAGCACAGCTTGATCAATAATTTGATGTTTCTGCTATCTTTTCTTTTGATGTCATTTTAAGCACTTAGGTATTGTGACACTTTGCATGATAGCACAATTGTCTGATTCTGAAACCTTGCCTTCATGCCTTTTTCTTAATCAAAGTGGTTTAAATGCCAATTCTATTTCAGTAGATTCAGTGAAAGCTTATGAATTTCCAGAGCTCGGAAAGTCATTTAAAATGAAGAAATGGGCTATTCTCAAGAACAGAGAAAATAGGTTGGAACGGAAATTTCTAGTTACACTAATAATTGCATGTGTCATTGTCATACTCTCTGACTGTCCTGATTTGGCAGGAAAAGTCCTCATTCTCTCCTTCTTTGTCCTTTGTATTTCAATTGCTAATACATGTTTAGGACTATTTTAACAATCATATATTCACTAGACTTGAACCCGAATGAGTTTGAATGAAAATAATTTGTTATATTTGATGGGCCATCCAAAAACAAAATGGGAGGAGGGAGCCGCAAAGCCCAGCAAAACAGATCAAGGAAGCTGGATTTTATCAGTTCCTGGAGAAGGAGTAAAGTCTGCATACCTGAGGCAGGGATCTGCCTCCTCCCCCAGGCAGAAGCAGCATTCTCACATATTTTTTCTTTTTTTGGAAAGTATCATAGGCTCCTCCTCCAGAGAGTGCCCTGCTGCCCTGCTAGGAACTTGCTTCCCCAGCAGCACTTGCATGCATAGGCTGGGCATTGAAAAGTCTCTGAGTTCTGTATGTGTGTATGTTTGCAATGTATATGGTAGATGTATCTATATATAAAAAGGAGGACCCGTCGTCGAACGACTGCCATAGGCAGAGAAACCTTCCAAGGCAGAGACACAAACTTGGCAACAAAAATAGGCCTCAGGCAAGGAAGGTTTTTAGCAAAGGAACTCCCCCCCCCCTGAAAACCTAGAACGCCCCCAAAACAATGATAGAAAAAAACCTACATTACCCAGCATCCTCTGTGGCTGCCAGCGAATCCCATTGGCCGACATCAGCCCACACAAAATGCCGGCGCCGCGCAGAGCCCCTCCCTCAGCTCCCTCCTCGGCTTGGAAAGAAGAAGGGACGGCAAAGAGGGAGGGGAAATGGCAGCGGCACTGGCGGACACTGCTGTGGGAAGGGGACGCGCACCCGCTCCTCCTCCTCCACTTCGGGGCCTTCCCAGGAGCAGGAGAGGTGGAATCCCCGCGGAAGAGTTTCGAGGCTGCGACCCGGGAAGAGGTGCGCTGCTGCTTCTGCTTCCCCCTCCAAGATCTTCTTCGGAGGGGGAAAAACCCGTCCAAAATCAAGCAGCCACATTGCCTCCCTGCTTTCATTCCCCTCAATGCTTTCTCCCTTCTAGGGATGGGGAAAGGAGGAGGAGGCGGCCCCAGGCTTCTCTCTCCTTGGCCAGGGCAAACCTCTTCCTCCCTTCCCATCTCAGTTCCCTCCCCACAGTCACACACACTTCTCTACCACCCTTTCCCCACCCCAGGCTTCCCTTTTGGTAGTTTCCTCCTTCCTCTCCCAGTCTTAACTTCCCCCATTCTCCAGCCCCTCTCCCTCCACTTTCCATTCCCAGCCTTCACCACGTTCCACCCTCTCTTTCCCATGTCATTCTTCCCCCTTTCACACACATATATACATACACATATATACATATAGATACACATACATACACACATATACACATGCACACACATATATACATATATACACACTAGCTGTACCCCGGCACGCGTTGCTGTGCCCTATTTTGGAAATGCGAGGAAGTCTGAGTATGTAAGGGTTGGAGTTGTTGTTAGTTATGGTGTTGTTGGGGTCATGGCTGTGTTGTTGTGGGTTGTTTTGGTGGGTGGGATGTTGGAGTCCTGTGGAGTTGTTGTTGTGTGGTGTTGCTGGCGTTCTGCATAGCTTGTGGATATACAATGTTTTTTGTCTTTCCGTCTGCTGTGTTGATGTAGAGGTTGATGCGTGTGTGGGTGGGGTACTTTGGAAGTGAATGGAGGTACTTGAAATCCCATTATCCATGGTGTGTCCTCCTCTAATCTGTAGTCGGATGGAGTGTGGGTCATGGGGGGCATTGTTTGCCAAGTTTGGTCTTTATCGGTCTTGGTTCTGGGCCACAGTGGTCTGTGGGGAATGATGGGTTTTGAAGTAGTAAAAATCCCATTATCCATGGAAGTACTTCAAGTCCCATAATCCATGGTCCACCCTCCTCCAAACTGTAGTAGAATGTAGCGTGGGTCATAAGGGCTCTGTGTGGCAAGGTAGGTTACTGTAAATTCAGGCCATACACAATGTCCCATGAGCTGAGGCCTAGTCAGGAACAGCAAGTTAATGAAGCCTTACTGTCAATTCAGGCCATACACAATGTCCAATGAGCTGAGGGCTAGTCGGGAGAATCAAGTTAATGAAGCCTTACTGTCAATTCAGAGCGTAAACATCATTCCATTAAGTGAGGCCTAGTCAGGGAAATTAAGTTAATGAAGCCTTACTGTCAATTTGGGGCGTGGTCTGTGATTTGTAGGGGTATAAATTTTCTGTGGGAAGTGAATTGGGTGTTTGTGTTTGTGCCTCAGCCCTTTGCCTTATCCTCCTCTGCCAGTTTATTATGGGTCGGAATGTTCATGTTGGCTGGCCAGTACAGGAGTTATGCAAATCCGCCCTTATTGGCAGCCAATCATGTTGTCAGAATGTAGAGGCTGGGAGAGTCGTTGGCAGCCCCGGAGGATGCTGGGAAATGTAGGTTTTTTACTCATTGTCTTGGGGGCCTTTTAGGTTTTGGGGGAAGTTTCTTTGCTACAAACGTACCTTGTCTGAGGCCTATTTCTGTTGGCAAGTTTGGTGTCTCTGCGTTGTAAGGTTTCTCTGTTTGGGATGGTCGTTCCATGATGACTCTTCCTTTATATATATAGATTCACACACATATATACATACACACATATACATACTGTATATACACATGCACACACATATATACATACACACATATACATATATACACATACACACATATATACATACAGACATGCACACATACACACACATATACACATATACATATGCACACAAACATACACATCTGTACATACACAGAAAGGGAAAGACAAGACAGCAGGAAGGAGGCAACACACACATACCCACAGCAATGCGTGACAGACTTTCTCGCATCTCCTAAATAGGGTACAGCAACGCGTGCCGGGTACAGCTAGTTCTAAAATAAAATTAATTGAATCTTCAAAAGAAAAAGGAAAAAGAAAAGTCTCTGAGTTCTTCTCGGAGCATGATGGGAGTTGAAGTTGCTCTCTTTCTCTGTTTCTCCACCAATAAAAAGCCTGGTTGTGTCCATGCTCTGATTGGCTGAGAACATACACATGTGGTGACTACAATTCACAGAACCCTCTCTTGAGGTTTATCTTATTTTTAAAAAATGTTATGGTTAAAACTTAAACTAATTTTTAAAAATCAGTAGATTGGTGTATTGTTTGAAACTTGGCAGGTCTGCAGTTGTAAATGGGGTATAAAACTGAGGTATGTTTCATGCAGATAGCCTTAAAATGACTAAAGATTGAACCTTTTAAGTTTCCCATTAAGTTAGCCAATGGGCCGAATCTTTGCCAAATGAAAAAGGCAATACTCCTCCAAAATCAAGTAACTTCCAGGTAAACAGAATGACGGGGTTACGAACTAGAATGGAATCTGAGAGACTCTCACAAGTCTATCTCAAAAAATATATATCTCCACAAAAACGCAATTCAATAAAGATTTGGAGTACTATCCTCTAATGTACCTTATATTATTCAATGCAAATATACACAGTAGTGCCATACTCTGTCAAGGAATAAACAACGAATAGAAACAAGCCTAAGAAGTACAGTCGGTCTCTAGGTGCACCAGAAACTTAAATAGCAATAACATTCAATCTTCAAATACATTATACGTGTTGTAATAACAAAGAAAACAAACGTTCTCAGCCCACACCCTTACCCAGTACCTCAAGAATGTCCTTTCTACTAGGTTCCGCTATTTTGGAGAGCCATGGAACTGTATGCCAATATCCCGGATTATTCGTAAATGCTGTTGCCAATATCCTGGATTATTCATCCATAAACTCCAAAACATGGGAAATCAACTCAGTTATTAGAGTAGAGGCAACCATGTAGTAGGTCAAGGTTGGGTCTTTGTGGATATCGGACCCCTGGGACCAAGTGCTGCAATGTCGTAAAAAACTCCTCAGAAAACTCCGGTATGGCAATGCAAGGGAGGAGTCCAGCAAGTGGGCTCTTCTGCACAAGCGGCACTGCAAGTTGAAGATTGAACGGCAAGTCCAGGAGAAGGCAGGGGTGTGGAAGGAAAATTGTATGTAACTATTTAAAGGAGTTACTTGATGTAATGGTATAAGTGAATTACAGTCACTAGATGGCGCTAATGATACTCGCAGTATAGTAGGGAATTTGTAGTATAATAAAGGACCAGGGAACAGGCTCATATGAAGCAACTATAAGAGTTGTGTTCTTTAAGACCATGGGGGTGTTCAGTTTGTAACCTGAATATCCAATATGATTCTCTTTGTAGGAGTTTAATGTTGTGATCCATATGTTTGGGTTGTGTCACCACTTCCAATATGTGAAATTTGAATGATTCTGAGTTGTGTTGTTGTTCAAAAAATGTTTCTAAAATATTGATTCTCTGGACTGATTTCCAATTCTGCTTTTATGTTCAATGATCCATCAGCCCATTAGCACAATATGCCTTGAGATCAATGTTGCCAGCCTCTATGCCAAACTGTGTTAATCCCACAAAAACTAGTTTTCAGTGTGAATTTTCAATGAAAATGTAATGAATTTTCAAATGTGTTAAATTGACAGTTAATGTCAATTTTATAAATCAAATTATTTCAATTGTTAGTATTGCTGATAATGAATTAATGTACTGACTTCTTAAATCTAACATTAAAACATCATTTTTCAGGCTTGGTGTTTTTTCTAACAGACTAATGCAGCTCTGGAATAACTAGTTTTGTGTACTGAAGTCCACACCAGTTCGTAAAGCTGTGATAATATTTTGTTGGGCCAGAAGCAGTTATGGGAACAGGGCATAATGCACATTCTCCATCTAGATTTAATATACTGGTTGATGGATCAATAAAGGTCAAACAATGAATGGAGCAAGC
The DNA here is from genome assembly GCA_030556195.1 of Anolis apletophallus. Taxonomy (NCBI): domain Eukaryota; kingdom Metazoa; phylum Chordata; class Lepidosauria; order Squamata; family Anolidae; genus Anolis; species Anolis apletophallus. Next base: position 76,653,246 of record JARBWK010000009.1, read on the forward strand.
TGCTTCTTCTTATTTTCTTTTTTTAAAAAACAACAACAGTTTGCTTCTGCCATGTTAGTCTAATGACAGATGAAAAGAAAATATTGACAATGACTTTTGCTCCTAACAATAGGTCAAGGCTAAAGAACAAACAAACAATTTTCAGTGCAATGCTATGTGTAACTCCTGTGATAGAACTGATTAATTTCAGTGACATGTGCTCCCTTGTAAATATACACAGCATTGCAGCCTAAACTACTATATGTTTTATATTTTCAAAAATATTCACAGAATATGGAGACCATGGTAATATATCAATGTACTGAATGCCATTAATTTGTTATGAAAGTAAGACACAAATTACTGTTAGCTAATCATTTTTCCCAGGGAAATGATCTAGAATGGGTTTACAAAGATTTAGTAAAACACCCTAGAGGGAAGGGGATTTTAAAATTGAACAGTTGTCATCAAGTATAAACAAAGCAAAAAAAGAGTAAACAATGACCCCTTGGAACAGAAATATGTCTAGACCTGCCATTGAATTAGTACTCAAAAAAACCTATTTTCGTATTCCTTTTGAAAGCACTCAGAAATGACGATGGCATTAAGAGTCCCATTGATGAAAATATTCAATTCTATCCTCAGTTCTACATTTCATGTGACAGATGAATATGCAAAAGTGTCCATCTAGATAGCATTAACTCATGGCTGGGCCAAGATGTTTGGCTGCCAGAAAAGAAGTATAGTATGGCCTCCCTTCAGTTCCATTTAAAGAAGCCAGAGAGAATGACTGCCAATTCTGACTTCAACATCTATTGCCCCTTCTTATTGAGGAGAACATATAACTTTAGGGGACACAGAAAAGGTTCTTGGATGCCCACACATTCTTGCCCTTTGATTTATTTGTGTCTCTCCCTGATCCACTTTCCCATTCCCCTGATCTGTTACTTGAGACGTCTGCCTCGTTCTACATTGGTTAGGAATAGCATCCTATCCTTTAACCAGATCATATATGTGAATATTTATTTATTTATTTATTGGATTTGTACACCACCACTCCCAAAAGGCTCAGGGCGGTTTACAACTCGAAAATCAAACAGAAATGGACGAGCATTAAAACAGTAAAATGCAGTAAAATACAGTAAACATTCAGTAAAACAATAGAACTAATGAAAATCACTAGCAATCAAATGCCTGCCTAAGTAGGTATGTCTTGTAAGCTCTGCGAAACGTGTTCAGGTCTCGCAGAGCACGTGTCTCCGAAGGCAGTGCATTCCACAGTGTAGGAGCAATGATGGAAAAAGCTCACCGTCTGGTTGAAGTTAGCCAAAAGGATTTCACACTGGGAATGGTTAGAAGATTCGAGTCTTCTGAACGAAGTGATCATCTTGGGGTTATATGGAATCAGGCGATATAACTGGCCCCAGACCATAAAAGGCCTTAAAAGTAAGAACTAACACCTTGAAGGTGATCTGGCATTCAATTGGAAGCCAATGCAGATCCCGCAAAATTGGTGTAATACGGCACATTGCAGGCTCCTCCGCAAGTAGCCGGGCTGCAGCATGCTGCACGAGCTTAAGTTTCCGGATCACGGTCAAGGGAAGGCCAATGTAGAGAGCGTTACAGTAGTCAAGTCTTGAGATGACCATGGCTTGGATTACCATTAAAATTTAAAGAAGAAACTATTTTGAAACTTGACACTGTAGGTCCAACACTAATTCAGAAACAGATATCTGTGTCTGTGGAACTGGAAAAGAAAATGCATGCACCTTTGGGTGCTGCCTAATAATAAATAATAAATAAAAAAACTTTATTTGATTATGCCCTATCACCCCAAGGGGACTCAGGGTGGATTCCAGCATAACAATGGCAAACATTCTATGCCCACATAAAACATGCAATACTAACATAAAATTCCAGAACCCCCCCCCCCCACACATATAAAAGTAACATTAAAGCCTAACATCAAATTAAGACCTAACATCAGTAAATTAAACCTGACATTAAGAAAAACTATATGTAATCAGACAAAATTCTATAACAACATAAATCTAAACAAAACATCTACAACAGCCAGCAAGGTTTTCATTGCTATCCAGCTCCAGCTGCAATAAAGGCAAATCAGGTGCTCAATGCTATCATCAAACCTGTGTTATAGGATAGTAAATATCAGTCTTAGTGGTTTGGTGCTGTATTATTTATTTAAAACTGTGTAATATATATTACTAATGAATTAGTTAACCTGGAGAATTGGTTGTGAACAGCCACGTTGAATTTTATAATTCTGTTTTTAGGGTGCAGCTATAATGAGAATTAATGGAAATTGACTCCATTTTACCTGCCATGTTTCAATGCTGTGGAATCATAGGAGTTGAAATTTTACAAGGTTGTTAGCCTTGTCTGCCGAATTTGCTTGTGCCTCACCAGACTACATTGACAGTGATTCCATCACATTGAGCCATGGCATTTAAAGTGGTATAAAACAGCATTAATTCTATAGTGTAGATGCACCTTTAGGGCTAACTGATAGCATTTAAGAATCCCCAGAGATTCCAGGGTAATTATTTAGTGAGACTATTTCACCTGAAATAAAGGTGGGCAGAGCCAGAGCTACACTTTTGGTGGGGGTGAGGTTGGGAGTACTATTCAGAAAAAAAGAATCCAAAAAAGAAAATGTATTCTTTACAGTCTTTCATTGAAAGTTTCCTTTGCTGCTAGTATAGTAATTTTCTTTCTGACTATAATTCAATTAAATGTTAATTCAATCCATGGAAAGGTACATACGAAGCCTGCCTGGAAATGACCATTTCTGTGCTACCAGTTATGCTTGCCAAACTGCATTTGTAAGCGTGGATTAAGTTATATTCTGGCTCAGATAGAGGATTTTGCTGATCCTCAGGCAGTAAGAGCCTGGGCTATTTCTAACAGGACCAAGCTGTTGGTTTTGTGTGCGCGCACATTAAACTGCCCTATTGTTCAATTTCTCTCAATAAAATGCACTACAGACAGCGCCTGAGCTGTAATCCCAATCAATAACTACTGCTCAGTGCCTACAGAATGAAATTGCTTTCCATGAACTAAATATATTAGGGCAATTCAGGTTATTTTATAAAATCAAATCCAGAGAAGGAAAATGTAAGGCAGCCTATCAGCAGAACTATACCTTCTGTGAGATGCATTGAATAGTTGTTCAGCCTTCCATACAAACTTGCAGAATCCCCTTTGCCGGAGCAGGAGAATGCAAAATCCAATTGTATCTTAAGAAAACAACACCCATATAACAATGCATAGGCTGATAGTGCCCTGAAAACAATCTTGCTGAGCATCTTTGCTTGGAGAAAAATCTTTTGGATATCAGCCCAATCTGACATTTGCCCTTCATTAACCAATGATAGAGGTCATTCTAGAACGGAGTGGAATTTACTTGCAAAAAATTCTCTTTCCCTAACTTGCTGCTATGATTGTTGGGTTTGATTTTCCAAATGCTCAGTGTTTTGACATCTGATATTAGACTATACCGACTGAATATCCCTCGTCTGAAATCCTTGGGATCAAAAGTGTTTTGGATATTTCCAGGTTTTGGAATACCAGTCTTTGCATGTTTGTACGTAAGGAAATACTTTGGAAATGGAACCCAAGTCTGAGCACGACATTAATTTATGTTTTAGACTAGCTTGGGGACTCGGCCCTGCCCGGGTCATTTGAGAAGTGCAGCAGGATGTAGAGTGGGTCATGGGGGCTCTGTGTGCCAAGTTTAGTCTTGATCCATCATTATTGGGAGTTGCAGTGGTATCATGAAATTACTGAAGGTAGTGCAAGTCCCATCATCTCTGTGTGTCCCCCCCCAAAGTGTAGTAGGATGTAGATTGGGTCATGGGGGCTCTGTGTGCTAAGTTTGGTCTGTATTGGTGAATGGATGAGGGATGCATTGTTTTTCGGAAGTGAGTGAAGGTACTTCAAGTCCCATCATCCGTGGTCCGTCTCACAGTAAACTGCACCAGGCTGTAGAGTGGGGTCATGAGGGCTCTGTGTGCCAGATTTGGTGTTGATCAGTCATTGGATTAGGTTTGTAGCAGGATTGGGAAGTGAGGGAAGGTACTGCAAGTCCCATCATCCATGTTCTGTCCCCCTCCAAACTTCAGTAGGATGTAGAGTGGGTCACTGGGGCTCTGTGTGCCAAGTGTGGACTTTCTCGGTGTTTGTTGGGGGCCACAGTGGTCTGTGGGAACAGAGGGTGTAAAAGTACTACAAATCCCATCATCCATTGTCAGTCCTCCCCAAACCTCACCAGGACGTGAAGGCAGTCATGGGGGTTATGTATGGCAAGTTTGGTCTCGATCAGTGATTGGATGAGGGTTGCAGCGGACTTTGGAAGTGAGTAGAGGCACTTCAAGTCCCATCATCCATGGCCCACCCTCCTCCAAACTGCACCAGGACGTAGAGTGGGTCATGGGGGCTGTGTGTGCTGAGTGTGGTCTGTATTGGTCCTTTTGGTGGCCTCAGTGGTCTGTGGGAACCAAAGTCTTGAAAGTACTACAAATCCCATAATACGTGGGTCATGTCATAGGGGGGGTTATGTGTACCAAGTTTGGTGCAGGTCCATCACCCGCACTGGTCGCTGTGGCCTGTGAAAGTGGTTGCCACATATCCGCCCTGGCCTGTGAAAGTGGCTGCCACATATCCGCCCTGGCCTGTGAAAGTATACCGGTGTAAAACAGAAAGGAGTAAAAAAAAATGGAAAAGGCCTGCATGGAATTAGCAGTAAGGTCCAATGAGGCTGGGTGAGGGGGCTTTGGGCCAGAATTATTTATATAAGCATTAAAAGGCATTAGAGAAAGGTATTTATTGTTTTCTCTTGTGTCTTTTGAGTGAAGTAGGGCCTTACCTTGGAGAGTGACAGTGCCTGTTCTAAAGATCCTGTCAGAAGCTGCCTTTCTCTGACACTGTGTTGAAGAGGGAAGATGGAGGCCTCTTTTGGGCCTATCTGGGAGAAGGGGATTTGTAGGGGCTACAATGTTTTCTGGGAAGTGAATTGGGATGCAAATCCCATCATTCGTCGGCCATCCTGCCCTAAACTCTATTTTGGGGCCTGTAATGTTATGGCCTGCTATTGGTAACTTTAAAAGGGTGCATGGCAGGCAGCCGTTTTTCTAAAAGCTGAGGGGGAGGAGAATACAGGAATCCATTTTGTTTTCACAGAGCCAAGTGGGGAGGGAATGTTGATGGTGCATTTTTCCCCTCAGTGGGAAGAAATCCTGTTGTTTGAATGTAGAGGCCTGGATTCTGGGTTGCTGGCTTTTTTCCCCTCAGTGGGAAGAAATCCTGTTGTTTGAATGTAGAGGCCTGGATTCTGGGTTGCTGGCTTTTCCCCCCTCAGTGGGAAGAAATCCTGTTGTTTGAATGTAGAGGCCTGGATTCTGGGTTGCTGGCTTTTTCCCCTCAGTGGGAAGAAATCCTGTTGTTTCAATGTCGAGGCCTGGATTCTGGGATGCTGGCTTTTTCCCCTCAGTGGGAAGAAATCCTGTTGTTTGAATGTAGAGGCCTGGATTCTGGGTTGCTGGCTTTTTCCCCCTCAGTGGGAAGAAATCCTGTTGTTTGAATGTAGAGGCCTGGATTCTGGGTTGCTGGCTAATCAGTGGCTATCAATGCCCTCTGTCTGGTGCCTTAGAATTTTGGAGTGGCGAGGCTGTCCAATCAAAGGACTTTATGCAAATAGCTGCCACATATCCGCCCTTCCGCCCTCCGCATACACACATACACACATACACACATACACACATATACACATACAAACATTCCGTTTTATAAAGGTATACAGATATACCTCACACACATGAAGGTGAGTTCATACAAAATATTTTAAATATATTTGTGAATGAAACAATGTTTGTCCACAGCAAACCATCGGAAAACAAAAGTAGCACCATCCCAGCTGACAATGTGGACAATTTTGGATTTGGAGAATTTTGAATTTCATAATTCCAGATAAAGAGTAACTAACATTAGGTATTTTGCAATATTATGACAGATATTATCTTGTATTTGGCTGGATATAAAACTGATACATGATAGTGTTTATTTGGGTATGACGGCTCTTAGGCAATAGTGTTTAATTTAGTGGACAACAACATGCAATGGAGTTAATATTGCAGGTGGCAGCCAGATTTCTAACTGGAGCAGTGTACAGCTCCACTGGTTGTTGCTTCAGCTCCACTGGCTGACGCCAATGTAAAGTGCTGGTCTAGGCCTATAAGGCCCTAAACAGTTCTGGTCCAACTTATCTGTCTGAATGCATCTCCTTCTATGAGCCTACTAGAACTTTAAGATCATCTGGGGAGGCCCTGTTCTCTGACCCACCTTCTTCACAAGTGCAATTGGTGGGTATGAGAGACAGGGCCTTCTCAGTGGTGGCTCCTCAGCTGTGGAACTCCCTTCTTAGTGACATCAGGCAGGCTTCATCTCTTCCAGCTTTCAGAAAAAGCTAAAGACTTGGCTTTGCACACATTCATTCAAAGAATAAGTTACTACGGGTTTCAACATGGTCTGAATTAAGGATTGGAGCTATGTACCATATATGTTTTCAATTTGTATAATATTTTATGTGTTTTATTGATTAACTATTAATCATTTTAACTGTGGAGTATGTTTTTACTGTTTATTGTTGGTTTTTATCGGCATTAACTTCTTGTCGGAGCTGTAAGTCGCCTTGGGTCCCCTCGGTTGAGAAAGGCAGGGTAAAAATGAAGTACATAAATAAATGAATAAATAAATATTTCACAGTAACTGACAGCTTATAGAATTTTATATTTGATACTAGCAGAAGCCAGATATCATTATGACCCACCATCATTTTGCAGCTATTATTTTGCTGTGCAGTCAGGATTATATCACTGTAATTCTTTCTGGGGTAGTGTTGTAATTTCAAAAGAAAAATGGTAATGATACTCATATTTGCTCGGCAAATAATATTCATGCTTATAATCCCTGAAGCCTTCATTATGTACATATTTTAGTAAGAATGCTGATAGTTTTCTTTCTCTTGATGCCATAACAAATACATGCTATAATTAGTCTAAAGTGCATTTACAATTCCAAATAAAGCCAAGGAAATATATTTATTGCTATTATGACTGGAGCTGATTTAAGTACTCTATGTATAAGTTTCACCATTGATTGATTTTCAAGCAGCCATGGAGTTATGGGAATTGCAAATATTTTTCCCTCATCATGACCACTTTAAGGCTTCCTATTAATTTATGTACTCCATTAAATAACTTGTGTTTTATTTCCCTATATACAACTAATTTCTTCTAGTTATAATAAATCTGAATGAATATCGATGGAATGGTGGGTCTTTGTTTCAGAACCCAGCCACTGAGAAGCAAGAGGGGCATTTCTCTATGTAGTATGAGGATTTTAAACAAGGATAGTTTCCATATCTGAGTATTCCTTATTTAACAAAACCCTGTGAAATATATGTTTGCAATAAGCTGACAGGTGACTCGAATGCACATATACAGTTTCTTAAATAAAAAGGAACACTCACCAATACCTGCATTTCCCTTCTGATTCAATTCAGTAAAGGAAATATAATATCAAATAGCAGTAGAAATGTTCTCTCTGCGCATTAAATTCTTCTTTAGTCGTTTTGCTGGATATAGAGGAAGCAGAACTGGATGCTGATTGACTGTGATGCCCCTTCCGTCCCTGTTAATCAAATCGGAGTCTGTCTCTCCTGGGCTTTCCCCCCAGGTATGTAAGATGGGACTGCCAACAGCAAAGCTAGGTGCACCCTGGCATTGCACTTTGAAGCCCTTTAGCCACTGTTTTTAATTTTGCAACAGTGTGTAAAGAGGTAGAGTTATTCAGCTGCATGTGAAAACCCCCCGAACGAATATAAAATTATAAGAACACCCAAAAAAATAATGTAATCATGAATGAACAGTTCTGCGAAGGTGGCTATGTACAAGAGTGTAGACCTTTAGCTATTTTATTCTAAGGTGTGCAGATGAATAATTATTTCAGTTTTTCCTTGTGGAAGAAAATGAATTATGTATCTGTAGCTGTGTGACAAATGGCACTTTGAGGCCATGGGTTATTGCATGTGGTCAGATTGTGGCACATGATAGGGTGGGGCTGGAGGCTATTTGAAGTGTGGTTGCCCTCTCACATGCCTTTTGGGGTTGTCACAGTGCAGAATGAAGCATTGCGCATTGATCATTCTCTGGTGTGATGTGTAGTGTGTGACCAGTGGAGACAGAGCAGAGAGCTTTTCTGGCTGCTCTGTTGCTGTCCTGCTCCATGTCTGAGTGATTGTGTTTCATTGATTGTGCTTGAACAATTGAGTACCTTCATCTCTGAGTTTGAATTACGGTGTTAATTGTTGGTGTGAGGAAGCATAGAGTCAGTAGGGATGGGATGCCTTCATTTTGCCACTTGATTGATGCATGACTCCTCACAAGTTGGGGGTTAGATTGGTGAGTTTGGGGCTTGGATTGAGTGGCTTGAGACCTTTTTATGCAATGCCTGTGAAGGACTTTACAGCGTGTTACATGTTTTTTGACAGAGCAATCCATGGAGTGTGTATCAGTGAGCTTGGTGCAATGTTGGAAAAACACAACATTAATTCTATATTTTGCCTTCACTCTGTTCATCCAGGGGATTTTGTGTTGTAAGGCTTTCCTTTAAAAGGGTTATTTTATATACAGCAGTCAAGGTGTTCTCTGGTGTCCATAAATTTTGGGGTTTATTTCAGTTCAGCTAACTATGGACCCAAGTGTGGGCAAATAAAGGTTTACTAATAGATATTATTTATTTATTTATTATTTTGATTTGTTAGTCGCCCCTTCTGACAGGCTCGGGGCGACTTACATGTGCTTAAAACCATAAAAACACTATAAAACAATGGACCAATGTCCACGCATTAAAATTGTACAGACAGATACACACTAAAATAACTCTTGTGGCCTACATTACAGAGTGAACGGCCTAGAGTTGTTTACAGACCGAATGCCTGCACGAACAGGAGTGTTTTACAAGCCTTACGGAAGGCTAACAGATCGGACTGTGCACGGATTGTGGAGGGAAGAGCGTTCCATAAAACTGGCTCCATGGCACTAAAAGCCCTCCTCCGAGTTGAAGACAGGTGGATGGGTTGGCAACTGAGTACCACAAGGAGGTTCAGGGGCTCAGATCGCAGTGGTCGTGAGGGACTGTATTGGGAGAGGTGGTCCCTTAGGTACACTGGCCCCAAACCATTCAAGGCCTTAAAGGTCAAAACCAGCACCTTGAAGGTTATCCGGTGCTCTATTGGAAGCCAGTGCAGTTTGCGCAGAACAGGCGTGATGTGGCAGCGAGATGGAAGTTGTTGTGTGCATTCTGGGTAAACCTTGATTTTTTTAATGTCCTGGTTTTTTGTGCCCCCCAATTCATTTCTACTGAGCCTCCCAAAATTGGGAGGGCAGATACTTGTTTTCGGTTTTTGGGTGTTGAAAGATTTGGGTTTTTTGGTCCATTTGGGGGGGGGGGAATTCCCACCCAGGCTCCCTTTCCCAGAGTGCACTTTTGGATGGAGTTTGCCTCAACTTCATCTGGATAGTCGAAGGGCTCCCTGGCTAGGGCTGAAGATCCATTGTGTTGCTCCTGGTGGCCTTGCTCCGCAACCCAAAGCATAGGCCCAAAGCACCCAGGCCTGCCAGGGTCTGCACCCAAGTGCCAAATAAGCAGTGCTTCTTACTTGGTGCTCAGCTGCAGGCCCTGGCAGGCCCGGGTGTGGCAATCAATCTGAAAAGCAGGATTAGAGCTGGTACCCACTGCTGTCTGTCTTTCGTATCAAGTTTATTTTGATTCCAGGAGAGGCCTTCCCATTCCGTGCCATCCAAATGGATGGAATGAAATGAAAATACAAATCAAACAAATGATACAAATACCAGTCCCAAGACTAATAGATATTACTTTAAAGAGTTATTTCCAATGGTAGTGGTTGTTTGGATTTGGGCAAAGGAATTCTCAATCTCCTTTGTCCATTTCTGTGATAAGGTGGCTGCTTTTCAGATAATAGATTCAATGTCTGTTTAAGAAATGATTAGACGCCTTCAGGGTGCATGGCCCCATCAGGAGACTTGAAAATACTCAATAGACAATTGTGTTACCAAATGAGAATATAATGTCTGTACACACATCAACTATATAACACTTGTAACCGAAGTCTTGGGATGCCTGAGACTGAAGGAGTTGTCCTATCTGGGGGATCAGCTGAAAAAATCTGCTTTTTTTCCAATCCAGAAGACTCTGTCTTTCCTTTGAACCACTCAAACCATTACAATATTTTGTTTATAGTCCTCCATGTGACTGATGTAAATAATGGCTCTAAAAGCAGAACCCTATCTGATTCCGATGGTCATAGATCCATGAAATCTTGGTTGTTCAAGCCAGAGATTATAGGAAGGCTGATAGGGAATTCAAGCAGTTTAGGTTGGGGAATGGGCTTTAAGTCACCTGCCCTATTCCAGTTGATTACAATCTGCAATCCTCTCCATTGGTGCCCCCTTGTCGTGGGGGGAGAGGCTTGCGTACCCTAATGAAGTTGTGAGCTATGCTGGCGGTGGCATAATAGTCACTGGTAGGGCCTTCCATGCCAGACAGGTCACAACCGAAGGGTCTGACAAAGAGCGTCAAAGGGGCAGGATGGGCTCCCTAGACTTAGGCAACCATCCTAAGAGAAATTCAAACCCAGGCAGATGGTGCTCGTTTAACCCTGTAAGGTCAACCATCTAAGAGAAGGCAACTCTAATCAAAACTACGACCTGAGGACCTCACTGCCACCATCTAAGCTTGCTAGGCCCCGGCAGATGAACGTTTGGTTTAAAGGGTGAGGCCAATTCTGTGCATGCTGCGCTCCACCAGAAAAATCCATTGCACAGGCTCGAAGGACACATCCATTCAATCTGCAATAATATGTTTTTTTGAGATATTGTCTCCACAGTCCATTAGAATTCAGCTATCCAACTGACATTTGCTTTGAAGGCTCAAGAGTATGTGGAAACTACAGGAGATTTTAAGATATGCATGGTTTTGGAAGGGTGATTTTGGGAAAAGAGCTAATTTGGACATACATTGCAACATTTCTCCCCTGATTGGGGGGATGTGTGGCCTGTTATTTGTACCTAAGAACATAAGAACATAAGAAGAGCCATGCTGAATCGGGCCTCAGCCCATCTAGTCCAGCATTCTGTGTCACACAGTGGCCCACCAGTTGTACACAGGGATCTCTAGCAGAAAGGAGGGCAAAATCCTCACCTGCTCCCGACCCCCCCACAACCAGTACCCGGGGAAATCCTGCCTGCCTCCATCAACACAGAGGTGGCACTTGGATGTCCATTTCAGTAACTACTGATTCCCTTGGTATCCATGAATCTGGCTAATCCTGCCTTGAAGCTGTCCAGGCTGACAGCTGTCACAACCTCCTCTGGAACTGCGTCTGAGGCCATGATAACCACCCACCAATCTGCCCTACCTTCCAACCACCCTACTCTATGGTTCCATTCTGATCCAGATTCAGGGGTAAGATAAATATTGCAATCCCCAACTTCCCAAAAACAGCAGAGTAAAAAGGGCATTTAAAATTGCATCAAAGCCTACATGTATCTAAGAGAAGGGCTTTGACTTCAAAAACAGAGGAATGCTATGTGTTCAAAGAAAATGCAGCTCATAGTAAGGACAAATTATTTTACAGACGTGGATTAAGCTTGAATGCCTTTACAATGCATTCAGTATTGATGACTAATACACAGTGGCACATTCAACATGGTAAGCTTGTTTTAAGGATTCAGGGCAAGGGTAGATTGTTTATCACCATCATCATCATCCCCATCAATCTGTTGTTGCTGTATACCTTCAAATCATTCTAAGTTATGATTTATGGTGATCGTAAGGCAAACCAATCATGGGGTTTTCTTGGCAAGATTTAACTCTAACCGCAATGTAACTCCTCCTACTACCTATCAGTAAACTGGCTTTTCAATGGGATGGAAAATACAATTCACTTCAAGGAAATGTTATCTTATTTTTTTAAAAAAATCCTAGTTCATAAGTGTTAAAATAATTCACCTGAAATTGTGACATTCATAAATAACAAGAACTAGGGAAGCAGATAACGAAGTAATAACTCCCTGACCTATCTTATCAGTCAACAAGCATTGGAAGGAAAATATCTTGCAACCTTTACAGAAATTGGTGGGAGAGGAGCACTTTGGCACCTCTGCTGGAAAGTATTTCAGAACCTGAGAGAGACAGCAATAAAAGCCATGCTCTTTGAAGGTGAAATTATGAAATTAGCCATGAGCATCTCCCAGATATGGTGAATCACAGGAATCTTAAATCATATAGGGGGAAATCACTAGCTTAGGAATGAATTGGCAGACGGTGCCATTCTTCCAAAATTGGCAGAAATTGTTCCTTTTTCTCCCAGTACATATTTAGGAGATAAACAATGGCATTTTTCAAATCACCACTCTTTCTCTCTGTTCCTTCCCTACTTGGGATGAAAAAAAGTATTCAGACCTCCAAATTTCATGACACATTTTTCCAGTTAAAATGTATATACAAGAAATGAATAATAAAGTGGTCCATCCAAAACATGCAAATCTTTGAAAATAACATATAAAATGTGTTCTAGTAGGGTGACTAGTAGGCATGAGAAAAATGAAACAGAAATTAAAAGGATTCGTAAGAGATTCGTATGTAATGGGACTTTTGAGCTTTTACAGATCGCTGCCGCGAACCCGGAAGTAGACTTCCTTTTACGGTCCTTCAGGCCAACAATTTGCGTTATGATCGTAATAAATTCTTAATTCTTAATTAATTATTGTACTACGTACTCACTTCTCCCTGTCTTCTCCCCCTCATTTCCTTCCCGCCTTCATTCAGCTTCTTCTTTTTCCCGCATTTCTATGGGGAACTGGAAGTGACGCTGCTGCTAGGTAGGCAATGCATTCTGGAAAGTGTAGTCCTCCACGCTTCCCCCCCCTCCTTCTCTTCCTCGTTGCTCTGCTGCCATGCCCCATCGCAGGGGCCAGCTTCACACACACACGCGCGCGCGCTTCTCCTCCTCTCTCTCCCTGCGCTCTCTCAGATGCTTCTCTTCCCCGTTGCTCTGCTGCCATGCCCCATCGCAGGGGCCAACTTCAGCCCTCCAGGTACGTGTTTTGGACTTCAACTCCCACCATTCCTCACAGCCTCAGGCCTCTTCCTTTTCCTCTCAGCCTGGGCAAACTTGGGCCCTCGCTCCCTCAGGATCGGGGTGAGAGAGAGACAGCGAGGAGCGAGGGGGGGGGCTCCTCCTTTTTTTTGGCTGCTTCCAAGAATAGAATACCCCCTCCCTCCCTTCCTCCTTCCCTCCCTCCTTCCTATTTGGAGAGTCCCATCTAGAATTCAGTGTGGTTTATTCAAGTTTTGGCCTACAACTCCCAGAAATCCCAGCCAATTTACCAGTTGTTAGGATTTCTGGGAGTTGTAGGCCAAAACCATCTGGAATGCGCATGCTCTGGCATACGAATTACTAACGAATTTTGTTAGTACTTAAGTTACATTTTAGAAATTTTTGGAAAATTTTTTGTAAGTCTTTCTTTTACTAATAAAAAAACATCCCCCCATTTGATTTTAGAATCGCCATTTTTGGATTCGAAACCATGCCTAGTGACTAGCTTTTACATGTATGCATACTGGACAAAATGTATAGAAAATGTTTGTGTAATAGGAGATGTGCATGGGAAAAGTGTATACATGTTCATGCCATGTAAAATTACATGCAGGGATTTTAACAAGCTTGCAACTGAAGTGGAAATTAGATATAAAGGAAAGGTTGTGTGATAGTGCAAAAATGGACAGCTCCACACTTACTTCAAATTCAAATTCATATTCTACTAGAACTTATAGAAATTCCTTTTTGGTATTGCAACTGCACATAGTCTTCGTAGGCACTTACTAGGGGTGGATAACTTTAATTTAAATACTTTGAAACCCATTAATATTTCGTATTTGAAATTATTTTGACCCTATATCGACCCTCGGTGTCCAACCCGGAAGTGAAGTTTAAAAACCAAACCCGGGATCGCCATTTTTGTAAAGGGCACGTTATTAGGTCATTTTCCCCCCTCCTAAGTTCTCAACTCGCGAGAGGAGACTGGAGGGCAGCAGCACCCTTGTTTCTCCTCTCGCCAGCTGAGAGCTGAGGCGGGGGTTTTGGAAGCAGCCCGGCGGAGCTTTCCTCCTGTTCCCCAGGCTCTCACTCACAAGTGGAGGGAGAGCCTGGAATTTGGAGGAAATTCCTCCAAATCTCGGAGTTAGTTCTCAGCAGGGAAGGAGGACGCGAGGGGATGCCCTCCGCACCTCCTTCCCTGCTAAGAACTAAAGCGTGTCAAGCCGTGACATGGTTTAGGTCTTAGCAAGGAAGGCGGAGCGTCCGCACCTCCTTCCCTGATAAGAACCGAATCGCGTCAAGCCTTGATGTGGTTTAGGTCTTTGCAGGGAAGGAGGAGCATCCGCACCTCCTTCCCTGCTAAAAACTGAACCGCATCAAGCTTGCATCCACATATCCCTTCCTTTCCCTGCCACCTCAGAGGCATCCCGGGTTAAATATAACCTCTGAGGTGGCGGGGAAAGGAAGGGGTGTGTGGATGTTTGGATGGCTGCCTGAGCCAGCTCAGAAGCACCCCTGCCCCCTGCCCCCCCCAGTTGAGAGGCATCACACATTAAATATAATGTGCGATGCTTCTGAGCTGGGGGGGGGGAGGAAGGGAGGAGTGGAGTGCTTGCTCTCCCTTCTTCCCTCCCTGCCCCCCCCAGCTGAGAGGCATCGCACATTAAATATAATGTGTGATGCTACTGAGCTCGGGGGGGGGGGGGGGAGAGGAGAGCAAGCCCTCCATTCTAGCCTCCCAGCTGCCGTAACGAATAAAAATGAAAATTCGTTAGTAATTACTTTTCAATTACGAAATTTATTTAAAAGTTTTCGGAATAATTTCTATAACGACCCAGCAAGAGAAATCCCTCCCCCCCCCCCACGAGTTTAGAATCTATTTTTTTTATGGATCAACCACCCCTAACACTTACCCTGATGCTTTCAGGTGGGCTGTACAGTGCTCTTTTATGCAATCAGCAGTGTAAAAGAAAAAAGAGGAAAACACAGACCTGTGTGTATTGTAAAACCTTCAAAGTGTCAGTGGAGAGAAACTGTTGCATATGATATATGAACTCTCACCTGATACTGTGCAGCAGCAGAGCACTCTTTGATTGTTTCATTTACTGTTTGCAACTTGCCATAAAGAATGAAAAAGCTATATCGAGCTCTTGCATAGAGAAAAAGAAAATCAGTTTGTGGTCCTCACATTCATTCAGACTGTTAGGAAAGAGGAATCAAAGAAAATAGGAGAAAGCATCTAATCTACACCCAAAATTTGCCAGCTTGTCGGGTTTCTGAAGAAGAGAAGCCGGGGGGAGGGGCGGGGAGCCCAACAGAGCTCAAGTTTTCCTTTGTTTTCACTCCAGTGCTATGCAGAGAAACAAACTCTTAATCTAGTTGAACGTATTGCATTCATTCTGAAGGATTGGCAAATATGTCATTGGGACTTTGCTATCAGGAGACACCTATGATGGCTTTAATTAATTATTGTTGTATGTAGTGGTTTTTAATGTAATGTTTTTAAAATGTTTTTAATGCTTTTTAATGACATTGATTATATGGTGTATTTTAAATTGTATTGTGGTAGTGCGGCCTGTAGTGCTGCAAATGTAAGTCATGCTGAGTCCCCCTGCGGGGGTGATAAGCTACGGGGTACAAATACCATAAATAATTAAATAAATAAATAAATATACCCAGACATGCAGCTCGGAATGGTACTCTACTTTCCATGGTACTTTTTTATGCTTCTGGGACATATTTTTAGTATCAAGTCAACCATAATTTAAAACAATAATGCAATTAAGCAGAGTGGAGGAAGAGCACTGGCACTGCAACAATTGGGAGAGAAGAAGGAAGCTATGTGAGTAAACACAGAGACACTCCCCTTGGGAGTCTTTGCAAGTTGCAGCAACAAATCCTTACATAGTGGTGCTGTCCTGTCTGAACTGGAGATTCATACACTTCTTCCCTTTGCCAGGAGCTAAAGCCATCAAAACTGGAGATAACCCATGAAAACTGGATACTTAGGACCAGGCCTCTGGTATCTGACAATGCTAAGATTAACCATGGTTAATTCTTATATGAACCATCTTGGATATTAAGATCTGCCAGGTAGGTCTGCTCTCGGTTCCGTTTCCTTTGCAGGTGTGACTGGTGTGGGCGAAACACAGGGCCTTCTCAGTGGTGGCCCCTCGGATGTGGAACTCCCTCCCTAGTGAAATTAGATCAGCCCCTTCCCTCCTGACCTTCAGGAAAAAAAACTAAAAACATGGATATGGGATCAAGCTTTCAGATAATCTATCACTGCAATAAATGAATGTGGAATAGTGCAATGATAACTGGAACGACCTTGTATTATATTGGATTTCATGATTTTAAAATGTTTGATATGTTTTAGTGGTTGGTTTTAATATATATGTTTATTTTGTTGGATATATGTTTAAGTGGCATCAAATTGTGCCTTTATGTGAGCTACTCTAAGTCCCCTTGGGGATGAGAAGGGCAAGGTATAAATATGGTAAATAAATAATGGAATAAGACTAACCATGACACACTGTTTTCAGTTAGCTTACTTTAACCATATCTGAATCTAGCTATATGTTTTTCCCCCTAATTGGTCAAACAACATATGGTTGAAGCGGGTAGAAACTTACTTAAAAATGTCATCGCTTGTCCTGGCTTAACAGCAGTTTTCATACACTATCTTCTATTTGAAGGGTTCCTCTATTTCATCAGTCCAGTCCTGGTTAACATACAAGGATAGTGGGATAGCAGGAGGCTGAAGTTTCCATCAATAATTAGCAGATGGACAAGAATGGACTTGGCCGACTTACCTGCCGGGCTGGTTGCGGGGCGGGGCTGCCCTCGTGCCATCTTGCCTGGGAGAAGGGGCTTTTCCTCCCCACAAGCCCCTGGGGGTGGAGGGTAGGCTTCCCGCCACCACGCCGGCCAGACAATGATGGGGCTGGCTCCGCCCTCCCCCCTCTTTGCTGCCGGCCGGCCCTTACTTCCACCCGGGCAGCTTATTTAAGCCACACGAGACCGCCAGGCCACACGTGGGGCCAGTCTTGTTTTTCCTCCCACCCTCTCTACTTTTTGCATTGCTTGTTGGTGTCCATTTTGGTCTTACTTTACTTCATTGTTGCATTGTGCATGGTTATACGTTATTATGTTCTTTGTCACAACTCTGTGTTTGGCATGTGGCATGGCCCCTGGATCAGGCTGGCTTATCACCCCTTGGTTGTAAGGGGGGATAATGCCCTGGCCCCCTGGGGTGCCGAGTTTCCGTGGACAGGCATTGGGCCACTCGTACCCCAGGCTTGAAAACGCCTTTGGACATTCGTGGGGGCTGTCTGACCCTGATCCAGGACCCATGCGGGGCCGCCAACCCTTTGTTCCTGTTTTCAATAAATGAGTTGTGGCCATTTTCATCCAACCACTTGTGTCTGTGTCATTATTCTGGGCACAAGGTGTGTCACCCTTGCACACGCAAACCAAATAGGCACAGAAGTCACTTGTGTATGCTCAACTATAAGTCAATTTGGGAGAAGGTTGTGGGCTCAATATTATGCGATTTAAGGGAGAGTTTTGGGCCCCAAATTATAGAATTTGCCATGATCTGTGGAAAAGTCAAGGGTAACGTTTAGGGGCATGTAACAGTGGATGGAAAGGACAAAGCAAGGGAAAATGATGCTTAAGATGTTCTTGTTCAACCTAAAATCTAGATGGATGGTGGGGGATTGAGGGAACAGGTCACTGAAAAGGAACCTAACAAATTCCTCCCAGTTTGAGATGTGCAGAGGCTGGACCATCCAGCTCATGGGAGAAGGAAGAGGGAAGCTACAATTGCCAAAGAAGCTCTGTAGCTCACTATCCTGTTGTACATGAAGAAAGATGGATAGTTTGTGTGTGTGTGAATATTCTAATTGCCACAGGCCTTTCCTGGTCACTATTCTAAACAAAATCTAAGTTATCTCCCTTCTGACTACTTTTTGGAATAAATCATTACTGACGGATATTGCATTGGACACTAGCAGTTATAGAAGCCGGTTTATGTTTTTGCCTGTGAATGTTCAGGCATCCCATCTATTTGGAGAATCTGCTTTAGTTGTACATGTGCTCTGCCATCCTGATATAGAGGTTGTGAAGATTTTAAATTTCTGCCCTTTCTATTTCTGTAATGATTCCTGTGCCATGGGGTTAGTCTAAAACTACACTTTAAAAATCAATAAAATGGGAATTGGTAAAGTGTGATGCCTTGAACCACAGCTCCCCTTGGTCA
The DNA here is from genome assembly GCA_030556195.1 of Anolis apletophallus. Lineage (NCBI taxonomy): Eukaryota > Metazoa > Chordata > Lepidosauria > Squamata > Anolidae > Anolis > Anolis apletophallus. The sequence continues at coordinate 76,671,686 of JARBWK010000009.1, forward strand.
TAGTCAGCATAGCTAATGGAGAAGGATGATGGGATCTGCAGTCTAGCAACTTCTGTAGAGCCACACATTCCTCATCTCAGCTCTAAAAATGCTGTAAATCCATTAGTTCTTGCCTAATAAAACCTAGAAATTGTTATCTGCTTAAGGCTGACTTGCAACAGTCCTTGAAGTCCTTGAAAAACTGGACAAATTGCACCTCTTTTCCCTCTTTTATTTTAAAAAGAAATCTGTGTTACAAGTCAGAAACAGGACTATAAACGGCACATGTTTAGGCACTCTGCTGTTTCTATGTATTTTATTATGACAGTGCTAGTTTAGGGTGAAAAATATACTTGTTGTTTAGTTGTTTAGTGTATTAAAAATTTTACAGACTTGAACTGCCAGCATTTTATTTATGCTTTGCTTAAAAAAAAAAAGGAAGCAGTAATATATTAAAAATTCCTCCAGAATGGCTTTCCTCTTTCTATGCTTGTCACCTCCAGATGCTTCTTTCTGGAGAAAGCAGAGTGGATGGCTCAATGCCCTTGTTATGGACGGAACACTGTTTTTAACTTAAGTGAATGTGTGTGATGTTTTAATGTTAATTGTATTTTAATGTATTTTAATGCTGAATGTTTTTGGTTTTTATATTGTATTTTACTGTGTGGCATCGAATTGTGCCTTTTGTTAGGCCGCTCTGAGTCCCCCCTGGGGGGGGGGGGGGTTGAGAAGAGCGGGGTAGAAATGTTGGAAATAAATAAATAAATAAATAATACAACTGTTTTTTCAGGCTAAGGGTGAACCTACATTGCAGAATGCCACCTTAACAGTTAGGGCGGAGTTGGGAATGTTCTCTATTAGCACACAATCTAAGATCAGAGCCTTTAACTACTGGCTCAAGGTCATGGAGATGGAGGCGTCTCGCCTCCCAAAATTATGTTTGCTGGAACAATCTAGCAGTTCTTATAAATTGAGGGCTGACCATTTGTTTGATTACATCAGAAGGTGCGGCATTCAGGTAATATTCCCAGTCCACCTATCTGGTCAAGAGTCAAGTAAGCACTTCAAAGAAGTGCGTCAACGAATTAATGACATTGCGGCCCAAACCGATATAGACTCTTTGGGTTCTACCGTTTCCCTGAGATGGTTGAGTGGTTTTAAGAAATCCTTCCAATTAACCACTTACTTACAGCAAGGAAGGTTACACCACCTAAGGAAAATTTTCACTAGAGCCAGGTTTGAGCAATTAGATTCAATGCTGAGATATGGGAGGTTCAAGAAAATTCCCTATGAAGAGCGTATCTGTATTTGTGGTGCCCCTGAGATCGAAGATCTAACTCATCTTCTGCTCTATTGCAAAATCTATCAAATAGAGAGAAAACAACTGCTAGAGATATTTCTTGTGGGAAAAAATCATTGGGACCCTCTAGCAAAAGTCTCACTTCTGCTGGCCGGCTCCAACAAGCTGATAACAGATGCTACTGCTCGTTTTCTCTGTAAAGCCATGAAACTAAGATCTGATTACATAGATGCAATTGGAATAAATTGTGTTGGAGATGAGGACCTGTGAATTGTTACCACCTCCCTTAGAATCCCTCCTGCTGGGCAAAACAGGGGTTTAATTGATGTAATGGTCTAGAATTCTCCTCAGATTGTTTTTAGAATCATTGCAATGTGTCTGTGTTCTGTGTGTATTTGATATGGCTTCTGGCTAATCAATAAAATTGTTGTTGTTGTTGTTGTACATTGCAGAATGCCACCTTAACTGTCATGGTCCTTTGACCAGAAGCTGGCCACTTGGAGTGCCTCTGGTGTCACTGTGAGAAGGTCCTCCGGTGTGCATGTGGCAGGGCTCAGGTTGCATTGTAGTAAGTGGGCAGTGGTTTGCTTTTCTCCGCACTGGCATGTCATGGGCTTCTCTTTGTAGCCCCATTTCTAAGGGTTAGCTCTGTATCTTGTGGTGTCGGGGCACAGCCTGTTCAGCACCTTCCAAGTCATCTCTCTCCTGGTGTGAGAGAGTCAGCCATCTACAAAGATATTGTCCAGGGGGTGCCCGGATGTTTTACAATCCTGCAGGGAGGCTTCTCTCATGTCCCTTTGGCATAATGCCAAGTGTTTGTTTGTTTTTTTTTTTTAAAAAACCCAACAACTTTGTGTTTTTAAATGCATTTTAACTGTATCCTCAACTCACTTCTGACATGATAAATAAAATAACTGCCATGGTTCAGTGCTATGGAATTATGGGATTTGGTGAGGCAGCATCACTCTTTGGCAGAGAAGGCTGAAGTCCTTGTAAACTACAACCTGAATGATCCTATAGCATTCAGCCATGACAGTTAAAGTGGTACCAGAGTGCATTAATTATACAGCATCTCGGCATTACTTCGCAAACGAAGATTCTTAGGAAGGACTCATCCCACGTTTTTTACAGGCACGTAGATGACTAAAAAGGCCAATCTGAGATAGGCAGGTCCGGTTGCAGAAAGCACAGCAGAAAGTCTCCTTGGGTTTCCAAGTTACGGTTCTTTCTGCATTGCTGTTTCTCTTCGAGACCCATTCGGCGTGTCTTCTCGAAAGAGGCCGCAGCATTGTGGATAGTGCATCTCCATGCCTCCCGATGTGAGGCCAGGGTGGACCATTGTTGGTGATCAATCTGGTTGAGTCTGAGTTGTTGTTTCAGGTAGTCCTTATATCTCTTTTTGGGGGCGCCTCTCTTGCGCTGACCCGTGGCGAGTTCACTAGAGAGTAATATCTTTGGGAGGAAGTGGTCCTCCATCCTAGAGACGTGCCCTGCCCAGCACAGCTGTGTTCTCAATAGCATGACCTCAATGCTGGTCATCCCTGCTTGCTCAAGGATAGCAACATTAGTCACATAGTCGGTCCAGTATATATTTAGGATTGTGCGAAGACAGCGCTGATGAAAGCGTTCGAGGAGCCGTAGGTGTTGGCGATAGGTGACCCATGTTTCAGACCCATAGAGGAGAATAGACCATATGATAGCTCTGTACACACTGATTTTGGTGCTTTGCCTCAGGTGCTTGTTGCTTCAGACTCTTTTGTGAAGCCTTCCGAATGCACAGAAGAGATGATGCTTCCCAGGTAGGTGAACTGCTGAACGGACTTAAGCACAGATTTGCCTATGCTGACATGGGGATGATGGTGTTCTTCCTGTAGTGCGGGCTGGTAGAGGACTTCCGTTTTCTTCAGGCTGACTTCCAGCCCAAACAGCTCTGCAGCTTCTGCAAAGCAGGATGTTAGGCGCTGCAGGGCTGCTTCTGAATGGCTGACAAGGGCAGCATCGTCAGCAAAAAGCAGCTCACGGACTAGATAGTTTAGAGTCTTCGTGCGAGCCCTCAGACGGCTTAAGTTGAACAAGCTACCATCAGTACGATAGCATATATATATGCCGTCTTCTTCTTCTTCGTGGTCTGCCGTAGCACTTTGGAGCATCATGCTGAAGAAGTTTGTAAATAGGGTTGGTGCAAGAACACAACCTTGTTTCACTCCATTAGTTATTAGAAAGGGCTCCAAGAGAACATCGCCATATCTAACTTTTGCGCTGAATGGTCCTCATGGGTTCCAGAATTTGGGTGTTCTTAGGGCATGCCAGGACAGACCTTTCCTGCTCACAGTGTCGAAGGCTTTGGTGAGGTCGACAAATGGTACATAGAGTCCTTTGTTGGGCTCTCTACATTTCTCTTGCAGTTGTCTAAGGGCAAAAACCATATCTGTGGTGCTCCTATTAGTAATAATAATAATAATAATATACAGCATAGATATAGATTAAAAGCCCTTTCACACTACATATAGTTTTAGTGTGTGCATCCCACTTTTACAACCATGGTTCCATGCTATGGAATCCTGGGTTTCACAGTTTAAGGGGGAGGGGTAGCATTCCAGTGCTTGACCAAACCACAATCCCTAGGATTGCAAATAGAATAATAGAATCACAGAGCTGGAAGAAACCTCATGTGCCATCCAGTCCAACCCCCTGCCAAGAATCAGGGAAATCATATTCAAAGCACCCTCAACAGATGGCCATCCAGCTTCTGTTTAAAAGCCTCCAAAGAAGGAACCTCCACCACACTTCGGGGCAGAGAGTTCTACTGCTGAACAGCTCTTGCAGTCAGGAAGTTCTTCCTAATGTTCAGATGGAATCTCCTTTATTGTAGTTTGAAACCATTGTTCTGCATCCTAGTCTCCAGGGCAGCAGAAAACAAACTTGCGTCCTCTTCTCTATGACTTCCTCTCACATCTTTATACGTAGCTATCATGTCTCCTCTCAGCCTTCTATTTCTTCAGGCTAAACATGTCCAGCTCTTTAAGCCACTCCTCATAGAGCTTGTTCTCCAGACCCTTGATCATTTTAGTCGCCCTCTTCTGGATACATTCCAGCTTGTCCACATCTCCCTTCAATTGTGGTGCCCAGAATTGGACACAGTATTCCAGATGTGGTCTAATAAAGGAAGAATAGAGGGGTAACATGACTTCCCTGGATCTAGACACTATACTCCTATTGATGCAGGCCAAAATCCCATCGGCTTTTTTTGCCGCTGCATCACATTGTTGGCTCATGTTTAACTTGTTGTCCACGAGGACTCCAAGATCTTTTCCACACGTACTGCTCTTGAGCCAAGCATCCCCATTCTGTATCTTTGCATTTTGTGACACTTAGAGTGGAAGAAAAACTCTTTCATTATGTAGTGTGAATGGACTCTAAATTTCGTAATACCCATGGCTCGTCCTCCTTTTTTCTTTCTCTCTCTGTGTGTCTCTGACTTGTAACACTTAGCAAGACAAAACACATAAAGGGCCTTAATACAACACAAAGGGTTGCCTTATTTCTTCTTCACTTCTTGGAAGAAATAACAGTATACACTTATGCCAAAACCTTGAACAGTCAACATAACACATTCATTACAGATGGAAAGTGTATTTGTAGCAATTTGTGTCAAACGAAAATGGCTTGTTGCAATCTCTTGTACAGTCTGAAATGTGTTTAACATGTTACACATTTTAGTTCATATTTTACTATGGCCTCTGGAGAAGGAATAATATATCCCAAAATGCTTTGGGCATAATAAACAATTCAGACACTCAGAATACAGCTTCTTGCTGCAATTTCCTCTCTCTTTGGCCATGAAATACTTCTTTTCTGTTTTGTGAAGATGTGAGAAAGAATCACAGCTTACAAACACAGAGCAAGAGGGCAATGAGGCCCAACAGATATGTCAGAACATGGTCACCAGGCACAGTCTTGCTACCCACTCCTACCTATGTATAAAGAATGAATTTCATTTTTACAATGTTAATTATTCTAATAATCCGATTATATTCTAATTGTTTCTTTTTCTGGGTGTGCAAAATTCACTTTTGGACTCCAACACCCCAGATCCCCCAAGTCAGCAGAGTCATGGGTGTTGAAGTCCACAATGTTAAATTAAAACCTTGCTGCAGAGAACAAAGGGTGTTGCTAGACCATTTTCTGCAGAAGCCATACATAATTATTCGGAACGGAAGCTGACCGCAACATAGCCTCTACTGCAGAGCTTTCCAAACTGTGTGTCATGAAACATTAGTGTGCTGGCTGCAATGTGCAGGTGTGTCACACAAACTAAGGAGTAACCCCCGAATCTATGTGAAATAAACAGCAAATCATTTTTTTTTTAAAAAAAAATTCAGTAACTATGTTGTGTACCCATACATATTGTTATTACAATTTATATATATATGTCTCATAACAGGTTGGTTAACCTCTGGTTTGCTAATAAAATGGAATTACTGTGTTGCAAAATGATGAATTTCTATAAAGTGTGTCACCAACACAATGTTTGGAGAACTCTGCTCTACTGGCTGCTTTACTGGCTGCCTACAACTTTTATAGCAAACTACAACTTTTCACAGGTTAAAACTGTGATATTTGTGGCCAAGCAACATCAGTGTGGTTAAGATGACAAGCTATTCATAGGAAACACACATGTTAGAGAGATTGCAGTAGTTTGCTTTTGCCTGAGCCAACTGTAAAAGGCAAAATTCCTTTTTTGCTGACTGTGTTGAGTGCAAACTACATTTGCATTTTGTACTCCTTTTGTTTCCTTTGAAGTCAGAGGGGAAAGTGAGAGAAGAGATAAACTGGGACATTTTAAAGGCAGCTGAAGAAGTTGGACAACAGAAGATTAGCCAGTACTACCAGACTGGGATGGTTGGAGAGGATTTTTTTTCATGTCAGGAACAACTTGAGAAACTGGTCGCTTCTGGTGTGAGAGAATCGACTGCCTGCAAGGACATTGCCCAGGGAGGTGCTCAGATGTTTTGATATTTTATCATCCTTGTGGGAAGGTTCCTTCATGTCCCTGGATGGGGAGCTGGAGCTGACAGAGGAGCTCATCCACGCTCTCCCAGGATTTCAACCTCCGACCTGTCGGTCTTCAGTCTTGCCAGCACAAGGGTTTAATCCATTGCACCTCGGGGAGCTCCAGAGATGATGTTATATACACATTCAGCACAAGTTTTTGTGAACATTTCTTTACTGTGGAATGGTACAAACATGAAAAAATAGTTTCGGTTTATGGTATATAAGAAATATGGATACTGTTGAATTAAAGAGAAAAAAATCCTTTCTGCAAACAATGCCAATGGAATTTTTTAGAGGTAATCAATAGAATAAACACTTATAGTATATCTCCCTATTACTTACACAAAATAAACCAATAGCAATGTATGTCTTTTGCCATGTAAACATTGAACTGTGCCTACATTTTAGAGAGGTGAGTGATTTCCTCTGATGGCTATGAAACAATAAGTGCTAATCTGAAGTATTTCTTTTAAAAGTTAACAAAAATTCATATACATGGATCCCTGAACATATTCTTTATCAATGACACTTCCGCGTTATGGTATTTACACCTTTTTAGAGACCTGTCATTCTTCACATCTCTTGCAGAGAAGCATAAAGGGAATGCATTTCTGTGTTTAGAAAATGTTTCTAACACCCAAAAGAAATGGGCCTTCAGTCTGTAAAATTACCAGATCTTTTCTGCCTCAGTCAATCCAATTCAGTCATTTTTTTTACTCACCTCCTCCTACATTATCTATCATCTCTGCTTCATTCTCCTTCTTTCTCTAGTTGCTCCCACATGTTTCCAACTCAGTTCTCTTTCTTGGCTCTCCGCTTCCTCTTCAACCAAAATAAATGGTCCAGGAGAGATTCATCCTTCTCCTCTTCTCCCTTTGGGTGATATGGCAAGATTGTGAGCTATTCTTCACAAATCTTGACAGCCAACTGTGGATAGACTATCAAAAGATAAAGAGTGCCAATCTTTGTTAATAAATCTATACACACTGTTTATAATAATTACATCTGTAGCAATACAGTAAACCAATAAAGAGGTTAATCATCCATATAATCACAGATGGGAAAAGATTTCTAAAGTCGATACATTCCAAAACTGCAAACAAAATAGACATGAATTATATGTCCACTTAACAGTATAATCTTATACATGTTTGCACAGGGTTATGCTCCATTAATCTGTATATTATAGATTAATATGCTAGTTTTCAACAGAAAAAAAATCCAGGGTCAATTAAAGTCAATAAACACAATAAAATCATAAAACACACAATAAAACAAGAGCAATTAGTAAAACTACTGATAAAAAGACAGCACTAAAACACATCAGAGCTGGGGAATTTAGAGTGTTCTCCCACAGTGTCCAGAAGAGGCCTGCATATGTGCCAAGTGAATTCAGTACTAATCTGTTAATTTTTGGATGACTGAGCACATGGAAAAAGCACACATTCGCTACACAAAGCAGGAAAGATTTAGCCCCCCTGTGTGATTTTTTTTCATGCAAATGTAATCATTTCCCTTTTGAGATCTGAGCATGGCTCTCTCCCATGGCTTCAACCATAAAGTATGAATCCGTCTAAACTCTAAAAGATATTGTTTCTGAATGACCATTGCTGTGCCGGGAAAATTCTCTTAATAGCAGTGGTGATGGTTGGGTGTTCCCTGGTCAGTGGATTGGGGATCTGCTGTGGATTTTGGAATGACCTTTTAAATAGCTAACCGAGGTACTGAACCGTGTCTTTTAAATAGGTTTAGCATTTTAGCTGACACTTTAAAAGTTCACACTGAAATAGACTGGCCATTCCACCAACATGGAAAACTACTACCTGCAACTGGATAATGGCACAGAACAATCGATGAATTTGAATGACAGTAGTACTCTTCAATAAAGTAAAAAAAAGCTGACACAAGACAGTGTGGATATGTGTATGAGTTCATGTATATGTACATGTAGCATATGAATAAGAGAGGGAGAGAGAATACAGATATTTGTAGATTCAAAGATACTTGTACAACAATTGGAATTATCTAAAGGAATTATCTATCTATTTATCTAAAGGAGTCCTTGGTGGCGCAGTGGACTAAACCCTTGTGCCGGCAGGACTGAAGACTGACAGGTCACAGATTCAAATCCGGGGAGAGCACGGATGAGTTCCCTTTGTCAGCACTGGCTCCCCATGTGGGGACATTAGAGAAGCCTCCCAAAATGGATGGTAAAACATCAAAACATCCAGACATCCCCTGGGCAACTTCCTTGCAGATGGCCAATTCTCTCTCTCTCTCACACACACACACACACAATCTAAAGGCACTGTCACAGTACACAGCCTCTTTCATGTAGGTCAGCATGTCCCTCAGTGCTTTGTTTGCTGTTCTTACTGTGTGTCTTCAAGTTGTTTCTGATCTATGGTGATCTAAAAGTCATAGGGTTTTCTTGGCAAGATTAGTTCAAAGGCGGCGGCGGCGGGGGGGGGGGTTGTTATTGCCTTTCTCTGTGTCTGAGAGACTGTGACATGCCCAAGGTCTCCAATAGGATTTTTGGTTGTCTCCCCATTCATAGACCAATGCTCAATTCACTCTACTATGCTGGCTCCTACCAGTGTATTTTCAAAAAAAGTATGCTAGGTATATTGGGTATATTAGGTTACAATCTTAAATTACTGAAAAAGTAATCTCAGAATCCATGAAATAGATTAAATCTCCTCTTCCAAAAGAAGAGAAGGTTGCATGCTATTAGATGGAAAGGTCTGATCTTGGATGCCTCTTCTCTAGCTACCTATAGAAACCTATAAGGCCCTTGTTAGCCTAATGTTGAATACCAGCAGAAACAAAAAGCGTGCCCTGTGTGGAGCAAGAGAAACTTTGGGTTCACAGAATCTAAAGTTCTCCCAACCCTTGATAGGTTGGATGTAGCACTTGTACATCAACTTTGGACCTGGCATATAACCCATTTTGCAACAGCAGTGAATGGTTTTTAAAGACTCAAACAGTTACCACTCAATTCATGAAATATTTAGATGACTTAGTAAACCACAAGCTAAACATGAGCAAGCAAGTTTGATAGATTCCAGCAGTTTCTGATAAGTGTGTGAGGAACGTGTAGCTATAAGTGAGCACTCTGTATTGGAACACCAAAATAAGCCAGTTAATGGTGCCTCTTCCTGACAACTTGTCACATTTTCTTGACAATTGTGATGTGATTGAACTTCTTTGTATTAGCCTATGGAAAATCCCAGTACATACTTACTTTCAGTTTGATTGAATTGGGTTACAGAATCAATGTCACTTGAGGAAATCAGTATACAAAGTGCTCTTGTAGCACCGTAGAGACTGACTAAGAGAATGAAGTTAGTAACTTGAGCTTTTGTAGACTAATGGCACATCTGCACTGATCACTTAGGTCAGAACAGGCCAAAATCAGCTCCATGGTGGCCAAACCCTGCAGAGAGCTGATCCAGAGTGCTGTGGAAGAAGACCACAGTAATCCAGCCTTGCTCCTCGTTGAACAAACCTGGGGGATACTCTGAACCTTGACCCAGAAGTTGAAGTATTCATGATCTTTGGCTGCAACATGAGTCCTACCTGTCATTTGCAATGACATTGGTCAGAAGGGTCAAGGAAAGGAGGGGTGAGAAGAGTGGGTGGGTTCTCCTCTGTGCCCTCCTGTGACACTTCATTGCTCTGTCTAACATCCCTGCAGGTGACAGAGACTGCTGTAACAGGCGGGGGTGGCCATCCAGTGGCATTGAACCATGTTCAATGCTGCTGGGTGGTCACAACTCCCTCCCACTTCCACAACAATCAGGAGAATGCCTCTCTGACCCATCCTGGGGCCAGTCCGGAACACACCACACCAGATCGTCCCTGGTATAGTAAGTCAGTGTCTACTTCTTCACGTAAGGACATACAGATTCACCTGCCATTTGACTTGCTTAATTTTTCAAGACATCTTCAAGACAAGTACTTTAAATTACATAACATCACACATGAAGGTTGTATCCTGCATTGCAGTTATGGAGCTACAGATTTGTAACTGTTCCATATCCAGCAAGGCTTTGTATTCATTGTTGTGTCACTAGTCCCATGATCATAAAAGCCCTCTGCCCCACAACCCACTTTAAACTTCAGTGACTTACTCTGAGCAACATAGGTCAACAGAACAATTGAGTTAGAATGATGTGACCATCCCCACTCAGCCCCCAAGCTGAAGGTGAAGTTGAAGCTCCCCACTTGATCAACACTTTTCTCAGAGCAACTCTTTAAAAGAGTTAGGAGTTGGGTCCTTTACATTCACATAGTTATGTATGTGATGCAGGGTCTCAGCTGTCAATCTTGAGGGTCGATCAAACCTATTCGACTGTGCTGATACTCATACTTATGGATAAAATGAATACAATGCTTAGGACTGGATAGAAATTCAGTTAGCCTGTCATCTATAATACCATAGTAATAGAGAACTTGCACACCAATAAACATTTACAACACACATTTATTTATGCCTCACATTTGAAAACAAATATTTTGCCATATTTCTGTTACATGGATGCATGCAAGATTAAGTGTCTAATGCTTATACCATCCCTTTAACATATGACGTGTCACCATAAATGTTAAGCACCAGTATCATTTATTAGGAGACATAGTTATTGCTATCAAATTGGTGATTGAACCTTGTGGGTTTCTTTTTTTATAGGCACAACTTTTTCCTCACAGCAACAGTCTACCAAGTATGTGATCGCTAAATCAACAGCTGCTCCACCTCAAGCAAGTTATGAATTTTTTCTCCTGATTTATAACACCCACTTTCATATTTGTTTTCAGAGAGCAGCTGGTAAAGGGAGGAAGGATAAGACGGATTTTTGTCAGTTGGAGGGAGGGGGCGAAAGGAGGACCAAAGTTTCTAAAAGAAGATATTCAGAGGCAATTCCAGCTGCTATGTTCCATCATGTTTCCGTAGCAGCATATGATATTGCCTTTGGAAATATATTCTTTCATATTAAGTGCATAAATCTGCATAGAGGCAAATTTTATATCTTCATACATGGGCACAATCTTATGGTCAAATTGATTCTCTAATACTGGCTTTGAATGTGAAATGGCTTCATGGTGTATCATACTAATTTGCTCTACTTCACCTCATGCCAATTAACATTGGGCATCTTTGTGTGCAGGAGTTGTAGATTGTGCTGGCATGGTTACCATTCCAAGCAGCTATATGCTTATGAATTTTAGGATTAGTAATCATCACTTCCACTGAAGTCAATAGGATTACATTTGCATAAATCAAAGTACTTCAGTTTAGCAAGATTGTAGATACGGCTGTAAGGAGTTGCTGAATGGCTCCCTGGTGCCTAAAGTAAATGTGCTGAAAATTAGGTCCAGTTTGGGCACCAACTTGACAATGTTGGTCAAATTGGTGATAGGACTCAGTTTGGGCACCAACTTGACAACTGAAGACCTGGCTCTGGAACCAGATGTTTGACTAGAGGGGAATGGCAATATGAAAGAGAAACTTTATTAGACATTGCGACATTGGATTCTCCTTGGCTTTAACGTATTGGCATGTTAATTTATTGTTAATGAATTGTTGAATCTGTATAATATTTTGAAATGGATTTTATAGTTTTAATTGTGATTTTATTGGTATATGTACTGTATATGTGGATAGCATCTTCGAATGCTTATGTAAGGCTGCCCTGAGTCCCCTTGTGGGGAGAAGGGCAGGATAGAAATGTATGTAATAAATAAAATAAATAATAAATGTTGGACAGAAATGCCAATTCTGCAATCAAAACTGCCAGTAGAAATCAATGGGTTGAATTCAATAAACTCTCTATATTTCAAGAGTTTAGTATTTCTATTATAATGGGAGCTTATTCATACAGTGCATTTTCTGGCAGTTTAGCACACCCACTTTTCTTTGAAAATATAAAATACTACTGATGACCAATAGAATCCTACCGTAAAATATTTATTCAGAAGCACTAATTACAGCTAGCATAAATCTTGGTTTATTCAATTGTGCTGCTCATAAAGAATGTAGCTAAGTACATAGACTACACATAGAGATATTATTATAACACTGCAGACAATCTTTAAATTGTTTTCTTAATATTGTATAGCACTCTTCACACAAAGCCATTTGTTAGTGTAGCAGAGGAAGAAGTTTAGAGAAAGGGAAGGTGGAGGAAGAGGTTTGATGAAAGCTGGCCACAGTTTTGCTGGAGGTACATGCATAGTGTGGAGGAGGTAATTCACATTCCCTTTAAATAATTACAAAGAGAGATTTCTATAATGTCTCCATTCAACCCAGTACCCACAGATACACCAGATGAATTGCAATTCATTTGTTGAACAGGAAAAGAGCAAGAGATGTAGCGAAGGTTCTTCAAATGTGATACCTAAACTTTTCAGGACTGGGGACACAAGGAGTTGTAGTAAAATAACAGTAGTTAGAGGGGGGGGGCTGCTCTCAATCCCATCACCCTCACAAGTGCGGTTGACAGGGACAAGAGATAGGGCCTTCTCAGTGGTGCCCTCCTGTCTTTGGAATGCACTCCCAGGTGGGATTAGGCCAGGGGTGGGCAATTACCGGCCCTCCAGGTGTTTTGGACTTTAACTCCCAGAAATCCTAACAGCTGGTAAACTGGCTAGGATTTCTGGGAGTTGAAGTCCAAAACACCTGGAGGGCTGGTAATTGCCCACCCCTGGATTAGGTTGATTCCCTCTCTCCTTGCCTTCAGAAAATAGCTCAAGTCTTGGCTTTGGGACCAAGCTTTCGGGCAGCTAACTGAGTAGCAATTGCAATGACTTACACCAATGAATAGACCTGGACTGGAACTCTGGAGTACGATTTGGATTGGAGGACTTAGGCTGGTAGTACTGCAATATTTTAATGGCCAATATCTTAAAGTATTTTAAATGTTGTTGTTTTATTTATTGTCAAATGTTCTTACTGTTTTTTGTGTGCCGGCATCTAATGATTGCCAATTGTGAGCCACCATGAGTCCCCCATTGGGGGTTGAGAAGGACAGGGTACAAATATCCAAAATAAATAAAATAAGAAGTAATTTTGGAAAATTTTAATATTGGCCTGCTCAATTCTGTTGTAAAATGCCTTGAATTCCAAATTGGGGAAAATGTAGATTACCAAAAAAAGAGAGAAAAGCTTAGAAAACATTAATTTTTGGAGAGCAAACATATTTTTGAGCTATTCTATTTTAGCCAAGATGGAACTCCTAAGTACATGTTGAAATATCTCACCATTCTGATTGTCTTCTTGTCTAGCTTGGATGTCTGCAATATTATTAATCAAATATATCAACCTTCTTTAGATAAGGAAATCTTAGCACCCCCCAGAGCAGATGAAGATTTCCAAAAGTCACAGTTGGATGCTCAATGGAAATCATACCCGAATACTTCTGCTAAACAATGCGATTGCTATCATTGTTTTTCTCTCTCACCACCCACACAATGACCTCAGCAAAATATGTTTAGTTTTATGAGATTTATCATCAGATTTTGTTTTCACTTTCAAAACCAAAGCCTTTGAGAAATTTAGAGGCGTTAGTTCCTCAGAAACCCAAGACAACACTTACGCAGTGTCTGACTCAACCCAATCTCCCAGACACACATATATTAATGATTGCTCAAGCTAACCTATTTTTACTTCTCTTTTTGACTTATTGGTAGTTAATACAATGCTGGCAACATTTGTTATATTAAGTGGCATGGTAATTGCATCGTTGCAGAGGGAGAAGGACATCAATGACCCGAAAATTATTTGTGTGTGTGTGTGTGTGTGTGTGTGTGTGTAAATAAGCTGGTTTCTCTATCACAATAGAAAGACATTGGGAGATGCATTCATTCTTCTTCCTGAAGCTCTTCCAATATACTTAGATGTTCTTTCTAGTTAATTTCCCACTGGGCCTCTACCAAACAGCAGCCTCCCAAGTAAAAATCCAATGGTATGAATCTAGTGATATAAGTGTGCTTTATAATTCTTTCTTCAGTTCTGTAAATATAACAGGATTTTGTGAATTATTTTAAACTGCACAATATTTGCTTTGTGAGTGAATGACACAGAAGTAATCTGGAGCCAAAGCTATATGTTTTTTCTCTTTTTTCTTTTTTTCTTTTCTTTTTCTTTCTACTTGGATGCCCTAGTTTTTGAATGAAGTCACTGTCAGCAAAGTTCACGATTCTTATCCAATTCCTCGGATGTCTCTTTTTGTTAGAGGAGAGCCAATTTTTCTGCTTGTTCCATTTCTTCAAGTTGTGGGCAGTGGCAGCTGGTTAAATCTGCCAGTGGGCTTATGAATTCATTTCCACTTGAAGTCTGCATTTACACTGTTGATATAACCCAGTTTGACATCACTTTAACTGCTATGACTCCATGCTATGATGCCATGGGAGTTTTAGTTTGACACTTTGTATTACAGCTTCCAGACTACCTCAGCCTGGTGTCCATACTAATTGGGGATCTGGAATCCGTAGTTCAGAAAAATAACTGTTCTATGGCCTGATCTTTGTATCCAGAAAATCCACATTTTCAACTTGAGAATTTCATATTAAAAATTCTTGGATAGCAGACCATTTACTTGAAGCCTAGGAGATGTGCTATCAGGCAGAAAAAGAATGTGTTAAGCTGGATGGCTTGGTGATATCTTTCCAAACAAAGCAATAACAATGGAACACACTATAAATGAGTGTTGGCATCTGCATCACCTTGTGTTGCTCCCGATTATCACACCTACTTCAGTGTGGAAATAAATGCTGATCCTTAATAAATGAGAGCTGATGGAAACAAAATATTGTTAGTCTAAAGGCAATGTCAGGTTAAATGAAAGCTGCTTTGCCCTGGAAGAATGATGAAGCACCACAAAGCAGAGTCACTTTTTTTCTGATGGGGATCCTGCCATTTTTGAAATGACTGGAATGCAAAATGTAAACAATATTAGTTCCTATTGACCAACATTTAGGGACGAGGGCATATTCCCCAACCATAGGTGGAAATGTGATTCTCATGTGTTCCGCTGTCTTTGGGCTTGTCTACATAGAAAAGTGGAAGAGGAGCAGGAAAGAGGAGGAAAAGCACGGAGCCCAAGGGCTCTGTGGAGCACACTTTAAGAACTGCTGGATTTCATGTTTGATCAGTCAATGTGTACCATGTAAACCGCCCCTAGCCTGCCGGAAAGAGCGGTATATAAGAGTGAATAATAAATAAATAAATAAATAAATAAATATACTCTCATACACAGGGGTGGCTGAAGCAATGTTGAGGCTGGCCAATCGGAAACCATATGCAAATTATACCACAATGGCAACCAATCCCCTCTCTGCCACCTAAAAATGTTGGAATGTTGAGCCTGGCCAATCAGAAACTATATGCAAATTATACCACAGTGGCAACCAATTTCCTCTCTGCCACCTAAAAACATTGGAATGTTGAGGCTGGACAATAAGAAACCATATGCAAATTCTACCACAATGGCAACCAAACAGAAAGCTGCCACATACATGGCCGTCCTCCTCATACACGATAGACACACACACACACACACACACACACACACACACACACAAAAGCTTGGGGATCCGGCACTGTACAGGTTATTTGAGAAAGGCATTGTGTGCCAAGGTCGGTTTTTATCAGTTATTTATGTGCCTCGCAGTGGTCTCAGGAAGTTAGTAAAAGTACTTCAAGTCTCATCATCTGTGGTCCATCCTCCTCCAAATTGCACCAGGATGTAGAGTGGGTCATGGGGGCTCTGTGTGCCAAGTTTGGTCTTGATCAGTCATTGGATGAGGGTTGCAGTGGTCTCAGGAAGTGAGTGGAAGTACTTTAAGCCCCATCATCCATGTTCCACCCTTCTCCAAACCCAATGGGGGCTCTGTGTGCCAAGTTTGGTCTTTATCGGTCTGTGCACAGTGGTCCATGGGAACCAAAGCTTTTGAAAGTACTACAAAAACCATAATCTGTGGGGCACCTCCCCCAAACCACACCAGAACGTAAAGGGGGTCATGGGGGTTGTGTGTGCCAAGTTTGGTCCAGGTGCGTCACCCATGCTGGTCGCAGTGGCTTTTGAAATTGGCAGCCAATAAGAAAGCTGCCACATACATACACCACCCTCCCTCCCGCCACATACAAACATTCTCTTTACACACACACACATATAAGGGGCCCTTTATTTTTATTTTGTTTGGGGGATTTATTTCTTGATCCTCCGGAAAACTCGCAGGAGGCACCCAATTTCTTACAACAACCCAGAGATTCCAGCCATGAAAGCCTTCGGCAATACTGTATCCTCCAGCTTGGGCTGCCCCAAAGGACGTTCTCTCACTCTCCTGACTGACCACAGGCTCGAGTTCACACTGTGCCCAGTCCGCCTGGCAGTGCCGACCCGGTTCTGTCCGCCTAGTCGAGAGAGAGAGAGAGAACAAACAAACAAACGAATGGGGCAGGATGCTGGCAATGTCCAAGTGATGGTGGGGAGTGATGGTGGGGAGTGAGAAAAGACTTTCTTCCCAGAGGCCAGCATGAGAGATTTGTCTATTTTCCCTCCAAGAAATTGGGCTGGAGCTTTCCCTTCGCTTTGGGTGGCAGGAACTGGTCTCCTCCATGCTCCTCTTGGCATCCTCGAAGCTGCTGGGGCTTGGTTTGATTTTTAGTTGGGCCACAAAGGGTGCCTCTCCCTCCCTCCCTCCCTCATTCATGGCTTCTAATCCAACCTGAACCCGGCGCGTTGGGCAGTGCTCCAAACAGTGGCCCCCTTTGGTCGCACCCACCCACCCATCCTGCCTTCCGCCACCATGGACGCAGAAGAGAGGGCTTTTTAGTCCCAAAGCCAGCCAAACCAAGGATGATATACTGTATTTAGTATATGTATTTACAAACTATATATTATTATACAATAATAGTGTATATAATATTGTATTTCTTATTAAATATTATATATATATCATATAATAATAATGTATATAATGTATGTATTATTGTATTTTATATTATTATATATTATTATAAGTAGAATATTGGACGTCACTGTAAACAGGTGCCAACATTCTGGAATGGCTTGACCATGATGCCCCACCCCCACATGCCCTCAGCCTCCCCCCTCCCTCTCTCCCTCCCTCCCTCTCTCCATGTGCTGACAGCCCACCAATTTCTCAGTGTGTGCATGCCTCCACAGCCATCGTGAGGGCATCTGGCACCATTTTGTATGGTGTTCGCATCATCCTTCTGCTCGAAGAGCCGTTAGAGCCACCATGGTGCCCCAGGCGAGACCTCTGCTGCGCAGGGGAGAGCCATGATAACTTCCCTGGTGATGGCCTCACTGCTGCTCCTGGTGCCGGCTACGGGGTGCCCCGCCCTTGCCCTCACCAAGCTTCGGCCAGGTAAGCAGAGCCAACTGGGAAGGGCCAGTCAGGCTGAGACCAACCTGTGGGGAGCAAGGCACCACCTTTCCCTCAGCTTTGAAAGAAAAGGGATGAAGCCTTCATTGTGCTCCATTGGCTGTAGGGTGCATCTACCCTGTGGTATCATCCCGGTTTGAGGCCATGCCAACTGTTATGGGAACTTGGAAGTGGTAGTTTTATACAATCCTTAGCCTCCACCAAACTACAACCCTGGGATCTCGCAGCCTTAATCTGTTTTAATTATATGTAATGTAACTATATGAACATAATGTTGTAAGTAAACTTCTGGTTTCTAAGGTAACTCTTTTATTCACCTCTATATTACCTTTTTATTTTTCGGTGATTGCTTTGGGGGTGGGGGCACCAAAATACTGTTTGCTTACACTTGAAAATTACCTAGGGTCGGCTCTGCTTACACAGGACACAACTTTTAAGAGATACTGTCTGCTGTCAGATATTGTACCATTGGGCTTCCCTTTAAGACAAATAAAAATTAAGTTAGTATTCTCTGAAATGTAAACAGCTGGTTTCTCTCTGCCTATATTTTAAAACTATACTAGCACAGCAAGATCAGAGTCGATAGAGGAATGAGAAATAAATCATCCAGGAAGGCATTATCATTCACTTTGCATGGGGTGGAAAACAAATATTGCTGTCATTTTCTGACATTCACTTTAGATAAATTGGAAATGTATATCATTCTTTAACATTGCAAAGAAACAAAACGCACAAGCTATTATTCTGTGATATGCATTGCTTTTGTAATAAATATTATCAAGAGAAAAACAAACTAGTTCCTTGGACTCTTAGAGGTTGAAAGCACAGCTTATCATGTCCCCAAATCATAAAAGCCTCATTTGGAAGAAAAATAAAGCCAAAGATTTTCAATTAAGGCGAGAGCAAAACAAATGAGAATTGTCTCTGTCTTCCTACGCTGCTGCACTTGAAAAGAAAAGTGAGGAGACTGGGCATCTGAACTCTTGATAATATTGGAATTCGCTTGAGGAATTAGCCCGCATAATGGTGAAGGGCCATAGCTCAATGGCAGAGGACATGCTTTGCATGCAGAATACCTTGAGCTCAGTCTCTAACATCTGTGAGCAGGGATGAAAAAGTCTCCTGCCTATCAGCACAGAGAATTCAGAGCTGAAATGAAGATGATCTGCCATTACAGAAGAAAGCAACTTCCTGCCGTATGGATCCATACCAAGGCTGGCTCCATACTATAGAATGGATGCTGTTTGACACCACTTTAACTGCCATGGCTCAATGCTATTGAGCTCTGGTATTTGTGGTTTGGGGAGGCACCAGCACTCTTTGTCAGAGAAGAATTAAAGCCTTGTAAAATTACAATTCCTATGATTCCATAGCATTGAGATATGGCAGTTAAAATGCTGTCAAACTGCATTAATTCAACAGTGTAGTTGCACCCTGAGTTAATTCAGTTTCATCCATTGGCAATTGTTGGTTTCAATATCAGTGTGGATAATCCATTCTAGATTTAAGTCCAAACATTAAAGGAACCATTCAAACTGTGGTGTCTTATCACTCAAGCAAATTCTGCATCTTGGGTAGATCTTTAAAATTCAGAATAAAGTCCTGGGAAGATTCACTTACTGTCATGGAAGCAATCAGTTAGCATTGCCATTGAGATGAGGCAAATTAGCCAAGATTTAATTTAAGTAGCTCATAGAAACATATTAATCCATTAAATCATAAAGGGTTATGTTTGATTATCCTTCTTTCAGTCCCACTATCTTCACAGATATGGTTGGGAGGCACCTGGGTTGGGGTCTTCTCAGTGGCTGCTCCAAGACTTTGGAACTCCTTCCCAATGAAGATTAGAATGATCCTTTCCTTCATGTCCTTCTGCCTGTAGGTGAAGTTTTTTTTTAATCCAGAGAGGGTTTTTTAAAAAAGAACTGATGGCTTTTAAGAAACAATGTGTGTACTGTATTGTTTGAAATTGTACTGTCTAAATTGTTCTTTAAAATCTTTGTACTCCTCACCACAACAAAGTGACAACCCATTGAGGGGGTGTAATGCATATGTAACAGATTGACCTACACTGAAGGGTTGGTGTCTAAAGGGTTGGTTTAAAAGGCAGAATCCAGATCTAGTTTGCTGAAGCTAAGCAGAGCTGTGAGGTGGAGCAATCAGGCAGTCTCTAGGCAGTCTCTAGGAAAGAAGTGCAGCCTGGTTGATTAAATTGAAGGGGAAAGCTCAGTAGCTGGAGATGGGCAGAGCCAGAGACAAAAGGGAAGAAGACAGCAGCCATTTTAAGATCAGTTAGGAACTTGGAGGGAAAGAAGAAGGAGCTAGGAGTCTGAAGAGAAGGAATAGATTTGGGAACTGTTTTGTTATAGGAAAGATACTTCTTTGAGGGATAATAGTTAATAAGCCGCCATAGTGCTTAGAGTGCTGTGAGGAAGAAAGGGAGATTTTAAAAGGTTTTAAAAGATTCCTGTTTGGATTTCTGTGTGTGAATTTTGCTTACAGAAACTTAAGATAGAGAAGTACTATCCTTTGTAACAAGAAAAGCCTGACAAGTTATCTGCAACCATTACACTTACTGACTGTTCAAAATAAATAACATTTTCCTGTTTTATTCCAACTGAAGTCTTTGTGTGGCTTTTAAACATTTCAGTAAAGGAGGTGGCCTATAAAAATAATAAATTGGTGGCAGCAAAGGTAATCTTTAATACATAATTGGAGAAAGCAAAGGCAAAATATAAATAGACAG
Source organism: Anolis apletophallus (assembly GCA_030556195.1). Taxonomy (NCBI): domain Eukaryota; kingdom Metazoa; phylum Chordata; class Lepidosauria; order Squamata; family Anolidae; genus Anolis; species Anolis apletophallus. The sequence continues at coordinate 76,692,178 of JARBWK010000009.1, forward strand.
TGGTCGCTTCCCACTTTCTGGCTTTGTATGAGTGAGGCTGTGTGTGTGCTCTGATTCCCTCATGTCTTCACCTTGGGCCAAGCCTTGTTGTTTGCCTTTTGTCCTCCATCTTGTCCCTAGTGTGACTGAGGAAAATTCTGCCTACAGTCCCTCCATTGGTTGTTATACTTGGTGGCAGTCTGTTATAATTGGTGGCACCTCGTGGGATATCCCAGGTTGTTGGGACACTCTTCGCTATAGCATGTGTGCCAAATTGTATTGATGTGGTTAGAATTTTCAGTCTGTTTTAAAGCTGACGTTTTGTATGGATGTAACTATATTGCAATCATTTTAATTTGTGAGCAGCCTTGAGTCCCAATCATGGGGATGGTGGCATATGATGATGATTCTTTCTCACAACACTTTCATGCATATATTTAGATTTTTAAATTAAATTCCATGGAATATAAGAACTGCTTGATAATTTTTTTGTGGTTGATTCTGATATTATATTTTCTATAGGGCTTTGCCTACAAGATAAGATAGTGGTTTACTAGTTTCCTGAAGGGACAGTACACCCAGGATAATCAAAGTTAAATCATTCATTTAGTAATCATCGGTCCGATGCATGGAATTACAATGGCTGCGTCCATGATGATTACTAAATGAATGATTTAACTTTGATAAACTGGACCAATTGGAATACTATTATAAGTGGATATATATAGACTGTCAGATCCCAATGAAGCCAAATTAAAGGCGAAACGGCAAGGCCTTTTATGGAGACCGTCGACCTGCACCTTTGCAATATACTCCGGATTATAAATAATATTTTTTGAAGACAAATTATACTTGAAACCTTTGGAATTATATTGCAATGTTTATGGTGAAATATACAGATGTTTTTGATTTCTACTATCCACGAATTTCCACTTAAAACATGATTGCATAAATGATGTGGAAATTAAACACAAATTGATTGAAGAAACGTTGGATATTATCATTTCTTCCCCACACATATTTGTTATCTACGGGTTTTCTGGAGAACATCCCACTTTTACCTTTGGACATTTCCGCTACCTTGGCAGCCGCTTCTCCATAAAAGTCAACATTGACACCAAAATACAACACCACCTGAGCTCTACGAGTGCAACATTTTTCTGAATGAAGCACAGAGTGTTTGAGGATCAGGACATCCATAGGGATACCAAGATGCTTGTTTATAAAGCTATTGCCCTCCCAGCCCTTCTATATGCCTGTGAACATGGACTATCCACAGATGTCACATGCAACTCCTGGAACGATTCCATCAGCGTTGCCTCTGAAAAATCCTGCAAATCTCTTAGGAAGACAGGCGGACAAATGTCAGCGTGCTGGAAGAAGCAAAGACCACCAGCATTGAAGCGATGGTCCTCCGCCATCAGCTCCGTTGGACCGGCCACATTGTCTGAATGCCCGATCACCATCTCCCAAAGCAGTTGCTCTACTCCGAACTCAAGAATGAAAAACGCAATGTTGAAAGACAGGAAAAGAGATTTAAAGATGGGCTCAAAGCCAACCTTTAAAACTGTGGCATAGACACCGAGAACTGGGAAGCCCTGGTCCTTGAGCACTCTAGCTGGAGTTCAGCTATAACCAGCAGTGCTATAGAATTTGAAGAAGCACAAATGGAGGTTGAAAGAGAGAAACGTGCGAAGCGGAAGGCACATCAAGCCAACCCTGACCAGAACCACCTCTCACCTGGAAACCGATGCCCTCACTGCAAGAGAGCATGCAGGTCAAGAATAGGACTCCACAGTCACCTATGTACCCACCACCAGTACAATGAACCTGGAAGACAATCTTACTTGAACAACGAGGGATCGCCTAAGTAAGTAATTATAGGATTCTCTGTAGTATTTATTATTTGTATATTCAAGAATAATGTATCTTTCCTATGTTTATTTTTATATGAAAAATAGCTCTTGCTTTAGTGCATTTAATAAGCAAGCAAGATTAAGCTTTCAAGAACTAAAAATGTAAACATCAGCTTCTTTGTGAAAAGGCACATACAAGAGCTAATTTTAATTCAAATTTAAATATTTTATTTCACTTTCAAAGTACTGTATTTTTTTTTAATAAACCATATTTCCCAGTCTTGCTTAAATAGAATCCTAAATGTATTTAGCCACAAATTTTGTTTTATCTCTTCCCTTAGAAGTTTCCTTTGTACTGGTTTGTTTTTGTTTCTGAGTACAAACATGTGAGTTGTTTGGAGCTTTCAATAACAATTGAGATTTTAACAGCTGAGAACAGCATTCTCCAAAGAATAATCAATGGCTGGCTGAAATTCTATGGTGACATTTACTAATTGAACTTCAATTGATGAGAGCTGTTCCTGTTAGGATAAATGTTATCTTTTGGATTTAACGTAAATAATATCAAGTAATCTCATTCAGATGTCTTGTAGATTTGTTATTGGTACTGTCAGTTTATGGGAGTCCATTCATTATCCCTTTGTTAAAACAAATTATCAGTAAGAGAAATTTATCTTGGTGGCAAGAAAATCTTTGCCATTAGATTCTATGCTTACATGCATGTGCATTTGGTTTAAGGAATAACTGGATGGAGGATGTATGACCAGATTATTGCATGCATGACAATAAAATAAGAATGGGGACTTTTATTTATTTATTTATTTCCAACATTTTTACCCCGCTCTTCTCTACCACCGAGGGGGGGACTCAGAGTGGCCTAACAAAAGGCAACAATTCGATGCCAGACACAATAAATACAATATAAAACCAAAACATTTAGCATTAAAATACATTAAAATACAATTAACATTAACATGGATCAGTTTTCTTACACGATCCCACCGCTCTGCCGCCAATATGCGGTGAAGCTACGTTCAAATCAACCGGCTGACAGGGTGGACCCTCTCTTAAAGATCCCACCGCTGCCGCCAATATGTGACCACTCCACTTCTTGACCGGCCTCAGACTGGACAATCTTTCTATGTCCACACTGCTGACCTCCACTCCAAGGAAACCTCAAGTTACCTCAGCAACTTCACGTTTATTGGCAGGGTACTGTCTCACCCTTTCACCATTTAACTGACTGGAGTTTTAAAACTTCTCAGTGACCACTTGACCACGCTGCCACCATTTATCCGGCTGACCACTGACTTTGAGGGCCACCACCAATAAAAGAATCAGGAGAGGTGTTTTCCTTTTAAGATGCAAACAATTTATTTTGACACAAATGGGTACAATCTTGGTTGGTTTCAAACTTCCTTAGAGGCACAACTTTTTCTGTTACATAACACAATGGGGACCTATTATAGGGTTTCCACTAAACCTCTATAAACCCCTGCAACTTTAACTAGGGTCTCTATACCCTTTAACTGGACTGCTCACTAGCAGACCTTAAGACACACACTAACACTGGACCGTTCTCTTTCAGTCCTTAGGACACTCTAAACTAGAACATAACTCCTCCCCTCTCATTTGGCAGTTGGCTTCCCGCTCTTTCCAACTGTAGAATTCAAACCTGAACATTCTACTAGCCTCTAGCCCTGGTTGCCATGGCGACAGCTCTTCTAAGCTTCTGCCATGCCTCCCTTCTGTTTCACCCACAGAAACAAACCATAGAACATTCAAAACAACATACATTTTAACACATGTCACACAACATTTACACACAAATAATCAACATCATTACAACATCATACACATTCACTTAAGTTAAAAACAGTGTTCCGTCCATAACAGGAGCATTGAGCCATATCCATCAACATTGCCATTACAAATCCAATCCAAAGTGCTGCATTGTGCTGATGTGCAAACGCCTGGTCCCACAGCCAAGATTTCACTTTTTTCCTGAATGCCAGGAGGGATGGGGTTGATTGTATGTCGCTTGGAAGCGCGTTTCACAGACGGGGAGCCACCACCGAGAAGGCCCTATCTCTCGTCCCCACCAACCGCGTTTGAGAAGTTGGTGGGAGCGAGAACAGGGCCTCCCCGGATGATCTTAAATTATGAGGTGGGATGTAGAGGCTGATGCATTCAGACAAGTAAGCTGGGCCAGAACTGTATAGAGCTTTAAAGGTCAAAACCAGCACTTTGAATTGAGCTCGGAAGTGGACAGGCAGCCAGGGGAGCTGACACAACAGGGGGGTGGTATGCTCCCTGTATGTAGCTCCGGTTAGTAATCTGGCCGCCGCCAATCGGACTAGTTGCAATTTCCGAACTGTCTTCAAAGGCAGCCCCATGTAGAGTGCGTTGCAGTAATCTATTCAGGATGTGACCAGAGCGTGGACCACCATAGCCAGATCAGACTTCCCAAGGTACGGGCACAGCTGGTGCATGAGTCTTAACTGTGCAAAAGCTCTCCTGGCCACCGCCGAGACCTGGGGTTCCAGGCTCAGCGATGAATCCAGGATCACTCCCAAGCTGCGAACCTGCGTCTTCAGGGGGAGTGTAACCCCATCCAACACAGGCTGTAACCCTATGCCTTGTTTGGCCTTTCGACTGACCAGGAGGACCTCTGTCTTGTCTGGATTAAGTTTCAATTTGCTAGCCCTCATCCAGTCGTACACAGCAGCCAAGCACCGGTTCAAAGTCTGGACAGCCTTCTTAGTGACAGTTGGGAAGGAGTGACAGATCTGGACATCATCTGCATACAGATAACACCTTACTCCGAAACTCCAAATGATCTCTCCCAGCGATTTCATGTAGATGTTAAATAACATCGGGGACAGTACTGAACACTGAGGGACTCCACAAGACAAAAGTTGCGGAGCCGAACAGGTGTCACCCAGTAACACCTTCTGGGTATGACCCTCCAGGAAGGATTGGAGCCACTGCAAAGCAGTACCCCCAAGCCCTATTTCTGTGAGGCGACCCAGAAGGATACCGTGGTCAACGGTATTGAAAGCCGCAGAGAGGTCCAGCAGAACCAACAGGGGCACAGTCCCCCTGTCGAGTTCCCGGCGTAGCTTTAGGCCGGGACATGGTACTGAAACAGCCTTGGTCGCCTTGGTAGATGACCAAGGCGACCAAGGCTGTTTCAGTACCATGTCCCGGCCTAAAGCCAGACTGTGCCGGATCAAGATAATCAGTGTCTACCAAGAACCCCTGGAGTTGCAAATCTGATCTATGCAAATGACAGTTTGTACGGTCCTCATCTTGTTGGTTCAGAGTGACATTTATAGAAAATTCATTTCCTATAACATACCTGTCAAGTGCTGATTTGGGTATTTCACCACAAGCAAATTGCAGGCTGATTCGATGTCTTGTACACTGTCTAATTAAAAAGTTAAGAAATAGGTTGTCTTTGACAGATGCAAAAGTAATGGAATGTCGCAATTCATTTAGAAATAATAGAGAAAGATAAAGACAATATTTTCTAGATGACAGAGTTATGGAGATTCAAGAAAGACGTTGCTAAATTTTTGCAACAAGAAATATTCAATAATAGAGAGGGATATCCTATTGGTTACCCTCGACCTGAGTACTGTATTCCTATTCAATCAATTGCTGAACTGAATAATCACCATATAGGTAATTCCCATTGATTGAATAGGTCCACTCTAATCAAGACTGACAAGGGGGTTTCTAGATTCTAAATCAAGATGAGGTTCAGCGAAGACAAGCTATAAAGGAGCAAGCAAGCTGGTTTAATTTTCTTTTTGGAATCAGAAATATACATCAATTCAGATTGAATCCTAAAAGCAACTATCATTCAGTCCACTTTCGTTGTAAGTAAAACAATTTGTTAATGTTGCAATATGGTAATTTTGTAGGAATGCACATCTATGTAGCTTATTTGCCATTTGTAGTTACATTTTTATTCTTAATAGAATATAATAGTCTTGATAAAATAAGCTCTCCTTAATTTTTGATGATTAGTATATTAGCCACCTGTGATCTAAAAGACTTTTGCACGCCTTATAAAACATGGCTGTTTGAGAGGGTGTTCGGCTGAGAACTGTTATACTGTTAATTGCTTTTAGATGTTTTTAGATGCTAATTGTTTTTAGATGTTTTTAGATGTTAGATACTTTAGATGTTTTAGATGTTTCAGGTATTTTAGCTGTGTATTTTACTGTAAATTGCCCAGAGCTATTTGGGATGGGTGATTAATAAATCCCCAAATAAATAAATAAATAAAAATCACACAACATTATTTTCTATGTTGTGATATGTGTACAAATACGTTTGGTGGGGACAAGGGACAGGGTCTTCTCGGTGGTGGCCCCTCGCTTGTGGAACCCGCTCCTCAGTGAAATTAGATCAACATCTTTCCTCCTTTCCTTTAGGATAAAGGTAAAGACGTGGCTCTGGGACCAGGCATTTGGTTAAATACTGGGGAGAAGGCGGACAATAATGATGACAAGGTTAAAGAAATGGACTGTGAATTGGCTTGGACAACTTATGAATGTGGAACTTGGACTATGTGTTTAGTTGTGGATATTCAATTGGTTTTAATCTATTGCAATGTATTTAAGATGTATTGTTCTTTGTATTGATTGTTTATTTGGCATCAAATTGTTGCCTTTTGTTAGCCGCCCTGAGAAGGGCGGGTTATATATGATTGAAATAAATAAATAAATATATCAGGTATTAGGATTTTGGGGAGTTGGGGGCCGGTGCATCTGGGAATCAATGGGTTGGGAGGCACTGCCTTAGGATCATGACAGGGGAAGGGAGAGGCCCTAGTAGGGTGCTTAAAAGATTGGTACAATGTGTTATTTGTGTATGGGGTTATTATGGTTTAGTATGTTTAATGGTTTTAAATGGTATTTATATGCTTAATTGTTTCTAGTGGTTTTATGTTACGTTTTGTATGGTTTATATAATGAGGCAATGAGTTTTTGCCTAGATGTATGTTGTATGCCACTCTGAGTCCTCTGAGGGGTGAGAAGAGCAGGATAGAAATGAAGTAAATAAATAAATACATTTTCTTTACTTCCTTCCAAGTTTTTCTGACTTGCATATTTTTGTGTAATTGAAACACAGATTAATTACAATTAAATGCGGTTTCCTAGATCTCTCTCTCTCTCTCTCTCTCTCTATATATATATATCTATATATCTATATCTATATCTATATCTATATCTATATCTATATCTATCTATATATATATATATAACACCTCTCAATTGGCACCCCCTTGCAGTGGAGGAGAGGCTTGCGTACCCTAATGAAGTTGTGAGTTATGCTGGCGGTGGCATAATAGTCACCGGTAGGGCCTCCCATACCAGACAGGTCACAACCGAAGGGTCTGACAAATAGCGTCAATGGGCAGGATGGGCTCTCTAGCCTTTGGCAACCATCCTAAGAGAAGGAAAACTCTAATTTCAAACCCGGGCAGATAGTCTTCATCTAACCCTGTAAGGTCAACCATCTAAGAGAAGGAAACTCTAATCAAACCTACGATCTGAGGACCTCGCTGCCACCGTCCAAGCTTGCTAGGCCCCGGCAAATGAACCTTTGGTTTAAAGGGTGAGGCCAGTTCTGTGCACACTGCGCTCCACCAGAAAAATCCATTGCACAGGCTCGCAGGACACACCCAACTTCCGATTTCTATCTCAGATTGGCCTTTTTAGTCATCAACGCGCTTGTAAAAAGCGTGGGGTGAGTCCTTCCTAAGAATCTTCATTCACGAAGTAATGCCGAGAGATATTTATAACATTTCAGTATATTTTCCAAAATATTGGTGTTTGTAAAGGTTAATGAACAGACTATTATGGATAGTCTTGAGCAACAAGAGTTTTCTTGAGTAGAATAGATGTTCAAAAAGGAGTGGACCTTTTTTTGTTGTAACTACTGATGAACTACCGATAAAACAATGGCCTAAAACCAATTCCGTTTAGACAGAGTGCAGATGGTTTGACAAACCCTATTTCCATGCTCTTCAGAAACTCTTTCTGGTATGTTTCTCAGACCACCAAAATGGGTTTTGGAATCCTATAATAGATTACTGTGGGACCTGGAGATTGCGTCCTCTCAGGCCCTTTCCACACAGCTAAATAAAACCCCATATTTTCTGCTTTGAACTTGAATCCATGGCAGTGTGGACTCAGATAACTCAAAGCAGATATTGTGGGATTTTCTACCTTGACATTCTGGAAAGGCCTTTAGTTCTGCTGGATTCTGCTCTTTTTCCAGGTTCCAGCAAGTCATGGATCTTGTGTTAGATCTTAGTTATACACTTTACCTGAGCACACTAAGTTTGCAATTAAGACTAATCCAAATGCTGATCCGTTTTCTTGCAGCTTTTGATGCCAACTCCTAGTACAAACATTGCAACTTGTACATAGGTCAGAAAAGGTTCCAACTGCTTTACAATTTTTTTTACCATGATTATGTCAACTACATTTGCAGCATATGTTTTTATGAACACTGAAGTGCAATACAACGTTTTATTATCTCTGGAAATGGTCCAAGATTATCATAATATAGCTTGCTCAGACACTATTAAAAAGAAAAATAAGTGCTCTGCGCAGAACAGACTGGTCCCCCTTCAGGGCCTACTTACAGAGCCGGGACTCAGAGAGACATAGCTAGATCTTCGGACATGGACGCAAGCTACTTCAGGCCCAGACAGGAGGCAAAGGACCTCCCACTTCTTTGCCCCCTCTACCCCCTCCGCGATGCGGAAAGACACATGGATGCAGGCCCTCTGTCCCCTCCCAATTGAAACAGCAAGGACAATACAACGATATCGGAAGCCTGACAAATCCCCTCTTCCCCCCCGATGTTTACCTCCTCCCTTCTGATCCCTCTCCCAAACTCATCCCCGACCAACCTCCTCTCCCTCGTCTTTTCTTCCCTCACTCCCTCCCCCACAGCCCACCCCCCCCCTCCGCCTCTCCTCCCAAGGTCTCTTTCTACCTTCCTACTGTCCTATACCTCAATTTGTTCCACCTCTTTTATTGTTATGGAAAAAACCCAATAAATATATTTGAAAAAAAAAGAAAAGAAAAATAAGTGCTTACAAATATATATTGGAGGCAAATAGAGAACAGATGTAAAAACCAATCTAACAGTTCTAAGAAAGTAGGTGGACATATGACGCAAACCAAAATGATGCAACATACCTGATAGAAAAAACCCCTCTAAATTTGCAACAAATACCTGTAAATAATGTTGCAACTTTATAACAACATTTGTCACACTTACTGATGAAAACTAAGGATTTGTGAAAATGAATGCTGATAGTTTTGTGTCATCAGCATTTACACTTTTGAGCCAATAGAATAAAATATCTGTGAATGTCATTGCTTTAATAAATTGCAATATCTATGGATTGGCACAGAAAATAATTTGGAGAAATTATGTCTTTTTATGTGCTTATTAGCACAACTAATTAATTACTAATGCATTTTGAACGATGCAAAAGTAATTTAGTTGTAGTTCCAATACAAGGCTGCGTGATTTCTTCCCTTTAATATATCTTTGAATTTTCTTAATTAGAACTGGGGTTGTCTGAAAATGTAATTTTAGTGAAAGTTTTTGAATAATTTACCAAAATTATCATGTTTCTTCATGTTTTGGAGAGGAAAACTTGACATTTTGCTTTTTTATCTAGTGCACAGGTGCAATTTTGCTACTCATCCTCTCCCCCTCCCCTCTCTCTGAAGACAACTGTCTGCTTTTTCCATACTGGGAGAAATGAGCTAATCAGGCATTCTATTAATGACAATCCCTATGGTCTGAAGTGTGAGATAATGAAGTTGATGGATGTTACCATCTCTAATTAGAACTGAGTTGTTCAGCTACTACAAATGATGTTGGGCTACAAGTCCCATATCTCAGGCTGTGTCGGCTGCAGTTGGTGGGAATTGGAGTCCAACAACATTTGAAGGGACATAGATTCTTCATATCTGATCTACTATTTAGTGAAGACTCCTCATCTCTGATGTTTTCAAAAGCATTATAATAATGCATTGGATTGCTCCCTTATCCAGTGTTTCTATGCAGAATATAAACCTTTCATCAGAAATGGATGTGAAGGAGTACATCAGAACCAGAGCAGTCACATCCGTTTGAATACTGATTGTCTCAATTTTAGAAAAATGTTCACTATTACATATTTTTACTTGCATGTATTCAGACAAATAGTTACCTTTTAAAAATCAAAACTAATTCAAAGTTGGTCTCATGTTTTAATGGTCCCCTTTATAACCTTAACCTCTCCTGGGCCCATTAGACACATATCTCATAAAATCATATAAATGAAAGATAGAATTTACCAGAATACTGGGGCTTATGCAGCAGGTGGCACAATAGGTTAAACTGTTAAACTGTTGAATCTGCTGATCTAACTGTTGGCAGTTCAAAGCCATGGGTTGAGATGTCTATAAATTGTTCTTATTAATTTCCTGTCTCTTGGAGTGGGATACTGAAACCGAGCAGGTCAAACATAATATGGTAAAATGGGCACAGGATCTGGGGCACCCAATCATGCTAAATGACTGGGAAGAAAATTGGAAAAGGAAGACTAAATATGCAGGTGACACTATAATTACGGAGAACTGGCTCAAACTTTATTTTCGTTGGTACCTCACTCCTAGTAAACTCGCGAAGTTCAACAAAGGCCTAGACAACAACTGCTGGAGATGTAAGGGCCAGATTGGTTCCTTCATCCACTGTTGGTGGAAATGTAGAAAAATAAAAAAATTCTGGAAATCTATCCACCAACATATAAGGAAAATGCTAGACCTCGATTTAGAAATGAAACCGGAATATTATTTATTAAACTTAACAGGCCAGAAAATGGACAGGAACAAAGATAAGTTATTCTTCTATTTGACAACAGTGGCGAGGCAAAGAACTGGAAAGCAAAGGAATCTCTACTAGAGACAGATTGGATACTGAAAATAAGGGACTTTATGGATATTGACTATTTAAAGTCAAAACTGAATGATAACAGGCAGAAAAACCCAATAGATTGGAATCCTGTAAAAGACTATATAAAAAATTTCAAAGGCTAAGAAGCCCAAAAGAAAATTAGAAGCAAGACGGGATGACCCTACATTACCGGGGAAGGATGTATCAAGATCTTAGGAATCCCCCGTGGACTGGATCGGAAGATGAAGGACGACCTTCTTCTTCTACGTCGTCCCCCCCCCCAACTCATCTCTAATCTTATTCTCTTCACTTCTATCTACCACTCCCCCCCTTCTTTCCTTCCCCTACTCTATTTCCCGCTTTCTGTCCCCTCACCTCTTCCCCTTCCCCCTTTCCCCCCAAATTTCTTTTTTTCTTATCTCTTCTTCTTTCCCCCTGACTAAATTTATCTCTAACCCTATATTTTAATGTATCATCTTTGAAAAACCAATAAACAAATATTTAAAAAAGCCATGGGTTGAGATGAGCTCCTGATGTTAGCCCTAGCTCCTGCCAACCTAGCAGTTCAAACACATGCAAATGTGAGATCAATAAGTTCCACTTCGGCAGGAAGGCAATAAATGATCCCATGCAGTCATGTTGGCAATGCGCCCAGGAGGTGTCTACAGACAACAGGCTCCTCAGCTTGGAAATGGAAAAAGAGCACCCCATCATGGCCAGAGTTGAGCACTGCCTCCAGAAGCTGGAAATGAAAGGAAAAGCCTTTACCTTTTTCTGTGTATTTTTGTATCATTATTATTTCACTGTATCATTATTATTTCATTAAAGGCATTGAATATTTGCCTATCTGTGTATGTTGTAATCTTCACGGAGTCTCCTCGGGGAGATAGAGCAGAATATAAATAAAGTGTATTATTATTAGTGTATTATTACTATTTAATGATTAATGTATGGTGTTACTAAAGACAAAACTCTAGCATATGTAAGTGAAAGAGGCACATTAAAACATTGTTAAAGGCAAAAGAAGATACATAAACCATTCAGCATTTAGAAATAACAGAGAGAAATAGAACATGGGAGCTTCTTTATTTTCACATCTATAGACAGAATGTGCTGGATTAGTGAGTCTAAGAGAGAGTGTACTGTGTATGAAAGTGTGAATTGCTGTGCTAAGAGAAGAAGGTGAAGAGGAGGTGTGTGGGAGGACTACTTTCATTGTGACTTGAAAATGTGACATGAGGGACAGAGGTCTCTTGAACAATACAGAATTGGTTGAGCAAAAGAAGAATCACTGAGCTTTTCTGAGGGATCTTGGAGAAACATAGCTTGTTCGGAGAATATTTCATTCTGAATAATGATCATTCTGGAATTACTAATTCATTTACTTCAAAAATTGAATTGTGTTAACAATTTTACACGGGAAAAAGATTTTGTAAAATACTCATCTATAACATTGAAGAAAAAGTTTGGAGACAGAGGGGGGGTGTGTGTGTGTGACTATTTTAAGCTATGAGTCCTGCATTGAAATTCTTTGAGAGAGTGTGGTCCTTGATCTCAAAGAGGTTTCCCACCCTTTGGAGTAAATCATGACAAAGTATTACATTTTAAATTTATTATAAGAGCATTTTTCTAAATCAGAGTATATCTTGATCTCTAAAGATAATACCAAGGAATTTCAGCACCATGGCCAGCTCCATAATTCCAGTCAAAAGATGCCTCATTGCAAAAACACAATTTTAAAAGGCCACATTCGGAGACTTGAAGGTAGGTGGGGGACACATGCTGAACCTCTGACATTCAGCGTCTCCGAAGCATATTCTCCATGGGCTGAGAATCTTAATTACCTATGCAGGTAGTATTCCCAGCCAATCTGGAGTATTTCCTTGAAGTCTGCCCTCCCACAGAGATTTGTAATTAATATACAGCAGTCTAGGGAAATTTTTAAGAGTTATCCAATTTAGACTCAAACTTTAGGATATTGCACACACCTGTCTCTTTTTATCATAATCCACCTTGGTTGCTACTAGAAGCCTGCCCATCTGGTTGATAGGAAATCTTGCTTGATGAAAGAAATGATGTAGAATGGGTGCGATCCTGGTCAAATAATTTACATGAAGCCAGTATATGTCAGACCAGCTTTGCGGTACAGTACATTTTGGTTCAAGCAAAATGTAGTGTTACAAAACTAGCATGGTTATCTAATATTGGTATATATCAGAATTCACCTGGGGGAAATCTTATGTGATATATGCTCACATATATATTTCATAGAATCATGGAGCTGGAAAATAGCTCAAGGGCCATCCACTCCAACTCCTTGTAATGAACTAACTAACGAACTTTATTTCTTATGAGTCGCCCTCCACCAAAGGTGCTCTGGGTGACTTACACAATTAAAATAAACAGGTTACATTGTTACTTAACAATCATAGGCTCTTCTGAAAAGCCATGTCTTAAGTGTCCCTAAAAATGTATGTAGATCAGGAGTGGCTCTTTGGTCTGGCGGTAGGGAGTTCCACAAGATTGGGGCTACAATGGAGAAGGATCTCTGTCTTGTGGACTCCAAAGGAACCTCTCTAGGGCCAGGGACATAGATAATATTCTCATGAGATGACCATGGCAGTCTCTGTGGTGGAGTGGCATTAAACAGTCTCTTAGATATGGAGGACCCTGACCTCGAAAGGCCTTGAATGCTAGGACCAGGGTCTTATAGAGGACTCTGTGTTCAACCAGCAGCCAATGCAAGCGCTGCAGAGACAGCGTTATATGGCACCTCATTGATGTTTTTGTGAGGAGTCTAGCAGCTGCATTTTGCACAATTCGGATCTTGCGAATTGCTGCTCGAGGTAAGCGCACATACAAAGCATTGAAGTAATATATAATCAAAGCATTGCTGACAGATGGCCATCCAACATTTGTTTCAAAACCTGTGATGAAAGAGGGTCATCAGATTCCAAGGCATCATATTCCACTGTAAAACAGCTCTTACCATTGGATGGAATCTCCATTGCTCCACGTCCTAGTCTAATATAATTAAAATTGCAAACTCATTAAATATTTTTAAACTTGTACTTAAAATAAAATCAGAGTCTCTATCACAAATCCTATTAAAACAAGCAAACAAAAAGTTTGGTGCAAGAGTTATACAAAAAGACACCTATGCTTTATACATGCAAAGCTAATTATTATTTCCTTTAAATATATGTCTAGTAGTTAAGGGCACACACAGGGTACAGGATTACTTCCCTTGTTTTTAGCTCACTTTTAGTGGTTAATAAGTACATAGTCTTGATTATTTTTAGAGAAACCCCTGGCAATGTAGAACTGGCAGTGAAAGCAATAAAAAGTAATTTTAAAATTGAGGCATCTTAATAACTGTGAGCTGCTCTCAATGGGAGGGACTAAACACAATAATGCTTCTTTTTTACTTTCACTAAGTTGTTTTGAGAATCATAAAGTATATTCAGTTTCAAGTTTCCAATGCTTAATGCCAGCCCAAATATTAACAGTCTATAGAATTTTACTTCTTGTTTGGAAACATTCATGATAATGTGTCTTAGGAAAGGGTAGAACTGTGATCCTTTAAGTATATGTTTGCCAAGTTATCTAGCTAAGCCCAGAAATATATGTGCAGAAGGCTTACAGTTAACTAGCACCTGTGGGTATAGGTAGATGCTCGATAAATGTAGCTTTTGGTTACTTGGGGGTTACTATTTAAAAATAGCCCTGATATTATACCAAATATACCAAATACTATACTATACTATGAATGCTGTATTGACTTGATATTACTATTGAAATACAGTAATGAAAAGCAAATTAAATAAAGACAAAATGAACTTAGTTGCATTATTTACTGCTTTGCTGTATGACAAAAACAGCTTTTGATATTTAAAGCATCATTTCTTTGCTTTTTTGCCATTTGTGTGACAGTTTCAGATGCTTGAGTTCTGGTTAAATGAGAGTCTACTGTATCTCATGTGAAACATACTTAGAAATACAGTTCATACCAACCTGGTATCTTGAAAGTTAGTGTAGGGGTGTAAAAATTGCATTATTTTAGACTTGTACAGAAGAGTGAATAATTTCAAAAGTACATTTACCTCATGGGTGGCTTTACAAGAGTTTTATGCATTTTTCTTTTGCAAAAAAATTGTTTGTACTACTTTAAGTATTTTCCCCCTACAAAACATTTTTGTCACAATTCTTCCAACGTTTTTGTGGAAAACATAATTTGTGGGCAATATGTTGTTCAAAACATAGGGTGGAAACCTGTTAGTACCATACATCAGTGTCACTTCTTCTGCATAGCCAGTTGAACTTTTTTGTCTGTTGTTCAATGAAAGAGCATATTCAATTAATGGCTGCATAAGCCATGTAACAATTTCACATGGGCCAACATCTTATAGTCCAGGGCTGTCCAACTTCTACCGGACCGGGGGCCTGAGTTCCGGTCAGTGATCACCTGGGGGGCCTAAGGGTCTGCCTCCGCCCCCGGCTCCACCCCGCTCCACCCCTCCCCCTCCCCTGGCTCCGCCCCCTCTCTGGCTCCGCCCCTCCCCCTCCCCTGGCTCCGCCCCCTCCCCGGGCTCCAATTCCATATATTTAATATTAACATAAGGGGGAGGGAGGGAATGCCACACATGGGGGCATAAATAAACAATTCCATATATTTAATATTAACATAAGGGGGGAGGGAGGGAATGAAACACATGGGGGGCATAATTAAACAATTCCATATATTTAATATTAACATAAGGGGAGAGGGAGGGAATGCCACGCATGGGGGGCATAAATAAACAATTCCATATATTTAATATTTACATAAAGGGGAGGGAGGGAATGGAACACATGGGGGGCATAATTAAACAATTCCATATATTTAATATTAACATAAGGGGGAGGGAGGGAGGACGAAAGGGTGGATGGATGGATGGATGGTTGGGTGGGTGGGTGGAAGGAAGGAAGGAAGAAAGGAAGGAAGGAAGGAAGGAAGGTGAAAGAGAGAGGGGCAAGGAGGGAGGGAGAACAGTTGAAAGGAAGGACGAAAGGGTGGGTGGGTGGAAGGAAGGAAAGAAGGTGAAAGAGAGGGAGGGAGGAAAGAAGGAAAGAGTGGAAGGAGTAGAGAGAGAGAGAGGGAAGGGGGAGGAAAGAAGGCCGGGCGATGGAGGCGAGTGCGCTGAGGGCCTGAGCGCCTCCGAGACGGAGCATCAGAAATCCTGAGGAGGAGGAAGTGAGCGAGAGGAGAAAGATAGAGAGGGAAGGGGCAGGGAAGAAAGAAGGATGAAAGGGTGGAATGGAAGGAGGGAGGGAGAAGAAATGTGGCTCACCTTAACGCTGAATGCTTCCTTGCAATAACTCCCCTCCCTGGGAAGGGAGGGAGGATGAGAAGGAGGTAGGAGCTTCCGAGGGAGAAAGCCATGTGGCCGGGTCGCTCTTCCTGTTTGCTGCCAAGGAGGCGGGGCCCGAGAGACATCACTCCCTCCCATTGGCCCCCTCCCTCAGGAGAAGATGAGGGTGCCAATATAAAGCCAAGGGGCAGGACCAAAAATAATAATAAAAATAATATTTTTATTGAAAAAATTGTTTTAAAATATTTTTAAAAATATATTATTTATTGCAGGAGGGTAAGGGGCCATAGCCAAGGGGCTAGGGGGGCGTGTACGGCCCCTGGGCTGCCTGTTGGACAGGCCTGTTATAGTCAATCCCAACTAGAGTAGGAATACCTGAATCAAGTGGATTTATTTATGTATTGATTCAATAGATTTACTCTGGTTGGGACTAAACAGCAAGAATCTAGTCATGCAATTGTGCATTATTCCATAGGTACTAAATTATTTGTCAGCGCTTTCCACATACTACCATGTAACTACATGGGTATACAATTATACTATACAAGCACAGTATAAGATCTTAGACTACATGCTTTTAACAAATGATTAAAAATCAGAAGTTCTGATTTAAAAAAAAATCTTAAAGTGATCCTTTATTCAATGGGCGTTTTGTGCTTAGTTATTCTTTATCATTAAGGATGAGGAGCCTTGCAAGTATTCTTAATCACTTTAATCAGAAAGGTGAAAGGTAGTTGTTTTATATACATCTTTTTATCTGCTCTAGCTAAGGAAGAACAACCATATTTTGCACTATGGAAGCTATTCAAGATCTAGTCTCTAGTACTCTGAGCAAAGATATTTTGCTTCTAACTAGGCATAAGTATGTAACAAGAGTTTATTCTGGTACCTGTGGTTATTATAGTCTCAAATTCACAACAAATGATAAACTAGGGAGGACAAATAAACACATTGCTTTCACAATTCTCCTATAGTTGGCAGAAATTTGATTAGTTCTCAAATTAATGTAATGCAGTGGTTGTTGGTAAGGTTGTGAAACATTTGTCTATGCAAATGTGCCACTGGTACCTTCTGTATGTGATCTGGTGGGACCATATCATGATATTGTTGAGCGGAAATTGGGTTCCAGGATCACAATGTCAGATGGTGCCCCATTTTCTAGGTCTGGGACATACTCTGATGCAATAATCGGAGCTGAGTTGGGCTAGTGTTTGGACTGGAAACACATAGGAATGACATCCACACTACCTTAAATTACACTATAAAATAGAGGTAGGATATACCTTGAATGTCTGTGATTTAATTGATGTGGGCAATTCCTTCAGAAAGCTAGTGTAGTACAGTAGTTTGAGTGCTGGACTACGGCTTCAAGGCCCAGGGCTTGAACCCCTACTTGACCACATAAACACACTAGGTGTCCTTGAGCAACTCACATTCTCCTAGCTGAAGAGAAAGGCAAAGACAACATTCCCATGAACAAATGTTGCTGAGTAAACCCAATTAAGGATTGTCATAAGTCAGAAAAGACAACAACAAGTCCCTTCACTGATGCAGATTGGAATTATTATATGCCTTCATACTATTTATAATTGCTTTATCAGCTGCAACCTGCTGAGTAATCTTTTGCTGACGAGTCACTCATTACTTTGCTAGGTTGACCCTCAGATCACAGAAACAAAGCACACCTCTGGGATCATACTTAAAGCCTTACCAGATTATTGGCACAACTTATCAAAACCTGCCACAATGTGATGGTGAAATAAGATATTGTGGAGGTGAGATAGAAATAGAATAAATAGATATCCAGTGTACCTTATAATTAGTCCCCAAACATGTCTTGTTTCTGAAAGAGCCAAAGAATTTAGCAATGAAATTGGACAGCATCTTTATTGCTTACACAAGGACAGACCTATAAAATATACTATCAAATATGCAATTGATAATTATTCCTTAAATAGGTACTAATTTATTCTTAGATCACATCATTTTTAATAAAACTGATATTATTCTGTCATTTACATAACTATCAAGGAGATATAAGAACACGTTTCCATTGGGATTTCCAATCAAATAGAATATTTCTTCTATAATAGAGAATCATGCTTCAGGCTTAAGGACAATATTTACCACAGTGAGAAAGACCTTCACACTTATTTTTGCTGGCTGACCCACAAGGTGGCACTAAAGAGAAAAGTGACAATTTTCCTAATGGAAAGTAAAAAGCAAATGCAGAATGCTATACATAGGAAGGAACAATATTATTTTAATTTGAGGTAACATTATTTTATTGTAAGTTACTTTACATTTTGTGGCACTCTTTTAAGATAAATACATTGCAAGATAATTGAATTTTATTTCTTTAGCTGTTTACTTGCTAAAGTAAATGAATACGGGTTGAATTGTAAACTATTACAAATCTGCTATTTCGGAATCATAGTCTTTTTATGACCAGACTGAAGCTCATAATTGTTTCGTACTACAAAATGAATATACAAAGTAAAAAAACAAAAACAAATAAAGAACCACTTGCTATAGTTGTAGCGGTGGTGCTATTATTATTATTGTTCTGGTTCTTGTTATTAATCTGCATTTATATCCCAGCTTTTTTCCAAACCTGCGACCTAAGATGCCTTATAAAACTAAAAGACTACAGCTAAAAACTGACAAAAGTGAAAGTTAAACAAAGATTCAGCCGCAAAAATTGGAAGATATTGAAATTTTCTTTTTAAAAAGTGCAATAAAGCTCAACATATTGGGCTAGTGAGTGGTGGTGGTGGTGAGAAGAATGATAGCACTTTCACAAGGTTTTATAAAACAATGAATAGAAATAATGAGCAGCAGCTCATATTACAGTGCCAACATAGTAAAATCCATACATTTTAAACTGAAAGGAGGAAATGTGGTTAATTCATTTCTTCAGTAATGTGTAGAAATCAACAGCGAGATGTAACCAAGGGCAAAATTATAACATTTATCACGATATTAGTTATTTAGAAGTCTCTTAAATTAATAACGAGACTGTAATTTAGGAATGCAAGCATTCAAATGGTGGGAAAGAGGCGAATCATTAGCTGTCCTACCACAGGAATAATGATTTGTTGTTTATTCATTCAGTCGCTTCCGACTCTTTGTGACCTCATGGACCAGCCCACGCCAGAGCTCCCTGTTGACCGTGGCCACCCCCAGCTCCTTCAAAGTCAATACCAGTCACAAAATATGGGATGAATTAAGGGCAAGTGTCTTAATTATTACCTAAGAGTGGGGAGCAACATTGTGTGGGAGCACATGGAGCAGTCAGTCTCCCCAGAACAAACCTCCCAACCACGCCTGGATGGAACACTGTAGCTCCTGAGAGGAATCCCTTAGACTCAGGGTTGTTCCCTGGCCAGCTACAAACTGGAAAGTTGACCAAAGGGTGTAAACCTCAAAGCCCTGAGGCTCCTGGTGAGGGCAAAGTCCCAGTCTGAAGGTCATGAAATTTGTACCCAACCCCAAGATCACATAATATACAGGGGTAGTTCGAAATTCCCATCCTTCACCAGAGATGTGCCAGAAAGCACTCACCAACTCCTATCTTCCCCCAATACCTTCCAGGAAGCTCTATTTATGGAACCATCTTATGCCAATTTCCACATCCTCTGTGACAGTAATAGGGTGGGTGAAAACACCCTTGATTTTGGAGTGGGGAGGAATCCTACTGAAGTGACCTGAAGACTTACACTGTGAAAGGAGGCAAGGGGATGGGTCAACGATATCTGAAAAGGAGGAGGAAGGGAGCAGAGCTGCCTTCAGTAGCCCATTCAAGACCTACCCTCTCTCTCCACTGCCCTGGCATGTGATGCCAGGAGAAGCTAATGCTGGCTTCCCCTGTGGAGGCCAGCAAACCAAGATCACCTCACCACTGTTGCACCAAGGTGGGGGAGATCACATTTCAGTGAAAGTCATCTGGACAATTTTAAGTACCTCTAGCCTGATTCTGTGGCTCAGTCCTATTGAGTTGCATTTAGATGCAAGACTGGAGAGCAGTCACTAATTCTGGTGTGAAATTTAAGGACATGTTTGCCTCTTCCACTGAAATAACTGTGATTTAAATATGCTTGACTTTGCACAGATTGTAATGTTGAGAAATTCATTTTTTTTCAAATGTGATAGCAACCCTCACCCACATCCTCAGAAACAGATACATGTAAGCTATCCTAAACAATCTGGCTTACATAGAAATTCCCTAAAATTGTGTGACACTAAATAAGGAAAGCAGTGATCAGATGGGCAGCAACTATCATTGAATCCCATGTTACATCACAAACCGATACTGTGAGCCAGCTCAGGGCAGCAAGCTGGCACAATATGCTCCAAAAACCTGGAGACAGCCTTAGGCATACTTATGACATGGCTTGACCCAGTTTGCTGGGACATTGATGCATATCTGAAGAGCTGCTGTGCTAAAGATTACCTCTTTCCCCTATATTGACTTGGAAAGTAAAGACTGAGAAGTAGGACATGGTGTTGTTGTTGTTGTGAGATGAAATACTATATCCTTTCTAATGTGTGCTTTTCAAAATCAAGATGGTACAGATGTATTTAATAATAAATAGGACTCTGGTGGTTTAATATGTCCTAGCAGAAAAATGTGTGGGTATCTTCATACTGTCTGCCAATTCATGGTGATTCCATGGAATTTATAGGATTTTCTTAACTAAGAAAGATGCTTTTGCCAGTGGCTTCCTCTGCAATATAGCCTATAGCACTTGATATTCATTGATGGTCTCCCATCTAAGTAGTAATCATGGCAGACTCTGCTTAGCATCCAAAACCAGTCAGGGTCTGGTGCATTTAGGGTGTTAGGCAGGCATTACTCCACTACAGTTGGCACAAATGGGTTAAGCTGCTTGATTTCCATGTCAAACTTTATTCCAACCTATTACGACCATGAAATCAGTGAAACCACTATATATTTGAGGACTGAAACTGTAAAGAGATTGTTATTATTCATCTAACATGTCAGTCCTATGGATCAGTTTCATACTCTTCACCCTTCCGTAGATTAATCCTTCAATGCCATATGTTATATTTTCACAGGAAATTCTCTTTGCAGAACATAGAAAGCTAAATAGACTCTGCCACTCTTCACTCAAGTGACGAACCACAGATGAAAAGAGCTATCACGTTATTTCATCACAATATTGGCTAAGATCCAAAGGGGTACTTCTGCTGAAGGAATTACTTCTGTCATCATAATCAGGAATGGGTGATATCCCTACAATGAAGTCACTCACACCCCATACCCCCTCCCAGATATGGTCTGGAGGAAACCACTCTCAGAGTAGTTTTCAGGAGACACAGATGAGTAAGGAAGGCATGGAAATAGAAGGTTTGTTTATGCTGATGGGTGACCACCAACATAATGTGAGATGTAAACTACTGTGTCTAGCCGCTGAAAGAGATTGGACAGTTAAATGAGATGTCAGTATTAAAATACAATTAAAGATAAATTTTAACCTATGAACCAAAACTTATATTATATTAGTACAAGTGATTGTAATTGTTTTAAGCTTTGGCCCAGATATATACTGTATGTATATGTATAGGTGTGTAGGAGTGTGTATATATATGTGTGTGTGCGTGTATGTATATATATGTGTGTGTGTGTATATATATCATTATATATATATATATGTTTTGTATATGTATTTTATCTGTGTTGTACCCCATCTCGAGCTGTGAGAAGAGGTGACTAACACTTATTATTATTAATTATTATTTTTATTTTTACCACCACCACCTGCAGCTTGGGAAAAAACCCAGTTATGGTCTAAGATTTTTATACCTAGATCTTCATAGCAATTTATTTATTTATCGTGTCAAAAGTGAATAGAGGGTACAGTTATAATGCATAAAAATGCAAACTAAGTTAAAAACTTGGCATTATACTAAATTTCATTTGACCAGAAGCTGGCCACTTGGAGTGCCTCTGGTGTCACTGTGAGAAGGTACTCAATTGTGCATATGGTGGAGATTGCATTGTAGTAGGTGTTCTCTTCTCTTCTCTGAAATCACATGTCGTGGACTCTACTTTGTAGCCCCATTTCTTACGATTGGCTTTGCATCTCATGGTGCCAGAGCACAGTCTGTTCAGTGCCTTGCAAGTTGCCCAGCCTTCTGTGTGACCAAGAGGGAGGTTCTCATCTGGCCTCAGTCACTGATTGAGGTTCTGGCAATGGACATGCTACAGAACCATTCAATAGAATGTCTATCTTCCAAGTAGAATAGATCCAATGAATCAACTGTGGGTGTTATGTCAGTAATTATGCTGTGAATCTACTGTAGTTGAGACTGCTGACTGGGTATAGGACAGGGATAATTGTTGGGGATTGGTTATAATAACTGAGTGACTTGTCATGTTTGGAATCAAGAAGAAATAACTCCATTTTCAAGACTGGTTTGGAAAACGACTGTCAATTTTTCTGAAAATCTTTGATATATTAACAAGATGAAAAACAAATCAAAAATGCAAAGGGGTTGTTTTCTTTTTAAAAATGAGATGTATACTCTCTGTTTATGTCAGTTCAAAATTATGAATAAATTGTTCATCACGTATGATAAATGGCTCAGATCCTTTATTTATAGAGTACTCCTGCTAACAATACAAAATGGCAAGCTGGCTACTAGAAACTCAACAAACAGAATTAAGCTGATGTTACTAATTTATCTTGCTTTCTTACTGTAATATTGGCTACAATATGAAACAGGAATTGCATTATCTGAAGTGTGTATAAGTGTATTTCAAAACGTATCTTCTAGACATCCAGTTTTACAACAAATTGGTTTAGGTATATGACAATGCATTTTTTTCCACACAAATGACATCTCGTCCTTCATCTCACAAAAAAGTCATTGAATGCATGATGCCTCTATATATATATAGAGGAATGGTTACCAGAATACTGATAGAGAATTTGGACTGTACGTGGTAAGTTTCAGCAGTGTCAGAGACATTAGTCAAGGTTATAGGTGAATTATGAAAACCATCAATGGTCCTACCCCCAAAAGAAAATATTCAAGGATTTTGCAGGACAATTTTATAAATAGATAAATAAATCCACAGTCTTTATATGTACTTCTATATACAGGGTGAAATTCTAAACTCGGCTAGCTATGAAATGTTATTTGATATGTTAGGAGGAGATGCTTCTTCGTAAACATGTAATTACAGTTTCATACACTCCTTCCACCCCCTGAGCTGGCATAGCTGAAAGCACGTATTTTTGTTAAGATGATCTAAATTACAAGAGAGTCATTATCATTGCTATAGAAAATGATAGAACATCAATGAGACAGCCAAGTATAGCTCAATAGATTGTGTTGAAAGACTTTGAGGTGAGGCTAAACAAACGTGAGGCTGGTCACCTCACAACTGCATTAATTCTACACTATAAAATTAATGCAGCTTTACATCACTTTAACTTTATGGAGTTGCGGTTTGTTGAGGCACCAGCATTGTTTGGCAGGAAATACCTTGTAAAACCATAATACCAATGATTGTGGCCAACACTGTGGACCGCCCAGAGTCCCCTTTGGGGTTGAGAAGGGCGGTATACAAATACCGCAAATAAAGAAATAATAATCGGGGGTTACTCTTGTAATGACTATGTAACATGACATTGATTATATTTTCCTTCAGATCCCTGAGGACAAATAGGTTTTCTTCACAAAGGAGAAACTGTCAGGTGAGATCAATAGCACCCATTCGTCATTGATCATTTGTCATTCAAAACATCTCTGTCTTGGTCTAGGTTCTCACCTTTTTGTTAGTTTTGGCATGCTGAATAGGAATGCTTCAAACATGTACCTATGTCATAAAATTACTATAGATCCCATAAATTGTTTTAATGTGAGTAACACCAGGATGTGACAGTTTAAGATCTGAACACTTACTGAGATATTATGTGAATATGAAAACATGAACAATCTCATCTAAATGGGATTTTAAGCACAGCAAGAAATCAATAAATATTGCACAAAAAGATTGAGTCAATACAGTACCATTGAATTTCATTACCGCACAACTTGACTATTCCTTACCCAAAATGCTTGGTATCAGAAGTGTTTTGGATTTTTTTAATATTAACATATACATAATGAGGTATCTTGGAGATGGGACTGAAATCTAAACGCAAAACTAATGTATCTTTCACATATAGCTTCTACATGTAGCCTGAAAGAAATTTAATATTGTTTAATAATTTTGTGTATGAACAATGCTTGTGTACATGAAACTCGCACATTTGATGAGGTCCCCATATGGTTGTTTTTTTGCAAGTTCCTAATGTTGGCTTTGTTTTAGTAATAGATTTTTTCTTGCCACTCTTCCATAAAACTGAGTTTAGTGGAGCATCCAAGTGATAGTTGTCTCAAGGAGGGTTTCTCCTTTCTTAGACCTGGATCTCTCCAGCCTTTTAGAGGGTTGCTTCTCTAATATACTACTTATCATCGTGTGCATGTGCACATGCTTTAAAATTGCCTGTTGACAGAGTGGGTGTTTTATTTCAATAGTCCAACCTTAATTTTGTGGTTCTGGGTTGTTTTGGGAGTTTCTTGACCATGCTGCTTGTGCTTGTTCTGATATGCTTTCCAGTAAATTCTGGGGCCTTCAAGATATGAGTATCTTTATTCTAAGATCATAATATACTGAAATTAAATATAGGTGGACTTCTGGATAACAGGAGGTTGTCTGATTGGGAAATGTCACTTATGTGACCAACTTGTACTAGATTGTTTTGTTTACTTTATGTGAACTACAACTAAAATATTTTGCACCTCAACAGGGTTGTGTATTATCCATTGGACATCCAGTGTTTACAATGTCAACTAAATTCCTTTCTATTTTGTAATGAAACAAAATTGTGGAAAATCCAAAGGGAGTGGTAGGGTGAATACTTCCACTAGATATTGTGACTCTCTTGCTTTGTTGTCTGTTCCTTCATTTTTCTCTAAACTTATTTTCAAACTTGTAATACTTAATCTAAGAAGCAAAAGATTTCGTGTAATAAATGTCATTTGAACAAATACGTGACTTAGCTATAAATCTTTTCTCTGGTTTTCCACTGTCTCAGCTCCATCTATCCACAATTATCCACTTCTTAGCATTCTGTTCATGTCATTCTCTCTCCTACATCCAGACCCTGGCTCTTTTCATTCCCAGACCTTGTTTAACCTTCATGTCCTTACCTTTAAAGCAATTCTAGCCCTTGCCTCACCTTATGTTCCATTGTGTAACCCAACACATAATTTCCTGTGACTCCTACTGATCCAGCTCTGCCATTGTCGATTGCTCAAAAATGTCCTCCTCACTAAATAAACTTTCTCCTTTTGTTGTTTTCTTATACTTGGGACCACTTCCCCAAATTCTAACATCCTTCAAAATCAAGCTTTTCCATGAAAAGGAAAATCAGAACTCCTCACTAAGTCCTACATTTTCTAAGAAGCCATGGTTTCTACAGTTTAATATAATTGCAGTGAAACCTCATCTTAAGAGCATACCAACTTAAGGGCATTTTGAGTTAAAGCCATCACTCAGCCCAGGTTTTGCTTTGACATGCAAGCAGTGTTTTGAGCTAAGAGCTAGTGCCAGAAGGAGCACTAGTGTGAGAGTACAGGTTATTAGGGCTGCAAGAGAGCAGCCTTCATGCCTCACACCTGGAGTGTCATGCCTCATGCTCTTGTTTATTTTGGGAGATTGCTGTCTGGTATACTTTTGTCCATATTGAGGAACTTCGGGTTAGTTTTGTGTGGTTTTTATTTTTGGTATGTTTGGCTTCATTAAGAGAGAGAAGGAGAGCAAGAGAGGGACGGAGGCTGGAATGAGTACAGTGTGAAGAAAATGATGCTTCTGCCTCTTCACTTTGTTATTTGTGCTTCCTTGCCACAATTTTGTGTTTCTACCATTTTAAAGTCGATCTTTCTTTTTATTTTTTCATGTGAAGATGCATGCACACACTATTTGTTATGTATAAAGTCCATTTTGTTATTTTAAAATATGTAACAAAAATGGGGGGCAGTTTCCGGAAGGCTGGAACTGTTGCACTCCAGAGCTGGATCATCTCTGACCTTAAACACCACACCAGTTGAGTAAAATCAGAAAGCCGTTTATTGAAGAATCTATGTAGCCAAAGCAGTAAAAAGTAATCAATAGTAAAAGTTTAAAATCCAGTTTAGTCCATCGGGTACACAGGAGAACAGGAAGAAATAATCAATAGAAGTCCATGAAACTAGGCACTTGAATTCATAAGCAACGCAGGAAGAAAAATCCATAGGCAAACATGAGCTTGGCAAACCTCTGAGCGAAGGAAACTTAAACTTTGCATTATCCCAAATGTTACCTCAACTGAAGCAACTGTCTCCCACAAATCATTATAAACCCTGCCCAGCTGCGAGGAACACATTCTTTTTTAGTTTAAGTTGGTTATCTTTCGTCTGTTGGATCCACGCTGACCATTTCAATTGCTACCCGAACTCCCTTTGTTTACTAAAACTTCTCTTTCTGTTCAAGGTCTTGCTCTCATCTTAACCACTGCACCTGGTAAATCAAAATCAGCTTCATTCTCTGACAGCTGCTCACGAAACAGTGGAGAAAGGCCTTTCTCAGGCATGCGACTTTGAGAATCCTCTTGCAGTAGCTCAGACCTCTCTCCTGATCACAAATAAAGCCCAGGCACCCCCCGCCATTCCCCAGATCCAACAGAACCTGGCCCAGGAATCAGATCATCATCCCTATTCCCATCAGGAACATCAACATGAACATTAGACACAATCACAGGCTGAGGCTTTAATGTGGGAAGCAAGCTGAATTCCGGTGAAGGTAGTTTAGGGCAGGGCCTTTTGAATTTTCCGGCGGTGCTGGGCTGATCTGGAGGCAATGCAGCACCTCTGCTTTAAAAGTAACTTCTTCAACTTGGAGAGAGAAAAGCCAAGCGCTTTAATATGGGAAGTGGGCAGAATTCTGGGAAGTGTAGTTTAGGGCGGGGCCTTTTGAATTCTCTGGCACTGTTGATCTGGAGGCAATGCAGCACCTCTGTTTTAAAAGTAACTTATCCAACTTGGAGAGAGAAAACCCAAATGCTTTAACTTGGGAAATGGGCAGAATTCTGGGAAATGTAATTTAGGGTGGGGCCTTTTGAATTCTCTGCCGCAGGAATCCTCGTCTTCCCAAACTTCATTTCCCAGAATTCTGCCTCCTTGTGCTGTTTCCTCCTCCTCCATGTTCATTCTCTAAACAGATTTTGAAATAAAAGAAGAAGATTGTTGGGAGTATCCATGCATTCTGTATCTATGAATCCACCATACATGGCTTGTAAACATTTTTTTAAAAATCCAAGACGCAAACCTTAATTTGACCATTTTATATAAGAAAGGCCACTTTACTATGCCATTGTGAATAACTGAACTTGAGCATCCATGGGCACTGGAACTAAAACCCAGCAGGGCTCATCATACATAAATAATATTGAAGTCTGAATGAGGCAAGAATGAAGCTTTTGTTAAAACACAAACCTATACAATTATGGAATTTTGAACACAAGGCCCACATTTTTATTTGATGGAGAAATTGTGCACACAAAAATCTAACACCGCATTTAGCAGATTAGACCTTTACTATTGATTTAGTCTAGCCCTCTGTGCTGGAAAACTGTTGTCCTTAGAAGGGCATGTCAGAGGAAACAATGACAGATTTTTTTCTAATGACTTTGGCTGTTTGCATCTCTACTTCCTACCCTTTCCCTCTGCCTTTATTTATTTTTCTTGTTTCCTTTTCGCTTTCTGTCAGTTGCCTTGGAATTGTGTATGTGTTCAGCGCCTACATACATCTCTGTTGACCGAAGTGAGATTTAAACATGTGCTTGAATGCTTTTGTGAACAGTTTCACGCACATGCTAAAGGCAGTTTCTTGGCGACTGTAATGTTTTCATCCTTGCAAGTAAAACCGGGATTGCTTTACCCAGGAGAACAGTTGCATTTGCTATGTAAGTGTACTTCCTCCTGTGCTTGCTTAATAGGAGGGCTATAGAAAATTGATTGGTTTGGGAATCACAAATGCTTTTCAGTCCAAACATCTTTATCATTATTCTATTATCTGCAAGGAATTGGTCATGGCAATTTGCTTACACATTTCACCAAAAATGGTTAGTTGCATTACATTTCAATGTATAGCAAACCAAACAGAAAAAAGACACAAGACCTTTAAAAAAGTACAGCCATTACTTGTAACCAATCTGAAAACCAGTGTTCCCATTAAGGAGATATGGAATGAATGCCATTTAGTGGTTCTTGTTATTGTGTTTTCAGTTGTTTCCTGAAGGATTCCAATGAAGGAGAATTCCTGATCTCTCCCGGGAGGGAATTCCAGAGACGGGGGGCCACAGAGGAAAAGGCTTTCTCCCTGGTACTCACAAGCCGAGTCTGTGAGACTGGCAGGGGCGAAAGGAAGGCCTCCCCTGAGGAGCGGAGGGCTCGTGCTGGCTCATGGGGGGAGAGCCGGTCACATTTAGGACTTTGTAGGTAATCACCTGCACCTTGAATTGGGCTCGAAAAGTAAACGGCAGCCAGTGGAGCTCATTAAACAGGGTTCAGACCACTACAATAGTGGCTCTCTATCCATTTGGTTACTTCTTAACATAGGACGGGGCTGTCCAACTTCTAAGGGCCCAAGGGCCGGAATTCTGGTCACTGATCACCTGGGGGGCCGAAGGGTCTGCCTCCACCCCCAGCTCCGCCCCCTCCCCGGCTCCAATTTACTTACAATTGACCTTGAGTTGTGGAGTTGTAGTTCACCTCCATCCAGAGAGCACTCTAGACTCAAATAATGATGGATCTGGACCAAACTTGGCATGAATACCCAAATGGGAACACTGGTGGATTTGGGGGAATGTTTCCTAATACCTTTGAGTTATTTGAGTCCACACTCA
Organism: Anolis apletophallus; assembly: GCA_030556195.1. Lineage (NCBI taxonomy): Eukaryota > Metazoa > Chordata > Lepidosauria > Squamata > Anolidae > Anolis > Anolis apletophallus. Next base: position 76,721,308 of record JARBWK010000009.1, read on the forward strand.
AATTGGGACAGACCAAAAAAAACCCAAACACCTCAATGCCGTCGCAGGGTTTGATGGGGCCTCCTTTCCCAGAGGTGGGTGGAGGAGGCCCAACAAGCTCCCTCCCTCCCTGAAGGGAAAACAAGCTGCGGGGGCAGGAGCAAAGGAAGCCATGTTGCGCCCTGCACGCGGGGGAAGGCTGCACAACAAGGGGGAGGGGTGCGGAGGAGGGGAAGGAAGCATCGCCAAGGAAACCGCTGCTGAGGGACCTCTCCCTCCCACTCACCTACCGTCCCGCTTTCACTCGAGCCAGGCCCTTACCCATACTGCGGGAGCCCCGTCACAGGGCAGAAGCGCCAACACCGCCACCATCCCCGAAGAGCCCAGCTGGAGCCGAGGCCAAGTTCAGGCCGGGCGCGGCGGCTCTCCCATCCGCGGGGTGGGAAGCGAGGGCCCTCCACAGGAAGAGGACGGAGCCAGGAGGGGATTTCCCTGCCTCACTCCCCTCCTCCCTCTCTCTGAGGGAATGGGGGCTGGCCTGGAAGCAGCCGCGAGGGAAGAGGAGGCGCGCGGCCAGGCCGGCCGCAAATCCCGCGGGACCTGAGATTTTGGCAGCTATCGCGAGACTACGCAGCCACAGACGGGATTTCGACCTCCCTCGAAATCCCGTCTGTGGCTGGCGTAGTCTCGCGATGCTTGCCTAAACCCAGAAGTAGGGTTTTTTTGTATTTTATTAAAACAAGTTAGGGGGCCGCAGGGAAGGGGCTCGGGGGCCGTGTACGGACCCAGGGCCGCCTGTTGGACAGGCCTGACATAGGACACCGAAAGGTGCATCTGGTTTTTCCCATAGACTTCTCTGTAGTTGTTGCTATCATATGCTTTCGAGCTATCATTTTAGCTCCCTTAAATAGATGTTTTCTTGGTATTGTTCATTCAGGTAGGATTTGCCATTGCTTTTCTCTAAGGCTGAGAGAATAAGATGTATCCTATAATATCCAATTAGCTTCCATGGCTGAATAAGGATTGGAACTCTGCTCTATTAGTCCAATACTGGCTTCTCACACTCATGTGCTTAATTTGAACATGAGTGGTTTCACTAATATGTATTATGCTTTCAATAATGTAGATTGGTTGTCAGCTCCTGGTAGGGTCACACGCTCACACAGGTTTTTTCCTGGGACAAGTAGTTTATTTGCTCCAATCCCACAGCTTGTAAAGACACAACTGAGGTGTTCCCGCTCAAACACACATTCAAATCCCCCTCAGTTCCCTCCTCCTTCTCCCTCCCACCATTTGTCCTTTATGACCTGCAATACACATTCCAATGCTCTGCTCTCCCAGTCCTCCTCCGGCCAGATGGTGTCTTATTAGATGCCAGTTGCGGCCAGATAGTTTGTTTATATAACTATCTCTGGGCGCAACTTACATTGGTACTACCTATGCAGAGTTGTTACAAGTCAATTGATCACCAGCTATCTATGTCTTGAGGGGCTGGCACTTGGATGACCATTGGCAATAATCTTTGAGAGTTCTTGGAGAATGGGAGAAGTCCCAGCAGATTGGAGGAGGGCCAATGTGGTCCCAATGTTCAAGAAGGGAAAAAAAGGATGACCCAAACAATTGCCGTCCGGTCAGCCTCACATTGATACCTGGCAAGATTCTGGAAAAGATTGTTAAGGAAGTGGTCTGCAAAAACTTAGAAACAAATGTGGTCATTGCTAATAGTCAACACGGATTTATCAAAAACAAGTCATGCCAGACTAATCTGATCTCTTTTTTTGATAGAGTTACAAGCTGGGTAGATGCGGGGAATGCCATGGATGTAGAGTACCTGGTTTTCAGTAAGGCCTTTGACAAGGTCCCCCATAACCTTCTGGCAAACAAACTAGTCCAATGTGAGCTGGGCAAAACTACGGTTAGGTGGATCTGTAATTGGTTAAGTGGGCGAACCCAGAGGGTGCTCACCAATGCTTCCTCTTCATCCTGGAAAGAAGTGATGAGCAGAGTGCCGCAGGGTTTTGTCCTGGGCCCGGTCCTGTTCAACATATTTATTAATGACGTAGATGAAGGGTTAGAAGGCATGATCATCAAGTTTGCAGATGACACCAAATTGGGAAGGATAGCCAATGCTCCAAAGGACAGGAGCAGAATTCAAAACGATCTTGACAGATTGGAGAGATGGGCCAAAACTAACAAAATGAATTTCAACAGTGACAAATGCAAGATACTCCACTTAGGCAGAAAAAAATGAAATGCAAAGATACAGAATGGGGGACGACGCGTGGCTCGAGAGCAGTACGTGTGAATAAGATCTTGGGGTCCTTGTGGACAACAAGTTAAACAGGAGCCAACAATGTGATGCGGTGGCAAAAAAAAAAGCCAATGGGATTTGGCCTGCGTCAATAGGAGTATAGTGACTAGGTCCAGGGAAGTCATGCTACCCCTCTATTCTGCCTGGTTCGACCTGGAATACTGTGTCAAATTCTGGACACCACAATTGAAGAGAGATATTGCCAAGCTGGAATGTGTCCAGAGGGGGGCGACTAAAATGATCAAGGGTCTGGAGAACAAGCCCTATGAGGAGCAGCTTAAAGAGTTGGGCATGTTTAGCCTGAAGAAGAGAAGGCTGAGAGGAGACATGATAGCCATGTATAAATATGTAAGATGAAGTCATAGGGAGAAGGGAGCAAGCTTGTTTTCTGCTGCCCTGGAGATTAGGACACAGAACAGTGGTTTCAAACTACAAGAAAAGAGTTTCCATCTGAACATTAGGAAGAACTTCCTGACTGTGAGAGCCATTCAACAGTGGAACTCTCTGCCCCAGAATGTGGTGAAGGAAGCTTTTAAACAGAGGCTGGATGGCCATCTGTCGGGGGTGCTTTGAATGCAATTTTCCTGCTTCTTGGCAAGAGGTTGGACTGGATGGCTCATGAGGTCTCTTCCAACTCTATGATTCTATGACAGAAACAATCTCTCTCTGAGGTTGTGCTTTGCAGTGTTAGCAGTTTGATTGAACCAGACAAACCTGGCATTAGCACAGTTCTCAAAACTCAAGATCACTTCTTGCCATGATGAGGCAGTGAAGTAGGACTTTATGGCCTTAAGGAGAGTCTAAAGTACTGACTTTAAATTTTGTTTTTTATTAACCCTTTTATTTTTGGGTTGCTGTGAGTTTTCCAGATTGTATGGCTATGTTCCAGAAGCATTCTCTCCTGATATTTTGCCCACATCTATAGCAGGCATCCTCAGAGGTTGAGGGATCTGTTGGAAACTAGGCTAGTGGGGTTTATATATGTGGAATGTCCAGGCTGGGAGAAAGAATTATTGTCCGCTTGAGGCAAGTGCGTTGCAATTGGCTACCCTGATTATCATTGAATAGCTGCTTCCTGCCTGGAGAATGTATTTGTTGGGAGGTGTTAGCTGGCCCTGATTGTTTCATGTCAGGATTTTCTGTTTTTGAGAGTTGTTCTTTATTTACTGTTATGATTTTAGAGGTTTTTAAAAATATTGGTAGCCAGATTTTGTTCATTTTCATGGTTTCCTCCTTTCTGTTGAAATTGTCCACATGCTTGTGGATTTCAGTGGCTTCTCTGTGTAGTCTGACATGGGGGCTGTTGGCATGGTCCGGCATTTCTGTGTTCTCAAATAATATGTTGTGCCCAGGTTGGTTCATCAGGTGCTCTGCTATGGCTGACTTCTCTGGTTGAATTAGTCTGCAGTGCCTTTCATGTTCCTTGATTCGTGTTTGGGCAATGCGGCATTTGGTAGTCCCTATGTAGACTTCTCCATAGCTGCATGGTATACGGTAGACTCCTGCAGAGGTGAGAGGATCCTGTAGAGGTGAGCGTCCGCCCCTCCTTCCCTGCCAAGAACTAAACCACATCAAGGCTTGACACGGTTTAGTTCTTGGCAGGGAAGGAGGGGCGGACCATCCACTCCTCCGTTCCTTCCCCCGCAAGCTCAGAGGCATCCCAGGTTATATTTAATCCGGGATGCCTCTGAGCTTGTGGGGGGAGGAACGAAGGAGTGGATGGCTTGTTGCCATCCACTCCTCTGTTCCTTCCCCAGGCAGCAAACTCAGAGGCATCCTGGATTAAATATAACTTGGGATGCCTCTGAGCTTGTGGGGAGAGGAACGGAGGAGTGGATGGCTTGTTGGCATCCCAGGTTATATTTAACCAGCGATGCTACTGAGCTGGGGGGGAGGGAGGGAATAGGGGAGGGCTTGCTCTCCATTCATCCCTCCCTGACCTGCCAGATGAGAGGCATCACGGATTAAATTTAATCCGAGTTTCTGAGCTGGGGGGGGGGAGGGAAGAGGGGAGGGCTTGCCCTCCATTCTTCCCTCCCAGCTGGCATAAGGAATAATAACGAAAATTCATTATTAATTACGTTTCAATCACGAAATTTATTTAAAACTTTTCGGATTAATTTCTAGAATGACCCAGCCAGCAATGGAAATTCCCGCCCCCACCCCATGAGTTTAGAATCAATTTTTTTATGGATCAACCACCCCTAGTAGGTTGTGTTTCAGTTTCCTTATGTGGTCAGTGGTTCCCTTGGTGTATGGTAAGAACACTTTTCCTCTGTATGGGTCTTTGTCTTTGCTCTCATGGCTTGTTCTTGCAGCTCTTCTGATGTCTGTGAAGTATCCATTGGCTTGCAGAGCCCAGTTTAGGTGGTTCAGTTCACCTGGGAGGAGGTGGGGTTTGCAGATTCTTTTGGATGGTCTGTCAGGGCTTTAGTTGTGCTTCTTTTTTTGACTTGGGTGATGGTTGGACCCACTGATATTGAGGATTATTGAGCATTGATATCTTGAGATATATGGCTGTGTAGAAGGGCCCTTAACCTTCAAGGCAAATCATATAATTATTTTATTAGTGATGAGACCGCTTGCTCCCAGTCTTATCTTGGCATACCATTTACGTTTTTCTAAAATGAGAGGTTTTAGTGTGACATGCAACATTGCATTTTGTGTTCGCAATGAACTGCTCAATTCACATTAATACATTCCGACTGAAAAAAGCACGTCTGTCATGAGTCCACCATAGTTTAGCTATTCTGGTGCTACTATATTCTTAAACAAGTGTTTTTAATTGGCAGTAAGGAGTACTTTTAGCAATTTCAGAGCCACTGGAGTTCAGCAGCAGCTCTCAGATCGGCAAGTGAGCGTGATTTGCAGAAGTGGGCTGAGTGTCCGTGAAAGCTCATGCAGCCATAAATCTGCTAGTCTTGAAGGTGTAGGAGGATGTTTTTGCTTTAATGGACTAATATGACTTTGTCATTTGTTGCTTGGACCTTCAAATTGACTCAGATATATGGCAATTCTATCGCAGTGTTTTCTTGGCAAGGAAGGCTGCCATGTTCCCCTCTAACTTGATGGCTTCCATAGCTCACTGGAGAACCCTCAACTCCTGGAGCTTGAAAGAGAGGTAACCTCATAAGGAAGGCATCTGTTTCAAATACAGACAGGACCCTTCCACAGTCATATAACCCAGAATATCAAGGCAGGAAATCCTACAATATCTGCTTTGAACTGGGTTATGTGAGTCCACACTGCAATATATTCCTGTTCAAAGCAGATAATGTGGCATTTTATTTAGCGGTGGGAAGAGGCCTCAGTCTACAACTTGCGAACAAGACAGCTTCTGTAGATGTGTGTGTATGTGTGTGTGTATTTCAAACTGCAAGTCGCATCTTATATGAGGTAATTGGCTGCCTGCAAGGACGTTCCCCAGAGGAGGCCCCGATGTTTTGATGCTTTACCATCCTTGTGGGAGGCTTCTCTCATGTCTCCGCATGGGGAGCTGGAGCTGACAGAGGGAGCTCATCCATGCTCTCCCCAAATTTGAACCTCTAACCTGTCGGCCTTCAGTCCTGCCGGCACAAGAGTTTAACCCATTGAGACATGAGTTATCTGTACGTAAGTCAGAACAAGTATAACTCTAGCCAAAACTATGTATTTTAGCTTTGGATAGCATAAGGAAGTGTTAACACCCCTGTGGTGTTTGCTTTGCTATCTGTGCCCCTGTTCAGAAGATTTCACAGCACTTTCTATCCCTGTGATAATTGGATTTTGTTGTTTTTGTCAGTGTAAACGCATATGACCATAGGTCAGAGCATTAATAAAATTGATTGATTGATCATTGGATTTTTTTAAAAATCTGGGTTGTTGCGGAAACAAGAATTGGTGAGAAAGCTTCAGTGGAGACCCCCTTCCCCCATGATAACTCTTTCAAGAGTGAATTTCCCGTCTGAGGGGTAGATTTCTCTCACTTGTTTCATCTTGTTCTTAGCTAGGAGTCATTTGGAAGTCAGACGTTTGTAACTTGGGGATGGCCTGTATAGGGTTTGCTAATATCCACAGCTTCACGTATCTGTGGGAATCCGGGAATGCATTCTCTATGGATATTTGGGTTTTTGGGGGGGTCAGTAGCAACTTGAGAAACTGCTCAAGTTGCTTCTGGTGTGCGAATTGGCAGTCTGCAAGGACGATGCCCAGGGGATGCCCAGATGTGTTAACATCCTGTGGGAGGCTTCTCTTATGTCCCCGTATGAGAAAGCTGGAGCTGACAAATGGGAGCTCACCCCGCCCCCTGTATTTGAACCACTGACCTTTCAGTCAGCAGTCCTGCCGGCACAAGGATTTAACCCATTGTGCCACTCGGTCATACTGCAGTTCCCAAGAAGTGATTGTGCATGTGGCAGGGCTCAGACTGCATTGCAATAGGTGGTCTGTGGTTTGCTCTTCTCCATGCTCGCATGTCGCGGGCTCTACTTTGTAGCCCCATTTCTTAAGGTTGGCTCTGTATCTTGTGGTTCTCTGAGAGCAGCCTGTTCAGCGCCTTCCAAGTCACCCAGTCTTCTGTGTGTCCAGCCAGGAGGGAGTCTCTCATCTGGTATCAGCCATGGGTTGAGATTCTGGGTTTTAGCCTGCCACTTTTGAACTCTGACTTGCTGAGGTGATAGTGCACTGCACTAAGTTGGCTCTCTTCCTAATACATCTAACTTGGGAAAATCTCTTCCATCAGTTACAGCCTATCTCCCTATACTCAGCACAAAGTGTGGCTCTGGCAGTGTGGCTTGTTTGTGAGTCAACAACGTGCATCTATGCATTTCAGCCCAACCTGGAAGTTACTGGAAGGGGGCCAGGAAGGCTACAGGGTGAAGCTTTGCCAAGGGTTCCCTGCTCGGAAGGGATGCCTTCAGCACAACACAGGGCTCCGGGCTCCCCGGGGCGAGCAGAAGGGGAGCCCCGCGGCTTCTTCAGACTGCCATTCCTCCGCCCCTCCCGAGTACAAATAGGCAGGCACGACTTCTGTGGAGGTGGGCTTCTTTTGGCGCGGATCCCGCGGCGAGGCGGCGCCTTTAACAGGACTCTTCCCGAATCGCCTGCCCGCAAGCGGGGTACTCATCGGCTCCGCAGGCGCCAGAAGCTTTTGCAGAGAAGACGCGTCTCCCCCGTTCTCCCCCCACTCTCGCGCGGAAGACCCTTGAGTGGGGAAGGCGAGAGAGGGCCTCCCTCCCTCCCTCCGCGCAGATCCCCAAAAGGAGGCTTCCGCCGGGCGCTCGGATCTCCTTGGCTCTTGGGGATCTCCTCCCTCCTTCGTCGCTCGAGTCGGCTTTCCATTTGAGGGCTGACGGATACGCTTAGCTTTCGGGACGACGAGCGCTCTTGGCTCTCCAGGAGCCGTTCCCAGCCCATAGACCCCTCCAGCGCCGAGCCGCCGCCTCCCCGTCCCAGCCCCGCTTTCCTCTCGGGCAACAGAGACCCACAAGGGGACGCGGAGCCCCCAAAGCAGAGGGGAGAGAGAAGGGGGGGAGGGGGGAAGAGAGAGGGGGGGAGGAAGAAGGAGAGACAGGACGAGAGAGGGAGGGGAAGAGAGAGGGAGAGAAAGAGAGAGGGGAAGAGGGTGAGGAAGGGAGAGACAGGGAGAAAGGGAAAGAGGGGAGGAGAGAGAGGAAGAGGGGAAGGGAGAGGGCGGGAGAAGAAGTGAGAGAGGAAGAGAAAGAGGGGAAGAGAGAGGCGGGGAGTGGGAGAGGAAGAGACAGGAATAGAGAGAACGAGGGAGAGAGAGAGGAAGAGAGGGGGGAAGGAGAGAGGAAGAGAGGGGGAAGAGAGAGAGAGAGGCAGTGACAGGAAGAGGGGGAAGAAGGAGAAGAAGAGGGAGAGACAGGAAGAGGGAGAAGAGGGGGAAGAAGAGGGAGAAGAAGAGGGAGAGACAGGAAGAGGGGAGAAGAGGGTGGAGAGAGAGGAAGAGAGAGGAAGTGAGGGGGAGAGGGAGAGACAGGAAGAGAGGGAGGGAGGGGAAGAGAGAGGGGGAGAAGGAGAGAGAGAAACAGCGACAGGAAGGGAGAGGAGGAGAGAGAGGAAGAGAGGGGAGAAGGAGAGAGAGAAACAGCGACAGGAAGAGGGGGAGAGGAAGAGAGGGGGAAGAGAGAGAGGAACAGCGACAGGAAGAGAGAGGGGGAAGAGAGAGGGGAAGAGAGAGAGGGAGAGGAAGAGAAAACGGTATCTGCCGGCGCAGTCTTCCCTCTCGCTCTTCCTCCTCCGCTGGTGCTGCGTGTGCGCGAGCGCAGGGGGGCCAGGCAAAGCACGCGGCGAAGCTCAAGCCGAATAGGAGGAGTTTTGAGAGCCCGGCCCGGCAGCACCCTCGCCGAGGAGCGCGGCATCCCTGGCTTCCCCCTTGGCCGCAGAGTGCCGCTTCCTCTCTGTCTCTCTCAAAAGGCAGGACGAGGACCGGAGGAGCCCCGAGCGGCACCCAAGTTGCGCCCGAAAGCAGCAGCAGAGGCGGAGAGGCGGGGGGCGTTCCCAGGGCGCGCTAAGCCCCGCCCCTTCCCCGCCCCCCTCCCACATGGGGCGCGCGGAGCCTTCCTCCGGCCTCCGGGGCCGCTCTTAGGGACTCCGGCGAAGGGACACCCGCAGCGGCTGCGGCAGAAAGAAGAAGAAGAGGCGGAGGAGGCAGAAGAAGAAGGAGAAAGCAGAGGCGAGGCGTGGAGTCTCCTCCTCTGCCTCCTGACCCTCCAGCGCTGCGCTGCTTCTTCTCTTTCCCCTTTCTTTTTCCCGCCTTGCTGCCTTTCCCGTGCGCGGCTGCCCCTGGTGCCTTGCTGGCTGTGGCGGGGCGCGGGAGCGTCCTCGGGGTCGGCGGCGAGCGCTGCCTCCTTGCAGCGCGTCTCCTCCTTCTCTCGGCGGCGGGCCGAGGCCGGGCATGGAGGAGGACGAGGAGGCTCCCGGCGGCGGCGGCGGCGCTGGGCGGCGGGCGGGCGGCGGGCGCGCTCTCTCGGGCCAGTGGGCGGACGCGGCGGCGGCGCGGCCCGCACCACGGAGCGGCACATCACGGTCCACAAGCGCCTGGTGCTGGGCTTCGCCGTCTCCATCCTGGCCCTGCTGGTGGTCACCATGATCGCCGTCCTGCTCAGCGTCCGCATCGAGGAGTGCGGCGCAGGAGGAGCGGGGGACCCGGCGGCTGCGGGGCGGGCGGGCAACGGGAGCGCCCCGCCGGCCGGAGCCCGCCTCAACCAGCCGCACCTCCCGGGGAGCCTTCCCCGGAGCGGACGGAGGAGACTCGGTCCCGGCGGAGGCGGGGCGGAGGAGGGCGAGCGGCCGGCGCCCTGGACCCTGCCCCGCCTGCCGGGCCACCTGCGCCCGCTCCACTACAACCTGATGCTGAGCGTCTTCCTGGAGAACTTCACCTTCAGCGGCGAGGTCAACGTGCAGGTCGAGTGCCTCCGCGCCACCCGCTACGTGGTGCTCCACGCCCACCGCCTCCGCGTCGAGGCCGCCCGCCTGGCCGAGGACCGCCTGGCCGGAGCCCTCGCCGTGGCCGGCTTCTTCCTCTACCCGCAGACCCAGGTCTTCGTCCTGGTCCTCAACCGCAGCCTCGAGGCCCAGCGCAGCTACAACCTCAAGATCCTCTTCCACGCGCCCATCGAGAACGAGCTGCTGGGCTTCTTCCGCAGCTCCTACGTCCTCTACGGGGAGAGAAGGTAGGTAGGCCACCGCCCAGCAGCCACCCACTTGTTTCCCCGTGGGAGGAATTCGCCTGCCCCGTTTGCCCACTGACCGCCAGCCACACTCCTGTCACAACTTCTTCTTTGTAACATACAAGAAGATCTTGGTTGGCACCAGGGTCTCCTAGCCAAAGTTCATGTCCTTCAACCTCTGAGGATGCCTGTCAGATGTGGGCTCAACTTCAGGAGAGAATGCTTCAGGACCATGGCCATACAGCCCTGAAAACTCACAGCAATCCGCTCACGTCCATCTGTTTCATCTGCCAGTTCAGCAGAGTCAGCACAGACACTCTTTTCCAGAGTTTGAGTTCCTCCTGATCCCAGCCAACAACCTGTGTTGCTGCTTCCTCTTCTGCCTCCTTTCTCCATCATTTTCCATGTCCATATCCTGCTCCCTCTTTCCTTTCCCTGGGGTTGTCTTCTGCCACTTTCCTCCTCTCCCCCCCCCCTCTCTCTCTCTGCTGGAGGAATTAGCCTGCCCCTTTTGTCCAGGGACCTCCAGCCACACTCCTGTTATAACTTCTTCTTTTGTAACATACAAGAAGATCCTGGCACCAGGGTCCCCTAGCCAAAGTTCATGTCCTTCAACCTCTGAGGATGCCTGTCATAGATGTGGGCTCAACTTCAGGAGAGAATGCTTCAGGACCATGGTCATACAGCCCTGAAAACTCACAGCAATCCGCTCATGTCCATCTGTTTGATCTGCCAATTCAGCAGTCAGCACAGACACTCTTTTCCAGAGTTTGAGTTCCTCTTGATCCCAGCCAACAACGTGTGTTGCTGCTTCCTCTTCTGCCTCCTTGGTTTCTCCATCATTTTCCATGTCTATATCCTGCTCCCTCTTTCCTTTCCCAGGGGTTGTCTCCTGCCACTTTACCCCCCCCCCCCCCTCTGCTGGGAGGAATTAGCCTGCGTCTTTTGCCCATGGACCTCCAGCCACACTCCTATCATAACTTCTGTTCGCTCTTTGTAACACACAAGAAGGTCCTGGCACCAGGTTCTTCTAGCCAAGAGCACGACTTTCAACCTCTGAGGGTGCCTGCCATAGATGTGGGCGAAACGTCAGGAGAGAATGCTTCAGGACCATGGCCATACAGCCCTGAAAACTCACAGCAATCCACTCATGTTCATCTGTTTGATCTGCCAGTTCAGCAGAGTCAGCACAGACACTGTCTTCAGTAGTTTCTTTCAGTGCCTCCTGATCCGGGCCAAGAACCTGTGCTGCTGCTTCCTCTTTCACCTCCTTGGTTTCTCCACCATCTTCCATATCCATGCCCTGCCCCCTCTTGCTCTTCTCTTTGCTCTCCTCCTGCCACTTTCCTCTCTCGCCGACTGCAGCCAAACTCCTGTAACAACAACAACAACTTCTGTTCCTGACCTGTGATTCTCTTAGTTGTGGAGGCTTGGTTCCTGTCCTGTTTGATCTGCTACTTCAGCAGAGTCAGCACAGATACTTATTTTCAGAGTTTTCAGTAGAGTTCCTTCTGACCCAGGCCAACAACCTGTGCTGCTGCTTCCTCTTTCGCCTTCTTGTTTTCTCCACCCTCTGTATCCTGCCCCTTTTTTTCCCTTTTCTTTGTTCTCCTCCTGCCGCTTTCCCCCCTTGCTCTCTCTGCTAGGAGGAATTAGGCTGCAACAGTTACCCACGGACTCCATTCACATTCCTGTGATAACTTCTGTTTGTCCTGTGTAACACACAAGAAGATCCTGACATCCAAGTTCTTCTAGTCAAAGTTCATGTCCTTCTGTTTGATCTGCCAGTTCAGCAGAGTCAGCACAGGCACTGCTTTTAGTAGTTTGAGTTCCTCCTGACCCGGGCCAACAACCTGTGCTGCATCTTCTTCTGCCCTCTTGGTTCCTTCACCATCTTCCACAACCATATCCTGCCCCCTCTTTCCCTTCTCTTGGCTCTCCTCCAGCCACTCCCCCCCCCCTGACTGTAGCAAAACTCCTATTATATTATTAATAATAACAACTTCTGTTTCTGACCAGTGGTTCTCTTAGTGGTGGAGACTTGGTTCATTGTTTGATCCGCCAGTTCAGCAGAGTCAGCACAGACACTAATTTTCAGGGGTTTCTGTAGTTTGTTGGAGTTTCTCCTGATCCGAGACAACAACCTGTGCTTCTGCTTCGTCTTTCGCCTCCTTGGTTTCTCCACCATCTTCCACATCAATGTCCTGCCCACTCTTTCTCTTCTTTGCTCTCCTCATGCCATTTCTCTCTCTCTCTCTCTCTCTCTCTCTCTCTCTCTTGTCTAGGGGGAATTAGGCTGTTCTGTTTATTCATTGACCTCCAGTGACACTCCTATCACAACTTCTGTTTGTTCTTTGTAACATACAAGAAGATCCTGGCAACAAATTTAACCAAAGTTCATGTTCTTCTGTTTGATCTGCCAGTTTAGCAGAGTCTACACACACACACACACACACACACACACTCTGTTTTCAGTAGTTTGTTTGAGTTCTTCCTGACCTGGGCCAGCAACCTATGCTGCCACTTCCTCTTCTGCCTTCTTGGTTTCACCACCATCTTCCACATCCGTATCCTGCCCCCCTTTCCCTTCTTTTGGCTCTCCTCCTGCCACTTTCCTCTCTCTCTCTGACCTGCAGCCAAACTCCAACAAGAACAACAGCAACAACAACAACAACAACTTGTGCTTCTGACCTGTGGTTCTCTTAGTCATGGAGACTTGATTCATGTCCTTCTGTTTGATCTACCACAGGGGTGCTCATTAGGTAGATCGTGATCTACTGGTAGATCGTGTAGGGCGTCCTGGTAGATTGCAGCCAGGGCGGGAGGAAGGCTCAGTCCCGCCCCGCAGGCTCCCGCCACCGCCCAAGTGCTGCCGGCCCTGGGTTATCTGAGGTCCTTTCCACACAGTTGAATAAAATCCCATGTTATCTGCTTTGAATCAGATTATATGGCAGTGTGGACTCAGAAAACCCAGTTCAAAGCAGATATTGTGTTATATGTTTCACATTTTTGTAGTGGGTAGGTAGATCATTTTGACTTGGTTGTTTTATAAGTAGCTCGCATGCTGAAAAAGTGATCTACCACTTCAGCAGAGTCAGCACAGACACTTCTTTTCAGGGTTTGCAGTAGTTTGTTTGAGTTCCTCCTGACCCAAGCCAACAGCTTGTGCTGCTTCTTCCTCTTTTGCCTTCTTGGTTTCTCCACCATCTTCCACATCTATATCTTGCCTTCTCTTTCCCTTCTCTTGGCTCTTCTCCTGCCACTTTCCCTCTCTCTGACCTGCAGCCAAACTTCAACAACAACAAAAACAACAACTTCTGTTTCTGACCTGTGGTCCTCTTAGTTGTGGTAGATTGGTTCATGTCCTTCTGTTTGATCTGCCACTTCAGCAGAGTGACACAGACACTTTTCAGGGTTTTCAGTAGTTCTGACCCAGGTTGTTGACCCAGGCCAACAACCTGTGCTTCTGCTTCCTCTTTCATCTTGGTTTCTCCACCATCTTCCATATCTATAACCTGCCTCCTCTTTCCTTTCTCTTGGCTCCCCTTTTGCCACTCCACCCCCCCTCTGCTAGGAGGAATTAAGCTTCCCCGTTTACCCCCTGACCTGCAGCCAAACTTCTACTATAATAACAACTTCTGTTTCATGTGTTGACGAAACCTTTCAATGCCAGAATCACTGGGTTGCTGTCAGTTTTCCGTGCTGTGTGGCTATGCCCCAGAAGCATTCGGGGGAGAATGCTTCTGGAACATGGCCATACAGCCCAATAAACTCAAAGCAACCCAACTTCTGTTACTTCTTTGCAATGTATAAGAAGCTGACCTGAGATTCTCTTAGTTGTGGAGGCTTGGTTCATGTTGTATTTGATCTGCCAGTTTAGCAGAGTCAGCAGAGACACTTATTTTCAGGGTTTTCAGAAGTTTGTTTGAGTCCCTCCTCATCCAGGCTAACAACTCTTCTTATGTTCTTATGACACTTATTTTCAGGGTTTTCAGAAGTTTGTTTGAGTCCCTCCTCATCCAGGCAGCTTCTCCATCCTCTTTCACATTCAAATTCATATATTCTGGTGTCTCAGGCCCTATCTCCACTCACCATTTAATTCAATTCAAAGCTAGCTTCATCCTGTGGTGGCCAGACAGCAAGCTCCCATAAAAGTGCATGAAAGAAAACTCTTCATGTGCATCAATGCTCTGTGGTTGGTGTCATCACCATCTGGACCTCAAACTGGTTCCAGAATTTTCCTCTGTAATCATTTGCACAGCGAAACCACTTTCGAAACTGCATGAAATGATCACTGTTGGTTGATCTTTCCACCTTCTTGCAGCCATTATCTCAGCCTGCCATTCCTGCCACTCTTCCCTGTCTTATTTTTCGAAGGGAAAGCACATATAGGTCTTGCTTTTTCTTTTCATTTCAACAGCACCTGACGTCAAAGCCAGTTGACCCAAACTTTTGCAAAAGTTTCCACCTGCAGGCTCTTTCATGCTGCTTCCCACCATAGAAGGGCAGAATTGGAATCAGCTCTTAAACACAAGTCAGGAATACATTCCATTCCTGTTGCTTTTGTCTGTCTTAAAACTTTTTAAAATCCTAACAAAAGATTGTCAGATAGACAGAGGTGGGAAGCTAGGACCTTGCAGTCCTGAGCAAGGAGAGCAAAATAATGAAGCGACATTATGGACTCTTTTAATGTTGTAGCTCTTGTTTCTGACACTTCTACCCTTTAAGATGCTTTAATTCTGACACATGGTGAAGGTGAAAGGTCTCTTTCAGACGTGAGCATCATATAGAAATTCTAACTTGACTTTTGTACCAACAGCCTTGCTCTCTGGGGTCCCCACCTTATTGTATTTACATTGCATTATTTGATAGGAACTTCAAGCAAAGTGAGAATAGAATAAATGCCTAAGGCATCAATATAACGCAGCATGTAACAGCCCTAGGAAGAAAAGGACAGTCCTTGCTTTAATTAAATGTTGCCTGCTATGAGCGGCACTTTAGCTTGTGCGTATGCATGCCAGCATGGCTTTTGGAGTTACCTGTATAAACATAGAAGGGTGCAGTCCTGTTGAACTTCTTCATAACCCATAATCTTAATTGACCACACCATGGACCAAATCAGGTATGATACACTGAGAGGTTGAAGTTTATATCGAAATCTTATTAAAAAAACATGGTTCAACTAGCTGTAACTACCCACCCCACCTTACACACACACACACACACACACACACACAACTGTGTAGGTTTGAGAGTGTTCTTTGAACAGACACCTTTCCCCATTTTCTGTTGAAATCAACAGAAGATGAGAAAAGGAATAGTTTGGAGGAAGGTAAAGATGAAGTTTTTAGTGAGACGCTGTAAACACAACTTCCAGCAGAGGAGGCTAGCTGAGCTATTGGAAGGATACACTTTACCACGAGAACAAGATTCAAGAGAATTTCATTCAAAGTATTGATAACTTGAGAGCAAATTTTATGTTGTGATGTAGCTGCATGTAGGGAAGTTCCAAGAGAGCTATGTCGGCAAAGTAAAAATGGGTGTAAAACAATGTGTGTGTGTGCATGTGGAAGGGAGATTCAGGATAAGGGCTATTGGCAGGACTGGCCGAAGTAAGCTGTCTCTTTCAGAAAAACACAGTCCATCTCTAGAGTACCCAGGAGAGGAAAAAAGAGATAATCTTATCATCACACTAGAATGAATTCATTGTAAATCCAGTGGCTACCTCCTGCATAATTCTTGGGTTTGTAGTTTAGGGAGGAGCCTTTAACAGCCTCACTAAACTACAAATCCCAGAAGTCTGCAGGAGGCAGCAACAGGATTTAAAGTGGATTCATTCTCTAGTATGATGAAGTAGTTAGATACTCTAGAGCAAGGGTGCTCTTTAGGTAGATCGTGATCTACTGGTAGATCGCGTAGGGCATCCTGGTAGATCACAAGCAGGGCGGGAGGAAGGCTCAGTCCCACCCCGCAGGCTCCCGCTGCCACCCAGGTGCAGAAGGAGGTTGGACTGAATGGCCCTTGGAGGTCTCCTCCTATTCTAGGAACCCATTATTATTATTATTATTATTATTATTATTATTATCAGCAGAGGCTGAATGGCCATCTGTCAGGAAAGCTATGATTGTGTTTTTCCCTTATGGCAGAAGGAGGTTGGACTGGATGGCCCTTGGAGGTCTCCTTCTACTCTAGGAACATATTGCTGTTGTTGTTACTATTATTATTATTAGTAGTAGTAGTAGCAGAGGCTGAGTGAATATTATCATCATTATTATTATTATGAATAAATTCAGGGGCTTATTATACTCACATTTAATTGAATTCAGTCTTAAAATATATTATATAGCTCTCACTGAAATAAATTTCCAAATATTTTGCTTTGATGGCTCTTTGAGTAGTGGGTAGGTAGATCATTTTGACTTGGTTGTTTTATAAGTAGCTCGCATGCTGAAAAAGTGTGAGCACCCCTGCTCTAGAGCTCTAATAATAATAATAATAATAATTTTATTCTTATACCCCACCATCATCTCCCCGAAGGCATTCCCGGCGGCTTACAGACAGCACAAAGTGCCTAAAAACAAACATAAACATGAACACGATATGAAATACAATAAAATAAAACACATTCACATATAAAAACATCAACTCAGACTCAATCAAGCTGCGATCCTCTAACCATGGCAGTAAATTACTGGCACCATGGCTGGGCTGTAAACGTTGGAATAAAATAAGTGCCAGATGCCATGCCCATAGCCATGCTGGATAATCGCCTGCAAAGTAACTTTTCCACACTGAATAATTTCTCCAGAAGTGGCAATGTGAGGTTTGCCTTTATACTCAACTGAAATAGAATTTGGGCACCCTTTTATTTATGTTCAGCAGGATGAATTTATATTTGAGGGTATATGGTTTTTATTTGAAAGTATATAAAGGCAGACCCTGAGCTACAAACATTCAACGCACAAAATGACTCATAGTTAAGTACGGGGATGAGACAACAGGAAGCAAGAGAAATCTTCCTCTGAAAGAGTAGATCATGGGAAAAAGCTGTCTCCACTGAAGTTTTATCACTAATTGTTAATTCTACTACAAGCCAAATTTTTCAAAATCCAATTCTCACAGGCACAGAAAGTGAGGTGAACTCTTCTGAACAGAAGCATAGACAGCAAAACAAATGCCACAGGGGTTTTAATGCTTCCCTATGCTATCCAAAAGCTTGCTTATAAAAAAAGGTAAAGTTTTCCCCCTGACATTAAGTCTAGTCGTGTCTGACTCTGGGGTGGTGGTGCTCATCTCCATTTCTAAGCTGAAGAGCTGGAGTTGTCCATAGACACCTCCAAGTTCATGTGGCTAGCATGACTGCATGGAGTGCTGTTACCTTCCCCCAGAGCGACACCTATTGATGTACTCACATTTGCATGTTTTCTAACTGCTAGGTTTTGCAGAAGATGGGGCTAACAACAGGAGCTCACCCCAATCCCTGGATTAGAACCACCAACCTTTTGGTCAGTAAGTTCAGCAGCTCAGTGGTTTAACCTCCTGCACCACTGGACACACACACACACACACACACACATGTGTGTGTGTGTATATATGGCAGAAGTTACTTTTGTATGTAAGTCTGTTCTGACTTATGTACATATTCAACTTAAGAACAAACCACATCTTGTTTGTAACTGTAATTCATAAAATCTGAATTGACAGATGTGACAAAGCAACTTCTCATTATATAGATGGAAATCCATGTTTGATTTCTAGCTACTATTACAAGTAGCTCAATAAGAGCAAAGGTAAATATAATAATATTAGCTTCCTTATCTGATTCAGACTTTTTCCTACAGATGGAAGTGCACACACTTTGAGATTTTTTTTTACATCAGCAGGGATTTTGTGTGATCTCTTCTTATCTCTCTGCAGACTGGTTGCATTTGACTAACAAAGTTGACTCTGTTTCTTCTACCTGAGCTTCAGACCATTTGCAGAAGTCTGCGTGAGATCAGGCTTTAGCGTCTCATTCATGCAGTAAATCAAACATTAACAGCTAAACTGTGATTTAAAGAAAGGGAGACTGGCTTCTTGATCGCTTTGTTAGCAGAGATCTTGAGTGAATATATTTTTAAACTGCTTGGCTTGCCATTGAAAACTCAGCCACAGAATCTTATTTTGTAAACGTCATCATGTCTTGGAGAGCCCCTGCTGAGCAGAAGGTTTATTTGAGTGATTGCTATCCAGACAGTTAAAAGAAACAAGAAACTGCTTCAGCTCAATCATGGCAACGTTGCCTTCTTTACACCTGTAATGGTTTTTGTAGATGTTAAACAGTTCTCTGTAATGCATTGCACATTTGAATTTGGTCTAATGGACTTATTTGCGGAGCTCAGTTACAGTTACTGAATCTTTTTATTACATTAAGAGCACACACCCATGTCTACATGCTCAAAGGAATCCCTGCTGATTCAGTAGAATGTCATCCTGGAGGAATGATTTTCACTAGAAAGTGAATGATGAAACTCTTTGAAACTTTGTGAAGCGTTGTGCAGCATATACATAATGGGATATCTTGCCGATATCCCATTATGTATATGTCTAAACACGGAATTGATTTATGTTACATATACACCTAATACACAGGACCCTCTGGTGGCACAATAGGTTAAACCCTTGTGCCGGCAGGACTGAAGACCAATGGGCTGGAGATTCGAATCTGGCAAGGGCACGCATGAGCTCCCTCTGTCAGCTCCAACTCCTCATTCGGGGACATGTTTCACTATCCCACAAGGATGGTAAAACATCAAAACATTTGGGCGTGCCCCTGGGCAGACAGCTTCATTGCAGATGGCCAATTCTCTCACACGAGAAGTGACTTGCAGTTTCTCAAGTTGCTCCTGACCCCCCCCCCCCAAATACAATAATAATAATACACTTTATTTATATTCCGCTCTTCTCACCCCGAAGGGGACTCAGAGCGGATTACAGGTACACATACTTAGCAGACAAACCCTGCTGTTACTACAATACACAACATATAGACGAACAGAGGCAAACTCTGGCCTCCAGGGGGAGCTGATGCACTCCTCATCTCTCAGCGTCCCTTGTTGTTCCTTCCACATTCCTCAGTGTTCCTGGAATTCTTTAATGGCCTCATAATTCAGTCAAAATTTGCCTCCCCACTTAATGTGGTACCCTTATCTCCTACTTGACAGATGCAACTGTCTTTTGGGCTGCAAGGGTTGACAGCAGGCTACACTTATTTATTTATTTATTATTTATTCCATCTTATATTCCGCTCCTCCCTGCAGGCTCGGGGCGGATCACAACACACAATAAAACATGCTGCGCAAACAAAACGTGCAGCCAACAAACGTGCACTTAAAGGTCGAGCACCCACCTTGACCCGGTCAGGCCTCAAACTCATGACTTACTGGTCAGAGAGATCTTATGCAGCTGACACTTAGCCAGCTGCGCCACATTCCCGGTGCTAACCTTAACATATTTTAAATGTTTCTAATGTATTAAAAACTCTAAAATCAGGACAGTAAATAAAGAGCAACACTAAAAAAGCAGGGGAATTTCAGACAAGAATCAATCAGGACCAGCTAACACCTCCCAACAAAGGATTCCCCTAGGCAGCAACCAGCCAGGCTTTGAAGCTGTAAGGCCATTAAATGCTAATCAAGAGCATTTGCAACACTCACACTTGTCTCAAGAAGACAAGAGTTCTTTCTCCCACCCTGGGCATTTCACAGATATATACAGCTCACTTTCCTAGTTTCCAGCAGACCCCTCAACCTCTGAGGATGCCTGCCATAGATGTGGGCTAAACGTCAGGAGAGAATGCTTCTGGAACATGGCCAGACAGCCCAGAAAACCCACAGCCTTAATGTAATTTTGTGCACAACATTTTTTTTAGATAATGAAGCAATTTTTGTGTGCACTGGACCATCAGAAAGCAAAAGTGTCACTTTCTCATTCACCCATGTGGACAATCTCAGATTTTAAAGTATTTTGAAAGGTTTTGGACTTTTATATGAAGGCATGTTTAACCTGCATATGTTGATTTGTACTCATAGCACCACTGTACACATGCAGTTAGCTTTTTCTTGTGTACCTTCCTGAGCTCTAATTCTAAGGGTATGTGGAATTTAGTAGGTAGGCATGTGAATGAACTGATTGTATTGAACAAAATTTTGAACTACTTTAAATCGGCATGGCTTCATTTAAGCCAACTGATCAATAGGTAATCATACAGTACGTAGTGAGGATCAAGCACTTTGTTCTTTATTTGGCAGAACAGTAAACATTTAAAAATATATCCCACAATGGATTAAACAGTGTTTTTCAAGCTTTTTTGAGCCGCAGCACATTTTTTACATTTACAAAATCCTGGGGCACACCACCAACCAAAATGACACAAAATGACACTCTAACACAGTAATACATATAGTTAATATGTTTTTAAATGTATTTATACACTCAGTGTGAAACCTGGGCCTGTTTCGATGAACACAACATAGATATCCTGGCAGGAATGGCAGAAAGAAACAAACTTCCCACACAGAACTACCATAACCAAGAGAAAATACTATAAGAGTTTGGTGGAGTTGAGTTTTGGAGTTGTAGTTCACCTATATCCAGAGAGCACTGTGGAGGGGAGGGAGGAAGACGTGGGGCAAGTCTGCGCAGTAGCGCCCGCCTGGGTTACGTCTTCCCCCCTCCCCCCTCCCGCAGAAGTGGCAGTGTGAGCAAAGCGAGGCAAAGCAAGCAGAGCGAGGTTGGGAAGAAGGGAGCCCAAGTGGAGAAGAAAAAGTGTTCGGCAGGAGGGGGTATTGGAACTTCCAATTTCCCACGGCACACCTGATGATTGCTCACGGCACACTGCTTGGGAAACAATGGATTAGAAGTGTGTTTCATATTCCCTTATCTGAATTGTTAGAAGTTTAAGTGAATGCTCCAATCCAGAAAATGTGGCAATTTAATATGAGCAGGTCCTCAGGTTTGCTGAAGCCTCTGTGTTTTTGACTAGAATCCAGAGGACCATCAATATGAGCCAGATATAAAATTACTGGCTTGGGCAGGTGAGCATATGCTAAAATGAAAGAATAGAGTACCTCTGAGCACCTGTTCTGTCCAGAAATTGGTGATCAGTAACCAGATTCAAGATGGCAAGCTCTTTCACACAAAATCAGCTTCATTTTGGGTGCAAAACTTTTAGGATTCTGTAGTTAGACAACTGGAAGTCAGAAATCCCTACCACTTTATTTCACATCACCAAGGAGTGTAAATCCCAATTTACCTGCCTAACACCCATCCCTCCTTTTCAGCAACATCGTCCAAAAGCTAAAATTAATTCACTATTTCTATGGGATTATGAGATTATTAAGAAAATTAGTTAAGTGAAAACATAAAATCATTTTAACCTAATTTGCATGATGATCATTAGTCTTTTCAGACTATTTTGGGATCCTGTGGCAATCCATGTAACAGTTGCAGTACATGTTATAGATAATTACTTTTCACTTCAGGGAAAACTTTCCTTAAGATTTTTGATGCCTTTATATTTGGTGAAACAATGCAGTATATCTGAAATGTATTCAGCTTATTTTGTACATTTCAGCTGAAGAGTATTTTTATTTTTTACGGCCTTCCAAAACATTGCTTTTGTTTTTTTTACTAAGTGTTTCTTGTATGCTGAAGTACAGCAGAGTCTCGCTTAGAAAACCTTCGCTCATCCAACATTCTGTATTATCCAACACAGTTTGCCTCCTGCCTGGATCCACAGTTGTTTCAATACATAGCGATGTTTAGATGCTAAATTCATAAATACAGTAATTACTACATAACATTAATAATAATACACTTTATTTATATTCCGCTCTTCTCACTCTGAAGGGGACTCAGTGAATTACAGGTATACATATTTAGCAGACAATTCCTGCCGTTTTCCACATACACAACATGTAGGCGAACAGACGCAAACTCTGGCCACCAGGGGGAGCTGACGCACTCCTCATCTCTCAGTGTCCCTAGCGTCCCTTGTTGTTCCTTCCGCATTCCTCAGCGTTCCTGGAGTTCTTTAATGGCCCCATAATTCAGTCAAAATTTGCCTCCCCACTTAATGTGGTACCTTTATCACCTACTTGACAGATGCAACTGTCTTTTGGGCTGCAAAGGTCGACAGCAGGCTACACTTAAAGGTCGATCACCCACCTCGACCCAGTCAGGCCTCAAACTCATGACCTATTGGTCAGAGAGATCTTATGCAGTTGATACTTAGCCAGTTGCGCCACATTCCTGGTGTATTGAACTGCTTTTTCTGTTGATTTGTTGTAAAGCATGATGTTTTGGTGGTTAATTTGTAAAATCATAACGGAATTAGATGTTTAATAGACTTTTCCTTAATCCCTCCTTACTATCCAACATTGTCAGATATCCAACGTTCTGCCAGCCCATTTATGTTGGATAAGCAGGACTCTACTGTACTTTCTTCCTAAGCAAAGCAGGACTCACCTTTTGACTGTGCAGGCAAAATAAATATCTCTCACACTTTGTTGTACTATGGAATGGATATGCTAATTTTACCTCCCAGATCACTTCATCTTCAATGGAAAAAAATAAACTGGGAAGTTTTCAGTAAAAATGAGTTTTAATTATGCACTGTGAAATGTATTGACAATATTACAATATTAATGGGCACCCTGTGCAGATTGCCCCAATAAGCATGAATTGATCCAGTATGGTTGACTAGGCAGCTTCACATGTGCTAGAATAAACAATTCCTTAGAGCGAGACAGCGTCTCTTACTTTTTTCATTATTACAGTTTCTGAAGTGTCAAAACAGACAAAGTGTTGAGGAAACATGCCTACCTTTTTAATAGAAGAGTGGAATTAAAATAGCTTCAAATTACTGTCATCTGTATGCAAAGAAATCAATTTATAAGGCTTTCATTCCTGTAATTACACGTTGATGATGTAATTCTCTCATCATTTAATGTGTGCACTGGAAAGTCTAATATTATAGTAATGAAGGCTGCAATCCTATATACAAAAATGATTGAAGTCTGATTTTGTTCACTGGGGCTTTCTATTGAGTATAGAATGGTACTTTTAAGGAAACATACTTTGCAGTTGCACTGATGGCTATCTACTCCACTGTTCTAGTAAATAACTTTCCAAACTTGGGATGTACTGTATGAGCTTCACAGCACAATACATATGATATCTTTGTGTATTCTATATTTTACTGCCCACTAGCTATGGTCTTTTATATTCATGAAATGTGTTGTGAATGATGCTGGGAGTCAGCAAGCAACATAGAGGAAAAGCTGAACAGGATTATGAAGGAAGCGTTTAAGAGGATGAGAAACCATGGTGGCAGGGATTCCCTTATGTATTTGTGCAGTCCCACAAATGTTCTAGTTTTGATTTTTAGTTGAAAGTCTGATTTCTGTAACAGGTCTTTTTAAAAGAGTGGCAGATAAAATAAGCCCCCGCCTTCTCCCGGTGGTGCAGCAGGTTAAACTGCTGAGCTGCTAAACTTGCTGACTGAAAGGTTGGCAGTTCGAATCCAGGGAGTGGGGTGAGCTCCCACTGTTAGGCCTAGTTTCTGTCAACCTAGCAGTTTGAAAACATGCTAATGTGAGTAGATCAATAAGTATTGCTTTTGCGGGAAAATAACAGCACTCCATGCAGTCATGCTGGCCACATGACTGCATGGTTGTCTTCTGGTTGTCGTCTTCTGAACTTTGGTTGAAGACTCCTTCTCCGTTGGTTTGGAGGCCCTCTTCTGGTTGTCTTCGCTCTTCTCCTTCATTGATGGTTCTGGTTTCATGGCTTGCTTCTCATCCCCACTCTTCTCTCTCTTCTCTCAACTTTGGCTGAAAGCTCCTTTTTCTCCTCCATTGGTTGTCTATGGACAACGCTGGCTCTTCGGCTTAGAAATGGAGATGAGCACCACCCCTCAGAGTCGGACACGATTAGACTTAATGTCAGGGGAAACATTTACCTTAGATCAAATATCTTTTTCCCTGAAAAGCAAAAAATGTCAAACAACTTTCCTATCTAAAAATGGATGTCAAAATCCACATTTAAGATCTCTTTTGATGAGTTTAATATGCAGTGTTTGCTATCTGCAGAGTGTAGCCTGCATGTGTATGTATTTATTTACATTTATCCCCCTTCCATCAATTGTTTTCAAAGGCTAATTGTAGAAGTTAATTGGGGAGGCAGCTTTGCCAAGTCTTTGTTTCCCAAGTTGTGTCTTTTTAAAAAAAATCAGAAGTGATTTATTCTGGCATAAACTACTATTTACAGAGTTGTCTGGTATTTAAGGGCATCTGGTAGAAGTGCAGATGTAAGTTGCGGTTTATTCAAAAGTAGAAATCGTTCTCCCCTCATCCATGGTGTGGGTTGAAAGATAAAGAAGAGGGAGTCTGAGGCTTAGTTTAGCATTATGTGTTAACAGGGCCAATAATGTTATGCAGCTTGCATAATTGCCTTTAACAATGTTTATTTTATGAAACCTAGAAATTATATGAGCAAAATATCAGAAAATAATTACAGTTGGAGGCAAAATTGGCTTCTAGTTTATGACTTAACTTTTGCTATATTAGTCGGTTGCTTAAGGATAGGTGCTTGGAATGCCAAAGCATTTTAATATCATTCAGACTTAACAAGCATCATCAACAGTTGGAAATAATGGCTCTCTCGAGTATTCTTAAGTGGGAAAACGTTGTAGTGCCCAAAGAAGCCAGTACATTGTCAGTGCCAGAGGCCCTAGACATTTTCTCAGGGGTAATTAAATCATTGGTATAATAGTAAGCCATGGTTATTTGTTTTTGAAAATGTTTACAAGGGTTAATACGGGCTATTATTTTGTTAGCTGTTATATTTTCTTCAGCTGCTCCTTGGTGTTTTTAAAACCTATGTCGGTGGCCATAAATGTAAAGATAAATGTATAAAATTATCTCTAGGACTAAATCAAACATTCATACTTATGTGGCACAATGCTAGAGGCTGAATTTATTTAATTCTGGTCTTCTTTCTCAAGCATTTGTGTTAGCTGCATGCAGACTTGTATGTTATCCCAGTTCACAAGTGCAGTACCACATACAAAATTAGAAAACAAAATTGAACTTAGCACAGAACAATAATAGCAATACGCTCATAGTGACATTGATTTATGTGTTGCACCAAATTTTAAAAAATGCAATATTTTAGTGACATTTTTCTGTCAAGTTCTGAATAAAACCAGTCATTCCTTCTTTCCAGGTTCCTTGCAGTTACGCAGTTTTCTCCTACTCATGCCAGAAAAGCTTTTCCTTGCTTTGATGAGCCCATCTACAAGGCCACATTCAAAATCAGCATCAAACACCAAGCAACCTATTTATCTTTGTCCAATATGCCTGTGGAAACTTCTGTTTTTGAAGAAGATGGATGGGTTACGGATCACTTTTCACAGACTCCTCTCATGTCCACATATTACCTAGCCTGGGCCGTTTGCAATTTCACGTACCGTGAAACTATGACAAAGAATGGTGTTGTGGTAAGTATTTTTGAAGTGCTCCAATTATACATTTCCCGCTAGAGAAAACTTGTTTCCTAGGTCATGTTAAAATACTTGCATTTTCAGCTGTCATGGATTTTCTGTTTTGCTGTGTCTTGAGACTGCTAACATTATGTGCATATAGACAAGTCCAAGACATTACACTTAGAGCTGAGTCTTACTTCCTGGTGAATCTACTATGGTAAAACTGGAGAAAACATCAGATTTAGCTATCAGTTTGAAGTATCATTGCTTTGATTACACTGCAGTAATTTTCAAGAAGTAGCCACGTTAGTCTCTTGCATCATAAAAAGGAAGAAGGAAGGAAAAGGGATGCACAGTGACTTTAAGACTAAGTCTTTTTGGGTTGCTGTAAGTGTTTTTGGGCTGTATGGCCATGTTATAGAAGCATTCTCTCCTGACATTTCACCTGTATCTATGGCAGGCATCCCCAGAGGTTGTGAGGTCTGTTGGAAACCCCATTTTCCTAGTTTCTAATGGATCTCACAACCTCTGAGAACGCCTGCCATAGATACAGGCGAAACATCAGGAGGGAATGCTTCTGGAACATGGGACATACAGCTCGAAAACATTTATAGCAACCCAGTGATTCTAGCTATGAAAGCCTTCGACAATATTAAGTGTTTTTATTTTAGCATAAGCTTTTGTGGATATCAATCCACTTCTTTGTGATGATACTAAAATCTCTGGTTATAAAGTATATTTACATAAAAGTGGGATAGAATGTAATGGGGTCCAAAAAGATGCAAATCATGAATTTTGCCTTAAATTTTCAAAAGGCGGTGCCTTTCGGATCTGTACTGTGTTCACCTAGTTTTGTTACGTGAAAGCAACAAATCTGCTTACCAAAAGTGATGATGTAAATAACTTATGTGACAGACAATGGACAGACCGTGGATTGTAATTTGTATTTGTGTAATTTGAAATGGACGGTTTTATAATTGATGTTTTAACTATTGGTTTTAATTGTAATTGTTATGTTTGATATCTAATGGTTACAAGTTGTGAGGCCACCCTGAGCCCCCCACCCCCACCCAAGGGTGAGAAGGACGGGATATAAATATATGAAATAAATAAACAAAAGTCAGTTTTCCTTCTATGAAAAGATTACTTTTGGCATATGTTCAGTAGCAAGGATGTTGTCCATTACCTTCAAAAAGACTGTGGTTGTGTTAACATATAGCATTAGATCAGTGGGGGCAGAATACAATATTTGTTCATATATAACTCAACCTCATGTATAATTTGAGGACATGTTTTGGAGAGAAAATTATGGTTTTTGATAAGACCCATGGTCAAGTTCTGTGGAGAGGGGTCATTCTGTGGAGACAGGAAACCACCATCACTGCTTCAGTGGCCCAGCAGCCCTTGGTTGCTGCTGCTGACATTTTCCCACAAGGAATTCAAAAAGAGCAGAACCAATGCCATGATGGAGAGAATAGAGGCAGTAGGCACTTCTTTTCAGTTCTTTCAAGATGGACTAAGCTCTTGCCTTTCACTACTCCACTTGGATATGGGAATAACTTCTTTTTGATAGCTGTTGAGGTGAATACTTAATTAGCCTGTGGATAAGTTGATCTAGTTTTTTTGGTTAGATCTTTAAAATTTAGATTTCTATACTTATATATGAGTATATGCTGTAGATCAGGGGTGCTCATTAGGTAGATTGCGATCTACTGGTAGGGTGTCGTGGTAGATCACAGGCAGGGCGGGAGGAAGGCTCAGTACCGCCCCGTAGACTCCCGACGCCGCCCAGGTGCAGAAGGAGGTTGGACTGGATGGCCCTTGGAAGTCTCCTCCTATTATAGGAACCCATTGTTGTTGTTGTTGTTATTATTATTATCAGAGGCTTGAATTATTATCTGTGCTGAATGGCCATTTTTGATTGTGTTTTTCCCTTATGGCAGAAAGAGGTTGAACTGGATGGCCTTTGGAGGTCTCCTTCTACTCTAGGAACCTGTTGTTGTTGTTGTTGTTACTACTATTAGTAGTAGTAGTAGCAGCAGCAGCAGCAGAGGCTGAATGAATATTATCATCATTATTATTATGAATAAATTCAGGGGCTTATTATACTCACATTTAGTTGAATTCAATCTTAAAATATATTATATGGCTCTAACTGAAATAAATTTCCAAATATTTTGCTTTTATGGCTCTCTGAGTAGTGGGTAGGTAGATCATTTTGACTTGGTTGTTTTGTAAGTAGCTCGCATGCTGAAAAAGTGTGAGCACCCCTGCTGTAGATGTTGCTGGAATCTATTGATGAACAAAGTTTTGGTATATGAATCACTGGCTTAAAAGTATCAGTTGCTAGTATTCCTTTCTCAGAACAAGGTTCTAAATGTTTACATTTTCCTGCCATTCTCTCTTTGGTCCTATTTAGTTACTGATTTGTGAGACTATTCTTAGATGAAACTGCATGCATCATTGGTGAACGGCTTTGCAATTGCATGCTGGCTACTTACAGAAACCATATATCTCCTTTATAAGATAGTTTGCAAGTGTTGCTTTCTCACTGCACTTTTTTCTCCATATTAAAGAAAATCCAGTTAACCTGTGATATGGCATTTGTTTATTGAGAAGCATTTAGGAGTTGTTATGTAGATTGGAGAAAATGTGGATGTTTTATTTTATTCACAAATACCATGTGCAGAGCCACATAAGAAGCCAAAATATGCACCTGAAATTCTGCCAGCTGAATAGACGATTTGAAAACACACTCACACTCTCCTGCCAATTCACATTTCTGTTGGATATGCAGGAAAAATGTTCCTCCATACCAGGTTTAATCCACATAACACAGATAGATTTGTGTTAGAAATAGATCTGCATGTTGAGCCTGAGAAATGGAAACAATCCCTTCTTATATTATTATATATGAAAAATATCCAGTTGTTTAAATAAGCAGACTCCTTAATCCTCATCTTGTGCCTTTAGTGTCACAGCTACTATTTGAAAGCGAATTGTCAGGATATCAGCAGTGCTATTGTTAGTACATAGTTAGTTTCACCATATTTAGTCATACATAATCCCTGACAAATACAGTATGTTTACTGAGAATTGGATGACAACTACCAGAAACTTCAGTGGCTACTGCAGTTTCTGGAAGTTGTCATCTTCACACTGAACAAGGAGTATTTTGGAATTGTTTCTCAGAAATCCAGTTGCTGGACAAGAATGGTATCAACAGGGTGACAATCCTCTTTATTGTATTGTACTGAAAATTGTAGGACTGAGATATGATTACATAATATGGCGCTGTACTTAACTAGTTTCCATATAACTATGTTGTTGAATGACTGAACATTGTCTAAAAATACTACAGTTTGAGGATAAGTTCAGTGGCAGTGCTAAAACAATTATGTGGTTTCAGTTTGATACATCTCCTCTTTTAAAAGATCTGTGGTTAATTTTAACAACATCAAACTTGTAATGGCTGTGCAGTCCTTAAGTGGTCAGAGGGAAAAAAAATCTTCTAATTGCTCTAGAGATCAAATATTCCTGCTTGGTCTAACAGAGTTTCTCTTGGATCTGAATCAGAATAAAAGCAGATGACTTGCACTTGAATAGTCCCCAAACCCCGTGAAGTAAAGAGCAATCATGCACAAGCACATTAATTTGTGATGGTATTATAAAAATATTGTAGATTAACAAGGCTAACCTTTAATGGTCTTTGGCTAATAAAAGTTGGTATAAAACAAAACACTAGGTGCAACTATTCTTTGGAAAGCCCACATATATGTATTGCAATTCTCGTTACAAGTGCACATACGTATTCTGAGGGAAGGAGTGAACAGAGTGGACTTCTAAGCGTTACCAAGCATTTGTTTGGAAGGAGAGCTGCCATTTACTGTTGCCACCATAAGTAATATTGTATAGTGCAGTCAGTTGTGCATATTCTTCCAACAGGCCAGTCTGCTATCAGTCTGCTAGGGCAGCATTTCTCAACCTGAGGGGGTCAGGATCCCTGGGGGTGTCACAAGGCGGTGTCAGAATGGTTGCCAAAGACCATCAGAAAACACAGTATTTTCTGTTGGTCATGGGGGTTTTATGTGGGAAATTTGGCCCAATTTTAGCATTGGTGGAGTTCAGAATGCTCTTTGATAGTTGGTGAACTATAAATACCAGGAACTACAACTACCAAATGTCAAGGTCTGTTTTCCCCAAAATCCACCAGTGTTCACATTTGGGCATATTGAGTATTTGTGCCAAGTTTGGTCCAGATCCATAATTGTTTGAGTCCACAGTGCCCTATGGATGTAGGTGAACTACAACTCCAAAACTCAGTGCCCACCAAACCCTTCCGGTATTTTCTGTTGGTTACAGGAGTTCTGTGTGCCAAGTTTGGTTCAGTTCCATCGTTGGTAGAGTTCAGAATGCTCTTTAATTGTAGGTTAACGATAAATCCTAGTAACTACAACCCCCAAATGACAAAATCAATCCCCCCCCCCAACCCATCAGTATTCAAATTTGGGCATATTGGGTATTTGTGCCAAATTTCATCCAGTGAATGAAACTACATCATGTATATCAGATGTTTACATTATGATTAATAACAGTAGCAAAATTACTGTTGTGAAGTAGCAATGAAAATAATGTTATGGTTGGGGGGTCACCACAACATGAGGAACTTTATTAAGGGGTCACAGCATTAGGATGGTTGAGAACCACTGTGCTAGGGGGACATGGTTGTAGACTTCCACATGTTAGTATTTGGCTAATTCTAAGCAGTTTCAGCTGCAGTGATGTGGATTTATAGTTACTGTTGTATTGTGAAGAAGGTGTGATATAGAGAATGGGTACCTTATGTTAAGGAACAACAATCTTTCCTCTACATTCACTGGAGACACAGGACCACCACAAAAGCGGGGAAAAACCCCAACCCCCAAATAATACAATTGCTAATTTTTTTTAACCTGAGAAAACACCTATCTGGGAATTTCTCCTTTCTCCAACTTGTCTGTCAGGTTAACTTCCCATGCATTGAACTGATGGCCCTAGAGATTCTTAAAGAGATATTCACTCAAGAATCTCTATGTCTCCCAGTGTGACTCTTTGATCAACTTTTGGCATAAGTTGACCATAGAGTCTCACTAGATGATTAGGGATTCCTAGGGAGAACATGTTAATAAAATTTGTGAATAATCAAATTTGAAAAAGTCAAATTCGCAAACGTAGAGGGCTAACTATATAATAATTGATAGTCATACAGAATGGCCTCTGCTTGCATTGAGGTTTTTTCCGAACCAACTGAACTACAACATAAAAACCATGTAATACAAAACGTAGGCCTTGAATCTGACATTGTAACTTTCCTTTATGATTTTAAACATGTCTTGTCTGATAAACAAGCAAATGGAGCTTTAAAAGCTCTTATGATATACAGTATCTTGTTTGTTTTGATGGCCAATAAATGGCACCAATGCCAATTCTTTTGTGGGTTAGGGATATTGTTATGTTGTTGTTATTGTTATATTATGTTTATGTTTTTCTGTCCACAAGAAGACTCAAAGCGGCTTACGCTAAAAGCATTTCAATACAACTTAAAATCTAAAAATATACAAACATTAAAGCAATGTCACAGTTATAATCCATCAAAACATAATAATGTTCAGACTCTGCATCACAACAAATCTTGTTTGTTTTGTAGCTCATTTTTCTTCCAATATGGCACTTAAGGTGATTTAAAATATATGTTAAAACACAATTCAAAAAAACCCTTCTACCCCCAACTAGTTAAAATGTGGTGGCCTATTGAGTGAAAAAAAGCTATCACCATTTTACACAGCCTTACAGATTTAACTTGATCTGGATAGGCTAAGAGGAGAATCAGGAAGGCTTTATATTCTCTGTTTTGCAGATGCCTTGCTGACTTGAAGCTATCTTTATCTATATCCATCCATCTATCTATCTCACAGAAGATTGCAGATAGACAAAGAAATGAACCTTACCAGATGCACCCATCATGAAGCGATCTGAATGAGAGAAAATTAGATCTTATGTCCACTAAAGTTTTTTCCCCCTTGAATGTGATGCAAGACTCTTTCATTCAGCACCACGGACAGCAACTTTTTGGGACACATTAGGTGAATGTCCTCTCTTCGCTCTGAGGCCTCCGACACAGCTGTATAAAATCCAGATTATCTGCTTTGAACTGTTTTTTCTGGCAGTGTATAATAATGATAACAACAACAACAACTTTATTTTTATACCCTGCCTCCATCTCCCTGAAGAGAATCGGGGCGGTTTAAAAGGGATAAACCCAGAGAGCACAGAGTTAAAACGTAATGCAATAAAATAAAAACCAAACCCAATAGAAACACATCACAATAAAACACAGCATAATGAAATCAGTACCATAGGAACAATAAAAGTGCTGAGTTCAGAGGGCTCTGAGTTTGTGCAAAATTCCTAGATAGAGCGAAGGGAAAATGCAAAATTCAGGGGCAGGAATTGGAGAGTAATGTCCTTAGCCTTTATAATGTCAGGATTGTAGAGCAGAGGGCCATGCTAAAGTGCTGGAACTTAGGTATCAAAGGGCCAATTCTTGGGAACTGATGAATCAAAGACACAATAGAACATCCATGTTTTTAGGTTCTTGCAGAAGGAAGACAGGGTAGGTGATAGTCTGATCTTCCTAGGAAGAGAGTTCCAAAGCTGGGGGGCCACCACCGAGAAGGCCCTCTCCCTCATCCCCACCAACCGTGTCTGAGATATAAGCGGAAGTGAAAGGAGAGAAGTGTAGACTCAGATAATCCAGTTTAAAGCAGATAATGTAGAGTATCTGCTTTCATATTCTGGATTATTTGGTAGATTAGAAGGGTTCTGACATTTTTGTAGAGGCTGTCTTTTCATTTCCGATGAAAAAGGCTGAAGAATGGGGAAGTTTTTTTTCCTGCAGTTGCAAGAATCTTCTCACTCGTGTGATCATTGACAATGTAGAGTGGAAGATCTTTGGAGTTGTAGTCTGGAAATAACACTTTCAAGATCTGGATAATGGGGACAGAAAGAGATCTTGGTGCCAACTGGCATTTTTTATAGTTCACGTACATCAAGCCATCCCATAGACTGACACAGTAAAAGAGTGATATAATTTGGTTATATAACAACACAGCAAATCTTCTACATTAGCCAAGTAGGAAAAGAGATCTGTTCTGTCCCGTGACCCTCTGCTGTTTTATGCTGCAGAAAAATGTTTTGGTAGATTGCTAAATTTTTGGGATGTTGTTCTAAGAACCTATGAATAATCCTTAACCTTGTCTTGTTGTGCCTTCAGGTTGAACCTGACCTGTTGTAAATCTACACCTTTCTCTTAGGCAACAATTTCCAAACTCTAGGTGTTTTGGACTTCAATTCCCAGAAAGTTCATTGGCCTTGGCCAGTAATCAGGGATTCTGGGGTCCAAAAGAGCTGGAAGACCAGAGTTTGGAAAACATTGCTCTGGAGTATGTAGAAGAGGCCAGTGATAGAACATGATATACTGCATTGAGTGTTGCACTAGGACTCCACAAACCCAGGATTATAATTCCCATTTAGCCATGGAAATCTACTGGGCAACAATGGCATTCAGTTTCATCTGCAAGATTTATCTGGAGGAGGCTTGCCATTGTGTTCCTTTAAGGTGAGAGCATTACTTGCCTAAGGTGGATATACAAGGGCAGGTCAATAAGTCTGTGACTTTTTGAATTTTCCGCCTCTTAACTGAAAGGGTAACACTGCTCCTGTCAACAGGCATCTGTTAGTTGACTCCTGTCAAATTTGAACAAGCTGTGTCATTTAGTTTGTGTTTGACAGCCATTGATAGCAGATTACCGTGTGATTTGAGGAGAAAATGGAAAAAATTGAATTTAGTGTGCTCATTAAGCATTATTTTTTGCGGAAAAAACCCATCACTCAAACCAAGGCTAAGCTTGATAAATACTATGGGGACTCTGCATCATCAATTTCAATGGCAAAAAGTGGATTACTGAATTTTGTTGTGGCCGTACAAGCATGGAAGATTCCGAACATTCTGGACGCCCAGTTGAGGTCTCTACACTTGAAACAATGGAAAAAATTCACGATACAGTGTTGGCCGATCAGAGATTGAAAGTGCGAGAGATTGTGGAAGCCATAGGCATCTCATATGGCTCAGTGGTTTGAATTTTAAATGATCACTTGGGTATGAGAAAGCTTTCCGCAAGATGGGTGCCGCGTTTGCTCACAATTGACCACAAACGCAATCATGTGACAATTTCACATGAGTGTTTGGCGTTGCTCAACTGCAGTATGGATGAATTTTTGCGCAGTTTCGTAACCGTGGACAAAACGTGGATCCACCACAACAAATCAGAGACCAAACAGCAGTCAAAACAGTGCGTTTCTCAGGGTGAATCGGAGCCAAAGTAGGCCAAGGTGGGTTTGTCAGCTAGTAAAGTCATGGCAACCGTTTTTTGGGATGCACGCGGTATAATCCACATTGACTACCTTCAAAAGGGAAAAACAATCAATGGCGAATATGATGCCAAACTATTGGGTTGATTTAGTGAGGATTTTTTTAAAAAAAAGATCGCATTTGGCCAAGAAAAAAGTTTTTTTGCACCAGGACAATGCAAGGGTGCACACATGTGCAGTTGCCATGGCAACAATCCATGAATTGGGATATGAATTTCTCCCTCATCTGCCCTATTTTCCGGATTTAGCCCCGAGTAACTATTTCTTGTTTCCAAACCTGAAGAAATGGCTCGGCGGAAAGAGATTCGACTCCAACAATGAAATCATCTCACAAACAAATACCTATTTTGATGACCTTGACAAATCTTATTTTTTGGAAAGGATAAAAAAATTGGAGAAATGTTGGACAAAGTGTATAGAGCTCAAAGGAGACTACGTTGAAAAATAAAATGATTTTTAAATCCAAAAACCTGTTTCATTCAAAAAGTCACAGACTTACTGACCCGCCCTCGTATCTATCTGAATGGGGATTGTAATTCTGGTTTCTTGGAATTAATATGTAACACTCAACCCACTATACAGTTTTGCTTCAGTCACTCTCTCTACCGTTACAAATGGTTCTGAGACAGTCTTTCCTCCAGCTACTAGCAGACATTTGTTTTACTGTGACCTCAGAAAAAGGGAGCACTAGATCAAGGTGTGTCCTCTTGGATTGCACTGGCAGACTATTCATCATAGTGCAGATTTGGGCTGATGGAGTAAGCCTCAAACTATATTGAAGACAAGTATTCTTTCAAGTGCTGAAAAATGTTGACTTAGAATGTAATTCCTTCAGCATGGTGAAGGTAAGTGTTTTGCTTTGTCAGTGTTCATTGAAATGTAATCCTGGGCTTAATTTGCAAATCTGATTGGTGATGCACATTGTTTTGAGGTAAGTTTATTGTCAGAAGAAAACGAATGTCCTAATATCAAGTAATATGCATTGCTTTTACCATCTAGTTTGACCCTGACCCATTGAAAACTTGTCCAGGGCTGACCTATGAGGTTTTTTAATTTAAAAAATCCAATCTCTATATCATTGAAAAGCAATAACCCACATGGAAGATATATTTCATATTAATATAGTGGTTAAATAACACAGAGATTTCAGATTGGTGCATTCTACAAAGAGAATAAAAAGTCTGAATTATTATGCCATTATAGTATAGTAAACCGTATTTTTGCTATCTTTTCATAGTATTTTGTTTGGATTCTTGAATTTCAGGGGAAAGGGGAATGTGAAACGCTAATTTTTCCATTTCGGGAGTGTCTGAAACTCAAAATATTATTTTAGTTCATTTCATATTCAGATTTGCTCAACAATTATTCTGCATTTTGAAGCTGATTGCAGATATTCTACGCTTGAATGCTGTCTTGTGTAACAGTGAGTTCTTTGATAAATAACACATAGATGGAGTGTTGGAGTTCTTTTGCCAACACAAGTTTAGTCACTGATTTTTATAGATGATGAACACATGTTTCTATAATTGATTGCCATATATACTTGAGTATAAGCCGACCCGAATATAAGCCAAGGCACCTAATTTTACCACAAAAAACTGGGAAAACGTATTGACTCGAGTATCACCCGAAGGTAGGATATGCAGCCATTATGGGTAAATTTAAAAATAAAAATAGATACCTATAAAATTACATTAATTGAGGCATCAGGAGGTGAAATGTTTTTGAATATTTATATAAAACTGTAATTTAAGATAAGACTGCCCAACTCTGATTAAATCATTATTCTAACCTTCTTCAATGTAAATGTACTTACGTATCCTTCCAATGATAATAAAGAGAGTACAATAATAATTGTAATAATAATAATAGAGCAAAATAATGGAAAAGCAATAACAGCAATAATAGAGTAAAATAAATGCAATAATAATAAAGTAAAATAATAAATGTAATAATAATAAATAGAGTAAAATAAATAATAATAATAACGTGAAATATGTTAAATGTAATAATAATATAGTAAAATATTAAATGTAATAAAAATACTAATAACAGAGTAAAATAATGAATAACTTTGACTTGTGTATAAGCCAAGGGAAGCTTTTTCAGCCTTAAAAAGGGTCTGAAGGGGTTTCCGGCCGGGTGAAGATGGCGGCAGGACGGGCACTCTAAGGCTCCCTGGAGTGCCGCCTGCTTTTCTGGCTGGAGGGCGATCTACGCCCCCCCTCCCGCACGGACAGAAGCGTCCGAAGGGAGCGCGAAGCCAGCAGGCGAGGTCCGACGGTACCAGAGATCCCCCCCTCAAGAGGGAGAGATCGAGCGGACCCGGACTGTCGCCATAGTGGCAAGCAAGCCGGAAAGCAGGCAGCGGGTGGCGACCCGCACTCACTGCCGGCCCAGCCCGGCCTCCCCACCCCACCCCAAGCAGAGGGCAGGAGGAGAGAAAGAGGCAAGACCGGAGGAGGCCGTAAGTATAGGGAGCGACAACCCGCAAGACAACGGGGAGACCCCATTGGAAACAGGGGGGAGGGGCACGAACGAGCGGCGGGGTCTCCATCAGCCCCCACGGAAACCCCCACATAAAGGGATCGGGCCCCCAACAAAGGGAAGCAAGCATCCAGGGGAAAAAAGGCCTCACAGAGAGGCAGCCAGTCATCCCTGGCAAGGACAGATCAAACGGGAGGAAAAGATTCAGTGGGCACCAAAATGGCGGACAAATCCTCTTAGTCCAAGAAACAAGGAAGAAGAAGAGCCTTTTTGGTGGGAGCGCCATCTTGGAAAAGGGGAAAGTCCCATCTACAATACCTAAGCAGGGGTCAGGGAAATAGAGCATGTCAGCACTAAAGGATTTGAACACGGGAGCAAAAGAACAGGAGAGAATGCAAGGAAGGAGACTAGAAGATGAAGAAGTAACCTTAAAGGACATCCTCAAAGCACTACGAAAATTAGGAGAAGCACAAGATGGGTGCCTTTAGAAGATTGAAATAGTGATGACCCGACAAGAAAAACAATTCAAAGCATTCCAGGAACAATTCCACAATGCAAGGGTAGAACCAATACAAAAAGAGATTCCTACAAAGCCAGAGCTGAGAAACATTTCTGAGGGTGGAAAAGTAGTACTCCAGGATAAGGGAAAAAATACAGCAACACAGGAAAGTTTGGAGAAGGGAGTGGAGGAGGCTCCAAGGCAGCAAGTAGTGTCAGAGGAAAGAGAATCTTATTCTAAAAACTATGTAGAAGCTCCACTGGAAGCTACAAGACTGACTACTAAGAACCCCGAGGTCTATGCTCCCCAAAAAGGAGAAGAAAGAAGCCAAGAGGTTGTTACAATACCTAAAAGCTCTACCCTATATGCAGACAAAAATAGGAAAAAAGACTGGGGTACAGTCCAATAAAAAGAGAAGCTGGATGAGGGTAGTACAACAAAGAAGGAAGAAAATCTTAAAGGCAAGTTGCCCTTACCCTTCAAGGAGGGACACACATGATAGCCTTCCGAGCTGTGAGACCCCAGAGGTGGACAATGAAAGTCTAGAAGCTCCCAAAGAGAACGGCTAGGAAGGGGGCCAAGGAAAACGAAAGGGACAGATTCAGCGGCATTAAAGGGCAAGGAACGGACAATGGTCATGGCTTCTCTCACCAAAAATTTGAAGGTTTTTAATAGCTAGGAGAAAGAACCCCGGGGAGCGATTTGACAGGCGAAGCGAACCCCTCAACTAGACGGGATCAGGAGGGGCCCAGCAGGAGACCAAAGACAAATAACAATCAAGAAAGGAGAAGACCCTTCCAGAAACTCAGAGACAATATTAGAAAAGAAAAGTCATCGCTCCTCCTAGAGACGCCCCCACCCCCCTCTTCTTTCCCACCCCCGTACCTCCCCGGCTGCTTCTCTCCACGCCACCCGCCTTCCACCCCCTGACCCCTTGCATGCCCTGGTTGTACTCCGCCACCTCCCCATCTTCCTTCCCTCCCCCAGTCCCCCTCCCCAGATCCCCATGCCCTCCTAACCCCCACCTCCTCTTCCTCCCCGCAGTCCCACACTCCCCAACAAGTGTAAAAACCGCAATAAATTTTTTTAAAAAGGGTCTGAAAAAGTAGACTTATACTCTAATATATACAGTAATCTAAAATTCAAATTAATATTCACAAATTTAAGGTAGTTTACAACATACATTTCTGGGGCAGTTTTAAACAGTGGATTTTAATGTTGAGATAAATGCTTTTAATGTTTATGTATGTGTATAATGTATTTATGTCCTGGCATTGAATGTTTGCCATTTGTATGTTGTGCTCCGCCCTGAGTCCCCTTCAGGGCGAGAAGGGCGGAAGTTAAATGTTTTAGATACGTAAATAAATAAATTCATTCACCATTTTTTGCAGGTGAATAAAGAATTCTAGACACTGATAACTGTCATTCTGTTATTCATGTGAGCTCTGAAGTCATTAAAAAATCACAAACTTACTTTGGCACTTTGAAACAAAGCCAACTTTCTAATAACCACCTTTACTTAACCAAATTTTGCTATAGTGTACAGTTTTTGACTAAAGTTCTAGGTCACATATAACTCCCAAGGGAATAAAACTATTGCTCAGTAGAAGCTGCTGACTAGATGTACAAACCATCTTTTTTTTTGACATAGTTACTTCAGTGCTTCTCATTGTCATATACATGTTCAGCATGGAGGAAGATCTTTTGTGAGACCAGTGGGTAAAAAGATTGGAGTTTGGTTGCAGAGTTGTCACTGTGTGACTTCTAGTTGTTTCTGTTTTATTACAATGTTAAGGAGAACCTGTCATTGAGTTTTCCTCTTTCTGAGAATGATACAGGAGTGTGAGTTGCCCATGATCAGCCAGCGGGTTTCCATGACTGGGCAGGGATTTTAACCTTGTCTCCACTTGTAGTCCAATGCTCCAACTACTATATCATCCTGACTTTTTGAATGAAAAGACGTAGTATGGGTATGAACTTTCTATTCCTAAGAAATCCCTGGGCTTTTGTGGAGTGCAGTATTCCTCACTGACCTCTGGGTGGCTTCACTACCTGCCTCCGTCCTTCTGCAGCAATGGGATGGAGCCCTGATCAACAAATGGCACCAAAATCATTATTTATTTATTATTTATTTATTTTAAATTTTTGTACCCCGACCTTCTCACCTCCATGGAGGGACTCAGACCGGCTTACAGAAAAATTCAATGCCATACAAATTTAAAACATCTTAAAACAGCATATTAAATATATAAAAACAGAGATACATAAAACCACATTGCCATTGAAACCACATTCAGTTCGGTCTAAAAAAGTGGTCACTCGTTTCAGATTGAAATCAATCTCAGCTTATTCTGGGAAGGCCTCGTTCCACATCTAAGTCTTCACCTGCTTCCTGAAGGACAACAGGGAGGGGGCAGATCTAACATCGCTTGGGAGGGAGTTCCACAGTCGAGGGGCCACAACAGAGAAGGCCCTGTCTCTCGTCCCCACCAAACGTGCTTGCAAAGATGGCAGGATCGAGAGCAGGGCCTCTCCGGAGGATCTTAATGTCCTTGATGGTTCATAGGGGAGAATTCGTTCGGAGAAGTAAACTGGGACGGAACCGTATAGGGTTTTGTAGGTTAAAACCATTACTTTGAATTGTGCTCGGAAACTAATTGGCAGTCAATGGAGCTGGTGCATCAAGTGAGTTGTATGCTCCCTGTACCCCACTCCTGTTAGTAACCTGGCTTCCAAGCAGTCTTCCAAGGCAACCCTACGTAGAGAGCATTGCAGTAGTCTATTCGAGATGTAACCAGAGCATGGACTACTTCCCAAGGTACGGGCACAGCTGGCGCACAAGCTTTAACTGTGCAAAAGCCCTCCCAGCCACCGCTGAGACCTGGTCTTGATTTTGGTCTTGATGGATGGCCAACCTTACTTTGGTGGTCCTGTCACCATTGTTACAATAGCAATGGAGCTCTAAATATACCCCCTCTCTGTCCCCCTTGCCCTCTCTCAGTCATGCTGGCACCTTTGCAAATGTCAGCAAAGGCACTCAAGGATGGCCAGGAACCCTTTGGTAACAAGACTACCAAGGTATCTTCCATTTTCTTGTTCCCACGGGGTGGAGTTGAGGGAAAGTGAGATGGCTGTGTAAACAATGGGGCTAGTTCCAATTCAGGACCATCCCAACTTTTTACCCAACCCTGAAGTACGAGGCTACTCCAGAATTTAAGGAAAGTTTAGGAGCATTCTCCAACATTGGAATGAATATGTGGAGGGAAAGTGTGTTAAGTGGCTTTGTCCTGTGGTGAGGGCAAGAAGAGCACATGCATCATTCTCAGACATTCAGCTTTCTAGTACTCATGTAGATATGCTCTGTGTTGTCTTTGGTTGCTTTCTAGTAGGCAAGGCTGCTCTAAGGCAGGGCGATAATACAATGTAATTCAATTTTTGTTCCTGGGTTATAAATGTCATTTTATAATGGGTTCTATCATAAAAACATAGAAAAAGTTTGTTAAACAGCAAAAACAAAGTTTATTAAACTGCAAAAATATCCTGCAGCACATTTTGCTATAGTATTTCAATGAATATCTTAGAATCTCAACCAATTCAACATGGTTTGTGGCACCCACAAGAATGAGGTTTCTGGAGTATAACAACTACTTTCAAAGTTAGTACTGCACAATTAAATAGGAAATAACACTTTCAAACCAGGAACAGATCCCCCCCCCCCCATTTTATTACATAGTGGAGACATGCTGCTTTCTAGATATTGTTGGGTTTCATGACTTAGCAGTCATAACTAGCATAGGTAATGATGACAAATACTGGAAATTAAAGTCCAGCAACATCTGGCAAATCCATGATTCTCCCCATAGCTGTAAGGGTAGAATTTGGTAACTCTGTGCAACTAACCATAACTACATATATGATCAAAAGTGAAAAATTCATTAATCCTTTAATGAATCTTGCATGGTATGTATGCATAGGTAAAGGAAAGAAATCACTCCTACACATTAGAAAAACCATTCTGATGTTACGAGCTGTCTGACTGTGTAATATGCTGCGATGGAGTGTGGTGGACTCTCCTTTGGAGATTTTTAATCAGGATGGATGTGTGTGTGTTTTGGTTGTATTTTCCTGTATAGCAGGGAGTCAGACTGTGTAGTCCTTGTGGTCCCTTACAACTCTATAATTCTATGCCTCTGCATTTTGAGGTGCTTGGCATTGTTGCTTTTCACACATATATATTCATACTTTATTTAAAACTCTTGATCAAATAGATGTACTCGTATAATTATCCTCCCGGCCCATGTATCCACCACTGTAGCTTTATTCAGACATTTGCATCGTACATGAGAGTTATTAATCATTGCTGTAACAATTATGTTTGGGTGGAAGGTTGGTTTGCACTTCTTCGCTCCACTTCCTCTGTTGCATCTTCACCGCCTACTATAGTTTGCCTTTGTGATTTAGATGCCAGGATAATTCTAACATGTATGGCAAGGCAATACAGGCAGTCCGAAGTTACAAACATGTAACTTACAATTGACTCACAGTTAAGAACGGGGATGAGGCAACAGGAAGTGAGAGACATTTATCTCTAGGAAGGGAAATTCACTCCTGAAAGAGTTATTATGGGCAAAATGTGTCTCCACTGAAGTTTTATCACCAATCCTTGTTTCCACAACAAGCCAAATTTTTCAAAACACAATTCTCCTAGGAGCAGCAAGTGAGGTGAAATCTTCTTAACAGGGGCACGGAGAGCAAAATAAGCACTGCATGGTTTTTAACCCTTCCCTATGTTTTCCAAAGCTAAAAATTATATATTTTTGGCTGGAGTTACACTTAAAAATTTACCTGTTCCAACTTACATTCAAAATCAACTTAAGAACAAACCTACAGAGCCTATCTTGTTCATAATTTGGGGACTGCCTGTACACAAGTAGTTGGGTTTCTACTGCTAAGTTGCAAGGATAGCCTAATATGTGACAGGTGAAGTTAATAAATATTATTTTGTTTTTGTTTTGTAAAATCATTAATATTTTTTTTAAAAAATGATGTTTTAATTTAACTTGGATCTGTTATTTAAATCTGATTTTAATCATTTAAATCAAACTTCATAAAATACACAGTAAAAAAAAGCCTGAGGTAAAGATATCATCATGCATTGCTTGTAATAATTACATTCTTAATTCTGTTCTGTGAATATGTTAATATAAGTTTATGAAGATATGAGTCAAACTGATCAGTGCTGCACTGCAAGTATTGTAAATCAGTGCTTCCCAAACTGTGTGATGTATTGAACCAATAATTCATATCTTCCAATGATTTGTACTTTATTTATGTTTGTTGTCTACAGTTGTTACTATCTTTTCTGGAAACTTGCAAGGCACTGGCAGCCAGTAGTTGGGAGATTGGCCATGGTGCATAGACCACCGTTTTGAGTAGCAATGGTATCTGTACAGTGTGTTCTCTCACTCACTTTCTGTCTTTGGGTGTATTTACAATATAGAATTAATGCATGGGTTATACTGTAATGCATTTTAATACGAATGATGATTACATGGAATCCTCCTTACTAGTGATTTAATCATAGAATCATAGAGTCAAAGAGACCTCATGGGCTATCAAGGTCAATCCCTGCCAAGAAGCAGGAAAATTGCATTCAAAGCATTCCCAACAGATGGCCACCCAGCCTCTGTTTAAAAGTCTCCAAAGCGGGAGCATCCACCATACTCTGGGTCAGAGTGTTTCACTGCTGAACAACACTCATAGTCAGGAAGTTCCTCCTAATATTCAGGTAGAATCTTCT
This sequence comes from Anolis apletophallus, assembly GCA_030556195.1. NCBI lineage: Eukaryota > Metazoa > Chordata > Lepidosauria > Squamata > Anolidae > Anolis > Anolis apletophallus. The sequence continues at coordinate 76,764,052 of JARBWK010000009.1, forward strand.
TTCCTATAATTTGAAGCCACTGTTCTGCATTCTAGTCTCCAGGGCAGCAGAAAACAAGCTTGCTCCCTCCTCCCTATGACTTCCCCTCACATATTTATACATGGCAATCATGTCTCTCAGCCTTCTCTTCTGTAGGCTAAACATGCCCAACTCTTTAAGCCGCTCCTCATAGGGCTTGTTCTCCAGACCCTTGATCATTTTAGTCGCCCTCTTCTGGACACATTCCAGCTTGTCAAAATCTCCCTTCAATTGCAGTGCCCAGAATTGGACACTGTATTCCAGGTGTGGTCTGGCCAAGTTAGAATAGAGGGGTAGCATGACTTCCCTGGATCTAGACACTGTATTCCTATTTATCCCAAAAATCTGGGAATAATAATATCACCATCATTATCATAATCATTGGATTGAAATTCTACACAAGTTGGTACATATATTGTTTGATATGGGTTTGTGTGGGGAGCTGTATCTGCCAGGAGAGCCCTTGGAACATGATCTAGTACTTTGCTTCACCAGCTTTGAGTATAACTGGTCAGGTTTAGAAGTGAAATAGAACCTTAATTTTTCCCATTGATCGTTTTCTGTTGTGAATGGTCATTATCATTTGTAGGCTTCTGCTTTTTATCCTTGGCGAATTTCAGGTGTGTTTTAAATGACTTTTTAATCTGTTGTGTGAGTAAAAGCAACTGAAACAGGGAAGAGTTGTTTCGGTAAGTCCCTAGCAAAAGAATAATTTAAAATATACAAAAAAGCCTTATTGACTAAATTACTACTTTTCACATCTTCCCCTTTGCTGTTTAAAAATAGAGTGATTACAGCTTCTCTCCTGTTTTCTCTGATGCAAGTCTTCCTACTTCCCGAGGACCCTTTTCAAGGAAGAAAGATTGTCAAGGCTTCTTTACATGCAGCTGTGGCAGAATGGAATTTATCCAGAGCGCAAGTGGCACAGGGAAAATGCAAGAATAAGGAAGTCTCCTCAGATTCCAGAAGAGATATTCTTATACAGTGTGTTTTTGTAGGGTTTTTTTGGGCTATATGGCCATGTTCTAGAGGCATTCCCTCCTGACGTTTCGCCTACTCCCAGAAGGTGTTATTGGGGGACAATGGCTCGACCTCACAACCATTGTCTTGTGGGGTCCCACAGGGCTCTATATTGTCCCTCATGTTGTTCAACATCTACATGAAGCCGCTGGGAGAGATCATCCAGAGTTTCGGGGTGCGGTGTTATCTGTACGCAGATGATGTCCAACTTTGTAACTCCTTCCCACCTGCTACTAAGGAGGCTGTTCAGATCCTGAACTGGTGCTTGGCCGCTGTGACAGTCTGGATGATGGCGAACAAATTGAAATTGAATCCAGACAAGACAGAGGTACTCCTGGTCAGTCGCAAGGCTGAACAGGGCATAGGGTTACAGCCTGTGTTGGACGGGGTTACACTCCCCATGAAGACACAGGATCGCAGCCTGGATTCATAGCTAAGCCTGGATCCCCAGGTTTCGGTGGTGACCAGGGGAGCATTTGCACAATTAAAATTTGTACGCCAGCTGCGCCTGTACCTTGGGAAGTCTGACTTGGTCATGATGGTCCATGCTCTGGTTACATCCCGTATAGATTACTGCAGTGCGCTCTACGTAGGGTTGCCTTTGAAATGGCTCAGAAGCACCAAATGCTCCAGCGTGCGGCAGCCAGGTTGCTAATGGGAGCGGTGCTCAGGGAGCATACAACTCCGCTGTTGTGTCAGCTCTACTGGCTGCCAATTTGCTACTGGGCACAATTCAAAGCCATATACGGTTCCAGCCCAGCTTATCTTGCCAAACACATCTCTTCCTATGAACCCACCAGGAACTTGAGATCATCAGAGGAGGCCCTGCTCTCGGTCCCGCCTGCTTCACAAGCACGAGAGACAGGGCCTTCTCTGTGGTGGCCCCTCGGCTGTGGAACTCCCTGTGTAGGGATATTAGATCAGCCCCCCCTCCCTCCTAACCTTTCAAAAAGCATTGAAAACCTCAGCATAATCTAGACCAGTGTTTCCTAACCAGTGTGGCGTGGCACACTAGTGTGCCATGAGTGATCATCAGGTGTGCCGTGGGAAATTGGAACATCCAATACCCTTTCTTCCTCCTCCTGCTGAACACTTTTTCTTCTCCACTCAAGCTCCCTTCTTCCCAGCCTCGCTCTGCTCGCTTTGCCTCGCTTTGCTCTGGGGCGAGTCTGCGCAGTAGCGCCCGCACGGGTTACGTCTTCCTCCCTCCCCCCTCCCCTCCGGAACACGCTCACGCTGCCCCCTCGGATCAAAATGGCGGCATTGTAGAAGAAAAAGTAAGTGTTCAGCAGGAGGGGAAAGAAAGAGCATGAAGGGGAAGGGGAGGGGGAGGAAGAGGTCTCTGTCAAAAGCTGGCATGGGCAAACTTGGACCTTCCAGGTGTTTTGGACTCCAACTCCCACCATTCCTAGCAGCCTCAGGCTCTTTTCCTTTTCCACCCTCAGCCATTTAAGCAGGGAAGGGCCTCAGGCTGTTAGGAATGGTGGAAATTGAAGTCCAAAGCACCCAGAGGGTCAAAGTTTCCCATGCCTGTTTTAGGGACCTTAAAGTGGTGAGCCTCCTCCCAACATTGTGATTCTGGATAGAAAACAAACAACAACATAACATTGTTTGAGTCCACAGTGCTCTCTGGGTGTAGGTGAACTACAACTTCCAAACTCAAGGTCAATTCCCAAGGAAACCCTTTCAGTACTTTCTGTTGGTAATGAGAGTTCAATATGCCAAGTTTGGTTCAATTCCATTGTTGCAAGAGTTCAGGATGCTCTTTGATTGTGGGTTAACTATAAATCACAGAAACTGTAACTCCCAAATGTCAAGGTCCATTTCCCCCAAACTCCATCTGTGATCACATTTGGGCATATTGAGTATTCATGCCAAGTTTGGTCCTGATCCAACATTGTTTCAGTCTGCAGTCCTCTCCGGATATAAGTGAACTACAACTCCAAAACCCAAGGTCAATGCCCACTAAACTCTAGTGTTTTCTCTTGGTTATGGGAGTTCTGTGTGGGAAGTTTGTGTCTTTCTGCCATTCCTGCCAGGATATCTATGTTGTGTTCATTGAAACAGGTCCAGGTTTCACACTGAGTGTATAAATACATTTAAAACATATTAACTACCATATTTTTCGCACCATAAGACGCAGTTTTTTCTCTCCCAAAGTGGGATGAAAAATCAGCCGCGTCTTATGGTGCGAATATGCAGGCGGGGGGGGGGGGGGAGGCGCTGGAGCAGAGGGAGGGCGGCGATATACTCACCCTGTCGCCGCCTCTCCTCTTCTCTGGTCCGTGGCGGCGGCGGAGGGACGCTGATTCGCTCTCCCTCGCCTCCTTTTCCTTCTTCCTCCGCCTCAAGGAAAGGGGCGGAGGGAAGGAAAAGGAGGCAGAGGGGGAGGAGCTGGCTCCGCGCCAGAGCTGACGCGACGCGGTTTGCTCTCCCTCTGCCTCCTTTTCCTTCCCCCACCTTTGCTTCCCTCGAGGAAAGGGCGGAGGGAAGGAAAAGGAGGCAGAGGGCGGAGGGAATCGTGTCGCGTCAGAGCTGACGCGACGCTGTTCGCTCTCCTCGCCTCCTTTCCTTCCCTCCGCCCTCAAGGAAAGGGCGGAGGGAAGGAAAAGGAGGCAGAGGCGGGCGAACCGCGCCGCGCCAGAGCTGACGCGACGTGGTTCGCTCTCCCTCGTGTCCTTTTCCTTCCCTCCGCCCTCAAGGAAAGGGCAGAGGAAGGAAAGGAGAGGCAGAGGGCGGAGCGAACCGCGTCGCGCCAGCTATGACGCGACGCGGTTCGCTCCGCCTCTGCCTCCTTTCTTCCCCACCTTTTCTTCCCTCAAGGAAAGGGCGGAGGGAAGGAAAAGGAGGCAGAGGGTGAGCGAACCAGCGAGCCCTCTGAGAAGACGCACCTGCTGATAAGACTTACCTAGATTTTAGAGGGGGAGCGAAAATATTTTTTTCCTATTTTCCTCCTCTAAAATCTAGGTGCGTCTTATCAGCAGGTGCGTCTTATGGTGCGAAAAATACGGTATATGTATTACTGTGTTAGAGTGTCATTTTGTATCATTTTGGTTGGTGGTGTGCCCCAGGAGTTTGTAAATGTAAAAAATGTGCCGTGGCTCAAAAAAGGTTGAAAAACACTGATCTAGTCAACTTGAATGGGGAAATGACCAAGGAACAGCAAAGACGATGGAACTGATAAGGACGTGAATACAAAAACATAGTTTTTAATTTATTTTACTGCCCTCTGTTTTTATGTTTTTAAATGCACTGTAACTGTTTCTTCTTTGCTTTTATCAACGTATGTATTTTATATGGCATCAAATTGTGTCAACTTTGTACCCTGCTCTGAGTCGCCTTCGGGCTGATATGAGCGGGATAGAAATAATGTAAATAAATAAATAAATCTATGGCAAGCATCCTCAGAGGTGAGGTATGTCGGAACTAGGAAAATTGGGTTTATCTGTGGAATGTCCAGGGTGGGACAAAGAGCTCTCTGTGTTGGAGCTAGGTGTGAATGTTGCAACTGGCCACCTTGATTAGCATTGGATGGCCTGGCAGTTTTTTGGTGTGGCTTGTTAGTGCCCGGGGGAATCTTTTGTTGAGAGGTGGTTAGCTGTCCCTGATGGTTTCCCTGTGTTGGGATGTTGTTTTGCTGTTATAATTTTAGAGTTTTTTTAATACTGGTAGCCTGATTGTGTTCATTTTCATGGTTTCCTTCTTTCTGTTGAAATTGTCCGCATGCCCATGGATATCAATGGCTTCTCTGTGTAGCCTGACATGGTTGCTGTGAGAGTGGTCCAGCATTTCTGTGTTCTCAAATTATATGTTGTGTCCAAGTTGGTTCATCAGGTGCTCTGCTATGGCTGACTTCTCAGGTTGAGTTAGTCTGCAGTGCCTTTCATGTTCCTTGATTTGTGTTTGGGCAATGCTGCATTTGGTGGTCCCTATGTAGACTTCTCCATAGCTGCATGGTATACGGTAGACTCCTGCAGAAGTGAGAAGATCCCTCTTGTCCTTTGCTGAATGTAGCATTTGTTGGATTTTCTTAGTGGGTCTGTAGCTAGTTTGTATGTTGTGTTTCCTCATCAGCTTCCCTATATGATTAGTGGTTCCCTTAATGTATGGCAAGAACACTTTTCCTCCGTATGGATCTTTGTCTTTGTCGGCTGAATGAGTGGGTGGGTGCATTAGAAATTTGATTAATGATAGCCTGCTTTAGAGGCCCGAGGCTCTGCCTTAAGACTTTGTTGCCAGCTGTTGAGCTATTAAAGACCTAAAAATATCTTCTCTATCAGTCCTTATTACTTCAATGATAATAAATAAATAATGCTAAAATGGGTTCATGGGTAAGTTGATGCATTGGAGTAGAGAAACTCAGCAAACCATAAACAATTCAATATTTTAAATTCCTCTCACATGAACATTTGGGTTGTGTGTAAGTCATACCTTCCAAAGTTTCAGAGATGAAAACCAGGACACATGTGGCAAAGTCATATATAGAACTTTATCAAGATGGCAAGAGTCATTATTGAGAAAGAATATAGAAGCTTGGAGAGTCTGTGGCACTTTGCTTTTGCCTGAGCCTACTGGGGTGCGAGAGGCTCGGCTGATGGAGACCCAGCGGAGAGCCTTTTCCGTGGCGGCCCCCAGGATCTGGAACTCACTGCCACCTGCTCTCAGAGCCACTCTGACCCAAACTAGATTCCGGTCAGACCTAAAGACCTGGCTCTTCCGCCTAGCGTTTGGGGCCTGATCGGTACCATCGAATGTCTGAGCCTTTTCCCGCCGTCTGTATCTATGTTTTAAATTGCTGTACATTGATGTATTTTAGGGTTTTTAAATGATGTAAGTCGCCCGGAGCACCGGTGGTGGAGGGCGACTCACAAATATTAAAGAATTATTATTATTATTATTATTATTATTATTACTGGGAAGGGGAAGCTTTTGCCACCTTTTTTCTTGCGTATATACTTTTATACTTTGACTTCAGTTTGCCACAACTGAAGTGAGCAGATGACAAAGTGAGAAAGTGGGAGAAGGAAAGAGTAAGCTGGATATTTTTAAAGCTGCAGAAAAAGTAAGCAAGGTTGGCACTGTCCGTAACATATCAGGACAATTGGAAGATATGGTAGGGAACATCGGAGCTTGGCCAACCTAATTTTAGTATGTCCTGGATGAAATTGTACAATCAGCCCTTCCCATTTGCATGTTTGGTTTTTGTTAGTTTAATTATTTGCAGATTAAACTAACGGTTCTGGCCCAGTGCACTTGTCCGAATGTATCTACCTCTACGTCCCACCTAATATTGTTTGGGGGGGGGGCTGCTCTTGGTCCTGCCTTCTTTGCAAATGCATTTGGCGGGGACGAGAGACAGGGCCTTCTCAGTGGTGGCCCCCTGCCTCTGGAACATGCTCCCCAGCGAGATTAGGTCAGCTGCATCCCTAATCTTAAATCATGGATCTGGGGCTAGGCATTTGGGAAGCAGGCTTGATAGTGGTTGCAATGTTTATGTGATCTGTCTTGGAACGCTGAATTGGATTGGATTTGGCTAAATGGTTGTTAATAATGTTTTTAAAATGGATTTTAACTTAATGGTTCTATTTAATGTGTGATGTTGTGATATATTATGTGTGTATTCTGTATGTGTTGGCATCAAATTATTGCCGTTGTAAGTTGTCCCGAGTCCCCCTTCGGGGGTTGAGAAGGACGGGGTACAAATGTTGGAAATGATAAATACATAAACGTTCTCTCTAGGAATCTCTAGATTCTCCAGTGCACCTCTGTGGTTCACCTTTGGTTGAGCAGACAAGAATGCTGGTAGACTAGGGTTTTCTAGAGAAAACACCTCCTCTAATAATCTCTAGATTGTCCAATGCAATTCTGTGGCCAACTTCTGGTAGAGGTTGACCAGTGCCATGCTGGAGGATCTAGAGATTTCTTGGGTAGTTTTTTATCAGGTAAAAAAGCATAGTGGAGTTTTTATTCATAGTTTTTCAATTTATATAACCCCAGCGAATGTGTAGATCTAGCTGTATTTTGGTTTTGCTGACTCAACTCCAGAGAATTGTTTTCCTAACAGATTCTGCATTTTAGAATAGAATAATCCCTTTGCTGAACCCGAGTAAATAAGCAGTGTTGTCTGCAGTGCACTACTTCATTTGACAGATATTTTAAATTATAATTATTATTTATTTACTTTATTTATATCCCACCTTCCTCCCCGAGGGGATTCAAGCCAACAGTCACATACTTGGCTCAATTTAAAATAAAGCAAATAATACTTTAAAAAAAATTAAACAGTATTGTATGTGTTAGGGTAAAAATACTGTTAAAATACAATAAATACAATAAAATGCATTTTAAAACACAAAATCCCCCTCTCCAAAAAATCCCACCCCCCATCAGCCTGCCTCTTATCCTTCTCCAAATGTCTGCCTTCAGGAAAAAAAGCCTTGACACTCTTGCAGAAGGCTACAGGGATAGGGCCATCCTGGTCTCTCTTGGGAGGAAGTTCCACAGTCTGGGAGCAGCCATTGAAAAGGCCCTCCCACCAAATATACTTGAGTAGGTGGTGGAACAGGTAGAAAGCCCTCCTCAGTTGATCGTAAATGTCTACTAGGTTCATAGAAAGATAACCTGGACTGGAGCCATATAGGGCTTTGTAGGTTAAAGCCAGGACTTTGAATCCTGCTCAGAAAAGTAGAGCTGCTGCATTAGAGGAGTTGCCCCCTCCTTCTAATCAGCCCCAGTTAGCAGTTTAGCTGCTGCTCTTTGGAATAGCCGAAGTTTTTGAGCACTTTTCAAAGGCAGCCTCACATAGAGTGCATTGCAGTAGTCCAACTAGTATGTAACTAAGGCAGGTAAGTACTTCCAAAACCGATGGTGGTACTTCCAAAACTGATTCCTTCATATTTGAAGGTACAGGCTTTGTTGTCTTCATGGCTTTTCTGAGTGCCAGATGTCCCAGTTCTGAAAGGAATAGAGTTGGAAGTGTCCTTCGTCAAAATCAAAGAGTTGGAGGGGGCCAACTATCCCAGCCCTTCCATGCCCAGCTCAAGAAATCTAGATTTAGAACTTTTCTGAAGAGGGATGTCTCTGCTAGAAGAGTTCTAGTGAAGAGGGATCTGTTAAGTTAGCAACCTTTGGATTATTGAATTTCAATGTTGAACGGCTCTTCACATGCAGATAATTTTCCTAAAGTCCAGTCAAAAATTTTCCTCTTATAAGAAAAGCACATCTGTACTAATCCTGCCCTTTGGAACAGCAGAGAACAAGGCCTTGCAGTCTTCTGTGTGATGGTCCCTAGTTAATGAAATAGATGTGTTCCTGAACAATATTTCTTTAACAGGAAATTAAAGACAGAAATAACATGGAAAGAATGGAAATGGATTCTTACACCACAAAAAGAAGAGAAGTTCAACATATTTTTGGAAACTTTTGGTTTGAAATGAGCAAACTGCATTTGTGAAATGAAACAACTAGGTCAGATAAGTCTTGTGTAAGCAAATAAGAACCTTTTGAACCTTTTAGTCACCACTTGAAAGCTTATTCCGGAATGCATTTTTCCAGATATTATGTTTTCTTTCACTAGTCCTTGCTTTCCTTATCATTTAAAATGTTTTTGTCCAAACTGATAGATTTGTGTTTTTGTTTTGACATGCTAGGATAAGTGATGAGGCAAGTTTATGCATTTTCTCCTTTTCTCTTTGTTTTTCTATTCATGTGCCCTTAGAAAGAGATTCTGGAGGGAGCTGCTGTTTACCTTGCCTGTTATAGGCAAACACACTCAGCTGGAGTAGAATCACAGCTCAAGATTTATTTCATTGCTTTCAGCAGACCAACGGTTGCAGCCCAATACAGAAAATCTAGATTTCTCTTGCCCTCTCTCAACACCCTTTCAGTGCTGATGGCTTCCAGAAAAACTTAAAGCTACAGAGAGGATAAGACCAGAAAGGGGGCAGTTAGGTGTGCAAAAAGACTTTGTAAATAAGGCGTTCTTTATCAGGAATTTTTAATGATACGTACCTCTGTTTGAAGATTAAGATAAAATCCCCACTTGTGTTCTTCTTTTCTGGAGAATAAATTTCAGCCTTCAAGAATGAGATTTCAGATCTTATAACCTGCTCCTTCTAAAGAGTGAAATGCTTCTATCTGATACTCAGTTAAAAGTAGTAGTCACAACAAATTTATTTGAAATGAAATTTGACTTATGATCTGAACAGTTCACCATCCATGCTCTGTGTTTGCATTTGCCATGTCATGATTTTTTTCCTTCCTATTTATTTTGTTCCTTTAAAGATGCCATAGCACTGGAGAGCACTGGAGAGCATGTGTTTCCACAAAATATAGCAGACATTGAGCTATAATTCCCAGCCCCCGTAATGTGATTGGCACTTAGTGCAATATAGTAGCATAAAAATAGATCTTACAATCCACCTTTCCATGATGAAAGTTCTAGAGGTGACTTACAAAACCATTTAGAACAACTTAATATATCAACAATGGTTTTTAGAAGCTAAGACAAATCTTTTCATCTCAGCTGCAGACAGTTAAAAGCACATCCAAGTGCCACCTCTGTGTTGGACATCCAAGTGCCACCTCTGTGTTGATGGAGGCAGGCAGGATTTTCCCCGGGTACTGGTTGTGGGGGGTCGGGAGCAGGTGAGGGTTTTGCCCTCCTTTCTGCTAGAGATCCCTGTGTACAACTAGTGGGCCACTGTGTGACACAGAATGCTGGACTAGATGGGCTGAGGCCCGATTCAACATGGCTCCTCTTATGTTCTTATGTTCACATATAAAAAATGGTAACAGATAATAGGCTTTAATTGCGCATAACAGCTCATGCAAATAGCTTATGCAAAAAGTGGTCAGAAAAAGTAAGCTGTAAAAGCTTGATAATGCAAGTGTCTGTGGTTATGCATAGTCCACTGAGGTACGGGTGATCACCTATTCAAGGTACAGGTGATCACCTATAAAGCCCTAAACGGTTCGTGACCCACCTACCTTCGTGACCAGATTTCCCTCCATGAACCAGCTCGAACCCTCCACCCTTGGGGGAGGCCCTCTTGTCGCCCCTGCCAGTCTCACAGACTCGCCTGGTGGGCACAAGGGAGAGGGCCTTCTCTTATGTGGCCCCTTGACTCTGGAATTCCTTGCCCGGAGTGATTAGGAAAGTTCTCACGTTGGAAACCTTTAAAAAAACCCAGAAAACCTGGCTTTTCCGCTGTGCCTTTGGAGAGTAGTTATTTAATTTCTACTATTGCTTTCCTTAATGTCCCCATTTATGGTCCCCCCCCCTGTAAAGGATGCTATTCCGCTTATCTCACTCCGAGTTTTTAACATTTTCTCTGTGTGCCTGCAGCCCGCCCTGCCTTTGTGACTTTAGATATTCAGTTGTATATTTTTTATTTATATGTATTGCTTTCCTTAATGAATTTATGGTTTTTGTAAAGGATGCTATTCTCACTCTGAGTTTTGATGTTTGATTTTTGACTTTAGATTTGTTGTTTTTTATGGGAATTCTTTGTTGCATTTACTGTTGATGTTTGATTTTAGCTTGGCCTCATGTGAGCCGCCCCGAGTCCCCATTGGGGAGAGGGGGTGGGTTACAAATAAAGTTTATTATTATTATTATTGATTTAATTATTTTGTAATACAAAGGTAGATCTTTTCTACCCTGTCTTAATTTTTGTATGTTTGTTGATAGGAACAATCTCATGCAAGAACTGAAGTACATGTCTGGCTTTTTGTGGCCCACAGTTTCTTTCTAGTACTTGGAAAAGAGCCTTTGGATGGCTATGAAAAAGCATCAACTGTTTTGTTTTTATAGAACATGAGAAGCTGTTTCAATATGTAGGAATATGGCAGTGAAGGAGGAGTTGTTGGCTGCAGGAGGCTGAGGCTGGTTTTTTGGGGAGTGGGGAGACAGAGGCAGATCGCCAGTAACAACTGAAGGAATGGAGTGGGGAAGTAGGACTGTTTTGATTTGGCTTCACATGGAGGCTGTCAGCTTAAATCTGCATCTGAATTTCCAACATTTGAAGTTCAGTCCCCTTGAACCATTTATTTGGATCAGGTCTTGCCTGCCTTCCCAGAAGGTGTATTTGGCAAATATGAGGGCAGTCATTTGGAACCTATCCTTGATGCTTAAAGCCAGATGGTAGAAAATTAATCTTTTGCTGGCTGTGACCTGGAACATCATCCTTCCAGCATTCAGTTATGTATGACTTCAACATGTCATTATACTCATTTTTTCTTACATTTTCTGTAGTAATTCTGCATCTATGGAGGGCATGGTACCAGCTGAAAGGAAGTATGTGAAAGGAAGTATGTGAAAGGAAGTATGTGAAAGGAAGGAACCCTAGATGTAGAGCTCAGAATGAACTAGCACAATATTTAAACCTTCCCATTTTTATCAGGTACTTAAATTTACACATAGTCAGAAGATTTTGGCCTATCCAGATGCTGGAAGCAGGTTTTTAAAAAAAATCTGGAGTGAGAATATTGCAGGATTGATTACACTTTAATGAATGTGCTTCTGAGAACTGGAAAAAAATGTTGCTTCTGGTTTGTGAAAAATTCCTGAATATTTGTAGGGATACTTTCTGGTCATCATAATTACTACCTCAGGGAGATAACGAATGTGCCAATGAAACATACTTAATGGTGTTTCCTAGATACCTACAGATCAATCTCCACCTTTACACTGAAGGAGTTCCCAGGAGTGCTAGCTTAGCCAGCAATTCGAAATTGTGTGTATTGCAAGCAGTTACAGTTTGTATTTATCCGGACCTGACTTCTTTCAGTTTCTTATCTTGCTGTGATTCATTGCAATTGTTTTCCCTGTATGTTTATATTCTGTATTGAAAATTGTTAAAATGCATTCATTTTTATTTCTTGCTTACTTGTTACTTCCTGAGGCTGGCCATAGTCACTATTAAACATCTTATTGTTTATATTATCTATTTGTTGTGGGTTTATTTATGATGGTCTGGTTAGTATGAGGGTTTGGACAGCATTTAGCAGACTTCGTACTTAGGAAGAGAAATCTAGACAACAGAAGGAGAAAATGTACAAGCTCAATTTTATTAAATAGAAATACTGTATTTCCTTGAGTCTAATGCAGCATTGAATGTAATGTGCACCTTTGTTTTCAAAACTTTAAAAGCCAAACAAGTATTTGTTGCAGCATGTAATATGCAGCGGCAAAAGTGCGCTCTTTGTCATTTGATCAAAAAAGGTGCACTTTACAGTTGTTGCTTGCTTAGGATTCCTTTTTTTAAAACAAAAGTGTAAGAGCACCACAGCTTCCAGCAATGGAAAAGAAAACTTTTGGTGCATCAGTGCTGTAGAATGAATCCACTTCAAATGCCCTGTTCAGTGCTATGGTATCATGGGGGTTATAGTTTTACAGTGTCTTGAGCTTTCTCTGCCTCACCAAACTACACATCCCAGGATTGCATAGCATTGAGCCAGGGCAATTAAAATAGGAGCAGCAGGTGCTCCTGAATCAGTTTCCCATTTTGCATTGGTTTAGCACTAAGCGTCCTTTCACACAGCCATATAACCCAAAATATTAAGGCACAATATCTGCTTTGAACTGGGATATCTGAGTCCACACTGCCATGTATCCCAGTTCAAAGCAGATAATGTGGTATTTTATTCAGCTGTGTGAAAGGGGTCTCAGTTGACTATCTATATATATAAAAAGAGACGGTCCGTATTTGACGATCATAGGCGGCCACACTATAACCCCCAGACCCACAAAACCCACCAAACACATTTCAACAGACCACAAGGTACAATCGTGGCACAAAAAAACCACATTACATACCTCCCGAGACCCCTAAACCCAACCCCCAAAAATCGGCATGCAAACCTATGGAGGGATCCGGCCGCGATCCCAAGCCAGCCCGACCAAGCGCCACATCTCTCCCACGATACACCAGGGAGGCAACTCCACGGAGTGAACCCCAACCCCTCACCCTCAACGGCTTCAGGGGCTTTGGGTGGGCCTCTCCTGACCCTCTCCGCTGCTTCTCCGGGCGACCGGGGCACCGAGAGCTCCCCCAAAACTACAAAAACAAATGGCGGCCGGACCGCTTCCGGTCCGGCCGAAAACACTACACCGGAAGTTGTCCCTCACTAAAAAGGACCCGGCAGGAAACACAAACAAAATTACAGGCCTACTACAGTAAGCGGAAATCCCGCCCCTTAAGGCCAGAAGTCCTCCACAACATAATGGCGGCCGCCAGGGACCACCTGCGGCCGCGTGGAAGGCTCCGGCGGGGATTCAGGTGGCCACCACGCTCCTCTGCCGCCTCCCTCCCACTCTGTGAAGAGAAGGGCGAAAGGGGCCCGCACGATCTCTCTCCCTTCGCATGGAAGACACAGGCAAGCTTCCCAAAAAAACCCTAGACACCCATAATAATAACAAACAACAAAAAAACCCTGCACACACCCACACAATCCCACACATATACACAGACATACACATATATATCCACACATATATACACATAAACATATATACACATACATACACACACATATACAAACACAAACACACATAGATATATACACACACAAATAAACATACATATATATACACACACAAATACTGTATATACAAACACCAATATACGCGCATACACATATATAAACACACATATATACACAAACATACACAAACACATATAATAACAGACACACACATACCACCAAAGATAAACACACCTATACGTACACACACACAAATAGGAACATACATACACACATGCATACACATATATACACACACAAAACACATACTCACATCATTACACATATATACACACACATATATACACATACACATACATACACAAACACATATAATCACACACACACATACCCCAAACATAAACGCACATACACATACACATACACACACAAATACAAACACACATACACACACATCCATACACATATATACACACAAAACACATACATCATTACACATATATACACAGACATATATACACATACACATACATACACAAACACATATAATCACAGACACACACATACCCCCAAACATAAACGCACATACACATACACACACACAAATAGAAACACACATACACACATGCATACACATATATATACACACAAAACACATACTCACATCATTTTCCAACCCTTACATCCTAACACTTCCCCACATCTCCTACATAGGGCACAGCAACGCGTGCCGGGTTCAGCTAGTATTACATAAATATGATGCATGCCCTAATTTTGGCAAGGCCATTTAGCCAAAAAAGATGAGCATTAGATTTGAGTAAATATGGTAGTAAACCCTGGCTCATGATTCCACTCTGTGGTGTATTTCTGTTGTCCATTAGTGCACTTCACCTCCATTTTCTACAAGATCACAGTTATAGTAGGGATTGTAATTACATAAAATGAATGGCTTTCCCATTTAAAATTAGACATTTCATGGTTAGTCCACTCTTCATGCGAATAAACTGTGGACAGTTCAGAGGAAGATTTGGCTATGTCACAGGCACACATTCCTGGAGAGCCCAGAAATCTTGATTCAGAGCAAATAGGACTAATTATGTCAGTTGTTGTCTTCTGGTCTTTTCCCTTTGTGCCAACTGGTGGATTCTATGTCACTGGCCAGTGGATTTACTCTAGCGTTCAATCGGAATTTTACCGAAGCTGTTGAAAGTGATGAACATATTATCCAACTAAGGAGCCACAGTGGCACAATGGGTTAAACCCTTCTGCTGGCTGAACTGCTGACCTGAAAGTTGGGTTGCTGACCTGAAGGTTGTTGGTTCAAATCTGCGAGACGGAATGAGCTCCCATCTGTCAGCTCTAGCTTGCGGGGACATGAGAGAAGCCTTGCAGCAGGATGGTAACACATCCAGGTGTCCCCGGGCAATGTCTTGGTAGATGGCCAATTCCCTCACACCAGAAGTGACTTGCAGTATGTTCTCAAGTCGTTTCTGACACAATTTTAAAAAAATCCAAATAGCACCTTTAAAATTCCATCTAGGTAAAATTGTACCCACTTTTCCTATTTATGAAAATCAGTTGATGATTGCATTTGTACCTTTGTGCAACTTTTGATACATGATCTATATTGTATAGCATGTAGAATCTGCGATGTATGTATACATTTATGTGTCAAGTGTTTTGATGAATGCAAGTCTCCATATACTGTACATGAAAAAAGACACAATCATATACCTGAAATAAAAGCCAGTAATATTTTGATGGCGCAACTTTGTGATCCTCCTCTTTCCCATATTCAACACACCTTTCAGTAAATTTTCCAAGTTCTAGCAACTTTGCAAGTTCTCCCTCCCAAGTTCAACACAAATTACTTCTGGTCAGTATCTGACTAAATTTACATGTAAATCACTACAACTCACATTATGTTACTCGTGTCTTTTATTTTTATCAATGCAAGATCAAGCACATTGATCCACTCAGAGTCAAAGCAGTAACTACGCTTATGAAAAGCCAGATATCATAAACCCATTATGACCTTCATTCCATGTTAATGTGTCTAGCAGTGCCCCATCTTTAAGCCAGAGAGCAGTTGGGGGGGAGAATTTAGTGCAGTGGGAGGAGAGAAGGAGCTTAACTCTTTTTGTCATGCTATTTTTCTGCTCCACTTCACACTCTAAACTGCTCTCACCTTTGGAGTTCCGCATATGCATTTACCCCAGCAAAAATATGGACAGGAGAACAAGCAGCTGGGCAGAAGTGTGAGATTTTAAGAATATGAGTTTCAGCATCCTTTTCCACCTGTTTTGATAAAGGTCTCCTTTTGAAAGTGCTTTTAAAAAAAGGGGGAAATGTAGCTGAACTAGGTATATTAATTTACATGCAATGTGTGATTTGCCCCAAAGACATAACAATTTGGACCAGCTCCCAGGGATTGAGGTTGCACTAGGACTTGATGGGTTTTTAAAAATAAAAAATGCATTTTAGTGTCATCAAATAAAGCTTGATTATTTTCAAAACAGCCTTTTAATGATCTCGGATGTGGTTAGTACAGATATGAATAAATAACATGCCATGAATATTATTGCATTCCATAGTTAAGATGAAAGAAAAGCAAACGGTTACATGATTAACAGCAAACAACATTAAGCCAGCAAGCAAACCTATAGAAAACGGTGTAGGTTGAAATCCATGGCTTGCAAAACATACATCCTATTGTTATTGATCTTAGTTTGAATTTGCAGGCTGAATGTGCTGGGAAAGTACTCTACATACAGACTGCTTACTCTTTCAGAAAAATATCCTCAGTCAGCAGTTGTGCTACACACATTATTCAAATGTATAAAATTTATTATCATAAATTCTCTGCTACTCTGTGAATTGAGTAGCATTTAATGGAAAGAAATAGGTCCCACATTTAAATGCTTCACCTCTGTCAGTAGTCATAAGTAAGGAATATAGTAACTATACATAGAACATAACATTTTAGTCAGAAGGCAACTCCACAAATCAAAATTATCATGTGAATATCAGTCACTGTGGAGTAGGTTGCAGGTGTAAATGCAATAAACCACCCTGCATTCCCTGGATTAGTTGTCCTTGTGATTTTTTTCAGTTAAATTTTTATTGCATTATGGGTGAAGTTTACAGCGAAAGTGAAGAAAACATTACAATGTAGTAGTGAAGGGGGGGAGATGAAACAAAGAGAGAGAGAGAGAGAGAGAGAGAGAGAGAGAGAGAGAGAGAGAGAGAGAGAGGACTTCCCATTATCACCCTTGTGATTTTGTTAGGGTTGTTACTGAGATGTAAAATCTAATCAGGAAAACGAGGAGCCATCTGGGATGGTCAGCTCTATGACAAACTGGATGCATGAAGTCACTTTTTAAGAAATGCTTGCCAAAATCATTTTTTTTTAAAAAAAAGAATAAGGAAAAGATCGATTTATGGTTTTGGGGAGGTGTGGGGATGGACTGTGGCACTTGGAAGACTGATTGTTCCAAAACCATTGGAGAGGGGCAGTAAATTCCATATATATTAGTGATACAGTAACAGTACAGTAGAGTATTGCTTATCCAACCTTTGCTCATCCAACGTTCTGTATTTTATTTTTTTATTAATTCAGTTTTGTATGCCGTTTTTCCCCAAGGGCTCAGGACAGCTCACAGAGAATATAAAAACACACTTTAAAACAGAAAGCATTAAAGAATTAAACTCTTAACTAAAAACTATAAAACTATTTACAGCTGATTGGCCAGATTCAGACCTCGAAAGCCTGCTGGAATAAAAACGTCTTGCACACTCTGCGGAACTTTGTTAGATCTCTCAAAGTTTGCACATCGTTTGGCAGAGCATTCCAAAAGAGTTGGAGCTATGATTGTAAAGGCTCGCCGTCTTGTTGATGTCAGCCGATATGAGCGGCAGCTAGGAATCATCAAAAGATTTTGATCAATAGAACGCAGTGACCTCTGTGGCTGATATGGGGTGAGACGGTCCCTCAGGTACATTGGCCCCTGACAATATAAGGCCTTGAAGGTAATAACCAATACTTTTAAGGAGACCCGGTGCTCCACTGGTAGCCAATGCAGCTGCTGCAATTATGGTGTTATGTGAGCTCTCACCGGCGTACTGTTGAGAAGCCTAGGAGCTGCATTTTACACCAGCTTAAGCCTCCAGATCACTGACATAAGTAGGCCAATGTAGAGGGCATTACAGTAATCAATTCTCGAGGTGACCGTGGCCTGGATCACCATGGCCAGGTCCTCCCTGGTCAGATAGGGAGCCAGTCTCCTAGCCTTGCCGGAGATGGAAAAAAACTACTCTGCTGACATTGGAAATCTGAGCCTCCATTGATAGCAGAGGATCTAGCAGGACTCCCAAGCTCTTCACAGAGGATGACAGACACAGAGGTACACTGCCTAGGGTAGGCAACTGACCAGCCCCTCCACCAGGATGACTCAGCCACAAGATCTCCATCTTAGCCGGGTTCACCCTCAACCTGCTAGCATGCAGCCAGCCAGTCATGGCTTCAAGGCACTGTTGGAAATTATCAGGTACAGAGTCCGGCCAGCTGTCCATTCGCAGAATAAGCTGAGTGTCATCAGTGTACTGGTAACACTCCAGCCCATAGTTCCGAACCAGCTGAGCGAGAGGTTGCATATAGATGTTAAAGAGTAGAGGGGAGAGAATGGCCCCCTGGAGAACAAGTGGAGACCTCTCGGAAACCAGGTCTCCCCTTTCCACTCGCTGTATTATCCAACACCGTCTGCCTCCCGCCCGGATCCACATGTGAGGGAAGTGGAGTGTATATTTACCTGTAGAATAATGTCCAGAGTGGGAGAAAGAAAGAACCCTTGTCTGTTTTGGGGCTAAATGTGTAAATGCAGTAATTACTACACAACGTTACCATGTATTGAATTGCTTTTTCTGTTGATTTGTTGTAAAACATGATGTTTTGGTGCTTAATTTGTAAAATCATAATGTATCTTGATGCTCAATAGGCTTTTCCTTAATCCCTCTTTATTATCCAACATTTTTGTTTATCCAACGTTCTGCTGGCCTGTTTATGTTAGATAAGCAAGACTCTACCCTATATGATAAAATTTCTTGTTTGAGCATATAGCAAGTCTGAACCAAGGTATTTATTCCAAAGGTGTGAGTCAATGCAGTATAACTGTGAGTCTGAGCCTCTATTTAGTTACTTGATGTTCCAATGGCTAGAAATCTTCTTTGGCTTAGTTGTCGTTTCAGTATCCCAATGCATGGATAGATGCACATGTGGTCTCAATTCAGAATAGGGAGAATCATAGAGGCAGGCAAAGATGAGATGTACCAGACGGCTGGAGCTTGGAGCGTGAATGGAGCCCTTATGTTGAGCAGCTGGGAATAGACAAAGGGAATAGCTAGAAGCTGAAGCGCCTTCTGGAAGCCCATGAGGACTTGGAAAAGATAGCATTGCTACTTTTAGCAAAAGAAAACTGATCAACCAGGCTTGTTGCCTGAACCGTGGAAGGAAATTAGAAGCTTGGTCAGGATTTCTCCTTAGGTATATGTTAATGAAAATCATCATAAATTATTCACCTGCAATGTCTCTGTATCAATTTACAAGTACAGATATGGAACTGAATTTGTCATACCTGTCTACAGTTGATGGCATTTTGAAGAGTATAAGGATATTCTTGATAGAAAGAGAAATGAAGTCTAGAATAACAGCCAGAATTGGTGAAAGCTTTAGCCATGGTTATTGGTTCATCGAAGATTTGTTATGTCAGGAATGCGTGCAAGTAGGAAGTTGACACTGTGCTTTGAAATAACATTGTTTGAGGAAAAGTGTTCTTAAAAACCACTATTCATTCTGTATACAATTAAATACTTTAGCCAGAAAGAAAAAGAAAGATTGTAGGCATCTATTTTTGTTTGGCTCTTCTTGTAGACTTAGAATGGAAAAATTATATACCTTCCCCAATTTAGGGGTTCATTTGGTCTCTCCCAGTCTAAGAGAGGAAATGCAATATATTCCACAAGGATTATAACTAGTTATTTGAAGAACCTCAGTGAAAGATATTTTTTAAAGACTTGTTGCTTTATTTGCAGTTTCCAATCTGGTGGCTCCACTGTTTTAGAGTAACACCTCTGTCATCCCTAACTATTGATCACACAGGCTAGGGATGATAGGAGCCGTGTTCCAAAGTGTCCAAAAGTAGGTTGGAGGATACTGCATTAAATTCCTCTTTCATTATGATGTGTAAAAATACTTGTTTTTATGCACTTTGAACCTCATTTCTAGTTTCTACATGTATAGTTTACTACTGAACACTGAAAAATTGTGTGTTACATGATATCATTGCTCTTCCATTTGATAGTCCCTTAACTCTTGTATAAGCTTCTGTTCCAGCACTTGACACCACTGAGTTATGTCCTAAAGATCTGAAATATACTTTATTGTATCAGTATGACCTTTGCTTCTGACATTATGTGGAAGCTTCATCTTAAAGTATTTCTGTATGATTAAAAATACTCTCTGTGAAGGAAATGTGGAGCTGTGTGTAATATTTGGGAGGATTTTTTCCCCAGAACCAAATGTAGGCAAGCCCTTTCTTGCACTACCATGAAAGCCATCAATCAAGTCAGTGTTTTCCTGGATACCTACCTACCCTAGCAGCTGCATTTTTGCAAAGTGAAAATGGAACTGCTCAGGCGATATTATGTTGGTTGACATCTGTTTGAATGACACATACAGACTTTACGAGGCAGGAGAGTGATGCTGCTTTCATTTATTTATGGAACATCCTCTTCTAAAGAGTTGAATGTAGCTTTTAAGGATTTTTTAAAAAAGGATAAAGGCAGTAGCTGTACTTTTGTTTACAAGACTTGTGACAGAAGGGACAGTGGCTACTGTTTTTATAGTTTCATGCACGTAATATGGCCTAGCCACTTGTGCTTTGGGTGTCGATGACATTCAGGCTGAATCTGTCAGCCTGGAACCTTGAAACACACAACAGGAATCCAGAAAAGCTGTTAAGAAAGAAAGGACGGAAGTATCAGGACGATACATGCACTAGAAGGGCTGCTTTCAGAAGATGAGTGATGGCTTTTTTATTGTGTCAGAAGTGAATTAGAGTTGCTTCTGGTGTGAGAGAATTGGCCGTCTGCAAGGATGTTGCCCAGGGGATGCCCGGATGTGTTACCATCCTGTGGGAGGCTTCTCTCATGTCTTCACATGGGAAACTGGGGCTGGCAGACGGGAGTACACTCACATTTTAACTGCCGACCTTCAAGTCTTCAGCAATTCAGCCAGCACAAGAGTTTAACCCATTGTGCCACCGCGGCTCCATTGCACTGACCACCGTCAGACTCGCCACTGTTCTTTTGTTGATGCCAATGGACCTGGACATGGATGACTACTGGCTATTGTTATCAGAACTGAAGGTGTTTGTGGCTTTTGAGGATCTCATCACACTAGAGTATGAATCCACTTTCAATCCAGTTTAGGGAGAGGCCTTTAACAGCCTCATGAAACTACAAATCCCAGAATTCTGCAAGAGGCAGAAACTGGATTTAAAGTGGATTCATTCTCTAGTGTGATGAGGTAGTAAGTTAGTCTTAAAGTCTTTCTTTCAACTTCCTCTGAAACTTTTGCTTTCTAACCAGTTATTTGGTAACCTTGAAACATGGCTGTTGATAAAAAAATTTTTTTTGAATGTATTCAAAAGCATATTTAACTAACTAACTAACTAACTTTATTTCTTATGAGTCGCCCTCCACCAAAGGTGCTCTGGGCGACTTACACAATTAAAATAAACAGGTTACATAGTCACTGCTTGTTACTAACAATCATAGGCTCTTCTGACGAGCCATGTCTTAAGTGCCCCTAAAAATGTATGTAGATCAGGAATGGCTCTTTGGCCTGGCGGTAGGGAGTTCCACAAGATTGGGGCTGCAATTGAGAAGGATCTCTGTCTTGTGGACTCCAAACAAACCTCTCTAGGGCCAGGTACATAGAGAAGATTCTCATGAGCTGACCGTGGCAGTCTCTGGTGGTGGAGTGGCATTAAACGGTCCCATTAGCCAGTCCCACTAATGTACAATGAGGCTGATCCTGTAGAGTGCATAGGGCTGCAACATGAATTTTCACATGAAAGAAATGCAGTGTGCAGTTCACGAATCCACCAAACATTCTGCCTCATGTAACAATTTCCTTTCACATAAACAGTACTGACTCTCATGATCATCTTACTTCGTGGTGGTCTAGCCCTTCCTTTACAACAGCCAAACAGTGTCAGTGGAAAATTTTGCTTGAAAAAAGACAGGCTCCTAATAACAAACAGAATTGGGAGCACTAATATAAGTCACTTTGTAATTTTAGATGTGGTATCCATGTATTTAGAAATAACAGATGGCATAGAATTCATCAAAGTGCAGATGGAAGCATATGTACTGCACATTTCTAATTCCATCTCATAACATTTCTCACAACTGATTATACTAGGAAGTGCTCTTAAACAACACCTAGAAAGCTGCATGGTTCTTTTCATTTGTATGGGATCATAACTTGCTTTGTCCTGTGTTGCAGTGGCAAGAAAACAGTATCAGACTTTTGGCTTCCAAGGTTTGGTATTAAACAACAATTTGCAGATTCAAAGTCAAATATCTTCCCAATAGTGGGATAGCCATTGAAACAGATATAGAACTGTTCAGGAAATGATCTCAAGATATGCTGTTTCTGCAGGGATCATGTTAGATTGTGTTAATGGAAGGGAAGACCAGTGCAGAAAACATCTTCTAATATGCTATTCTGAAAATGATAGGAATGGTTCTACCTTTGATTCCATTTGCAATTATTTGTGTTGGGAGATTAGTGTTGTAGAAGGATTAATTTTCTTTGTCAAAGCAGGAAATGCAGAGCTGGCCAGTCCTGCTTAGTTCCCCCAGAGAGAATGTTGCATAATCTTGCAATGGCTGAATGCCATGTCAAGGTATCATAGGGGAAATTAAAGTGAGCATAGAGGTGCTATTTCTCAGAGTTCTCTTTTATGTTCTCTTTTTGTATATGTATACACATAGACCACAAACAACTGAGACTCTGGTTTGATTTCGCAGTAAGGCAATCAAAAGTTGAGTTAATGATACATGTTGAACATTGGTTTAGAAGAAATGACTTCAATTGCTCATTCCCCAGTGTCTCATGTTATAGCATTTATTACGCTCTTTCTGAGCTCTACTATATATGTATTTGCTACATTTTTGGTTCCCATGGACATTGGTTATGGTGGTATCTAGGTCTCTGCATTTAATAACTCAGATTGCTCACTGTTTTAGCTGTACATGGTTATATTGTGCAAATCCCATTTAAATCAATTGAACCAAGCAAGTATCTTCCCAGCATACCACTTTTGGAATGTGATGTTTTTCCTTGTTAATAATTCTCAATGAAATCTGTCTGAATGAATTTGATAAAGACGTGCACAGGTCACTTTTCTGTCCACTTCAATATCTTATTTTGCATGGAATTATGGGAAAAAATAGACCCATTTCTGATTCCACAGCAAGCTGACTTCAGGAAAGGCAAAAGCTGCACATTGCAAGTGCTGAACCTGACTCAGCACATAGAAGATGGCTTTGAAAGGCAGCAGATCACAGGAGCTGTCTTCATAGACCTGTCAGTGGCTTATGATACTGTAAACCATCACCTCCTCCTGAGAAAAATGTATAATATCACAAAGGATTACCACCTCACCCACCTCATAGGAAATCTGCTACAAAACAGGAGCTTTTTTGTTGAGTTCCAGGGTTCCAAAGAAGCAGATGGCGAAAACAGAAGAACGGCCTACCTCAGGGGAGCATGCTTGCTCCATCAATGTTCAACATTTACACAAATGACCAGCCATTGCCAGAAGGGACAGAGAATTTCATTTATGCTGACGATTGTGCCATCACCGCCCAAGGAGGGAGCTTTGAGATGGTTGAACAGAAGCTCTCCAAGGCTCTATGTGCTCTTACTATCTATTTCAGGGAAAACCACCTGATTTCTAACCCGTCTAAAACACAGGTATGTGCTTTTCATCTTAAGAACAGACAAGCATCCTGAGCTCTGAGGATTACCTGGGAAGGAACCCCACTGGAGCATTGCAGCACACCCAAATACCTGGGAGTTACCCTGGACCGTGCTCTGACCTTCAAGAAGCACTGCCTGAACATCAAGCAAAAAGTGGGTGCTAGAAACAATATCATACAAAAGCTCACTAGCACAACCTGGGGATCACAACCAGATACAGTGAAGACATCTGCCCTTGCACTTTGCTACTCTGCTGCTGAGTATGCATGCCCAGTGTGGACACTGAACATTAAACAGTGGATGTGGCTCTTAATGAGACATGCCGCATTATCACGGGGTGTCTGTGCCCTACACCACTGGAGAAATTACACTGTTTAGCTGGCATTGCACCACCTGACATCCACCGAGAAGTAGCAACCAATAGTGAAAGGACCAAAGCAGTGTCATCTCTGGCCCATTCCCTGTTTGGGTATCGGCCAGCATGCCAATGACTTAAAACAAGAAATAGTTTTCTAAGATCTACAGAGACAAAAGCTGGAACACCTCTGCAAGCAAGAGTCCAAAAGTGGCAGGCTAAAAGCCAGAACCTCAATCAATGGCTGATAACAAATGAGAGACTCCCTCCTGGGCACATGGAAAACTGGGCGACTTGGAAGGCGCTGAACAGACTGTGCTCTGGCACCACGAGATGCAGAGCCAACGTGGGGCTACAAGGTGGAATCCATGACATGCGAGTGTGGAGAAGAGTAAATCACACACTACCTGCTACAATGCAACCTGAGCCCTGCTACATGCACAATGGAGGACCTTCTTATGACAACACCAGAGGCACTCCAAGTGTCCAGCTACTGGTCAAGGGACATTTAATAGAATACCAAGTCTGCAAACTTTGTGTTTTGTTTGTTTGTTTTTAATGCAATACAACTGTTTGGTTCGCTCCTGACATGATAAATAAATAAATAAATATCTTCTAGAAAGCTACCTCCCTCTGGGTGATGTTTTAAGCACTACCCGCATTTAAAGCTTGTAACACTTTTTTTTACTACTTTCTGGTATATATTTTAGTGTTAATGGTTTATGAACAGATTTCATTTTTCCTTGCTCTCTGGGAAATGTTTTTTTCTCTTTTTACATGTAACTTTATCACTTTACAGCCCAGAAAACTCACAGCAACCCGGTGACTCTGGCCATTAAAGCCTTCGACAACACATTATCACTTTATTTTCCAGTTGTCTAGAGTAATATTAATAGGCTCTATGCCCTCTGCAGTTGTCACATTGCATAGATTCACAGCGTAAACTAATCTGCAATAGACAAAAAAAATATATAGAAAGCCATACAGGTTCATTAGAACTGTGCCTGCATCCAAAGATAAACAATATCTTTATTAGGATCATCAAAAATCTCACAAAAATTGATCAGAGTTTTAAGTTTTATGGAACTTTTAATGATGGAAGTATTAATGTGATGGAGATTGGAGTGCCTGGGGTTGAGGTTGGGAAGTGTCCCTTTAAAGGTTGTGTGTGAATGCTTTTTGTATATTGTAGATTAGTTTGCACTGATTATAGTTTGGAGTACACCCTGGTCTAAATCCATATGCTAGTTCTAAATAGAGTAGGTCCACTGAATCAATTCAATCTATACAGGTAACTTACTATTTTGCATTTGATTCAATGGACTTAGTCTCATTGGGACTGTCAGTTGGATTTGGGCCAAGATCAATTGCATTGATACTCTGGTTGAACCCCCTTGTCTTTGGTTGCAATCTTAGTGCCAGTGAGGGAGCTAAAGACATTAATAGAAATGATTGCTCTTGCCTATGCAGCCCAAAATTATAATGATTCTTGCTCTTCATGAAGGGAATTATATAGCGGGTGCTTAGTATCCATTGGAATTTGGATAGCAAACCTGTTGACGCTAAAGTTTATGTACAATGGTGCAAAAAAAAAAAGGCGATGTCCCTTATGTAAAATGACAAAATGAAAGTTTGGTTTTTGGAATTTTGTTTTGGGGACACATTCGAACCGTGAATGATTTTTTCTGTGGACACCGAATCCACGGATACAGAGGGCTAACTTTACGGTTGTGCAGCAAAATTCCATCTAGCTGTTTAATACTTAGCTGTCAGTGTGAGACTTTTCAAAAACCATACCAATAGGCAACCGATGCAGTGTTTTGAAGAGAATGAGTTGGTATAGGCTTGTGTCCCTCTGCCATGCAGTGATACAGAATCAAAACACTCCCAACAGATGGCCATCCAACCCTGCTTTTTCCAATGATCATATGCACATATATCTCATTCATCGTCACCTCCCTTCCCAAGGCATAAGTAGCAAAGAAAATTCTGAAGAGAAGAATGGAGGTAAGGAAGGAAGGAAAGAAGAAGAGAGAGCATAAGAATGGAAGAGGAAGGGAAAGGGAGAGATATAGCACAGCAAAAAGGCAAAGAGAAGAAGGAAGGAAAAGATAAGGAAGTTGGCTTTGGAGAAATCTACAGGTGTAGAAATGAAAAATAAAGAAGGCAAATAAGATAAAGCACTGAGAGTCCCCAGTAGTGGAAACTTGACTATTCTAATAGGTATTTCCATCTGACCTATTGTGGTATGGAAGTTTAATATAAACCAGAGATACAGAAGCTTTGTCCTGGAGTCCTCAATAATTCCTAATTTGGCTTCCAGCTCCTTCAGTGACCAAAGATAACAGATAGGATATACAGTATAATGGCATGTAAATAAACTTGCACAGAAGTAAATTGTACAGTTCATAAGCCACTGCATGAATTGAATTGTTTACTTGTGTTGGGAAATTTCTAAAGTGGTAAAATTACTTCAGAGCCTCTGTGCCTTTGGCCTCACCCAGGGCCTTTCCACACATCCCTATATCCCAGGATATCAAGGCAGAAAATCCCACATTATCTGAGTGTGGACTCAGATAATCCAGTTCAAAGCAGATGTTGTGGGATTTTCTGCCTTGATATTCTGGGATATAGGGCTGTGTGGAAGGGCCCCCAGTGGCTATCACCATATAAAGACCATTAGTGTTGGATGTAGATTTGTGTCTGTCTTTGTTGTGCGCCTTCTAGTCATATCTGTCTTATGGTGACCCTAAGCAAACCTACTATGATACTATTGTCGAAATTCATTCAAATTGATCTTTACCCGTGTCTTCCTCTAAATCTGAGAGTGTGTGACCCATTCAAAGTCATCCTGGGAGTTTTCATGGCCAAAGGGGATTCAAACTTTGGTTTCTACACTTGTAGTCAAACTCCTTATACCACATTGGTGCTACTGGATATAGATTTATGTGTATGCAACTGGGATGAGAAGAACTGTATTCCACTCAGGAAAAGTGATTTGTGACCCCTGTTTTTGGGGGTCCCCCTTTCCTCTGTATCACAGTCTACTTAATTCAGAAGCATGTCTCATACCTTGTGTGTAGCATTTTCAGGGGATGATAGAAGTGCTGTAATGTGGGAACATGGAGAAGTCTTCTATTGGTCTGGTTGTTTGCACTTTAATCTTGGAACTAGTCCATTATTTGCTAATGTGTGTCTAAAAATGACTTCTTTGTAAAGACTGTTCTGTAATACCTTTTTTGCAGAGAAATGTTGTAAATGAAAATAAATATTAGGAAAAAATACTGACAGTTAATTCAGGTTCTTGAAAGACAATTACTCTGTAACAGGGAGAGAAATTTAATTTCACAAACCCATTTGAAAACTACATTTTAGTTAGATCAGTTTCTTATGTGTCTGTATTAGGGGCTTTATCGTGAACTAATATTTAACCCATGATCTCGATGGATAGAGACTGCAGTTTTGCATTGAAAAATGTCTGGAGTATAAATTGTTTTGCTTTGAACCATCTAGCATTAATCCTCTGGGCAAAAAGCAATTTGGCTCAATTGGAATTTTTGGCAGTTAAGTTTGTTAATGGGAGTGGGAGGACTAAAAATAAAGTGAAATCCATGCCTTCAAAAATATTTTGGCTGCAGATACTTTTAGCTTGAGAAATATTTTGAAATAAGATGTTATGAAATATGATGAACACAGCAAAGAAAGATATATTTAACCACAAACTCCCCCTTTTAAGTCTATAGTTAATCTAGATCAGTTTCCCAAAATCTGTTCCTTCAGGTGTTTTGGACTTCAAGTCTCAGCAGTGTAAGCTACTTTGGCCAATGACCAGAGATTCTAAAGTTGAAGGCCAACCATCAGGCTTTGGAAATCACAAATCTAGACAGAGAGGTAGAATGGCAAATTGAACTGGGCTGTATGTTTGTACCTGTATCTATGTACCTGCATTTTGTCGGTCAGCATCATCTTGGTCTATTGGCAACCAAACTAGCAGACCTAGCAACACCTGCTCCCATGTCTTACAAGACTTTGGCAACTTCCTCCCAAATCTCAGGAGACTTGCTAAAGTCTTATAAACTTCAAGTTGCCTGGTGACTTATGGTGACCCCATCAATTTCATAGGATTTTCTTTGCCAGTTCCTTCTTCTCAAATAGAGCCTACAGCTCCTAGTATTTTTGGCAGCCTCTAATTTAAATGCCAACCTGGGCAGAAACTTGTTTAGATTCCAAGATCAGATGATCTGTGATACCTTAAGGCTTAAGGTATTTAGGCTGTCCTAAGATCAATCAAATGCAGACTGAAGTAAAAACATCAACTCAAAAAACCTTGACGTCTTTCTCTTTAGAGGAAGATACAGAAGTGTACAGTCTGAGGAAAAACTTCTTACATGGCATGTCTGATTGCTCTTGCTGTCGGAAAACAGGCCCTTTAACCTTCATGTTAATTCTCAGTAATCAGGTTCCATTGGACGTTGTTTGTTCTTAAGATAATCTTGTATCGTTGTACTCTGGCGTTGTCGGCTCTGTTGGCTCTCTTGACATTACTGCAACATAATTAATTTTAAATATTTTTTCTTAATGAACCTTACGTGGCTTTGTAAATTGAGGTGCATGTTGATGTTTTTATGTTAGATATAATTAAATTGATTATGTAATGTTCTATGTTATAATTTGTTGTTGTTGGTTTGCTTGTGATTTAGGTGGCCACACAAATAAATACAATAAATCTGTGTTTATGGCTGTTTCGAGGAATTGAATTTTTTTGGTCTGTTGGAATCCACCCTGAGTCGCTTCAGGGAGATCGGTCGGAACATAAAAAATATAAATTTTTATTTATTATTCATTTATTACCAAACTATTTAAAGCAGGGGGGGTGATTCAGAGTTTGCTCCTTGGTCCCATGCAGCCCCCCCCATTTTTGCACACTTCCAAAATAATTTGGTCAAAAAGAAAAGCTGGTTCTCACTGGAGAAGTAGCAGTTCTCCTGTAAAGCAAGGTGTAAGACCTTGCTTTGTGTGGACTTTCTTGTTTAATTTTCGGAACTGTGATGAAGTTTCTTGTTTTTTATTTTGAAAAATGTGAAGAAACATATTCTTGCAGGGCCTGTGGATCCTGGGTAATTGTCTCTGGTCCTGCTGAAGTAGGTTACCCCAATGTAGCCTAATCTGATTTAACCAGAACTTAAACAGATAGACAATATCTGTATCTGTATATATAATAAAGCAGAATGTTTGTATGTATGTATGTATGTGTGCGGAGGGAGGAAGGGCGGAAGGATATGTGGCAGCTTTCTGATTGGCTGCCACTGTGGGATTATTTGCATAAAGGACTCTAATTGGCCAGCCTCAGAACTCCAAAATTCTAAGGCAACAGACAGAGGCGATTGGTTGCCACTAAAATGGGAGTTGCATAAAGGACTCCGATTGGCCAACCACATCCCACCATTCTAAAGTGACTCAGAGGGAAAAGGAAAGGCCTCAGGCAGTCAGCCACTGAGGCCCACAGCAATGACAGATCAGGACCAAACTTGGCAAACGGGACCAATGGCCCACTTCACAACCTGGTGTGGTTTAGGGCAGGATGGGCCACGAATGATGGGATACGCAGTACCTTCACATCATTCACTTCCCAAACAACACTGTAGCCCCTATAAATCACAGACGAGGCCCAAAATTGACAGTAAGGCTTCCTTAACTTGATTTTCCTGACTAGGCCCCAGCTCATGGGATATTGTTAGGCTTCCTCAACTTGATTTTCCTGACTAGGCCCCCAACAATGACAGAACAAGACCAAACTGAGCACACAGACCCCACAAGATGCACCCTACATCCTGGTGCAGTTTGAGGGAGGATGGACCATGGATGATGTGACTTGCAATACTTTAATACACTTCCTTAGAGCACTGTGGTCCACACCAATGACGAATCAGGCCCAAACATGGCACACAGAGGCCCAATAGCCCACTTTACAAACCTGCTGCGGTTTACAGCAGGATGGCTTACAAATGATGGGATTTGAAGTACCTTCACCCAATTCATTTCCCATAGAACATTGCAGCCCCTACAAATCAGAGACCAGGCCCAAACTTGGCACACAGAATACCCATGACCCACTCTACATCCTGGTGCAGCTTTGAGTGGGACAGACCACGGATGATGGGGGTTGAAGTACCTTCACTCACTTTCTGAGACCACTGCCACCCTCATCCAATGACTGCTCAAGACCACACTTGGCACACAGAGCCCCCATGACCCAGTCTACATCCTAGTGCAGTTTGGAGAATGGGGGACCATGGGTGATGGGACTTCCAATACCTTCCCTCACTTCCAGAGACTGCTGCAACCCACATCCAGAGAATGATCAAGACAAAATGTGACACACAGAGCCCCCATGACCCACTCTACATCCTGGTGCTGTTTGGAGGGGGATGGACCATGGCCAATGGGACTCGCAGTACCTTCACTAAGTTCCTGAGACAACTGAAAGCCACATAAACATCTAATAGGAGCCAACCTTGGCACACAATGCCTTCCTCAAATAACCCGGGCATCGCCGGGTCCTCAGCTAGTATTTCATAAAAATAGATATAAATAGGAAATTTACATACTTACTCAATTTTTTTGTAAATTGATGCTGAATTTCCATCACGAAAACCAAAAATTGGAGGATGGTCTCAAAGGTCTATTAGAATATTGATCAGAATCCTTGGGAAATACATCTTTGAGATTGAGAAAATTGGACAGTCATTACAACCTATTGATGTTATAAATCTTTAGCATTCGTTTTATGGGATTCAGTTTGAATGATTTAAATGACAAAGAAAACATGCTTAGTTAAAAAATATTAAACAAATTGCATTATTTTTTAAATCATATTCCTTAGGCATGCCATGTTCACTGGTTTGTTATAACAGTTGAAAATGTTTCCAGACTGAATGACTTGTTCATGAATTCATTCAAGTTTCAGGTTAGGTTTGGAAGCTAGGCACTCACTAACCTTCACAAATTAACAAGAGGTGCAGGACCTTTGTGGTCATGGCACAGGAATATCTCACTTAGCTATATCGGTTTGCTTAGGCAGAGCATTTTAACAAGGCTTTTACTTCCTTTGCCACTATATTTTCCTCATAATTTATCCCACAAAAAGACATGGCCACAACAGGGCAGCTTAGGACCATAAAAACCTGGTGTGTAGCCAATTGTATGCAGAACTAAATTACAATTATCCAGTGAAAAAAGGATCATACTATTGAAGTGTTTCAGAAAGGGCTGCAATGTTTCTTATGCCACACTGCTTAAAATATTTTAAACTGGGTGCAGGATAAAGCTTCAATATATGCTCCTAAATCTAAAAGAATTACTAAAATTTCATCATTAAGAAGGATACCATTACTTATACATCATTCTGGTCAGAAAGGTCAGCTTTGAACTTTCTGACCGAAGACACATGCTCTGTTTTTGTTTTTGTACCAGTCAATATTTGGGGGGCGAAGGGGAATGAGCGTTCTGGACTTTGGAAAGGCACTAAATACTTTGAGGATTCAACAATCTCTTCTTTGTACAAACATTATTAACACAGAGAAAACATTTTAAATGGAATTGATTTTTGTGTGTGTGTAAAAATTCTATCTTCTGCTACCCTGGATGCTCATTACCTTTCATTACTACATATCAGCCTCTGCTGTCAGGAAGGTCACAAGAGTCTTTAAAGCAAAAGTAAATAAGATTTGAAAAGAAGAAAACACCACATAATTGCTGTTTTGCAAGTTCCATTCAGTTAGAGGTAGACTGACATTGAAATCTAACTGTAGGCAGTGCCAGAGAAGAGTCACTCTAACCTTTCTGGAAGGTTAAGAATTCAATATTACATATAATAGCCAAGGGTCAAATCAAAAAGGGGCACCTATCACCTTAAAGCATTTTCCTGATCTACTTAAAAATGACCTATGTATTGAAATGTTGACTAGAATTCAGTATTGGATTATTGGATGCATAGTCTTGAGTTCCTTGTCACAAGGATAGGAGAATAATGATGATGATGATGATAATAATACTAATAATAAAACTGATGGCAATCCACTACTCATTACACCTGTGTAGTGATGTTGACAGACTTTACCTGTCCAGAAAATCAGGAGGCAGAGGGATTCTGCAAGTGAAGCAAATGGTATAAGAAGAGAAACATGCACTGGCAGATTGTTTGAAAGGCAGTCAAGAACCAACATTGATGGAAGTCAATGGTAGAAAACTGCTTTCAGTACAAAAGACAAAGAGGGAATACTGTAAAAATACAATGCAGAGTAGAAGAGAAAAGTGGCAAATAAGGCTCTCCATTGACAGTTCCTGGGAAAAATTGAGAGTAAAATAGACAAAGACAAAACATGGCTGTGGCTCACAAATGGAATTTTGAAAAAGGAGACGGAGGGCCTGATTCTGGCAGCCCAAGAACAAGCCATTAGAACAAATGTCATCAAAGCCAAAATTTAAAATTTGACAACAGATCCCAAGTGTAGACTCTGCAAGGAAACAGATGAAACAATAGATCACATCCTCAGCTGCTGCAAGAAAATTGTGCAGACAGACTACAAGCAGAGGCACAACACCCTTGCTGAGATGATTCATTGTGCCATAAATACCCTCTGCCTGCAACAAAGAACTGGTGGGACCACAAGCCTCAAAAAGTTGCAGAAAATGAACACATCAAACTATGCTGGGACTTCCGAATTCAGACAGACAGAGATTTTGAGCACAATACTCCTGACATCACAATAATGTTAAAAAACCAGGTATGGATTGTCGATGTTGCAATCCCAAGTGGCAGTAGGATTGAAGAAAAACAACTGGAAAAGCTGACACAATATGAGGATTTAAAGATCGAACTTCCAAGACCCTGGCACAAGCCAGTAAAGGTGGTTCCAGTGGTGGTTGGCACACTAGGTGCAGTGCTTAAAGACCTTGGCCTGCACTTAAACACAATCAGCGCCGACAAAATGACCATCTGCCAGCTGGGATCTGCACGCATTATTCACCAATACATCACTTAGTCCTAGACACTTGGGAAGTGCCCGACGTGTGATCCAGTACAACAGCCAGCAGAGTGATCATGTTAACTGTGTGCTCTCCTTCCTTCTCCTTCTTCTTCTTCTTTCTTCTGTTGTTGTTGCTGTTGCTTGTTATTACAGATTCATAACTTACCTATATTCATGAACACTTCATATTTGCAATTAGGGTATGATTTTCACAGTCCTGAATGCTCTCCCAAACAACTTTACCAGGCAGCTGTTGGATTGGGAGAAAGAGGTCAATTCAAGCTGCTGATTGGGATTTCTATCCCAGTTTCACCAACAAGCATGACTTTTTTCCCATGAGGTCTTGCTTCTGATTGCTATAGCCTTGCTGGCTGGTGGATGGGAACTTCATTCTCACTGTAATAAAGAAGGTACGTTCACACAAAAAGAGAATTTGACCTCCAATTAATAGATACAGTTGCTATCTCTGGACTACAGCTTGCCTTGCGGAATGAAGTACCAATTACTGTTGTAACAAGTGATCATACTTTATGTTTCTATTATATTGCAATTATTTAAGAAATTCTGAAACAGGTCCAGATACAACAACCATCCTCTTTTCTCATTAAAATTTTTATATGAAATACATGTACTTTACCTAAAAACAAATATAAATTCTTTATTTAATCACTCAAAAGAGCATGCTTATTACACTTTCATTATGGCAAGCATAAACTGCTTGTTTGGTTGATCCCCCTTTGGTGTTTATTTTCATTGCTGGGTGTTGATCTACAGGACAAATTAAAACAAAAACCAGAGAGAAAATGTTCCTAATCCCAAAATATCTGCATATAAAAGAAGTCTGGATCACACAGTACTGAATTAAGGATCACCTTTATTGAACAGATGGTACCATATGGCTGAACAGCAACAGTTCAGTTCGGTTTGTGAAATGAATTCATTTTTGGAGTTACGATAAATAGGATTGTAGATATAAAAATACTAAATACTTACCGAACATCCACTGGATTGGGTTTACCTAATGGATCATACATATAAAATGACTGTAGGTTTCTGAGCACTTGACTGCCATTATATTCTTCTTATCCTTCACCCTTGGTCTAACACAGTGGTTCTTAACTTGTGGGCCGTGGACCACCAGTGGGCCATGAGGTTGAAAATCTGGTTTGCAAGCCTTCTTCCTCTTTATTTTATTTATTTTATTTCAATTCCTTTCATTCCGGCCACTTTTTCCCTGTCACTGACCATGACATATGTTTTGTATCAGAAACTAGAGCAGACGTGGTCTATCCAATGCAATTTCTGAATCAGCCCTCCAAACCAAATCAAAAGTTGAACAAAAACTGATTTGTAACCCTTTTGGTACTAATGTTGGAGATTGGTGCCAGGTCAAAGTGGTGCCTGGTCAAAGTGGTCCCTGGTCAAGTGGTCCATGGTCAGTGGTCACTGGTCATGTGACCCCTGGTCAAAAAAAGTTTGAGAACCACTGGTCTAACATAAATTCTTGCTTAACTGAATCCCTAAATGTCACTTGCCCACTGTCATTCACCCAGATTATGCAAATCTCTTTAAACATTCCACCAATCATGACTCCAACATTTTTTCTTCTCCCTCCTCCCGGATGTTTACATTATACTCTAATATATGATTTCAATAAATCATACAACATTTTCCAAGGCCAGTCCACAAGATCACTAGCATCCAGGTCAATTCAGGTAATCCTCACTAATTGACTGTGTCAGGGATGAATAATCAAGCATAAATCCTAAGAAACTTGGATCCAAATCCCCAATGTGGTGTCTTCATTCAGTTCTGTCAGCAATGATAATAGGAACAATTATCCAGAAATGGAGGTGGGGTGAAGGGAGATATTATCTTCCCTTTTGGGAAATATAGTTTTCTTTGGATCTTTTACACTGGTTTACTGAAGGGAAAAGCGGGAAAGGGTTCAAAAATAACTTTGCTGACAGAATTAGTCAAATTTAGATTTGTTCAGAAGCAAGGATAACAACTAACTGGCTTTGAAGAAACAGCAAAGTTATTTTTGAACTAATTTGATGTATGTCAAGAGAGGACCCAGGATAACTTATTAAATTAACAACAAGTATGATTAAGAAAATCAACAACAGTGAGATTATTTCAGAGTGGAAATCTCTTGGGACTAAAGTTACTAATGGAAGGAAAACAGAAGAGGGGCCGACCAAGGGCAAGATGGATGGTATCCTTGAAGTGACTGGCGTGACTCTGAAAGAGCTGGGGGAGGTGACAGCCAACAGGGCACTCTGGTGTGGGATGGTCAATGAGGTCACGAAGAGTCAGAAGCGACTGAATGAATGAACAAAAACATATATTACATTTTAAAATGGGTACTGTTCCATTATCAGGGCAGGGGCTACTAGGGAACGCTAGAGAGAGGATAGTTTATTTTATTGGGGAGGGGAGTCGAAGGAGTAAAACCATTTCCCCTGTTTGTGCTGGTTATTCCCACTCCCATTTCCCATATCATAAATGAGGTATTGTTTCCATGACATGGACATGAGTGGCGGTTGTGGGGGAATAACAGGAAAACAGGGGAAAATGGTTTTACTCCTTCAACCTGCTCTCCACCCCCATAAAATGGACTATCTTGTTCATAACTTGGGGACTGCCTGTATTCTAGTCCCAGATTTTACCATCTAGCTGTGCGTAATTTGCATAAATCAAGTTAATCTACCAGAATTTGGGGTTGGCTTGTTCTAAACTAAGTACCCTTAATGGCCATGACAGTTCATTTATTTGGGTATCAATGTCAATTGACTTCGTAGAAGTGGAACTAAAAGTTTCTGAATTTTTCTTTATGAATATGGAAAGCAGAGAATCACTGAGGCTGAAGGTCACTACTTTTTTCATGTTGTGCTAACCAGCTTAGTTTGAATCTGCCAATTGTGTTTCATTAACTTTGTGTTAGTTCTTTCACTTTCTCATTAACATCAACTAGTGCTCATTCAGGATGCTGATTTTGAATATAAATAAATAAATAGTAAATAGTTAGGTATATATTTATCTTCAAGAAGGATCCTTTCATTAATCTTATAGACTCAAAGCATGGCTGCAGGCTTTTCCATGCCTCTCGAAGTTTGAACTAATAGTCTGCAGCCTGGGAGTGCCTCCCGAGACCCACATTTTCTTACAGTACCCAAAAGTGACTAATGAAGATAGTAGAAACTGTATAAATAGTAAATATAGTGAAAGTAAGGAGGAAAAGTTCAGGTGCAGGTTATTTCAGAAAAGGAAAAAATTTTCAGGCGGGGATGGCATGTTCTCCTTCAGAGAAAATCAGCATATTGTGATGAGAGGTGGAGTAAAATTGTGTAGGAAAAGCACAAATGTCATTGCTATTCAAAACCACATCACTACCAGAACTTTTGATTCTAATTTACATAACACATTGTGTGTGTGTGTGTGTGTGTATATATATATATATATATATATGTGTGTGTGTATATATATATATATATATATATATATATATATATATGAGACATGTAAATTACATAGTTACACATTTACGTGTTTAAACCATGGCTTGTGATATTCCTTCTTATTCTTCAGTAAAATAATAAAATACTCTTTTTTGGTGTTTTAAAATTTAGGTTTTAAATACACTTCAAACGCCATACCAACAATGATATGAATTAATTCAGTCAACAATCACACTCTAATACTGTATTATTGTGTATCTTTTTGTTTCTTTTTTTTGAGACATAGGTGTTTGAGACATTTCATTAATAGCCAACGTTTGAAATGTGTCTGCCCACCTTTTCTTCAAGGGAATTTGATAGACTTTCCTGCACACTTTGGTCTCTCCACAGGCTTGTGCTTGTGAGACATTTCTGCTTTATAGCAAAGCTGTTTGGAGCCTTTGTAGTATCAGCAAAGCTTGGCGTGGCTTACTCCTCGTCTTCTCACACTTTTTTTTGCTAATTATAACCTAGGACTGTGAACACCTGCTATGCTTTCTATGTTCTTAAATTGGGATAATCTTATGAGAAACTGCTCATCAATTCTTACACACCTTTGAAGTTGGGAAACCCCATATCCTTGTAGCATCTTTTGATATTTTTTAGGGTATCATATATAAAGCAACAAATATAGTTATAATTAAAGAAACAGCTATACATTGCTGTAATAATAATGCCCTTGTACCACAAGGGCTTGATTGCAAATGTAGGCTCATGACATCCTCTCCTCTATGATTATATGAACTCCGTCCAACACATCAGGAAACTAGGATTGTGTGGTGGAAAATTGTGAAAATGAAATGTTGAATAGTTCAGATGAATATTCATGGTTGGAGAGGACCTAGGCAAAAATCAGCATTACATTTCATAACAGGTTTAATTGTTAGGAATTAATATGATGAAGAATTATCAGCATGGTTACACTTTGGGCACATTGCTGAGTGATAACCTTGGGCAAGGCACCATCTCTTAGGCTCTTTGCCTTCATAAGAAGGCAAAGTTAAATCCCTTCTAAACAAATCTTGCCAAGAAGATTTGGTTTTAGGTTGCTCTAAGGGCCCTTTCAGACAGGCCCAAAACATGGGACCTGTTTCAGGTTTACCTGAGGCATCCAAATAATGCTTTGGGTAAACCCAAATTAATCTGGAGTAAACTGGGAATTCCCAGTTTATTATGGATTAATTGAGATGCCTGGAAAGATCTGGACCACAGTGATCCAAGGGGCCTGGCTGCATGTAAAGGCCCATCCATTGAAAGCCCTGGCACGTCAAAATGGGGTGTCGGTAGGCTGGGGGGGAGAGGAGGAGAGAAATCCCTCTTTTCCTTTCCCAACCTCCTTGTGTTAGGAGCTTTTGATAGAGATGCCTGAGCATGCAACCAGGTCTCTTGGGTGCATTTTAGGCATAAATGGGAGTCTGGATGGCTGTCCTCCTGGGTCAACCTCTGGTTGACCCAAGAGGGCATGTAGCCATACATCCCCATCGGGAAAGCCCAGAGTTTGGGGGGGAGGTGTGGGGCCTGATTCCTGGGAAGACCTGGGACTAAATATCCCAGTTCTTCCCAGAATTAGACCCTGTGGGGAAGGGCTCTAAGACATAAATGACTTGAAGACAATACAACATCAACCCAGACTTTAATTTTTGCTATAGAGAAATGGTTGGATTTTCAGTTCAGTTGGATTTTCTTTACAGACATAATCTTGTGTATTATTATTATTTATTATTTATTAAAGACATTTATATTCCGCCATTCTCACCTCGAAGAGGACTCAGAGCGGAGCACAGTATATATATGGCAAATATTCAATGCCGGAACAAGAATTCATATACACATACATAAAAATTAAAAACATTACTTTCAATAATTAAAATACACCATTTAAAACCATCTTGGTCATCTGCGTCTAATCTAATTGACCTGGTAATCTTTCCTATTGCTGCTTTATTGCCCTGTCCCAAAAGCTTGGTCCCACAGCCAAGTTTTTACCTTCCTTCTGAAGGACAGGAGGGAGGGGGCTGATCTGATCTTGCCAGGAAGGGAGTTTCATAGCCCGGGGGTGTCGGACAGACAGACACCGAGAAGGCCCTGTTTCTTTGGCTTCCTTTATCAGCCAGGATGGGCAGGGGTCCAGGATGCATGAAGAATGGGTTTGGCTAATTGCTTTGGCTTGGAAAAGGCACAGGGGGCTTTCAGACATATATTAAACCTGCTTCAGAGAGGGTTTAATAAACTCTGATGTGGGTTTAAGTCCGCATAACCTGGGGGAAAACAGACTTTCATGTGGGTTGTCCCCATTGCAGTGCGGTAACTGTTGCATTGCAATGGGGCCACCCCAAATCCCACCCAAAAGCCTTAAAAATACAGGGAATCTTACTGAGCCACCATTAGGCCTCTCTGCAGACTCCTAAAACATACCAATGTTGTGCTAGGAAGCGGGAAGGGGGGATTTGCACCCCTCCCCCCACTTCCTGGTGCTTCATGATACATTCCAGGAGCCTGCAGAGAAGTCTAATGGTGGCCCAGTAAGATTTTCTTGATTTTTAAGGCTTTGTTTGGGGGCGGGGGTTGGAAAGAAGGTGAGTGCCATCCCTCATCTTTGGGCTCTAGAGGCCCAAAAGGTGTGAGATGAGGGTGTGGACGAACCCCTCATGAGACTACCCATGGGTCTGTCCCCACAGGACCCATAGCCCATCAAAACCGGGTCTTTCAGAAAGTCCTGAATCTAATGGGCTATCTAATTAATTCAGGACAGAGCAGGGTTTTCCTGCTTTGTCTCAAATTAATTCACTTTTACTGGAGATGTTGTTTGGATGCCTCTGGCAAAAGCACGAGAGCTCTCGCATTTTGGGCCCTGTCTGGATGGGACCCCAGAGGCCGTTGTTTAGTCTTCCTGTTCTCAGGGGATTATTTTGAAGGGTCATGTAGAGTTGGCTGTCTTAATGCATTTTATGAAACAGTTTATAAATTTCAGATATATGAAATAGATACAGTATACAAAAGATAAACGTTATATAGAAAGTCATGAAGGATATGTATAATTTATTAAAGGGTTAGATATGATAGCTTTTGCTAGTTTGGTCTTGATCTTCTGATGCTTTGAGCCTGCACAGGTTTGGTAAGGGTATTTATAAAAAGGGGAAAAATGATGTATTTATTTCTGAGCCCTTGGTGAACTATACATTTTTGGAGGGGGGGGGGGGCTGTGGCTCAATAACATATAAATAGATTTTCTTCTGATGTTGAAATAAGTATGTGTGGTTTGAGGTGGAACCTTGAGCCACAACACCACTCCCTATATCTAGAACCGTTTAACACTGACTGATGGCCTATCATGAATTTGTGCTCTGTTGCCTTTATTCCTAACGACCATCTTGCCTATATAATTGAAAGGTGAATACAGACAGCAAATTGCACACATTTCTATGGTTTGAATGCTTTATTGGATACCAACCCTGTATGGCAAAGGAGTTGAAATATCAATTACAATAGAAAATACTTCACATCAAACTGAATTAAATTTGAGGATAGATCTGTTAAAATATATAATGAAATCATAGTAGAGTTTTAATTTTATTTCTAGTAGGAAATATATGCCAGGTACTGAAGGCTTTCCTGTGGGAAATGTATTTTAAATGATAAAGTATGCTCCAGGCAATTTCCACAGTCATAAACATCTACACATTTCCTATATTGGGAGTTGTTTGATTAATAACCCTCTAGTTATACAGGAAGCACACAACATTTTTCAATTTCAGCTGAAACCATTCACAATTGTTTATATTAATGTATGTTCTGCAGATGACAGCCCACACCTTTTAAAGCCTTGCTTGGAATGTTTGCCAGTGTTTGTATACAATGCAGCTTGCTTTGTGCTGTATTCTTTGAGCAGTGCAAAGCCTCTGTTTTGCCAGTTTAGATTCCCTGTGTGCGTATAATCTGCCACGTCTTATCTGCATCTCTGTTGGCTTCTGGTTAGTCAGTTAATCACTTTGATCCCTAGCTGAGGCCTTGATCTTTTCTTCGGAAGGGAGTCCCGCAATATGAATAGTGCTCTAATTGATTCAGTTCTGTTTTTTCCCTTCCTTTTCTTGTTTCTTATTTATAATCTTAGAGCTTTAATTTGCCTTTGTGAAATTTCTTTGTAAATTATCTTCCTATTCTGACACTCACGTTACTTAGGGACAGAAAAAAAATGGGCCATGTTCTTTTTTCTCAAGTTGAAGCAATTCGTCACCTAGTTATTTTATATTTCCTTAGGCAAGCAGAAACTTCAGGGTGCGTGCGCCTGGCATCGTTTTCATTATCTTTATTCCTGTCATGATGTTCTTAGTGGAATTGTGTAGTTTTAAAGAATTTTGATTACTTCTGATGTAGGTTTTAAGGTAGTGATCTTTCAGCCCTCTAATCTGATCACTAGGATAGCATTATTGCTACCATTTAATGGATTTTTTGTAGCAGTATACATTAAATGTGTGATTATTTTGTTTGAGCCTAAAATCATCTGTCTATTCCCTCTGTCATGCTTCTAGCCTTAAGAAAGCAGCCCCCTCTGGTTCCATTAATATTTTTACCCTGTTTTGTTGCTACAATCGGAGCAAGGAATTTATCATGCATAGAATTTTACTCCCAAGGGTTGAGTCTCTTATTATTAAGCCTAAGCATGCAGTAGTACTAGGTTTTGTCCTCTGGACTGACATTTGAAGGTGCTGTGCCTTGTAACAAAGTATTTGATGCTTTACAACATTAGACTTTGTTTCTGAATCAGTATAACCTAGTAATTTGATAGATTTGTTAAATTTTTGTTTCTCCCTCTTTCTGCATGTATATGTGTAGGTGGGGAAGGGAGGGGAGTGCAACAAAAAGAAAAATATGTGGGAAGAAAGGAAAACTTCAGCATTTCATCTCCTTTCTGAAATGGATTATCAGAGCAGACTGATTTTTATTCCAGTGGAACTGTATATAGGAGGTAGAGTAGGAGGCCCCCTACCCCCATCCTTTCGGAAAAAGACTTAATACTTGGTCGTGGGACCAAGTATTCGAGCAGTAGATGCAGCGTTAACAATTAGAATGGCTTATTGGACTGACAATACACCGACCTGTACTATGACTTGAATTTACATAATTTTAATTGTATGTATTATATGTGATATTTTAACAATTGTTTTAAATGTAAATTGCTGTTATAATTGTCTTGTTTGGGCATCTAATGGTTGCCGAGTGTGAAGCTACCCTGACCCCCCCCCCCCCGAGGGAGAGAAGGATGGGATACAAATGTACAAAATAAATAATAAATAAGTATAAATGTTAGTGAGCCTTTGGTTTCCTCAGTTTAGTTAAATGGAAAAATTAGGTTGGGATACAAATGTACAAAATAAATAATAAATAAGTGTAAATGTTCATGAGCCTTTGGTTTCCTCAGTTCAGTTAAATGGAATAATGAGGTTTGGGAAGCCCCATCCTATAAACCACTGGTTCTCTGGCAGAGCAGAAAAGAAGTTTGTCTCTTCCTCAATATGACATCCTTTCAAATATTTAAACAAGGCTATCATGTCCTTCCTCTACCTTCTCTTCTTCAAGGTAAATACACCCCATTCCCTAAACCAGTTCTCATATGGCCAGGCTTCTAACAATGAGAAATGTTACAAGCTTTTTCTTTATCATGTGATTGTGTGAAGAAAAAAAATGTCAAAAGTCATCTCTTTGGGTTCCAGACTATGGGGAAAATCCTATTTTTCCATATGAACTGGAATAAGCACTGAGATCTTTGAGGGAGGCACTTATCTTGATTCTACAACATTCACAGCATGTTTGGTGAGAATGTGGGATAGTGCCTTCTCCAAGGCTGCTTCTGGGCTTTCTTTTCAGTGGTAGGTGAAGACCATTTTGTTCCAGAAGGATTTGGGCTATTGTGTTGTTGAAAACTTTGAGCTGCTGTTTGTTGTTCTTGAAAAAGGCTTATCTTGTTTAAAATTGATGCTTCAAATGAATTCTTGAGGGGGCGGGGTATTCGTGTTGAAGTTGTTAATTTTGTTTAATCACAACTTCTCATGTCTTAACTACATTTATTTCTTATTCGCTCTAGTTTGCATCCTACCCTGAAAACTATAGGCTACATACCTTGAAGTGGGCAAGAAATTACTCTGTGTGTCCACATGACATACAGAGTCTTCTTGCCCCCAAGGTGAGTCAAAGCCACTTAACGTGGTTTTTTGTCCTTCATTAGGAAATGTTGGGGGATGCTCTGCTGCTTCACTGATGCTTTGAAGCAGCAGTACACTTCAGGTTGGTGTGAACAGTTGGGATAGTTCCGTTTCACAACTGGCTATGT
This sequence comes from Anolis apletophallus, assembly GCA_030556195.1. Lineage (NCBI taxonomy): Eukaryota > Metazoa > Chordata > Lepidosauria > Squamata > Anolidae > Anolis > Anolis apletophallus. The sequence continues at coordinate 76,806,836 of JARBWK010000009.1, forward strand.
TGCTATGCTATTTTCCCAGCACTCTGTAGCAGAGGGGAAAGAGGGTGGCACCTACCTGCGTCATTTCTTGTCACTGTAGTGGTGGCTACGCAGCGTCATAGAGTTCCTGGCCACTGTCATTGACTTTACCAATATCATCAAAGCTGTCTGCACAAAATTACACCCCTCCTTTCCAAGTCACATGGGCATATTTGATGACATTCGCAAATGTACCCAGAAGTGGCTAGGAGTTCTCTGGAGCTCTGTGGTCAGTGCTACAGTGACAAAACAATGACACATGGAGGGGTGACCATCCAACAGGACCAAGTTGGCTTCAAGTTGACCAGACAGTCTAGATTACATCCTGCTGCCACACTGCTATTCCAGCCCAGCCCACATCAAGTGACCTGTGTCATTGGGTCCCTAGTTTGGGGGGAAAGATTAGGTATAAATAAATCGATGTATAAAATGTATGGATGAGTCTCTGACAATCTCAGAAGAGGTATTATTGGCACTCTTTAGTCTAGAAAGACTAGGAAACCACCAGTCAACTGTCAGTGATAGTCTGCAAATGGAGAAGATTGAAGACCATAGTCATATTATCAAATATTCATCATCTTACCAAAATATTTCTAAAAACATTAGCACACCATCTAGGGAATCATGAACTGCAGAGTATCAACCCTGGATCTGCAGGGCACTTTGACTCATGTGAGTATAGATAACATCAGCCAATAATATTCTTGAAAGGATAGTTAGGAAGAGTCCATTGTTTTCCCAAAACACATTGCTGTCTATCTGAATTTTGATAAAGATTACATAAATCTTTTTTGAGGACATACAAAGTCTGAAGGGGGCAATTGCAGAAGTAGTAAAGGAACATGTATGTCATCTATGGTACATTATACTACTACATTGTTCAGTCCTGGCTAGATAATTAGATATTGATTCATGTTGGTAGAGATTACAGTAGTTGCTGTCCAATGCATCTCAAAGGTATGAGATTGGGGAAGAGTGCGGTATTCTGGCTGGCAGTAATTTTTCAAGACGTCAGGCACCAGTCTTTCCCAGTTCTGAGGCTTGTTTTTAAATATATACAGTTCCATAAAAATCAGGGCTTGAAACAGTGGCCTTCTGAAGGCAGACCATGTTTGCTTCCTCCTGGCTGGTTTGTTAAATACCCCTCATGGTCTGTCATTCTTTCTGTCAGTCTGTAGCTAATAGTACCTTTTCTTGACATCTCTTTCTCTCTACTGTGTTTATAAAAGCAGTATGGTGACAAAGAGAGACAGTTGTTTTACTCTGTAGAATGGTTGGAGACAACTAATAATTATTCTGTACATGCTATACTGAGAACAACAGGGGCTTGATGGCTGGATGTGACATATGCAGTGAAATACTTCTCACATTTTAGTTTACCTCTTCATTTTTAGATAAATTGTGTTTAAGGCGCAGTGCTATTTTTTACTTAAGGATTCCCCATACCTTGCTGAAAGAAAAGGTTCTCACAAACTTACTAGGTAACTTAAGTTAAATTATTCTTATTTGATCCTTAGGCACACATGTGCAATGTGGGGATAATATATCTGGCCAATTTTATGAGCCTGTGTTGTTTTACCCTTGTTAGCAGCATGGTTAATTCATAGTAGTGAATTTTATGTGATACTTTTTTGTATTAGTTAGACATTTGAGATTGGAAAAACATATGAAAGTTGAAAACAAATGGGGAACTGAAATTCACTTTTTTACCAGTTTTCCTGTGCATTTCTCAGAGCTCTAGGAGGCGGGTCATGCTTGTGCACGTTTCTTTCACTTGTTTAATGTGCACTATTTATTGTGTTTAGAGTATAGGACCATTTTTCACTCAATGAATTCTTACTCCATCTTTAGGAGCACATCTTTCATCACCTTTGCTCAGGAAATTGCACCTGGCTCAGGGCTTCATTTAGCTAGTCACCGGGAATTGTATAGCTGCCAAGGGATAATTTGGGTAGAATATTTAAAGGCCCCGTTTTACTACTGGCTGTGAGGGGACACTGGACTCAATAAGCAATAGGGATGGATTTTTTTCCTGCTATATGCCACCTGTTACATTATTTAACACCAATAAAATTTGCCTTATAGCATTAATGTGTGTCAGTGTTAGATAGCAAATCAAGTTTTGGAAATGTCTTAATCTACACCCAGTTCCAGAACAGAACATAGGCTTTTAAAACCAGTAAAGTTATGTATGTGAAATGCTTTGAACACTTGAAGCGAACCGTATGATTCTATGATTCTATGTGAAGTTGGCAGGAATGGGCTCTTCTGTCAGCTTAGCCTCACGGGTAGGATAATTCAACTTTTGAAGAAGTGAGGGCATACTTTATAAGACATGGTAGAGGAGGAGGGGGGGAGGAGGAGGTGGGAAGTAACCTTTATCATTCCTCTGTCATATAAATGCAACTGCTCTTTCAAATGTACAAGATGATGCAGGTCACATTTCCTTTCAGTAATACATTTACTGGTGATGGTGAAGAAATGGTTTCACAAATATAAACAAAAGAGTGACTCACTTCTGCTGCTATTCTTTAAGCACCCAGGATCTTAGAACTAAATTGAAGACTTTGATGGTTCTACATTGTAATCTATTCAGATATTGGAAATGATACTTCGGGTACAAAAATTCCCACTAGCTATGCTGGTGGGGTGCTCTGCAAGGTACAGCTAAAAAAGTAAAATTTCCAACCTCTGAATTCACTAATGGTGTCTCCTGACCCCATATTTCCTGTTTCAGCCGAGTTCCTTGGTAATCCAAAGTCTAAGATGAAACTATCCAAGCAGGGTATTTTAGACAAGGGCAATCCAAAGAAATGTGCAAGAGATTATGAATTTAAACACAGAAGATCTCAACATAGAGCAGACTAAGCAGGTCAGGGGGGGGGGGGTCTGAAAGCAGGCTTAAAAGCAGTCAAAATCAAAGAAGAAAGTGGTTATATTACTTCAGGAACTAAAAAGCAAAAACAAAAAAAATCCCTAAATGACAGCAAGACATGGCAGCTAGATTTGTTACTTTTGCATTCTAGAGCAGTAGTTCTCAACCTGTTGGTCCCCAGATGTTTTGGCTTTCAACTCCCAGAAATCCTAACAGCTAGTAAACTGGCTGGTATTTCTGGGAATTGTAGGCCAAAACACCTGGGGACCCACAGGTTGAGAACCACTGTCCTAGAGCAATCATATTATATTAAAATCACTCAACTAGCTGCCAATTTGTTTTCCAGATAAGGTGCAAAGTGGGTTTCTGTGACTTTTGGGGGGTTGTATGGCCATGGTCCGGCAGCATTCTCTCCTAACGTTTTGCTTGCATCTGTGGCTGGCATTTTCAGAATGCTACTGGAACATAGCCTTACAGCCCCAAAACCTCATAGCAACCCAGTGATTCTGGCCACAAAAGCCTTTGGCAACACATTAAGGTGCAAAGTGTTGGTTGTTATCTTTAAGACCCTGGTTTGGGCCATGGACTTTTTTTATCAGCTGACCCAAATATGTGAAATGGCTTGCTGGAAGAGCTGAATATGCTGTCTGCATTTAAAAAAGTATTACAGTATTAAAACAGTTTCAAAGACCGAGCTCTTTCAGTAATTTTTTAGATTTGTAAAATTTTAGATTATGAATTTAATATCTGTTGTTTGCCTTTTAGCTGATGTTATGCTCTTTTAACTTTGAATTATGTATTTAATTGGTATTAATGTTTTAACATGTGCTTGTTTATTGCTGCATTTTAATCTGTTGTTCCCTGTCTTGATCTTTAAAGAGAGGTGGAAAGGAAATAATAAGAATCATCATTATCATGATTATGGAAGGGGCTAACAACAGCTGGAGCCACTTGATCTAAAAGAGTGATGAGCAAAAGTGCATCCAGTGGGCAGATTGTGTCCCCCAAAGGGGCATTTTAGACAATTTTATGTGGCAATGTTTTGGTTCAAAATGTTCAAAAATGATATCTAGGCTAGGGCATTTCCACATGTTTGTGAAATTTCCACATGTTTGGAGCACCCCTAGACCCATTTTAAAGTCATTTTTGCGGGGGGCTCAATACATCCCAAAATTGGATTGGAAGCTCATAGATACAGTGGTCTTACTAGCATGAAACTAGTATGAGCTTCGAGAACATAGGCTGTTTACACTTTACTCTGTATGCCTTCATTGAAAAATGCCCTTGTCTTCTGGGGGTATTTTAATTTTATCTTTTGTTGATTATTGATATTCATGGCTGAGCATAGGGCCTTCTTCCTGCTAATTGCAGTATACTATATACTACAACTTTCATTGTTTTTAATTACAGTACAGGTGGGAAGTTTGTCACATCTACCATAATCTTGCATCTTGAACCACTTTGGCTGGACCTTCTGGGAAGTCTAAAAGATTTGAAGGGCGGCTCATTCTTCACCCTTGAACTAAATGGGAAGACCTCTTCTCTGCAAAGTATAGTCATTGTTTCAACCTAAAATGAATGTGGCAGTTGGCTTCAGAAGAAATCTTGCAGTACTGCATACTTCTATTCGTTGTTGTGGAGCAGAAGCAGGCTGTCAGCCATGTTGATCTACCTTTGTTCTGAATTAAGCATAGAAATGGGCAGAAGGAAAGTTTAATTTATTGCTGGCAGGCAAAGAGAGTTCAGATAACAGCTTGCTCACCTTGCCCCCTACCCTTCAGCTAAACACCCTGACAAAGATTGCTTGTGAAGCTATCCCCCATGGGAAGAGGGAACTGCAGGGAGCATTTGGAAGACACTCATGCACCCATTGGCAATACTCAGATTGCCGCAGACTGAATGTGCACTGCAACCAAGAGATAAAAGGGCATCAGGCACCTATGAGCTTTTTAGACATTGGACAAGTTTGAAACCCAAATGGAATGATAAACTCCCACAAAAAAGTCAGCTCTCTTCAATACATGGTTAAGGGTTTGATTGTATCTTGTTTTAAAATCCCTTTCTTATGGTCAATTAAATGTTCCGGAAGACAAATGCAGAAAAAAAATGCTTTTTGAATTTTAAATGAAGGGAAACCTTTTCACAGTTATGTAACAATCTAATGTTTTATAGACATATATGAAATCCTAAATGGATAAGATGGCCAAATGCCAGTTGAGCTGATTTCAAACTCCTCCCAGTCTAGGAGTGTTGGATATTGCCTAGAACCACCAGTCTGACTTTGAGTAGGTATACTGAATGTGGCTTTCAGCTGTGGAGAGTTTTAGTTTTGGAATAATTTGACTTCTCTCTTTGTCCATTTCTTCACTATCCATATTCCCACTATTTTGACATCTGATTTTAGCTGGCAGAGCAGTTATGCTGCCACATTCCTCTACCCACTGATTTCTGATATCAGGTAGTAGAAGCGGTTTACACTGGCATAAGGGATGTTCTTCCAGTGCAAGAAATGCCCACCTATTCCTAATTCTTCATAGTTGACGAATCTTTAAATTAGGAGTGTACTGTTATGTGAGAAATAGATCCATTGAAACTAATTCAGTCTAATTCTTGGTAGCTTTGTACCAGCTTTCAGAGGTCAGATAGTGATATAATTTTTTTCATTATTTGTACCTCTAATTACACATTGAAACTATATATGTAAGCCAGAATGTAAGAGTGTTGATTTTTCAATCACTAAAAGTTATTATTATGTTTATGTGTACAGACATTCACTGGTGTCACTGTCTACACGTCACAATGTTCTACTTCATAATTTTCAAATCCTTATTACAAATTAAATGGGGTTTCAAATTTGGCCAGTAAGGATTCTTTTTTGGTCCAGGAAATGTTAAAATTATAATAAATACAGATAGCTGTTGTAAATTCATAAATAACATGTAGTTGAATTGCTAACGTTCCTGAACAGATGATGATTTTTTTTAGCAGATAAGTGTGTAAGACAGGGAGAAAGAGAAACTGATTCAGAATGTAAACAAGCAAGATAGAAATGGGTAAATGAGATATTCATCTTAAAAACTATCAATACAAACCACTGAAGGATTAAGTACAAAATGACCCTTTTCAATATCATATTAATTACTTAAAATGATAAAGCTATTAATAGAGCTAATATAAATATAATATAATTTATATTATAGAGCTAATATAAAACAAACTGTAATACATAGATTGTCTACTTTATTGTAACCATACAAACAATTCATTGGCTGACTTATTTATAGATAAAATATATAACTACAGAAATAGCTTAGTTATAGCTTTTGTGATTGGCTATATTGTCATGAGAACAAGTTCTTCACAATGTCATGGAAAAAAAGATTCTGATGTTTGAAATCAGGGCAGATCTTTTTTTAGTATAGTCTCCGTAGCTCGATTGACCTCAGAGTGCACATGGTATTTTTCTATACACCTGTTTGCCAGGAACATTATGTTTTCCTTCATGCTCTTCTCAAGAACAATTTCATTGGTGGCAGAAGGACATTGTTTATTAGAACTGAAGGCAATATTTTTCTTGGTGAATATGTAAGTCTAATTGGATTTGAAGCTCATAGACACAGTGGTCATACGGGGTTTGAAATTAGTATGAGCTTTGAGAACATAGGCTGTTTACTCTGTATGCCTTCATTGGAAGAAGTTTTCATGGCATGTCTTTGATCTGTTGTAATTCCTTTTAATATCTGAGTCATCTGAAGTCAGTGTTTTGATAGTCAATACTTTTGAAGTGCTCTGTTCTCTTGCTATTCGCTGCTGTTTCTCAGGGTACAGCAAATGGCATTACAGTGACAATACATCACTGATTTAGGACACCAGCCAGAGTATAAAGTGTAACACAAACAAATTTAGCCTATCTATGTACCATGTTAGGAAACTTCAGTCTTCACTTTTGTCTTAAATTGTGACAGCTGATGTAGCTATTGGAGTTCTTCCGGCAGGTTGTTCCACAGTCTTGGGTTGTTCAATGAAAAGGTTCTCTGAGTGATGGTTGCTAGTCGGGTTCTGGCAGGCTGGAGCAGATACCCCCACCTTAGTGTTCAAGGAGGATTGTATGGAAGAAGGTGATCCCGTAGGTAACCTGGACTCAAACCTTGTAGGGCTTTAAAAGTCAAAACCAGCACTTTGTACTTTGCCTGGAAACTAACTGGCAGCCAGTGGAGTGACGTTAGGATATATATGTATTATGTTCACTCTCAGATGTTCCTGTAACCAATCTGGTTGCTGTATTTTGAACTAATTGAAGTTTCCTAACTTGGTACATGGGTAGCCCAATGTTAAGTGCACTGCAGAAGTCCCAACTGTGAGGTTACCAGTGCATGTACTACCATCTTAAGGTTCTCCAAATCTAGGAAGGGGCACAGCAGGTGGATCAGACAAAGCTGATAGTGAGCACTCCTGAATGTCGCATCTGACTGGGATGACATTTGGAGAGATGGCTCCAGGAGCACTCCCAAGCTGAAAACACAGTCATTCAAAGGGAGTGTAACCTCATCTAGAACTGGTTGACACACCTCCATCCCCAGATTTTGAAGTCTTGCTTGCAAGCACCTCTGTTTCATCTGGATTCAGTTTCAATTTGTTTTTTTCTCATCCAGCCCATGACCTCCTCCAGGCATTCATTCAGAGGAGATACACTATCCTTAGCTGAAGCAGTTTTTGAATGCATGGGTCCTATCTCCCATGATATATCTCATTGGATATATGCCATACACATAATATCCCAAACTTTGAAAAAAACAAAATACCTTTAGGCCCCATTTATACTGAACATTTGGGTTGATGTGGATGAGGATCAAATAACGCATGAGGCTGATCTGATTTAATGGGGCAAGGACACCTTAATGCATCCTTGCCCTGCATTATCCAAAGTTGAGGGGAAATCCAAATTCAGCCACAAAATTTGGGCTTCCTCTTGACTTAAGTGGGAACAGTTGGATTGGTTCCCAAATGGAGCTGATGCAACTGTCTCCACTGCCATTCCACATTTCCTGAGCTTGAGTGGCCCAAAGACACAGGACAATAGGTCCGCTTCTCCTCCCTACCCTCCATGCCATGGCAGTCCCCCACCATGACACGAGACCTACCTGTTTCCTGTCACTTGCCCTGACATCAGCCAGGTGACATGGAGCATTGGAAAGAAAAGGGGAGAGAAGAGTATTTCCTGCTTCCCCTCTCCCTCAGTGCCCCATTGCTCTGTCCGACCTCAGGGCAAGTAATGGGGAACAAGTAGGTTTCGTGTCATAGTCAGAGACAGCCACAACACAGAGGTGAAGGAGGAACAGTTTGAGTGACAGTTGGACAGTGGTGCTAAACACGATTCAGCAGGGTTGGGTAGTGGGGATTCCGTTTTCTACAGGAGTCCCTGTGAGGACATTTCTCAGAGCCGACTCTGTGTCTCGCATGTTGGATTGCCCCCCTTGTATCAGTGTAGATGTGTCCCTAGTCCCAAGTGTTTGGGATAAAGGATACTCAATCTGTAGAGATAACTTGCTGATAGTGGCAATGTACTATTCCCATCTCTTGTACTATTTCTCCTAGTATCCTTGGATCTCCATGCTAGCACAAAGAAGTTTTACTTTGTTCCCATGCAAACTATTAAATTATTTAGGTTTAACCTTGATCTAGCACTGGGGAAAGGCTTTTGGAATAGAAGACAGAGATTAGTCTCAGTTCTTAAGAGCCCACAGTCCCCAATAAAATTGATACAGCTTTTGTTAAGCTTTTCTGTTTTGAATGGTAGTTGTCATTCCGTGTGCCAAGATGCTCATGAGAATTCTTCAAAATTGCTTTCTTGATGTTTCTGCCCAAAATATTAACAATTCTTAGTGTATATCTTTTGCTACTGATTCCTATAATACTTCTTCCTCTGGTGGCTGGAGAAACATATTTCATAGCACAGAATCTTTTTCAAGCCAAAATACCCTTCGATTATTGTTAGTACCGACTTTTTTGACAACTGATTGGGGTGCTCATTGCAACACCGTAAACAACAAAGCATTATTGACTTCTAAACAGAGCTCCAAATCAATATTCTAGAGCTGCTGGTGATAGTAAGAGTGCTACAGGATTTCTAACATGGCTTTCGGAATGGTTCATATCACTACTGATAACACCACAGTGATACATTGCATAAGTAAACACAGCAGGGCGTGATTGATTACTGTCCTTTCTCTTACGCTGCATCTTTGGCATGTATTAATGTCTGAACCCCCTTTCTGTCATAGAAGAAAGTAAAGTATAGTGGAAGTGGTTTGAACTTACATTCCTTTTCCTGGGAACAAATGTTTTAGAATGAAGTCAATATGCATTTAAGCTACTGAATGTAACCATGCCCTAAGAGACTAGCCATTGTTTGAAACATCTGATTTCAAAATTGATTTGACAACATCAGACCTTAGTAATTCATTTCTAATAATGCTAATAATTGAAAGAGTATAGTTGGTTAAATTGTAATGAATCGTTTCTTAATATACTAGTTTTTAGTAGAGACTGGGATTTATAGCGAATATATGGGCACATTTATCATCATTAATTACAAAATTCCTTTTCCATTTTAATTTTCTATTTCCCCAACTTAAATTTCTCCCCAGATGGATTGCAATGCTGACAACACAAATGTTGATTGCAGTTGATGGGAGTCCAACATGTCTGGAAATGTTCATTTTCTAAAAGGCTGTCCTAAAGATGAAACTTTTCAGTACTGCAAGTGCAGTAGCAAATGGCTAGCTCCAAATGAATGAAGGCTGGATAATTCTTAATCATAAATGTTTGGAATGCATCTGAGCATATGGAGAAGATTTTTCTTGCACAACTGAAGCACTGTATTCTGCCTGATTTCCCACTGCCATTCAGGGAGTTTGGTATTCAGGGAGCTGAGGACACACTTCACATTCAAGAGTTAGGGATACTAAATTCAATATATGGCATCTTCAATAGAAAAGATAAGGCACCTAGCAAAGTCACAATTCCTGTGAGAATTTTTTCCATAATGCTTGCTTTGTTTAGATCACTTAACCTTGTCTTGTAAGGCTAATAAAATAAAGTGATGCTTGCACTTACTAATTTTCATATTTGCCTGTATTCCAAATGGCGGATGTGAAATAGTTTTGACAAGAAATTATGCAGCCCGAGGATGGCTATACATCATCATTAAAACAGCCCAAAACATTTACATTGATGTTTCTTTGTGACCAAATCCTACTCCCCTCTGAAAATTCTGGTTTATTAGATTCAATCAAACAGATATAATAACTCTAACTGAAGTGGAGATGTGTGGAAAGCTAAAGGTGGAAGAGAGGGGAAAAGGGGAGGGGGAATTGATGGTCTCTCTCTGTCTCTGGGTTACAAAGGAAGTAAGGAAACTGTCCACTTAATTATTGAAATGCCTAGCATTGTATGAGCAAAGATAAACACATTAAAATACTATTAAGGTATTATTTCCAATATTTATAGTACAGGTTGAGTATCCCTTTTCTAAAATTCTTGAGATCAGAACCATCTTGGATTTTGGTATAACTGTATTTGCATATACTACATAATGTTGTATCTTGGAGACAAATATGGAATTTGTTTATATTTCATATTCACTTTATACATATAGCCCAAAGGCAACTTTATGCACAATATCTTAATGACTTTTTGCTTGAAACAAAGTTTGTGTACATTGAACCATTGGAAAGCAAAGCTGTCATGGTCTCAGACATATATGTGGATAATTTTGGATTTTAGAATGTTTCAGAATTTGGAAATCTGGATAAGGGATGCTCTATCACTGAACAATATTTACATGCTAAAATAATATATAGTAAAAACCACAATAAAGTCCGTAGAGTAGGTATATTGAAGGCATCAAAAGGTATCATGATACACTGTAGCCTTCCACCAACCTATTTATAAACCAGTGGGGAGAGGGGAATATCAGCCTTTCCAAAACTAAAGAGTCTAATATTCTGAAGGTTTTTTTGACAGCCTTATATGGAGAAAACAAACCACTTCCTTCCATTCACATTTGTCACCTGGGGCTCATCTCTGTTATCCTTTCTGCTGTTCTTAAATTGCACAGCAGGCATAGTAGGCACAGTTGATGCGGTTTAGCAAGAGAACCATGGGGACCATTTCCTCCAATCCTAATCCTTCCCTTGAGGCCTTATTGTCTTATTGAAACTGGCAGCTACCCCACCCTAATGAAATCTAACCACCTGTTTAAGTACAGCATTAAATTTGGCATTAATATAGAAATAAAATAAACTCATGTTAGGGAGGAAAATATAACAACTAATTTTATGAGTTCATTTACAACAGTAAATTCTGCTATAAAGCAATAGCTACACTCTTTTAAAAGTCTGCATTTTAGAAAGTCATGCTCTAGAAATAACAGGACTTATCAGGAACATGAAGTGAGATGCAGATCTCAAAAATGTTACTGGTGGCAAAGATCAATAATTTTCCACAATTGGAAAGCATGGAGATAAATATTTTTGGTAGGGATGGGCAAAGTAAACCTTCCCAATGCTCTGGAGCCATTCCCCCAGCCACCCTCCAACCCCCCACAATAAAAAGAGTTGGAAGAAATCACAAGGGCCATCCAGTTCAACTTCCTACCACACATGAAAACAGAATTAAAGCACCCCTGGCAGATGGCCATCCATTTGCTGTCTAACCCCCCAGAGAAGAGGATCCTTTCATTCTCCTGCAGTATAATCCAATGCTGAACAGCTCTTACCGTCAGGATAAATGTGCTCTCTGTTTTTTCTCTCCATTTATTCTTGTCTCAGCTTAAAATCTTACCCCTAGCAAACACCTCCTTCCATCCATCCCACTCCAATCCTGGTTTAAATGCTCATCCTTTGCAACACTCCCACTTCTTCTTTCTATCCACTTCACTCACTCTTGTCCCAGGTTCACATTTCATCCCTGGCTTGCAAGTAATCTCCCTGTCTTCCTTCCATTCATATCACTTCAGTCCCTAACCTCTCAAACCCACATGACTGATGAACTGAATGGCTAAGATGAGAGTAGATAGAGTTGCTACTTTATAGCTAAGATGTGGAGAGGCACCAATGAATGTTCTTTGAATGCTCAAGATGGAATTGTGCTGTAGTCTATTAAGAGAGTTTGGGTTCTGCACATAGTATTCCTTGATAACGATCTGTGGGTTGTTGCCAACTTGCATTGTAAAAACAAAAATTACAATAAACTTACAGTAGTTACTTTCAGACTCTGGTTCTGAATATTAGCCTCTGAATTGTCTAGGACTAATGCATACAGACCCAAAAGGCACTCCTGGACACTGGATGGGGAAAACATTGAGCAGGTTGATACCTTCACCTATCTAGGAATTACTTTTTCGGCTAAAGGCTCATGGAAGGCCCAACAATCAAGGAGTGCCACCAAAGCAAAACTAGGCATTAACCAGATTCTCAGACTAACCAAACATCAATATCCGGGTTCCCTCCTACCTACGATCAAAGTTTACGGAGCCAAAATAATCCCTCAATTACTCTATGGGGCTGAGATTTGGGGTTTGGACACCATGCCAATCATCGAACAGGCCCAGATAAACTTTGGCAGACAGCTTCTGGGGCTGAGCAACAGGACTCCAGCGGTGGCTGTTAGGGTGGAACTGGGCCTGCAGCAAATTAATGGTTTGGCAAAAATAAGAGCGTTCAACTATTTATGTAAAATTGCCAACTTAGACAACGATAGACTCCCTAGAATCTGTCTAGAAGAACAGCGCAAGGCAGCTAGGGACGCTTCCTGGGTGCTTCAGCTTGAAACTTTCCTGAGAACCCGAGGTATACAGGTGAATACACAGGAAGTTACCCACCTCGTACCAGGGAGTTAGTTAAACAGCGCATTGTGGATATACAGGCACAAGAGGATATACACGGGCTAGCGAACATCAAATCCCTAAAATGGTTATCGGTACAACAACATGTATTTAAGAGGGCACAATATCTAACACACCAGCTCCCTAAGTATTTAAGGCTCGCCATGACTAGGGCAAGATTTGAGCAGATGGAGACAATGGAGAGATACGGCAGATTTCACTCAATACCATACTCCGATAGAATTTGTATCTGTGAGGCTCCAGAAGTAGAAAATATTAGTCATATACTCTTAAACTGCCCGATATATGCAATAGACCGGGCTAAACTTCTAGGCCCGATTTTGGGAAACAAGGAACATTGGGCAGAGCAACATAAGATTAACTGGCTCCTATCCCATGCGAATCCCACCATAATAAAAAGAGTGGCCTCCTTTTTGGTGAAGGCCAAAAGGAGGAGGCAGAGATTTATTGCTTCGATTGGCACCAACTGCTGGGGCGACGAAGATCAGTAGTGGAAGTAGGATTAGCACTATAGAACTACGAAGATAGATAGGGCACATCCACTCTAAAGTGACAGTGATTAGCTTTCACACTGTCTCAAACCAATTTTAGTTACCAGATGAGGATGAATTGATCATGTGATTATCTTGACTATATTATATTACATTTTATCCTACTATATTTTATTTCATTCTGTTTTATTGGTGTAACATATATTGATATGACTGATGGTCTCTCAATAAAGATTCATTCGTCTAGGACTAATGGAAGCATACTGAGTATATCTCTGTCTGCCTGCTATACTCCAGCCCTGATTCCAGTCCCAGCTTCATTTACATTTCTGCATCAGTGTGGTTGCCTATCAACAAATGACAAAAGGAGAAGAAATTGTTTATGCTATGATTTGAGTAGAGGAAGAAGGGATTGTTACATTACATTGAATTTCCCTTTTACAAAGGCTGGTTCCACACACAGGAAAAGTCCGGCCCGACCCCAGTTTAAAATGCCTGGGTCAGGTCGAACTGCTGTCCCCACACTGGCAGAAAATACACACTTTCCTGGGGGAGGGTGCCCAGATGCCCTGCCAGACTTTACGACAGGCACCCAGAAGGCAAGAAAAAACCCAAGAAAAGTCTTAAAAATTAAAAATTACTTACCTGGCTGCCAGTACCCTGCTGCCGCCCTCTCCTGGCACATAGCAATGACACGCCAGGAAAAAGGGAGCCGGGAGAAAGGGACAGGAGGAAACTCGCTCCTGCCCTATCTCCTGACGCAGCATTTCTACAAGTCATGAGAGGGTCAGCAGCAGGGTAATGGCAGCCAGGTAAGTAACTTTTAGTTTTTAATGGGTTTTGGGGAGGGGTGGGGGCTGTCTTGGGTTTTCCAGGCTCCAGGATCTCGGAAGTCTCGAGACAGCTGTGTAGATTGGGCCTGAAAGTTGCAGACCATGATCCCCTACAGCTGAAAAGACCTGAGTTTTCTGAAAGATCTGGGTTTTTCCACATGTCAAATTAATTTGGCACAAATCAGGGTTTTCCTGCTTTGTGACAAATTAATTCAGTTTTACCTGAGGCATTGTTTGGACTCCTCAGGTAAAAACGCGGGAAAAAGTAGGTAAAAATCTGGCATGGGAAGCCCCCAGACTACTCTTCAATGTATGGTTGCCATTGTGCCAAGAAAGAAAGGAATAAACCAGAATCCCTTCTAGATTTTTCCAGTAAGGCAGCAAGGCATTTCTGGCAACCAAATATGCATGGCAGTGCCAGAGATTCAGGATTCTGCCCGGTCTTGTATGATTGCTTTCTCTGAAAGGTGGGATATACATACTAAGAAAAAAAATCATTAAACCTATCAATGATTGCAAAAATTTGATAGCATTTCCATAATACTTTTTCTGAATAACAAGCAGCTCTTTGTTCTGTGTGGCAGTTTCAGAAATTTAAGGAAAGCCTGGAATAAACACATGCATGTAATTGACAATATTTCAGATTTAAAAATGAATTAGAATTCCTTGTTAAATTATTTTATTTCTTTCACAAGTACTATAGGTTTACTAGCTACTATAGTGCTGACAGGGTTCCATCTGACAGCAGCTGTATTGCTTATATCTGTATTTATATAATGCCCTTCATTTCAAAGGTATTACTAGTGCACTCATCCATTTTTCTCTGATGTTGGAATCCAAGGGGCATGTCCATAAATAATGGATTCTCTGTATTTTGCTATCTGAGAGTGGATTTCATATCTGAAAATCTCAGTTTCAATACCTGCCCTGTAGACATTATATAGTTGGTGGATATGTACACATTGCACTATATTTTCAGAAACAAATAAAAATGGAGATTCTAAACTTAATGTCAGTTTACGCAGCTGTATCTTTAATCTTCAATTATAAATTATTTCAGGATGATAATTCAACATTCCTCCAAGTTAACAAGGCAATTTCGATTTTTAAAAATAAAATCTCCAAGCAAATGTGATGAGCTTTCCCAATGAAATTTTGTGTTTTGCATGATTAACAATTTTTGCACCTGATATTTTTTTAAGCTGAAAGGTTATAGTGAAATATGAAACATAGCTGCAAACAGTCAGGTGTCTTGGGAATTGGTTATTTTCTTTTTTTTTCATAAAGAGATAAATTTGTATATTTGGCTTAACAAGTAAATTTTTTCTCTCTGACAGTAAACTTAGTCATCTCTTTTAGAAAAGTTGTCTTGTGTGCACATTAAAATGAAGACTCAGGAGCTGATTTACCATATATACTCAAGTATAAGTTGATTTCATGTATAAATTAAGGTCAATTTTGGGGTTTTGGTATGATTCATGGATATATCAAGGTGTGAGGAGACACCAATGTAGCCCTGGGAGGCAAACCACCCCTGGCCATTTCTGCTGCCATTTCTTTTCCCAGGCATTCAAAAGGCCAGAAGCAGTGCCATGACAGAAAGAGCAGAGGGGTTAATGCTTCTTTTAAATTTCCCTGGGATGGACTAAGATGTTGACTTTTGCCACTGTACTCAGAAAAGGAGGTGGTAAACGATTGAGCTAGTTCTGAGATGGAACAGGCTACAACTCTTTAGATGGCCGTTCTGTATTCCCGGGCTTGAATGTCCAGGTTATATTGTATGGCACTCACACACTCCCTCCAATTCTCCTCATTGTGGCAACCAGTGGATACATGACTCATACTGGTCACTTGTCGCTTGGAGTAATTCTGGCCAGAACAACAAGGTGATTGGAGAAGGGAGGTGGAGAGGAGAGGGCAGCTCCTCCTCTGTTTTCCAGGAATTCCCTGGCCAACATTGCTCCAGGTGATGAGTGACCAACACTACTCACATAACACCCATTGGTTACTATGATGAAGAGTACAGGGGATGGGAATATTGTAAAGGTGGCTATCTGGTGCCAAATGGGGTTCAGCATCACCAGACAGTAAGAGGTCCCTGCTGCCTCCTTAGTGGCCAAAGTGAGGGGGAGTGGAGGCATAAAGTTTTACCATCCCAGAGTGAATTTGGCAATCCACCAGATTGTCACTGGAATCAGCAATCAGTGTAGATGAGCCCACAAGTAGAACTTCCAGAATTAGTAGACATATGCCTCTGAGGTCCCATCTACACTGCCATATAATTGCTTGCTGTTTTGTGATGTTTTTATGCTATGTTTTAATTTTTAATATTGTTGTATGCTGTATTTTACTCGGTGCTGTGAGCCGCCCCGAGCCTGCCGGGAGTGGCGGCATAGAAGCCAAATAAATAAATAAATAAATAAATAAATAAATAAATAATATATATTCCAGTTTAAAACACATAATCTTAATATGGCAATGTTGATGGGGCCCGAATTACAGCTCCTAGATCAGTGGTTCTTAACCTTTGATCCTCCAGGTGCTTTGGACTTCAGCTCCCACAATTCATAACAGCTGGAAACATGGCTGGGATTTCTGGGAGTTGAAGTCCAAAACACCTGGAGGAACAAAGGTTGAGAAGCACTGTCCTAGATAGAGGGAAAGGGTTACTGTGTCCAGTAGGTTTGTTTAATCAAGGACAAAAATGGTTCAAAACTCGTTTTGGATGTAAGGGGCACTGGCGATTCTATTCAGAAATGATTTCTGAAATTTTCTGAAAAAAGTCGGAATTTTCTGAAATTTCTGAATCACTTTGTTAATGGCGGGCGTGATTGCGCAATACACAAAAAACCTGCAAACGGGACAGGCAAAACTTGGAGGATTCAATTTCCCTCATTTTTAGACTGCTACTGACAAAACTTGCTACAGTGGTAGAAATTATTAGCAGATTAAAGGAAATGTCTAGTTTCCAAACGTACAATGTGTAATCCAAAGCAGACAAAGAGGCCTCCAAACTTTTGTGTATTTTCCCAAGGAGATTATTAGTAGATAATGGGATTTCTTGTTTTCCAAAGCACAGAAGTCAAACCCCAGGAGAGGAAAGGGTCTTAAAACTTGTATTCACTGCTTCAGAAAGGGAATTATTAGCAGATAATGGGATTTATTGTTTTCCAAAGCACAGAAATCAACCCCCAGGAGAGGAAAGAGTCTTAAAACTTGTATTCAGTGGTTCAGCAAGGAAATTCTTAGCAGATAAGGGGATTTCCAAAGTCTAAAGGGACTTTCTGGGATCCCAAAATGCAAACTGTAACCCAAACAGGATTGAGGTGTTTTGAAAATTTAATTCACTGCTTCTAAAAGGGAAATTGGCAGTGGCAGGCAAGAGAAGAACACTTGTCCCAGCTGCCCTTATGTGCTGCCCTGCCCTTCTTCCCTCCCCTCACATAAGTAAGCCTCGCAGGCAAGGGGCCTACTACCAGCCGTTCTCCCCAATTTGTTCACTTCTCTAACTCTGTTGATCCCTTCCCAAGTGGTGGCACCTTTCCCACCCAAGCTCCCTTCCCATTCATGTCCCTGGCTTGCAATGAGCCCACGAGGCATGCACAGCCCTTTTTAAAGTGCAATGGCTGCTGTGCCGAAACCCTGCCCCCCACATGATGTCCCCTCATTGGCTGGAGGCAAGCATCCCAGCATGCAAGCTACTGCTTGCCTCCAAATGCTGGGTCTTTTCTGAGTCGGAACAAAGATGGTGACAGTGGCTTCGAAATGGTAAGGATACTTCCGGGTTCCCAAATCACGCCGAAATCGCTTCAAAAAGGAATTTGATCTGAATGTAATCCGAATTATGAAGATTCCAGTGTCCAGGCTTGAGGATTACATAAAGACATTTGGCTGACTACTGCAAGTGTGTATGTGTGTATGTTTTGTATGACTTGATATGGTCAAAATTGACTAATCAATTATATATATATATATATATATATATATATAGAGAGAGAGAGAGAGAGAGAGAGAGAGAGAGAGAGAAAGTGGATGTTGTACTTTAGGGGGAATGTAAGGAGAACAGATCATCATTTTGTTGTGCTATACACTTTCCACTGCCTTGTTTGAACTTAATGGAAAGAAGAGACAAAATCATCTGCATATGAGAACTTGGAAAACTTCTTGGATTACACTTTCTAGCCATCTATTCTAATGGATAGATCCAAATTTCTCCTGGCTTCTTTCCAGAACCTCTTTTTTTCTGATTTTGTACTTCCTGTGGATGAACTCAAATACAGTGAACAAATCTTCCTCTTTATTTCTGTTAGCCTCATCCAACGGATTAGGCAGATTTTGGGCAATTTGGCCTAATGTTTAATTAATGAATGACCAATAGCCCATAACTACAAGTACAATGACCCTTTATTGGTATGACTGTCAGGTATACCATTTGCGCTAGCAATTTAATTGTTAGTCATATCCATCTCACTGTCTGCTTGCTTCACTGACAGCTTACATGAATTATTCTGCATTGTGGCAGATTTGTTTATATTATTTAAAAGTGAAAGCAGATTGCATGGAAATTATGTTTTCAATGACTTAGATCCAACTGTGCAAAAAAAAATTAACATCCTAGATCTATTTCCACTGAAATCAAACTAATATAGAATTAAGCCCATAGTTTAAATATCGAACAGCCTGTAGGGATATGAAAAATAAACACATATTGTTGTCAGTCACATTTATTTAGCCATAAATATAGAATGAACATTTTTTTGCATCCTAAATGTTTGCTGACAGCATTTGTTTACTGGTACTATTTTTTTCTTGGGGCATCCTGTGCTTTATTGTAGACGTATGTCTGTGTTGGTGGCTTTTGGTTACCTGTCTTGCACTTTTCAGTTTAACTGACAAGAGTGTTTATCCCTTTCCAGTTTATTTCCATGCATTCTTTCTCACTTCACTGCATATTGCTATACTCTGTTTCTATATTGGCAATGCTAACCAGGGTAACAAGGCTGACCTTTGGCTGTTCGGTGTTTATCCTCTTGTGCATAATGTTTTGATTGGATAATATTACCACAATATGATTTTTTGCCCACCTTTTGAAGGGGTTAATGAGCTTAATAGTGTGAAATGCTGAAATGCTAACTTAAAATAAGAAGTGCCCCTCTTGGCAAAAAGGGAACAGAAAGATCAAAGGCCAAAGGGGAGATTGTGTGATCCAAAAGCACAGTATGTTCAGATGTTCAGATATTAGTGCACACATGATGGCCTGACAATCCAAAGCTTAGCTATATACAAATAATATATTGTTTATCAATGCTGGCGCCGCATACCTAGAGCTTATTAGCTAGAAATGCTAAAATGGTCAAATAATGAGAAAAGCATGTTTTTAAGAACCTGATTGGCTAAGGGACATGGGCAGAGGGTATAACACCATGGCCTAGTAAAAATGTATAAAAGATAACAGAAAGATTGTAATAGGACGGGCAGCTTGTTTCTTGAAGACACCTCCGTCTTTAGCTGTACTGTCTCTGCGTGACCACGCTGAAATAAAAGATTTTTGTTTCACTCAAGGAGACTGATTGCTTGTTGATTCTGTTGCCTGCTCTGTGGGACTGAGGTTTTTAGGGGGTTTGCTTTCACTTTCACATGTTGAATATTCCTCATCAGTGTTGTCCCTGTACTGACAGCTAGTATTTAACATATTTGGGAGCTTGTTAGTACTGAAAGTGTTATGCATTTATGATAAATACTAGCCGTCATAATGCATTTATTTATTTATTTTATTTATTTTATTTATTTATTGTTTGGACTTTTATGCTGCCAACTCCACAAGGCTCGCAGCGGCTTACAAAAGCCAAGCAGCTACACAAAAATACATCAACAGTAAAATATAACAAACAGGGGGCAGTACAACAGTAGGCAAGGGGAAGATGGGGGGGGGGAACAGGGTGGGAGCAAAAGGCGTCAGGAGCGGACCCAGCGAGTCAAGCGGGCCCTACTCTCCCGTCATAGGGAGGGAGCAGAGGAGGTCTCGGGGTGATCCTACCAAGAAGGTCCGAACCGGCCCGCCCCCTATTGACCAGGGGGCTGGTAGGGGGGGGTCCGATCTGTGGGATTGCTGACTTTCTTCCACTGTGGGCCCGAGAGGGAGGGCTTCCGTTGCCCGAGGCCGGACAATGAATATTTAGAAAAAAATTGTGACTTCTTTCCCACTTAAAATGTAATATATGAATCGGCTCCAAGGTCATGTGGCCAAAATGACTGCATGGAGTGCCGTTAACTTCCCGCCAAAGTGGTACCTATTGAATTACTCAGATCTGCATGTTTACAAACTGCTAGGTTGGCAAAAGCTGGGATCCTGCTCCTCTGATTCGAACTGCCTACCTTTTGGTTTAACCCGCTGCCCCACACTGGCTGCTCCTAGTGAGTGATGAGTTATTGGAATTGCAGTCCTATTTCCTCAGTTTCCACACTTGTTGGCCATGTTCTGACAATCTTATCTCAGCTAAATAAGTGTCTCATCATAAAGGCCAGGGGCAGTGAGGCGAATCTGTCCCCCCATGTGCAGCTCCCTCTTGGCAGTGCTTTCCCTATCACATTGGCCCTTGCAAGGTCCCATGCTGGCTCCATTAGAGCCAGCACAACACGGAAAGCCTCCCGTGTTGTGGGGAAATCATTCTGTGACGCTTTCACTACGGTTGGAGGCAGGGCCTCCGCCAGAAGTCACACAACATCTTGTGATGGCCAGTGTGAGTTTCCATCCGTTAGAAGGGGTGAAAGCATCCTAGGTCGTGAATTTTTCCCCATCTGAAGAGGTCATTAGTTGTGTCAAATGGGAATCTGTACTCCCAACATTAGCATATCCCTTTTTATATCTAAGGGTTAATCTACACTGTAGGATTAATGTAGTTTGACACCATTTTAACTGCAATGGCGCAGTGCTATGGAATCCTGGGGGCTTGTATTTTTACAAGGTCTTTAGTCTTCTCTGATGGTGTCTCACCAAACTACAAATCCCAAGATTCCATAGCATTGGGCTATAGCAGGTAAAGTGATGTCAAACTGCATTAATCTACACTATAGATGTACCCTTTGACACAGGTCTGCCATTTCAACATGATTAAGGAAACTGGCGGTTTAAAAAGTTACTTTTTAGAACCATACCTTCATCTGTCAGACAGTGGCTGTATTGAGAATTTTTTTAAAAAACCCTTGGAAGAAAACACAAGTAATTAGAGACACCCTGGTTTGATTGTTAAAAAATGCCCCATTACAGTATGAAATGGTTCATCATTTTGCATTGTAAAAGGAAGTGCCATGTTTTAAAGTTTGTAAACCTTCTTCTTTTAAATATTTAACAACTCAGGGGTCATAGTGATTCTCAGTCATGCATACTGAGGCCATAAAATGAAAATGTGTTAAACTCACATGACCCGAGTTTAATACATAATGTGCTAGCTCATCCAGACTCCTTTATTAGTGAAAGATTAATTAACCATGGTCAAAATCCTGGTTGACTGCTCACTTTGCATTGGTAACACAGCAGAGTATAATAAGGATCTAAAAAGTATGTATCAGGGCTTTGTGACACAGAATATATTAATAGTGACATAAAAGTGTTTTACAATTAATGTGTCATTGTTGTTATTGTTATAATATTTATTTATACCCCACTTTATCTCTCCTGCAAGAGATAAAAGCATCTGCGTACAATTTAAAATATACAAATATGCAAACATTAAAACAGGATTAAATAAGCAGTATTTTAAAAATCCCAGTTAGCAGCCAATAAAACATATTCAAAGTTAACTCCATGTATATTGTAAAACTCAATGTGAATCAAGAATCAAGGGTTTTTGGTTATTTTTTCCCAGTATTCCTTTCCTGCACAAAGTAGTTAAAATGATGATTATATTGCTATGGTTCATCATTGCAAGTGCAGAAAACTAGAAAAAGAATCTCAAGAGAGGAAAACCCCATTATATTACATGAATCGTTAGGTTAATTATATTGTTTTCCATTTTCCATTACCTTAGAAACAGACAGTCATTAAATATTCTGCAAAGACATTACATCTCAGTTTTCAAAATGAACCATGGTTGTTGTTTTTTTCAAGTAGTGCTTCAAAACTCCAAAGAAAGTGATTTGATACTATACTCCATTTCTATTTAGCAGATGGAATGATGCCACCATATTAATATTAAGCAGGCAGTAATGTTTGTTTGCAGTACAGTTGGAACTGAGTAAAAATCATTTATATGGTGGATAGTTAGAGGTGGAGTAAATTGGTTTTATCTACATATTTTCCACACTGCACACAGCCCTTCCAAGATTTGTTTTGTGAAGGCCACTTGATGACCGTCTGAGATCTCTTTCTTCATTCTGTGGAAATGGATGCCTTCAAAATTCATTCAAATGAAAATTCTATCAAGGGAGAAGTCTCCAGAAATGTTGCTAAACATAACCTTGTGAGTCTAGTATAGCAACAACAAGAGAGATAATGGTTAGTTCCTGTTGCTTTTATGAAAACTGGAGCAGCAGCATTGGTTTCCCTCATCATCTACCATTTAAGTTTAAGTACATAGTGCTGGGAGGATAACTGTACACACTCATGTGTTTCATACACTGCTGATTGATTTTACTCTGTAAAATGAATCTAAAGTGCATTGCTAAATCTTTTCAACAGAAAAGGAAGTAGTATAGTCGTTTATATAGTCGTTGCTGTGGAATATAGATTTCCAAAGTGACTTAAATGTTTCTTTTGTTGGACTTACTTATGTTGTGCTTCCACACTAAAATGCAATTTGTGTCACATTTGGATGCCACATTGCTGGCAGGGGATTGCCATACACCCTACCCGTGGCAATGTGGTTTTGGTATGTGTGAGCATGAGCACTGCCACTTTCCCTTCCCCATCATCTTAATAATCAAAATTCCCATAGTAGAGTATAATAAAAATTAAGTTCATAAAAAATAAAGGAAATGTCAAAAGAGAACCTTTAAAATCCATCCAGAGTAAAAATTGTGCTAAGCAGTATTTGTGCCAGTTTCCTGTAACTTTTTGATTCTATAATCACAATTGGATTTAATTGAATTCATTTTTAATTTTTGATAGCTTAATCACTTTTCATTGACTTTGGGAAAAGGTGGGATACAAAAAAATACTATAAAGACAATAATTTTTAGCTGTAGCTATCTACTCTGGCATAGCTTTCGACTTGTCAATGGAAACAAGAGGGGTGGGAATATGGGGGCACCAATGATAAAAAGGTAATGGGTAATTTGGAAGGCAATGGGGACAGGTACTTCCACCAACTTCATATAGTTCATAGTACCTTATCTTACTTCACAATCTGTTCAGGATCTGTTCAGGATTACAGTTACAGGAACTCCATCCTGTGTCCAAGATGGAAACCCTAGCTCATTAGCTGAAAAGTAGTAAAAGATTTTAGCACTGAAATGTATGGGAAGATAAAAGTTGCTGTAAGGATCATTGTTTGTATACCAAGTGATTTATTTAACAACACATCACAAAGGCCAGGTGAAGCATCCCGCCTCGGCATCAGACAGAGTGGGCAGCGGGGTGAATCTGTCACCCTGCATGTCACTCCATTGCGGTGGTGCTTTCCCCATCACATGTGTGAAGTGTTGTCTTCCTGGTGAGGACCTGTGCTGGCTCCAATGGCAGGATCCCATGCTGGGAGAGAAGCATCCAAGGACTTTTCAACCTCTGGTGGGGCCTCTGCTGGAAGTTACACAACATCGAGTGATGGCTGGCATGGGGCTTTGTCCCAAAACAGGGTGGACGCATCCTAGGATGCTAAAATTTCCCTATCTGATGAGGCCCACGGAGAGACATCTCATGACTAGGGGTCAGCATTGAAAAGCCCCTCCTTGCTAGTTGCACATGCCTCATTTTGTATTTGTGCATTAGGTGGTGTACACCATATATCTGTGAGTAAGACTGAGTCCCTCTTCGGAGGTGAGAAGGCCGGGGTATAAAAGTTTTAAATAAATAAATAAGACTGAGGTAGCAGACACGTGGCGAACTTATGCACAAGAAGCCATAATCTAAAGTTAAATCTAATTCTTTAAACATGAATAATTATTTGGAGGTCACAACAGTTCCACACACCTATATAAGAGCAGGGATCTAAATGCAAAGAACCAAAGCAATAAATAATGCTATTTACATATTTCCATCATTAAACTGGTTTTTGGTGAACAGCAGAAATCAGTGAAATGTATTAGTTTATATGCTTCTAAATATAGGGTTGAATTGAGATATAGGCATATGCAATGGGGCTGGTTCCTTTCTCTTGTTCCTTTCTCTCCATAGCTATTCCCCCTCCCCAATGCCCTGACAACTCTTCATAGAGCATCAGATTACCTTGCTACATGTTTGTGGTGTAGGCGATCCCTTTAAATACTGATGACCAGGGAGGTGGGCGGGGTGGTGGTGGGCTTTCTTTGGGAAGGAACAACAAGGGATGACATTTTCTCCATCTCTGTTACATGTGACCAAATCTTGATCCCAACACGAGGATTTAAAAATGAACAGCATTGAACTGGATTATATAGCAGTATAGACTCATATATTCCAGTTCAATGCAGTTTATCCACATTCTGAAACTGCAGTATGGATCCATTCTTAGGCCCCTTCTACACTGCCATATAATACAGATTATCAAATCAGATAATCTGGATTTTATATGGTAGTGCAGAAGGGGTCTTAAATTAGTTAAACAGTAATTTAGCGGGCAGAAAACTTTATTGATGAGTCTGCAGTACAATTGATTGGTTTTTTTGTAGCAAAAATTAGAAACCAAGAATTGTTGATGGTGCCAGTGGTAAGATCATCTGACAATCTAGGATTTCTTTACAGCCCTAAATTTGACTACTGATTAGCTGCTCTTGTAGTAGAAACCATTGGGCATGTGCCCCAGCATGAGCAGAAAGAGAGAATTCTGGCTTAATATCTTGCGCAGATTGAGTCTTTCTCACCCTATAAAAGCAATGAAGTCTAAAACCTTCACCCACTAGATGAAGAAATAGCTTTTTTATTCTGTTGATTTGTACAAGAAGACAGCTGAATTTTTTTGTGCTGAATGCAGCTTCAACATCAAAACTGTGTAAGAAGTATGCACAGCTTTAATATACTTACTGCAGTTTGAAAATAGAAATAGAAGCCTAGAGCAGTCATGGATGAGCTTCAGGAATGCTAATTGTTTATGTACACGAGTAAGCTTATAAATGGTTGTTTCCAAGGGCTTATTTTGCTCATCAAGAAAAAACTGTCACTACTAGTATAAAGAAGGGTGGATGAATTATTATATTACTTTCCCAGACTCCCAGACTGTTCAGAGCTTTATGAGAAGTACTCTTAACTTACCATGAACTTCTCTCCTACTGAGCCACCTCAGCTTCTGTACATTTGAAGTAGGCAAAGGATCATTATATTAATCCATTGTGCCATCTTATCTTCAGAAAACACATGTAAGCAATTGTGTTGATGCAAATTGCATTAGAAATCTGGGAATTTGGCTGTATATGCAGTGATAGTTTTGGAATGGTGGCACTCTTACCGTTGTTCCATTTTGATTCTGAAGACTCATTGTTTCATCAAACCATCCTACTCTGATCGTACTGGGAATCATAGAGAAAATATGAAAATAAAGTCACAGCTGTTATTTAAAACTGTGGGAACCATGGTGACCTATCCTTTGTTTTGTTTTGTTTTCCAATCAGATCCGATTGTATGCAAGACCTGATGCCATCAGAAGAGGATCTGGGGACTATGCTCTAAACATTACTCGGAGACTAATTGAGTTTTACGAAGACTACTTCAGAATGCCCTATTCTCTGCCAAAATTAGGTAAGCTCATTTTAGGCCAAAAAAGAAGTATTAGGAGGAAGAGAAGATCCAGAACTATATTTAAAGATGTGGGAAGCTACAGAGAGATGAGAGATATACATGCTAATTGTAGGTAATTCCCAGCAAATATTGCAGCCACCCCGCATTCTTCAGGAGGATTTCTAAATAGATTATCTGGAGAGATCATTTTGAAAAAGGGTGAGATGAAGAGACTTCCTTTCTGTCAACTTCTCTGAAGTTTCTACTTATTTTAGGATCCAAACTAATGAATATAAATATTCATTTCTCTGTGAGTTAAGAAAAGAGGTCTAGTATATTAGAAGTCAGTCTTAAATAACATTTCATTTGGCATGGTTATAGTTTACCACAAAAGAAATGTTTTACCAATTTGTGTTTACATTTTGTGAGTGCATTTATTTATTTCCTGCATTTCTAACCCGCCCTTCTCACCCCTGAAGGGGACTCAGGGCGGCCTCACAGCAAGCACAATTGATGCTTTCACATAAACACTCAACAAATACAATTTAAACACGAAAACAGTTAATTAAAACAGTTAATTGAAAAGCAACTAAGTAAACATGCCAATTAAAATCCAAAGCTGGGTCCAGGTCAATTCATTGTCGCCAGTTGCTTAAATCTTCTTCTCGCCTGCTGCTATTCAGTGGTCAAAGCCTTGGTCCCATGGCCAAGTCTTGAGTTTCTTTCTGAAAGACAGGAGGGAGGTGGCTAATCTGATATCCCTGGGGAGAGAATTTCACAGACAGGGGGGGGGGCACGGCTGAGAAGACCCTGTCCCTTGTCCCCACCAATTGTGTTTGTGATGGTGATGGGATCGAGAGCACAGCCTCTCCAGATGATGTTAGACGTTGTGATCATTCGTAACAGGAGATACGTTTGGACGGGTAAACTGGGCCAGAACCATTTAGGGCTTTAAAGTTTAAAACCAGCACTTTGAATTGTGCTTGAAAGCAGACCAGCAACCAGTGGAGCTGGCGTAACAGAGGGGTTGTGTGCTCCTTGTACGCTGCTCTGGTGAGCAACCTGGCTGCCGACTGTTGGACTAGTTGAAGCTTCTGGGCAGTCTTCAAAGGCAGCCCCATGTAGCATGTGTTGCAGTAGTCTGTTCCGGATGTAACAAGAGCATGGACCACCATGGCCAAGTCAGACTTCCCAAGGTACAAGTGCAGCTGGTGCACAAGTTTTAATTGTGCAAAAGCTCCCATAGCTACCACTGAGACCTGGGGTTCCAGACTCAACGATGAGTCTAGGATCACTCCCAAGCTGCAAACCTGTGTCTTCAGGGGGAGTGTAACCCCATCCAACACAGGCTGTAACCCTATGCCCTGTTCGGCCTTTCGACTGATCAGGAGTACCTCTGTCTTGTCTGGATTAAGTTTCAATTTGTTTGCCTTCATCCAGACTGACTCAGCAGCCAAGCACCGGTTCAGGACCTGCACCGCCTCATTAGTGACAGGTGGGAAGGAGTGATAGAGCTGAACATCATCCGCATATAGATGATATCTAACCCCATAATTCTGGATGATCTCTCCCAGTGGCTTCAAACGATTAAATCAATATAATTTTCAATGCAGAAGTCAAATATTCACAAATATCACTGTTAATATACAGACTCTGAAAATACAGGCTTACATCTTAGCTGAATAATAGCATCTATGTATATCAGTTGCAATATATACAATATATAGTGCCGCAAATAACACAAACGGTGAGAAGTTTCTCCCAGTAGTGTACTCACGCTGGGGAGTCCCTTCTAAAGGAAAAGCGTCCCAAACGGAAAAGTTCAAAAGGATAATTCTCTTTTCCCGTGTTTTCAGGGGACCACAGAGGTCCAAATCAAAAGAGTTAATTCCAATATAGGGACCCTTGGGAAAGCCTCCACTTGGATCCTATATTGGAATTAACTCTTTTGATTTGGACCTTTGTGGTCCCCCGAATTATCCTTTTGAACTTTTCCATTTGGGATGCTTTTCCTTTAGAAGGGACTCCGCAGCGTGAGTACGCTACTGGGAGAAACTTCTCCCCGGTTGTGTTATTTGCGGCACTATATATTGTATATATTGCAACTGATATACATAGATGCTATTATTCAGCTAAGTTGTAAGCCTGTATTTTCACAGTCTGTATATTAACAGTGATATTTGTGAATACTTGACTTCTGCATTGAAGATTATATTGATTTAATTGTTTGAAGCTCTTACTTTGCCACTGTATCTGTTTAAAGAGGAACTACCAACCTTTCTTTATCAGCCAGGATGGATAAGGATCTAGGATGCATTTGGTTACTCTCGTCTCTGCAAGGATCTTGTCCACATCCTCGAGCTGCACCAATTGAAACAAATCCATTAAAACTGGACAAACAGGTGCTCGTGTTACATCCTCAGAGACTGCTATTAACATGGGGTCCAGGCCAGAGCGGAGTGCATGAGCATGTTGTATTTCCCTTTGGACTTCAGACTATATTGATTTGGTCACGTTGAGATCTTGCCTTGCTAGATGTGTTAAGCATTTGGGAAAAAATACCCCAAACCAATATTTTCTGTAATAATGGTGATTATTGAAAATGACTCTCTAAGGTTACTTTGCAGTTCAGGCAGCCCAACATAACATGTATTTGCTTTTGTTAATCTTCTTTCAGAGGCTAGAATGTTTCACACTGTATAATTACATCCACCTTCTTTAGGAACACATGGGATCACGATCCAGAAAACATATTAGTCAGCGGCTCTTTTTTGTTCACAAGTGTTTTCTGATTTTCAGCCCCAGGTGTTCCTTCCTGGAATTCAGGGCCTCCTTCATTAAAACACTTGCCTGCTGAGTGGCATCATTCTTATACTCCAACTAATGGTGTAGCAGGAGATACATTAATTGATACTGTAACAGTGAGCATTTTATACATTTTTAATGTGTGTAAAGGCTTCACCTCACTCCACTCTCTTAATTGATATGTTGCATGCTATACTGTATTAAAGTTAAAGGAACACAGAAGCTTGTTTAACATGAAACTGCACTAATGTCAATTTAGCACTTTGTAGTTTCATAGCTGTGTAATTTGTCCTATGTAACTGCCTGTCATGAAAATGTGAGTCATAGAATTGGATTTTGGGGGGGAAAAATTCCAAAAATGTCTAGCGGGGTTAAAAAGTCAAAAGGAAGGGACCAAGCCTTTCTTCTTCATGATCAGAAAAAAAAAACCCCTTGGAGTTCCTAGTACAAGATGATTGAACAATACATGGGATATCGACAGGTTATTACAAAAGCATAATTTTCTATGTGTTTAATGTAAAATGTAGTGTTTCACTCTAATGTACATTCTAGGAATGATTTTACACCAAGCAATTTATAGATTACATTATACATAGTAAATGATACTGTCAGTAGATATTATTTTGGCCAGGAAATTATGTTCTTCCATGCTTCTCTGCGGCTACATTTAATTTAGATTTTGTTGTTGGTATACAATGGGGAACTGCTTCAACTCTTTCTGTTTTGAAACACCTCAGCTACTGATAATATTTGAGTTGGACCAATTCCCGAAATTTTACCTGAGGTTGCGTTTGAAAACCCGAAAACTCTAATTAGGTCATTAAACTTACAAGTAGGTCGCTGACTATGACTAGTAAGTAAAATATATCTTTTAAAATAGGCTTTGTCTGTGGGTGCTTCCAGGCAATGCCAAAATGTGGGTTTCAAAACTGGGGCAAAAAATCCTGGCAACTGACAACAGGTTCACACAGAGACCGGTTAGTCCTGTTATAAGTTCCCCACCATCCTCGCATTTTCCTTTGAAGCGGACCAAGACAGAGGGTGGACAAGGCATATCTGACAGAAGGTTATTTTAAAAACCAATTTTCTTAGAGATGTTCTGGACCTCATATGTGCACATACAAATATTTATCTTTATTTATTTATTATTATTATTTCGACTTATATACCACTCTTCCCGAAAAGGCTCAGGGTGGTTCACAGCAATGAACAACAAAACACAACATACTTGAAAACATAACAAAAACAGATTAAGATGAGAAGAGGGGTTACAGCTTAGAGATTGAACACCTGACGGAACAGGTTGGTCTTACAGGCCCTCCGAAAAGCCTGTAGATCAGTTATTGCTCGTGCCTCCTCCGGGAGGGTGTTCCAAAGGGTAGGCACTGCTACAGAAAAAGTGTGCTGCCGCGTTGATGACAAGCAGCAGATCTTAAGTGATGGAACCTCTAGCAAGTTTTGATCCATGGACCCAGGCATGTAGTCGGGGGGGGGGGGTTAGGCGGCTTCAGCCCCCCTGAAATTCTCAGGATGGTCCGCGAGAAGGCCTTACTGGTACATTATTTAAACTGTTATGTTTATTCATATCATGATCTGATCACCATGCTCATTATATCCCACATTTATGGGGTTATTGGGATAACAATACAAAAGGTTTGATAGGGTAGTCCCTCTCTTACTCAGACTCAGCCCCTCCCCGAATCAAAATCCTGGCTACGGCCCTGCATGGACCATATCTTCATGTACACACAAGCAGATTTCTTATTCTCTTTCCTCACAGTCTAAATTCAAGCCCTGTTTAATATTATAAAGATCAAAAGAAAGGCCTGGTTTCAGACAGTTCTAATCGCTTTCCAGTTCTGCTTCCGTTTAGCCACCTGTGTGACTATGGCTCCATTTTTGACAGCTGATCTGATCTTTGGTCTTTTGAAATGTGCATGTGTGCTGGAGCAGTTCACACAGGGGAAAGGGAAGGAAAGCATGTGTTTTACATAACAGGGTTATACAGTCATGCAAAGGTGTGGATTTTTTTTGGGTGGAATCAGGTTTTTAGCACATCTTTTAAACATGTGCTTTTCAGTTGTTAAATAAATTCTGCCTGCACTTTGGCTAAATGTTAAGTCACCCCCTCCCTTTTTTAATCCCCGTTACTTCTGGGTTTTTAGCTATGTGTAGAATGGTCCACTGTTTCTTAGAAAATCTTGAAAGCTTGGTTTAATACTCTAAAGGTGTATTTGGCTAAACATCTCCAAAAATTCTGAAATGAGCATGTATGGGCATTTAGCAAGTCAACCTCAGCTGGGAAATAGTCAGAGCAGTTTAATGTAGGTGTGTCTTGGAAGGCTGATTGTATACTCAATATTTCTTGCTGTTATATCACCATTTGCTGAATTCTTAATATAAATAGCAGCAATGAGAGTTGTGTAGAAACTATCAAAGTTTATTTCCACATGATTTTCAGTAAAGTGCTTTACCCCTGTAGCACAGTAGCTTTAGCGAAGATGAATAGCAGTTTCTATCAAATTTATTCCCAGACTGAAATGAAAAAAAATGGCTTTCAATCCTGTATCTTCAGGAATCTGCTATTTCAGAACATTTAACATGGAATGTTTCATGTATATTCGTCTACTTGTTACTGTGAACATATATTTTACATGACAAACTCTTCACAGGTACTGAGCCTGTCAATGCATCCTTTCTGCGTTTTTAATTTGTTCTTGGAGAATACAAAGTTGTATATTAGACAAATCTGATTTCACGAACTACCAGTTTTTTTAAAGTCTTTCATGTTCTCCTCAGTTATGACCCAGCAGATATACCAATCTATCAGCAAATTTTGATAATGTATGGGGGAGAAAGAGAGAAGAAAGTCTTGTTCACTTCTCTGCCAGACTAGACATAGAAGGGTATGCTGCCCATCCCACAATGTTGCTGGACTTCCAGCGGAGGCTCCACCTACAATTGGAATGGAAGCATCATACAATACATGGAAATCTACTTGTATTGTGCTGGCTCCAAAAGAGCCAGCACGGATCCTCACCGCTTGCATGACACTTTCCACTTGTGATTAGGGAAGCATTGCTGTGAGGGTATGCTGTGCAGGCCAACAAATTTGCCCCAGTGCCCCTCTGTTTCTTTGGCAAAGCCAGAAACAAGAATGGTTCGCCTGGCTCATGTGATAAGATTGTAAAACTATCCTCAAGATACTGATGTCTTCCCCCTTCCCCCTTCTCCCATTGGGCTAAGCACATAGATCAATATTTTTCCTGCACAGTGGACTTAGTTGTGAGAAGTGTGTTGCCTGTGTCTGGCATTGACATAGAACTACAGGCAGTCCCTAAGTTACAAACATCCAACTTACAAATGACTCACAGTTAATAACAGGGCTGAGAGAATAGGAAGTGAGAGGAACCTACCTCAGGAAGGGAATTTCACTCCTGAGTTACCATGGGGGGGGGGGAAAAGTGTCTCCATGGAAGCTTTATCACCAATCCTTGTTTCCATACCAAGTCAAAGTTTAAAAAATCTAAATATCACAGGGACAGAAAGTGAAATCTACTGGACAGGGACACAGATAGCAAAACAAACACCACAGGGATGTTAATCCTTCGCTCTGCTACCCAAATAGATAGATAGATAGGCTGCAGTTACACTTAAACATGAATATCTTCTGACTTACATATAAATTCAACTTAAGAACAAACCTACAGAACCTATCTCATTTGCAACTCGAGGGGTGTCTGTATAACCTATTGGGAAATTATTTCATTACCCTGACTGTGGAGACATGTAGCCATAGCCAGTGTGTAAAATGTTTGTCTGGTCTATCCATGTGATGAGAGAGTGCTCCTACTTTTTTGCAGGACTTAGTGAAATAATTTGACAAATAATAGGACTATATGTGGGCTTGGGGTTGCATTTTAAGCTGTAAAATGGCTGGAAAAGATTTCCCTTTCGAATTGTGGAGGACACAAGCATAAAAATAATTTAGCTCTTTAAAAAAAACTTCAGGATCTGTGAAATTGAGTTAAATTTGACCAATAGTCCTAATATTGGTCATATTTAAATGTACAGTAAGAAAGCTTAAGCTGAGATACAGTATGTAGTGTGGTTTTTGACATATGACTAGAAGCATTTATTGCCATTTTGTATGGAGTGCTTCCGATCAATGGAGAATGTTCTGATAATGCTTTATCTGCTTCAGGAGGTTTAAATGCTTAAAATCAAATTATACCAATTTTATCTTTTGAAAGTAACTGAATTTAAGACAGTTTTCATTACAGGTCCTTTATTCAGTTGCATTATTACTCTCATCCTTGATTTAGGAGAGTAACCTTTCTGAAAAGGCTGCCAATGATTTTCTTTTTGTTAGCTTAATCAAATCTTTTTAGAGATTTCAAGACCAAGAGGAGCATGAGAGGCATTTCCAGCCAAGCAATCTGCACATTTTCAGAAGATTGGGCAGGGTCTAAGGAGACATGATGGTTGAAAGCAAGTTTAAGACTTTTTAAATAGTGGACTATAGTGGCATTAGGAAAAAGGAAACAACTGCCAAAGTTGCAATCCTTCCTATAACATAGTGCTTGAAGATTTGAAGGTGGAGTTGTGAGTCAAGGGCTCCATCAACACTAACCATTTAATGCAGCTTAAAGATAGCTACAAAAGCATGCGAGCGAAAGCTCTTAATGTGTATCAGTACTATGTACAGTGTTCCCTCGCTACTTCGCGGTTTGCTTATTGCGGACTTGCTGTTTTGCAGATTTCAAAAAGTATTAATTAAAAATATATAACATTGTATTTTTGCTGGGTTTTTTGGGGTTTTGCCACCGCCGCTCTCCAAGCCCCTTTCCCTCCTCAGTCCTCCCTCCCTCCAGCCTTGAAGGGCCTTTCCTTCATTTCCTTCACTTTATTTTAAGTTTATAAAGTTTATTTTAAGTTTATAAAAACTTAAAATAGTGTATAACTACTAAAAATAATGTATACACATTAAAATAAATGGAGTATCCCCACATCGTGGTTTTTCACTTATTGCGGGAGGGAACACTGTAGTTTGTGTCATCACAGTCCGGGCCTCAAACTGGTTTTCTGTGTTATCATCTGCACAACAAAAACACTTTCCTCCATAACTGTTTGCATTAAATGATCAGTGTAGATGGGACCATTGAAACTCATTTTTCTCCTTCTACTCTCTCTCCTGTCTTGGAACTGATACTTCTGCTTTTGAAGGGAAGTCTACTTCTACCTGGTAAACATCTGTATTGGTATCAGGGGGCTGATACTTGTGTTAGAGCATGTAAGAAATCATTTTGTGTGTGTGTGTGTGAATTGTAAAATAAGATGCACAGAGCTGATTCGCTGGGGAGCTAGCTGAGCCTGGGGCTTTTGGTTACTGTTTGTCACCCCCTTGGGCCCTTGGGACCTGACCTCCCTGGATAAACCACACAGCAGCTGAGGTACAACGGGTTTTATTGTGAATAAAAAGGTATAGGAAAGTGTTTGGAGGCAATACTATAGAGCCTCCAAATAGCAGCAATTAACAGGAGTCAGCGGTGAAGATATAATCCCGCAGCAACAGGAATCCAAGCGGATGGAAACAGGAAAACAAGCCAGATGCAAAGGAAAGTCTCTTAAAGGCTCCCAACTGGTTTACAATGGCAGGGAAAGTTCTCTTAAAGGCAATAAAGTTCAGTAGCTTGAAAGTCTTTGCAGGAACAACACAGGAACAACACAGAGACGTGGCAGTGAGCAGGATCAAGGCATCCCGGTGTTGGTTGGCTGGCACGGCTTCTGGAAGGCCTGAAGCGGCCTCTCTCACAGAAGCATCCTCCAAACGCGATGTTGGTATGAGATACCCCCAACGGGCATCTCTGGGCAGTTATAGGGTTCTCTGGCTTTGATGTAAGTACGTCGAGTGTCAAAGTTCCATGATTGATGATTGTCTATATGTTTTGCTACCTCAGTCTCTCTGGAATGCATTGCTCATTAGCAACTTGCAGCTGGCCAAAAGGGAGTCAGACTCGGGCATCTCCGAAGCGCTCCACTTATCAGGGAGGTTCATTTGAATAACCTTGGCCTAGTCATGTTATGCATTCAAGACCGGTTTCACACGGGAAAGGCAGAGGGGCCCAGGGGGAAACTCTGGAGCAAAGCAAGCTGGCTTGGAAAGTACTTTACAGCCATCATGGCTGAAGTTCTGCTCAAGCAGAACTGATGCCTGAGGCCCTTGAGGTGTGACACTGTTACACTTTTAGGCCTGGGCTGTGTGAGTGCTTGCAGAGAAGCACAGAGAGAGACAGTTTTGAGTGTGGGAGATTTTCCACATGGACAAAGAAATACAATTTAAAATCCCCCTAAAAGGACATTATGTGAGTCTATATAACTGATCCCTGGATTGTAAATATATTGATCTGCATTATGAAGAGTAAATTACTTCTTTATTGATCATCGGAGTGGCATATTTTCTTTCTCTGGCAAGACAGTGTGTGGGCTGATCAAACGTGAACCATGTGGTTTATTTTACATTATGCCACAACTTGGACTTTCATCTCAATCCAGTGTACATGCATACATCTCAATGATGATCTGGAACTGATTTTTTTTAAAAAAAATGTCAAAATGTACTTATTTTTATAAAACCAACTTTGGGGAATGTAAGGGAATGAGAAGAAATTATTCAAAATCTTTTGCTGCATGGAAAAGTACATGCTTTCTTATTTTGGAATATGTTCATAAAATATACATCATTGTTCTGAGAGGAGAAATTGTGGTTGCTGTTCCCATTCAGTGAATCATCACTGTTTGGGGTAGTTCTTTAGAGTTCTTTCCATTTCTGTCACTATTAGAGCAGTTTTGATAGGACTAGAGAACTAAGAAGTTAACATTATTTGGATAACCTGTTAGGAAACTTCTCTGAATAGAGTTAAGCTATTGTATACTTAGCTTCTGTAACATATCAATCTATTTATAAGGGAAAATATGATCAAAAAGATGAAAGGGAAAAAAGAAAGAAAACAAGAGTGAGGAGACAAACATACAGCAAGAAATAGCAAGAGGAAATGTTATTAAAATTGAAAGTGAAACACACAGATTAAAAATATCTATTTATGGTCTTTAGTGCATGCCATAATAGGAAGCGATAAGTTTAAAGTTTAAGGCTTTGTTATGCCAGGGTAGTCTTAATGGTCATTCTGTCCATACTGTTCACGTGTTTGATATTTCTTTCTGTGTAATTCCGTTTGCTTGTGGTCCAAGCTGACAAAAGATACGTTAATGTAAAAGTGATGATGTTAGTCACGGGAAGTCTGTGGATCTCTCCTAGTGTAATGTTGTATTTCCTGTTGGGAAGCCATGTGAAAATGATTTTGGAATTTTGCAATTTTCTGAGAAGTCTTTTTGTGTATGGTGAATCTGCATGTTTCTATATTCCTACTAGTCAAAAGCTGTCCCATCATTTGTACTTTGCATTTTATTTATTTTTGGTAGTAAGAAGTGATAAATAAAACAACACTGGGAAAATCTGGGAAGCCTGTAAGTGATTATGTCATGGCCGTTTTCCATCAAATTTTATGAATGAAACAGGGCAAGTTCACAATAAAAGCTTAATTTAGAAGCTGGATCATGCAGGATTTTTGCTATTTAGACGTGGGGCTTGTACATTAATCCCCCCCAATCATCCCAAATCTTGCTGTGGCTGTCATTATGGTGTATGACAATCTCTAGTAAATATCCTGATGTAACCTGGAAGCTACTCTTGCTTTGGAAATACAATGTTAAAAGGCCTTATCAAGTGGAGCTGACTGTTTTGTATTTTCTGCGCAATCCTTATTCTAATCCTCCTCCCCCCAAAAAACCCTTTCCTAAAAACCAATTCGTCTGTCTATCTGTCTGTCTATATTTTGTCAAATTCTGGATCTGAACATCCTGCAGTTTACAGTCAATTGGACAGAAAATAATGAGAACAAAAAGACCTATTTTTTTCATTCGTTATGACTCCTTCAATTTATCCTGTACATTTTCATAGAAATAGGAAAATCTCAGATAAAGTTTGCCCTCATATAATTTGCCCACAGAATAAAAATAAATTAATAATGCTTAAAGCAAGGATTGGAAACATGTGCTACAACACAGTGGATTAGGAAGTGCAACTCAAAAACACGGAGAACTAGAGTTAAACTCGTAAGTCACAAATCATTGTATAAAAATATGTGGTAGTCACCAATAAGGCAGTCCCCTATGGAGGGGAACCAATACATATACAATGGATATAGCAGTGAAAAATAGGCAAAAAGTAATTACAAATAATTCATATCGTGGATCAAAGTCATAACAGATAAACCACCGCAACAGAGGTACCTCCAGCTACGATAAGGGGAGCTAGGATGCAAACATGTGGCCTTCCAGATACAGTTACACTGCACTTCCCGTTACCTGTGGTTATGCTAACTACTGCTGATTTGAAAGCTGAAACTCATCACAGTGGCTTTACACTACATCAGGGTGTGGGAAATATGTAGCCCTCCAAATGTTGCTGGTCTACAACTTTTGGCATCTCTAATAGCTAGGAGTTGCATGTCAGCAGCATGTGGAGAATCACCTAATTTTCATCCCTGAGCTAAACCGTAATTAACCTCCCATTGTCTGAACTAAAAACCAAATTGTTGAGTTCATTGAGTTAGACACGGAATGTGTGGGCTGCCAGTAGCTCTTAGCTGTATTTTATGCAGTCTGTGATGCCCCTGGCTGTTTCTGGCCAAGTCTTTCCTGCCTGAGCAGGAGAAAAAAATATTTTGGAAAGTGTGGCTCCCATAGGATATGTACTTTACAAAGCTTTTCCTGTACAGGTAAAAAGGAAGCAACCCAAGTGAATGGAAAACAAGGTTTTTCCTTTTATGAATGAATAGCATGGGATGTCTATGTTTCTGCATATAAATGAATAGACATATGCCTCTGTTAGAATGTGAAATGTTTTTGTCTTAAGATTATCACCAGCCCACTCTCTGTCTCTTTGTCTTAAGATTTTAAAGAGGAAAAACAAGAGAAACTGTGGGCTGGTGATGTGGTAAAGAGTGAGGATATGCTAAGTAATGCTAGCATTAGCTTCTGTCAGTTCTGAGACCACCTCCCAGCAACATGTGGTCCGTGGTAATCCATGTAGAAGAAGAAAAGGCTTCCCAGGCATGAGTTAAACAATGTTCATTGCTGAATTCCACCTTAACAGTTGCTTCAGCAGATCTGAATTAGTTAAGAAGCTTACCATGGTATGAATGACTCTCCCCTCTTGTTTACTAAGCCCTGCTCACGTTCCTTCTTCCCAAGAGAGCAAAGTAGACTTTTTCAGTGTCAGGGAGGAAAAAGAACCATTTTCCCCCTCACATGACCCAGGTTTGTATTCATGTGTTATTGCCAGATAGATATTTTCTATGTTTCTTCTCCCGGTGATTTTATCTGTACTTTTTTGGAACCTGCTAGCCATAACGATTTCAAAGAATTTAGTGTTGGATAAAGCAGTATGGTATAAGTAGAATTCAGTTGTTTTCCCAAGGTGCTCATGACCTATGCAGATTTTCAGTACAGGTCCCACTGGATAATGATAATACTATAATTAGAAATATAATTACTGCAAACTTCAGGTTCCATCTGCTTTTTTCCCTGGCTAGTTTGTCAAAAGGAGTAGAGATTATCTTTCTTGTTCCTTTCTATGTATTTAATTGAACACTGCACAACAATGCATGATGTAGAATGCCAAGCTTTCAGATAGCATATGCCTATAGGAAATGGATATGAAAACGGCCATATGGTAAAATCTATATTACAATCTTTATCTTCTATATCCCAACATGCCATGTTTTTGTATGTTGTTTCCGGCCACTTTGTTTGAAATACACTGTCCTTGACAAAATGAAGTTTGAAATAGGTGGGTGTCTTTTAGAAAAGTTCTCCCAATGTAATTTTGTTGTGCAGTATTATAATCCACAGTAACTTTATATTACCAGTTATTATTTAAAATCCCTGTTTCTTTTATGCCCGAAAGTCTGTTTATTTTTCTGTGCAATCAGCAGAAGCACATTGCCCAAGAAACTATATGGTAGGGCCAGTGAATATTCTTGTTACTGCAAAGTCCTTCCGCTGTTTCTCTGTGAATTTTAAGAGTTGCATAATCTGTTCAAGACATACAGGACAAGCAGAACAGATGCAGTAGAGAGGAAAGTAAATAATTCATGACTTTCTGATACATAGTACTGCCAGTCTTACTTCTAGTTAATAACCACATTGAGACTCCAGCATTACCAACATATCTCAGGATAAAGAATTAGGACACCCTTTTCTCTTTTCTCAATGGTCCAAATTTACCCATGTTTGATGTCACATTGTTTTTATGTATATTTGTCATGTTTTAAAATCTGATTCTAATTACTACTGCTAACTAAACTTCATGCATTCTGGCTAAATGCTGAAAAAAGGCATAATCTACTCTGTGTATGCTATGCTATTTCTTATTTGGGCCAATAAAATTTAGAAGTGACTGGTTAAGATGAAGAGGGGTTGAATACCACTTAGAGAGAGGGTGTGGTCCTGGAAGCTATGAGAGTATATAAATACTCTTGAATAAAATACTTGTGGACCAAAATTGTTTCTTCATTTATTACCTGAACCCTGATAGTTTTTGCCTGAACAAGTGATGGCCATTCAGTTAATAGGTGGCTAAATGGAAGGACAAATGGAAAGCTATTCCCATGAGAACTCTTTGCAACTATTCCTTTGCTCTTATATTTATGAAATTAAACAGAGCTTGAATTTACACAGTGGACACTAGCATGGCAGGCAAGTGACCTCAAAAGGAAGTGGAGTTTAAGAGGGCAAACAGAAAGGCAGCAGGAGGGTGACAAAAGATAATGACAAGAAATCTGCTTGTGTGCACATTTGTATATCCTCATCCATGCTTATGAGGCCCAGTGTATCTCGGAGAGCCAATAAAAAATTAAAAGAAAACTTCCAGCGGATTACCTGTATCCATTTTGTGGAGTTCTAAAATCCGCTATAAACAAAACTTTCAGGCTGCCAGGGGACTATTTGCTGGGATTGACAACTCCATGTTTGGTCTTGCTTTCAGGTACCACACTTCTTTGTCTCAGATTATGAGACTGTCTGGAAGGGCCCTGAGTTCCTTTCTGGTTTTCTGCTCCTAAGTGCAACCTGACTTGCAAGTCTCTAGTATAGTACTTTATTGCTTGTATAATTACTCTATGTTTAATCATGGTTATGCTTACCTTGGAGCTGTTTATCTTGGAGAAGAGAAGGGGGCATGATAACCATGTTTAAGGATTTGAAAAAATGCCACATTGAGGACAGGCAAGATTGTTTTCCACTGATGTCATCCCATGAAACCATGCCATTTTTAAACACTTGTAATACAGAAATTTAACAATGTATAATGGAGCCCATCACACAATGCAGGAGGATTTCCCCTGGCAGCTGTCATGTATCGTAAATAAAGTGTTTCTGAAGTGTCTGGAAACCTGGGCGGGCAGCCGGGGGGGGGGGAGTATGGGGAGAAGACAGGCAGAGATAATCTTCTGAGGCGCTATACAACTGGATAAAATGGGGAAATACAAAAGGGATGGGATCTGTCAAATTTGCCTGTGTTGAATTGCTTCACTTATGTGGAGTAAGGAGCATTCCTATGAACGATCTCATACTAACCATTGACATTCATTCCTAAAATCTTGCTTCATGAGCCTGGCATGGTAGCATCAAAAATACTGACATTTGAAAATATTACCACTTGGTTTTTTCTGTCATTTCTCCTTCATAGTAATTTTGCCTTTCAAAATTGTGCTACAGTTAGCTTTTGAACTTTTGTTTTGGACTTCTGTGATTGAGAGCAATTAAATTGGAAGGAAGGAGAGGAGTCCAGAGAAGAGGGGTGTGTGCGAGCAGATGAATTCCTCCTTTCTCCTTGGAAGTAGCAGGATTGGAAGGGAAAGTCTCAATCTCCAAAGTGGTGTCTATCATCCCAGATCAATGGCAACTGTCTCCTCAGGAGTAGCAGCATTGGAAGGGAAAGTCTAATGTCCCCAAAGGTTTTTTTCCCAAGAAAAGTTGAGAATACCTTAGGACAAAAGACTCCCTCTGTGTGCTTCTCTTTCCTCTGAAATGTTGTCTCTCACACAAGTAGGTTAATAACTTCTATGCAAATTTACCTTCTGGACATTGGAGTCAAATCAGCTGCTTACTTGCAAAAATGGCCCTTTAAGCATTTAAAAAAATTAAATACTCTCCATCATTTTAAGGAGTTACATACATTTAGTGTCATAGGAATGAGAATAAAAAGAGACAGTGTCTGTAGGTTTAAAAATGATTTTAATTTAAGGCTTTTCCGCCAGACAGTTTTCTTTTTTTTTTTTACCCATTGATGTTCATACAATGTGTTCATATAATGTGAACTATATACATCATGAAATAATAACACTTAAAGGGTATTTGACCTATTGTGCTGGATAGACTAGGAGTGCCAAGAAGACATTAAACTCTTGAATAAAGACCTATCTGATCCAGCAGTGTTGGGGAACCCTGGGTCCCTTCAGAAAAGGTTCCTTCAGCAAAAGTTAGAAAAGTATCAGAAACCCAGATTTTTTGAAGCTTGTGAAAGTTACTTCTTTGGAGTATAATTTCCACAGTTCTCCTGATCAGTGTTTCTTCTGTGTTTTGAAAACAGTTTTGAACTATGTGTTAAACATGATTAGATTGAACTATTATTTCCACCATTTCTACCCCGCTCTTCTCAACCCCCTAAATTTATGTAAGTCTTCTGGAAGCCTATGTTTTCCCCCAAGATAGATAAATATACAGATTTAGGAGTTGAATTAACTATTTCTGACACCCATGGCTTGCTACAATTGTTTGTTGCATTATTTGTCACAACTGGCTGTGTAGAGGCACTATGGTTGGATCTACACTGCTCTATATCCTAGAATGTAATCCCAGATTATCTGATAGTGTAAACTTGTATAATCCAGTTTAAAGCGGATAATCTGGAATCAGATCCTGGGATATAGGGCAGTGTAAATCTACCCTTTGTTAGGTTTCTTGCTTCACTGTGTTACGTCCTAAGGATTATGGCTTCTACTGTTCTACTGTGGTGTGAAGTTGTTCCTGTTCATCATTTCCAGTTCCCTGGGAGGGAGAACCAAGAGCCCATGTGAGTCCCCCCCCCCCCAGTGGTACTGGCCTTTTGAGGGCCCTTACACTATGGGACAGAACTACCTCACAGAACTAGCCATAAAAATATATTGGCTAATTTCTTCATTGTGTGATGCCTCACGAAGTGTATAATAGCAAAGAGTTTATTTGTTATTAAACTTTAAAACAGTTTACAAGACCCTAATATTGATAATTATTTTTATTTATTAATTTATTTTCTCATTGAAAGTTTATGTGTGTGTGTGATAGAGATATTACATTGACTATATAGGTCAACAAAACAATTTTTTTCTTGGTGTCTCGGTTTTTAGACTTGTTCCTGTGGGTTTTGGAGATGCTGATTCAGAAAACTGCATTAGATAGACTGCATCAGCTGTAGTTTCAGAGATATAATTATCTTGATTTTCTGTGGGTGTACAGAGGAAGACTAGTATATGGCATATGTTCTGTATCTCAAAAACTAGTGTTGATTGGGGAAAATGGGTGCCATTTTTGGAATCAAGTATACCCAAAAACATGGCTAACATTTCAGTAATGAAATGTATGTTGGTCAGTTGTTACTGGAATTACTTTTAAGCATTGAGTCAGAGTGACTGATTGGTGCAGTGATTTCCTATCAAAATCAATTGTTGGTTGATCATATCAGTTATAACAGGTTAAATTCTTGAGATTGTCTTTTCTCATTGCCCTCAAAAAAGACTAAGCAAAAGACTGATGGAAAAATATGTAGGATGTATTTGAAAGGTTCACCTGCAGTGATAGTTACCTTGATGAGAAAAAGGACTTAGGCAATGTAAGCATTGTAAATTTCTTGCATTGGTGTCTTGGAGAAATGGAAGGTAAGACTAAGTGATGGTGAGGAATCTTGCAAGATTTCATAAGAACATAAGAACATAAGAACATAAGAACATAAGAAGAGCCATGCTGAATCGGGCCTCAGCCCATCTAGTCCAGCATTCTGTGTCACACAGTGGCCCACTAGTTGTACACAGGGATCTCTAGCAGAAAGGAGGGCAAAACCCTCACCTGCTTCCGACCCCCACAACCAGTACCCTGGGAAATCCTGCCTGCCTCAATCAACACAGAGGTGGCACTTGGATGTCCATTTCAGTAGCTACTGATTCCCTTGGTATCCATGAATCTGTCTAATCCTGCCTTGAAGCTGTCCAGGCTGACAGCTGTCACAACCTCCTCTGGAAGTGAGTTCCATAACCCAATGACCCTCTGGGTGAAGAAATATTTCCCTTTATTAGTCCTAACTTTCCTACCTTGGAGCTTTAGGGAGTGCCCCCTAGTTCTAGTGTTGTGTGACAGAGAAAATATTTTTCTTTATTCACCTTTTCTATCCCATGCATGATTTTATACACTTCGATCAAGTCACCTCTTAAACGCCGTCTTTCAAGGCTGAAAAGACCAAGGCATTGCAACCTGATTTCATAAGGGAGCTGCTCCATCCCTTGGATCATTTTTGTTGCCCTTCTTTGTACCTTTTCCAGTTCCGTTATATCCTTCTTGAGGTGCAGTGACCAGAATTGTACACAGTACTCCAGATGTGGCCTCACCATAGATTTGTAGAGAGGCAATACAACATTTGCCGACCTATTTTTGATTCCCTTCCTGATCATGCCAAGCATAGAATTTGCTTTTTTCACTTCAGACCTATTCAAAAATAATCTGAAAATAGGATACTTACATCTTTGTCTGTTAGAGTATA
Organism: Anolis apletophallus; assembly: GCA_030556195.1. Classification (NCBI taxonomy): domain Eukaryota; kingdom Metazoa; phylum Chordata; class Lepidosauria; order Squamata; family Anolidae; genus Anolis; species Anolis apletophallus. Next base: position 76,850,524 of record JARBWK010000009.1, read on the forward strand.
ACTCTTACAGGTAGTACCATCTAAATTTTTTGGTCATGATAGGGAAGACAATGACAGTGATGATTTATTACCATTTAAAAAAATATAGCACTATACATGACACATATATCACTGTACATGGCATTTTACTAGTGAAATAATAATGAAATATTTTCCTTATTAAGACATGTCACTGAAAAAATACAGTATAATAAAAGATAAAAACATACACATATCACAATTTAAAACAACATTATCTGCACAATCCAAAAAGCCTTTTCCATTTCAACAGTCACAAGGTCAGTTTCAGTGTTCAGTACCATTATATTCATTGACCAAACGCCTGGTTGCACAGTCACATCTTTAATTTCTTTCTGAAAGAAAGGAGGGAGGATGCCAATTTGATTTTGCTGGTGAGCGAGTTCCATAGGTGGGGGGTCACCACCGAGAAGGCCCTGTCCCTTGTCCCCACCAGCCATGTTTGCGAAGCTGGTGGGACCGAGAGCAAGGCCTCGGTCCCACCAAGATGGAGCTGTGCTTGTCTCTTCTTCTCTCATTCTGTGTCATCAGCAGTGGCATTTGGGATGGAGGAAAGGCCTTCTATCTGCTTCTGAGTGTAGTAATGATGGAGCTGGGCTTGCTTCTTTTTCTCTCCATCTGCAAACAGGGCCGTGGCAGTTAGGATGGCGATATTATCGTTCATCTGCTTCTAGAACTAGGTAAGATTAAACTGTGCCTGCCTCTTCTCTCCTGCTGTGCCCAATGCAGTGGCAGTTAAGAAGGGATTTTTTTCATTTGTTTCCGAGTGTAGCTATGAGGGAAATAATGAGATGTAATAACAACTGTTTGTTTTAATATCTCAAGCAGCTTCATTTTGTGAATTTGGTGAACACTGATATTCTCTTCCCAACACTTTTGGTCAGCAACCCATGTACTTAACATATAATATCATACTTCAGTGACCCCATTTGGACCTGATAACCACTACCATCTAGAATATTATATACTTGGGCAATTTTTGTACCAAACAATAGTCTGTAACCATGTGTGAGTTGGCTAAAAGTCAGACTAAAATTCATCTAGCAAAATGCCCTATGAGGATATAAATATACCAGACTAATCTAATAGTTATGTGACTGAACTCAGTACGGGGTGGGCAGGTCTCTCTCTGTCACTCTCAGAAAGCCACTAGTCCATTATGGGCCCTGTCTTCCTCCACAAAAATGAAATGAACTATGACTAATCTTGCCTGGAAAATTGTTTGAATTCTCTGCAGACTTTCCATTGTCTGAAGAAAATTCCATTTAAAGTTCAAGGTATTTGCAAAGCCAATAATTTTAGCTCTAGATGATATATTCATAGAGAAGCTAACAATCATAATTCCAGTTTAAGGACTTGCCAGTTTTCTGTTCAACTTATGTTTCCATTCCATTTTTGTGGTTGAGCTCATGCACGCTATATAAAGATAAATTTAGAATAGAAATGGGGATAATGATGCCAAAGGAAAAACACACATACTCTCAGGGATCCAAAATCATATAAATAACACAGAATGAAAGTCTGCAGTTTTGTAAAAAGAAATCTGTGTCTAGGCAGTTCTGGGTAATTGCTCAAATGAAAGAAGGTATACTCAGTTTGAAATAAGTATGCTGTAGTGCAAACAGTACTTCCCATCTAATCATGAAGAAGAAAATGGAAAAATACCACCAAAATGTATTTGAGATGTTCCCCAAATGGTAAAAAAATATTTATGGAACCTTAACCATAAATACAGGTTGGTGACAAGAGGATGAGTGTTAACCTACACTATTGTATATTGTTCCAAGGTGGCTTTCCATTGCTCTTTTTTTCCCCTTGTTTTTCTCATTTCTCTTTATTTATGATCATTTCATCTCTTTCCTGTTTTTGCTGGCTCCATCATGCCCATCCTTTAGGGCTCAGCTGCTTATACCCAGATTCCTAGACTTTTATTTATTTATTTATTTATTTATTGTTCGTTCTTATATTCCGCTCCTCCCAGCAGGCTCGGGGCGGATCACAAAAAATATACATGGGCAGCATGCCCTACAGTTTAAAATACAATAACAAAAACCACATTAAAACCAAAGTTACATCGACCAATACGGGTGTGAGGGCATGACATAGTTCTTAAACCGATGTGCCTAATTAAAGGCCAGGCCAAAGAGGGCCGTCTTGCACGCCCTCCGAAACGGGGCTAGTTCAACGATAGCCCGAACATTATCTGGGAGGGCGTTCCAGAGCACCGGTGCCGCCACAGAAAAGGACCTTTGTCTGGTCGTCGATAGGTGGCAGGAGCGGACTGATGGAATTAATAACAGATTCTGCTCATCTGATCGCAGTGATCTCGGGGGCAAATACGGGGTAAGGCGGTCCTTCAGGTACGCAGGCCCTAGGCCGTGTAAGGCCTTAAAGGTCAATACCAGCACCTTGAAGGCAATTCGGTACTCAATAGGGAGCCAGTGCAGTTGCCGAAGGATAGGAGTAATATGCTCTCTCACCGGCACTCCTGCCAGCAAGCGAGCAGCGGCATTCTGCACTAGCTTGAGTTTCCGGATTGTCGACAAGGGAAGGCCAACGTAGAGGGCGTTACAGTAGTCTAATCTCGAGATGACCGTCGCTTGGATTACCGTGGCCAGGTCGTCCCTGGACAGGTAGGGGGCCAGTCGCCTAGCCTGACGGAGGTGGTAAAATGACGTCCTACTGACCACGGAGACCTGGGCCTCCATGGTCAGTGAGGAGTCCAACATCACCCCTAAGCTCTTAACTGACGGCGAAGGATTAAGCCTTTCGCCGTCCAGGGTAGGCAACCGGCACCCAGCCCAGGCCGCCCCGGCCATAGGATCTCCGTCTTCGATGGATTCACCTTCAGCCGGCTGGCACGCAGCCAACCAGTCATGGCTTCGAGGCATAGATGGAAACAATCGGGTACGGAGTCCGGCCTGCCGTCCATTCTCAGCAGGAGCTGGGTGTCATCTGCATACTGATAACACTCCAGACCAAAGTCGCGGGCCAACTGAGCCAGGGGGCGCATATAAACGTTGAATAACAAGGGGGAGAGGATGGCCCCCTGGGGGACCCCACAATTAAGTGAGAGTCTCCCGGAGACCTCCCCGCCCCCCTCCACACGTTGTCCCCGGTCCCGGAGGAAGGAGGCCACCCATTGAAGGGCAGTCCCCCCAACCCCAGAGCCGGCTAAACGGTGGGTCAACAGTGCGTGATCTACTGTGTCGAACGCTGCTGTCAGGTCTAACAAGACAAGCAGTGCTGATCCACCCTGGTCCAGTTGGCGGCGAATCTGGTCTGTAATGGCGACAAGCACAGTCTCCGTCCCATGCCCAATACGGAAGCCGGACTGGAAGGGATCAAGTCCAGCTGTGTCGTCTAGGAACTGCTGCAGCTGATCCGCTGCTGCCCTCTCAATTACTTTGCCTAAAAAAGGCAAGTTGGAAACGGGCCTGTACTTGGAGGGAGCCAAGGCTCTAAGTTCGGCTTTTTCAGCAGCGGTTTCACCATGGCCTCTTTTAACCCCCGGAAGACTCCTTGCTCAAGGGAGCTATTTATGATCGTGCCCAGGGGGGTTTCGCAACCCCTCTCGGCAAGATCTAACAAGCCAAGAGGGGCACGGGTCGAGGGAGCAGGTAGTTGGTCTAGCTGCAGCTAGTAACCCATCGACAGCTGCTGCGTCCAGCAATTTAAAACGGGTGAAGGTGGGCCCACCGAGTGGCGGCGGAGTCTCGAGTTCGCTAACTGTATCAATAGTGGCCGGAATGTCCTGGCGGAGAGACGAAATCTTGTCAGCAAAAAAGTTCTGGAAAGCCTCGGCTGAAGGAGCCAAACCCTTATCATTTGGGACAGTTGGGATTGTTGTCAATGACCGAATTACCTTAAACAATTGAGCCGGGCGTGAACTGGCTGACTCTATCAAGGAAGAGTAGTAACCCTTTTTTGCTTCCTTGATAGCTTGCTCATAAACCTCCTTAAATTGCTTATAAGCTGATTTCGACGCTTCGTCACGGAAGCTCCGCCACACGTCCTCTAGTTGTCTCTTTCTCCGTTTCATCGCCCGCAACTCCTCGGTGTACCACGGCGAGCGATTTCTACGGGAAGGAGAGAACGCCTGTGGGCGATCTCGTCTAGGGCCATGGAAAGACTGGCATTCCAGTGTTCCACTAAGCCGTCGACCGAGTCGCTGGGGGGTTCCCAGGCCCTTAGAGCATTCAGGAACCTAGTGGGTTCCATAAGTCTCCTTGGGCGAACCAAAATAGGTTCTGCACCCTTACCGGGAGGAGGGGCCAGACCCAGCCGGACTTCCAGGACACTGTGATCCGACCATGGAACCTCCGTGATGGAGGTTAGGATCACCTGGATTCCAGCAGCGAAGATCAGATCTAACGTATGTCCTGCATGGTGCGTAGGGCCGGTCTTACATAGTGAGAGTCCGAGTGCCTCCATGGTAGACACTAGGTCCACGGCTGCAGTTGACGGGGAGGTGGTGTCGGCGTGGACATTGAAGTCCCCCAGGACAATAAGTCTGGGGAACCTCAATGCCCACTCCGCAACCACCTCCAGCAGCTTAGGCAGACTTCCTGCCGGTGCGTCGGGTGCACGGTACACCAGCAGGAAGGCTACACTCTCACCCAGATCCCATACCAGGCCCGTACACTCCATCCCAGGGATGTTCGCTGCTGGAATCGTCCTGGAATTAATAGATTCTCGGCTGAGGATGGCCACCCCTCCCCCCCGCCTCTCGGTCCTCATCTGATAGCTGGCCACAAACCCCGGGGATGTTAACTCGTGGCTTTCTGCTTCAGTGGTCTTCCAAGTATTATTGCTTATTTTTTATCCTCTTCTTGTTAAAAAAAACTTTTGTTGTCATGCCTTTAGCTCCAATGTCTAATGTCCATATTATTGGGTAAATGCTTCTTTGACTTTTGTAGGATTAAATATTAAACAGCAGTTGTCTGACAGGTCAGTCAAATGACGTGTGTGTTGGTAATGTGAACTGGAATCCTGATAATCTGTATTTGTTTCGTGCTATGCTATAGGCTGATGATATAATAAAATCCTGAATATTGATCAGCTCTGTGGCTTTCACTTTTGGAGGTCATAGGAGGATAGAAGTGGTAGGTCACAAAGAGAAGAATCCAGTGTATTGTCATTCCTCTGAATTTTCTGATCATACTTTTCTAGTCCGGTTTGTGTGTATGGGCATATCTCCTTGCTGCCTTAGACATATTAGATAGGAAGAGAAACATGTTAAAACGTGAAGGAGAAAATGCTATCTATAATACTGTTATTTATTACTTATCCAGCTCTGTAAATGAACATGACATTTTAAAGAGTTTTCTAAGCAAGAGACAGGCCCCTGTCTCCAAGGGGCTTACTTGGTATACTTTTCATTAAAAAGATGTTCAATGTTTTCATTAAAACTATGTTTAAGGGAACTTGTGAAGAGGGAAAATGCAAAAAGGTTATTAAAATAAAACCAAGCATGATCCAGCTAGTGGTAAAACACTTTTAAATCCCCCTGATTTCAGTGAGAGAGATTTAATCATGTGCTTAATTCTCCTTATGACATCAGTGGGTCTTAAAAGATGCTTTATTTGGGCTGGATTATGCCCTTTATTAAGAACTTGGACTTTATTAAGAATTTGCCAAACCTCGTATTCATGAAGCTGTCAAAAGAAAGATTCTCCTGACATAAAGATGAGTACAAGGATCAAAAACACTAGCTTTTAGAAGTATTTTTTCCTAGAGAATCTGAAACTCACTTTTTAATTAACCTTTTTAGGTGTCTGCACAGCTTAGATTTAGTGAGATATTCTAAATGGAAAACCTTACTGTATTTTTTGCTTCATGTAAGATGTACTGTTAGCTTATTCTTGATGTGCAGTAAGTTATTCTTCATGAGGCCAACTATTTCTGAAGCTTAAACCATTTTATGACATTTGATTTGCTTCCCTTTATACTGCTATTATTTATTCATGCGATGGGTCAAAACTATTTTGTGATAGTGCCTTTTCTGTTACACAGTACATCTATATATATAAAAATCGAGTGGTCGTGCAAAGGACGTTATGCACGGCCAAACTACGCCCCCACAAACACCAATCCAACGACACACATTTCCCCAGACCATGAGGTATTACCTTAACACAAACAAACCCACCTCCCTACATTCCAACCCCCCCAAAACAAGCCCCAAAAACCGCCCATTGACTCCCGTTCTACGCTGGCCGCGAGCGCAGAACACAGGGAGAACAATCGCGCAGGCGCACTCCAAAACCACCTCCCTAACATACCAACCCATCCCGTCTCCCTCTCTCCCCACTCACTCTGAACCTTCGATACGCCCTCCGCCGTTTCCCCCGCGGAAGACCCCTAAAACTGCCCCCCCCAACCCCCATAGCCACCCAGCGTAGTGGCGCGTGCGGCGCACTCAGCCACCCCACCCACACAAACATCCCCTCGCCCTCACTCCTCGCTCATCAGGTGCCCGGGTCCAGGAGCGGCTGGAAGGCAACAGAGGACGAAAAGCCAGCGGAGGAGGCACCCACGGCGCAACCCGGGTTCAGAAGCGCGCCGGGAAACAGCGGAGGCAGCAGACACGGCCACGGGACAACATTTCCCAGAAGGCCCCGCAAGGCTCAATGGCAAGGAGGGCGAAGGAACAGGAAGTCGCCGTGCGGGGTCTTCTGGGAAATGTAGTCCCGTGGCCGTGTCTGCTGCCTCCGCTGTTTCCCCGGCGCTTCTGAACCCGGGTTGCGTCGTGGGTGCCTCCTCCGCTGGCTTTTCGTCCTCTGTCGCCTTCCAGCCGCTCCTGGACACGGGAACCTGTTGAGCGAAGACTGAGGGCGAGGGGATGTTTGTGTGGGTGGGTGGGGGTGGCTGAGTGTGTCGCAAGCGCCACTACGCTTGGTGGCTATGGGGGTTTTCCTATGGGGCTTCCCAGGAGCAGGAGAGGCAGAATTCCCCGCCAGAGTTGCGAGGCTGCGGCCCGGAAAATGTGCGCTGCTGCTTCTCCTTCCCTCCAAAACCTTCTTCACCTCCCTGCTTCCATTCCCCCACAATGCTTTCTCTCCTTCGAGGAATGGGGAAAGGAGAGGGAGGCTTCTCTCTCCTTGGCCAGGGCAAACCTCTTCCTCCCTTCCCGTCTCACCCCCCCCCCCAAACACACACACTTCTATGCCACTCCAACCCCAAACCACTCTTCCCTTTTTGTAGTTTCCTCCTTCCTCTCCCAATCTTAACGTCCCCCATTCTCCAGCCCCTCTCCCTCCACTTCCCATTCCCATCCTTCACCACGTTCCACCCTCTCCCATGTCATTCCTCCCCTTTCACACACATATACATACATACACATACATACACATATACACATACACACACATATATACATATAGACACATTCACACACATATACACTTACACACACATACATACACACATACAAATATACACACATATATACATATACACACATTCACACACATATGTACATACACACATATACAAATACACATACCTACACACATATACATGCACACACCAATATACACATGCACACCCACATACATACACATATATACACATGCACACACATATATACCTGCACACATACACACATGCACACACATATACACGCACATATACATATATAGACATGCACACACCCACCAAGACCATAAGTAACATCAATTCCAACCCTTACATACTCATACTTTCTCACATCTCCTAAATAGGGCACAGCAACGCGTGCCGGGTACAGCTAGTCTGTATATATATTCAGAATGGAATAATGGGAACATTGTTATTTTCCATCAGTAGATGCACATTTATTTTCAAAGTTGGCTATAATGTGTCACATGTCCTAAAGCACAAGGCAAAATTCACAGAATCATAAAATCACAGAGTTGGGAAGAAAACACAAGGACAAGGATGAAAAAAACCCAAATACGCTGAGAGATAGCTTTTAGTCTAGAGCGGTGACTATATTGAACTCTGAGGTATCACACTGTTGTGGAATTAGGGGCTTTGCAACAGACATTACAATGTAGAAGGATGGGTGTTTTGTAATAATGCTTATATAATGTGATTGGGAATGGCATTTAATGTTGTTATACTATGGACAGTGACAATACTGTTATTCTATTCTATCCCATTCCATTCAGTCCTATTCCAACTCCATCTGCTATACGGGAACACAAAATCAAAGCATTTCCAATAAATGGCTATCCAGCTTCTGCTTAAAAACCTCCAGAGAAAGAGACTCTGGGCCTTTCTACACTACACTAAGGACTTCTTCACACACACTGCTGGAATCGCTGAGTACCTCCGTGAATTGTGGTGATTGCGGTGGTGCCCGCACATGGGACATCCTGGCTTCCCCCATACCTCATCACACAGAGGGAAGCCTCCTTAAGCTCACTAAATCCATCTTTTCTTATGTAAAGATGGGGCACCTCCTGTCATGCCCCACTGGTAATTTATTTTGGTGGTGGCAGGAGTTTTGTGTCAGTTTAGCCATGGAACCACCCTGGAAATACTTCTCTGGAGTGTGATGTGAATCATTGAATTCTGCAGCAAAACTGCCACAAACCATCTGCCACCACCGAAAAATAGCCCATGTGAAGAGGTCCTAAAACTCAAGTCTCCAATCATGCACCACCAGCAATTTTTTGGTGGTGGCAGGAGTTTTGCACCAGTTTTTCTATGGAACTGCCCTGGAAGTACTTCTCCAGAGTGTGATGGGAACTGTTGGGCTCTGCAGCGAAACTGCCAAAAACCTTCTGCTGCCGCTGAAAAGTAGCCCATGTGAATAGGTCCTAAAACCCAAGATGAATCAAGTTAAAGCAACTACTTCCTCTTGGGTTTCAGTCTATGTCTCCAAACAGAATATGTCTCCAAACAGAACAAGATGGAGGGCAGATGAGGAACATCCGGCGGAAGGTTTTTTTTTAAAAAAACACTCCATTACGCACTGGACCATATGCATATCTATTAATATAAATACTAGCACATTTGCATGCGCACATATGAGGTTCAGCACATAACAGATGGAAATTTCTTGTTAAAAAAATTCAGTTGAATTTCTCTCTTCTCCCAATTATTTATTCGAGCTCGGTTTAATATTATAAACTTTAAAATAAAGAGTTTCAGAGAGTTCTACTTGATCTCAATTCGTGTTTCCTTTAAATCAGCCATGTGTCCATTTCACAGCCTAATCAGCTGTTTTGGGCTTTTAAAAAGTGGACGTCTATTGGAACAGTCTCCACAGAGGGGAGTTTTTCGCACATTCAGGGTATATACTGTACATTGATGCGAGTATGCACATTTTCCAATCAGGATAAAAGCGGACCTCTTTACCCCATGTTTTTCTTGCACTGCAACTAATGAGCACAGATTTACCACTAACGTCATGCCCCCCTTTTAACTCGAGAAATTTTGTGTTTTAGGTGCTGTGTAGATGGGCTGTAAGAGAGGAGAGGTCTCAGATCTATCTGTTATTATGTTAACTGTCACTCTTTAGTTTTTATTGAAATTAGTTGCAACCTTCCTTAAACCTTGCTTCCATATATCAGCAGTGAAACAAGGCAGTCTCTATCTGCAAAAATTCCAGTCTATAGTACATGCCACTAAATGGAGGAAGACTGAATGGAAGTAGGGAAGGGGAGCAAACACAAATAGCAATTCTTAAAAGTATGCTTCTCCTCTTTGCATATATGAGAATGGAAATTCACAAGCAAACAACATTTCAATTGTATTTGTAGCCCGTACCTGTACTCTGTTTCAGTAAAAAAACCATGGTTAGACTGATTTATGGGTAGTAATATTAAAAGTAATCACTCTAGAGGAAGGAAACAAAGATTTCTACATGCTACAGATTGGATTTCAACATTGAGCTGTATTATTTGACATGAAATAGGAAAGGGGGTAGAAGTGTATAAAACTGATAAGTATAAATGTTTTGCTTATTTTTGAATTTCATCATGTCATATAGTTATGTCACATTAGGTGTTGTTGACAGTATTTCAACCCTGCTTTCCAGGGCTTTTCGTATAAAGATTACTTCATCTTATCTTTGCACTAAATAGCATTTATATGTCTGCCATGGAAACTATTTGAAGATTGGGCTAGGCAATAAAAATCTGTATCACTGAAACTAACATGTTTCTTTATGGCCCCCATGGCAAAAAATCGTTTAAGGAATGTTTGCCTTGAGTGTTCAGATTTAGTATATGTTCACAGGTTTAGATCACTATGAAATATTTATTTATGATTAGCAATATAATCTGTTGTACATCACTTTGGGAGCCCTAGCATTAAGAAAACTGATAAATAAATAAATTTAATAAATAAAAACTGTTCAGAGAGCCCCTGCAAACACATTAAGGGGATTGCCAGCACACATCGAGGTTTCACTATCTCCCTCTTTAAGTTACAGTTCTTCTGCAGTGCCAGAGCCTGCTTCTGGAATTCATCTGAATTTCAAGACTTGCTTATCTGGAGGCTGTGCTAAAATAGTGTGGATTTAGAAGTTTTGTCCTGTGCATAGAGCTTGCTATCTGGCAATATGAGTCAGGGCCTCGGGGAGTAAGCCTGTCTATGAGAAGGAGGGTAAAGTGGAAATTAAAGCATTTCTCACACACAGCTGTTAACTGGAGCTGCTGCAAAGAGAGCTGGGGGAAATCTGAAAGTGGAATGTTTGGAACTTTATTATTGCAGTGATATTCATGTTTAGTCTCAAGTAAGTCCCACTGAGTTCAGCGAGACTTAATCTTATATAAGATTTCAGCCATAGTTATTTCTGCTATAATGGGTGGTGGTGGGTGCCTTGCGATTCTCCGGTATTACTGGGAGCCACGGTGGTGCAATGGGTTAAACCCTTGTGCTGCTGAAATGCTGACCTGAAGGTCGAAGATTTGATCCATGAGATAAAGTCAGCTCCTGTTAGTCAGCTCCAGTTCCTACCAACGTAGAAGTCCAAAAATACCGTATTTTTCACACCATAAGACGCACCTGCTGATAAGACGCACCTAGATTTTAGAAGAGGAAAATTGGAAAAAATATTTTGAGCCAAAAGTGGCCCCGGCGCTTGCCTGCTTGAAGCACGGCCTGCCCACCTGGAAGGGTGGACCCTCCTCGGCGCCCTCCGCCATCCCTAAGCCTCCTCCTCGGTCCCGCCTCCTCCTCTGCCTCCTTCTCCGCCGCCGGCCGCCGCCCGCCTCCATCGCCGCCGCCTGCCACCGCCCGCCGCCTACCTCTGCCTCCCTCGTCGCCGTCGCGCATGGGCAGTAGGTCCCAAGCGCGACTGACGCGTCTGATGTCTGACGCAGGCGCGCCTGGTGTGCTGACGCAGGCACACCTGGCGCGCTGACGCAGGCGCAGGCGCGCCTGGCGCAGACGCAGGCACGCCGCGCTCAGTCGTCAGATGCGCCAGACGCGCTTGGAACCTACTGCCTGGGCGCTGACGCAGGCACGCCTGGGCGCTGACTGCAGGCGCGCCTGGTGCGCTGACAAAGGGGCAGTAGGTCCCGAGTGCGCCAGGCGTGCCTGCGTCAGTCATCAGACGCGTCAGACGCACTTGGGACCTACTGCTCATGCGCGACGGCGGCGAGGGAGGGAGGCAGAGGTAGGCGGCGGCGACGGAGGGCGGCGGCGGCGGAGGCGGGCAGCAGCAGGCGGAGGCGGGCGGCGGCGGGTGGAGGCGGGCGGGGACAGGCGGCGGCGGGTGGCGGCGGAGGAGGAGGCGGAGGAGGAGGCGGGACCGAGGAGGAGGCGGCCAAGGGAAAGGCTTACTATCGCCTCCCTCCCCCTCTTCACTCCATAAGACGCAGCTGATTTTTCCTCTTACTTTGGGAGGAAAAAAACTGTGTCTTATGGTGCGAAAAATACGGTATATTATGTGAGAGTAGATAAATAGGTACCACTTTGGTGGGAAAAGGCAAAGAGATACTCCAAGCAATCTTGCTGGCCGCACAATCAGATGACAACAACGCAGGCTCCTCAGCTTGAAAATGGAGGAAAGCACCTCCCAGAGCCAGAGATGAGCACTGCCTTCCGAAGCCAGAAATGAAACAAAAGGAGAAGCCTCTGTCTTTGTTTGTGTTTGTGTGTCCCATTGTTCATAATTGTAAAGGCATTGAATGTTTGCCTATGTATGTAAAATGCTATAATCCGCTCTGAGTCCCCTAGGGGAGAAGTACAGAATATAAATAAAGATTATGATGATGATTATTATTATTGGGATTCTTGGCAAGATTGGTTTGGGGGTGGGGTGCTTTTGCATTCCTCTGATGCTAGGAACATCTGATTTGTCTAATGTCATCCAGTGGGTTCTCATGGCTGAACCAAGAATGTGACCCTTGGTCTCCAGAGTTGTAGTCCAGTGGTCAACCACTATACCATTCTTTCTCATTGTGGTTGGTAGGTTAGATCAGTGTTTCTCAACCTTTTTTGAGCCTTGGTCTTTTCAGCCTTGAAAGACGGCGTCTAAGAGGTGACTTGATCGAAGTGTATAAAATCATGCATGGGATAGAAAAGGTGAATAAAGAAAAAATATTTTCTCTGTCACCCAACACTAGGACTAGGGGGCACTCCCTAAAGCTCCAAGGTAGGAAAGTTAGGACTAATAAAGGGAAATATTTCTTCACCCAGAGGGTCATTGGGTTATGGAACTCACTTCCAGAGGAGGTTGTGACAGCGGTCAGCCTGGACAGCTTCAAGGCAGGATTAGACAGATTCATGGATACCAAGGGAATCAGTAGCTACTGAAATGGACATCCAAGTGCCACCTCTGTGTTGATGGAGGCAGGCAGGATTTTCCCCGGGTACTGGTTGTGGGGGTCGGGAGCAGGTGAGGGTTTTGCCCTCCTTTCTGCTAGAGATCCCCGTGTACAACTCGTGGGCCACTGTGTGACACAGAATGCTGGACTAGATGGGCTGAGGCCCGATTCAGCATGGCTCTTCTTATGTTCTTATGTTCTTATGAGCCGCGGCACACTTTTAACATTAAAAAAATCCGGGGGCACACCACCAACCAAAATGACACAAAATGACACTCTAAGACAGTAAAGCACGGCTGGGGGTTGGTGGCCTGCTGGGAGCAGCTGCTGGAAGTGCCAAAGCCGGGGAGGGGGCAGAGCCAGGCTGCGCCATGCCCCGCCCCCTACCCCCAACTTCACCTCTTCCAGCAGCTGCTCCAGCCTTGAGGGGGCAGTGCCAAGCCAGCGGTGCCAGAGCCAGCACAATGCTGGCTTGGCACTGTCCCCTCAAGGCTGGAGCAGCTGCTGGGAGTGCCGAAGCCGGGGGAGGGGGCAGAGCCAGGCCGCGCCATGCCCCACCCCTCCCCCCAGCTTCAGCTCTCCTACAGGCCGCGCCATGCCCGCCCCCTCCCCCCAGCTTCAGCTCTCCTACAGAGGAGGAGCATGAGCGGTGGACGGGCTTCAGTGGGTGGGGCTCCTCCTCCACGCGGCTTCAGCGAGCGAGGGGCGGGAGTCATGGCGGATTGGAGGCTGGCTGGGGAAATGGCCGAAGGAGGCCGCGCCCCAGTCCCTTCTTCTTTTTCTTCGCCACTGCCCGGCCCTTCCTCCTCCCCCAAGCAGCAGGAATTCGGCAGGAGGGGGGAGGAAGGGGGGCAGAGACCTTTTCTCGCGGCACAGCAGGAGGTCCGTCACGGCACACTAGTGTGCCACGGCACACTGGTTGAGAAAGACTGGGTTAGATTACGGACCTCATCAAATGGAGGTCCACAAGTCGGGGGAATTCATAGGACAGTAGGGCAAATCCATGAGGCAGCAGGGGAAACCATCAGGCAGTGCCCTGCATCGCCCCTTTACAATTCCATGCCATTTCCTGTCTGCCCCCAGCTTCGTCCCGCCCTGTCAATGAGATCACAGGTAGTCACCAATATTCCCAGGACAGTCTCTCAACATGCTGCTGAGTTGCAGCTAGGATGGAGCAGTAATGGAGTCCTGCTGGAAGTAGCTCTGCATCATGTGATGGGAAATGGCAGATTTTGGTGACAGAAAACATTAAGTCTATTAAGAATTAGTGAAAGAAATGCTCATGTCATAAGCAAAACATGTCAGATGGAGTGAAGAGACTTTTCAGGGAGTGGAGCTAACACAAGTCATATGGGCTTAAACATGAGATTTTTTTTTCTTTTTTGTCATAAACAGTTTATTAGATACTATACTAATGTTGTCACAAACAGATATGTTGCCCAGTGTAATTGAGGTTTACTGAGGCTCTACAGATAAAAGATAATGGTGGTATCAGACCCTGAATGGCCCTCATATTTGCCGTTTTGATGAAACCTGAAAGGAGTTCTGGTCATTTACTCCATTTCTGGGTGCAGTTTTTCAGTAATAACTGTCCTCCTGATGGCCTCTGGAGGCAGGATCCCCTCTTCTCTATTTTAAGCAAATGTTTATCTTCTTCATCTTATTTTATTGCTGGTTGGGGGTGTTGGAGGAGGTTGAGGATGCGGAGAAGATTAGAATTCCAGCAGAATACAACAGAGGAATGAATTACAATAACCATCGCAATAGTCTGTTCCATGGAGTTGATAGAAACAATTGTTTTCCTGACACTTCTTGGGGATTCTTCTATCACTGCGAAGGTAGAGATGGAAAGAACTTCAGATAATATTCTCTATGAACCAGGACATCATATCCAGATGGCAGCCTAAAATTTAACAGCAGTGCTTTAATATTGGAGGGGAACAATATTTTATTCAGTAGCTTATAAGAGAGGCAAAGCGTATCATTAACAATTGTTGGATGTAGTATAGATGAAAATACTGATAAAATATTTTTTTATTCCATATTGATAAGCAAACTGCATTCTTTGCAATCATTAGGAAACCCAAATGGATGAAATAACAGAAGGTAGCAAAAGGTATTTCTATTCCCTGGTTTCTACCTGCTATCGAAATTGGGGTTGTTTTGCTAAAGAATTCTGTATCGTACATAACACATACTTTAATATGGCACCAAAGTACATAACTTTACAGATTTGTGATATCTCACAATTAAATATGGTTGTTTAACTGTTTCAAAAGTAGAACTAGGATGTCTGCTGTTTCTTTTTTCTTTGTTTACTCCCTCCCAAGGAATATTCCCCCGGGGATAAGTTGCAGTAAAAAGCTGGATCAGATACTGTATAATGCTACTGTATGTAAACAAGAATATTATTATATACGATTTTGAAGGAGGAAAGAAACACTCTACCACAAAATATGTGACTGTTTTATGTATGGTTTCCTGTCTGCAGTACACAGTATTTGTGTGAAACAGATTGTCTGAACAGCCATGGTTTTCTATGCCTCTTTAATCATTTTTTTGTATTTGGCTTATGGTTTAACATCTTTGCTCTAGAGCAGTGGTTCATAAAGTGGGGTGGTAGAGATCCATTTACTGAGTGCAGATGTTTTTTTAAAAAAATATTTGGTTACCAGAAATCCAATAGAATTCAGTATTGTCCACATTTTTGCATATCCACACAAAGTCCAGCAATGTATTACCTGTGGATATGGGAGTCCTACAATATGGTGGTTGTGGTTGTTGTTATTACCCTTCATCTCCCTATTGATCAAAGTGGGGAACAACAACAACAGAATGAAGTGCAGGCAGTCCCCGAATTACAAACATCTGACTTACAAATGATTCATAGTTAAGAACAGGGGTGAGAAAACAGGAAGTGAGAGAAATCTATTCCTCAGAAGGGAAATTCACTCCTGAAAGAGTTATTATGGGGGAAAGGTGTCTCCCCTGAAGTTTTACCAGCAATCCGTGTTTTTACAACAAGCTAAGTTTTTCAAACTCCAATTAGCACAGGAACAGAAAGTGAGGTGAAATCACCAGAATAGGGGCATAGACAGCAAAACAAACATGTCAGGGGTGTTAACACTCTCCTATGCTACCCAACCTAGCAGTTTGAAAACATGCAAATGTGAGTAGATCAATAGGTACCACTTCTGCAGGAAGGCTATGACGCTCCATGCAATCCAGTCATGCTGGCCACATAATCTTGGAGACGTTGACGGACAACGGCCTAGAAATGGAGATGAGCACCACCACCCAGAGTTGGAAATGAATAGAGTTAATGTCAGGAGAAACCTTTACTATGCTACCCAAAGTGTGTGTGTGTGTGTGTGTGTGTGGAGTTACACTTTTCCGACTTACATACAAATACAACAAATTTACAGAACCTATCTTGTTTTTAATTTGTGGACTGTCTATACAGCGCATGCCATCAGTTAATAACACAATAAGCAATTATGTAATAACCCAAACAATGAGCAACAGTGGAAAAGATCTGTAGTGGAAAACTACTATATTTGCTATTTTCGAAGAACAGGGAATGAATGGATAGGGAATATATTATGTAGAGGACACTGACCTAAAAATCAATTGTAATTCGTCATTTAGTTATGCTATTTGAGGCTTTAGTTGAGCAAAATCTGGAGGTTCCCAATGCTTTGCAGCACTGGATCATGTTCATTGACAACAACGCTATAGGCGGTCTTGCCTAATTCCCTGTGCTGGAATGTCATAGCGGATGTTTAGTACTTCTGCTTTTCTCTGATTTGTGCTATTAATTGGTTCAGTGCTTTGCTTATTCTAGCAACATTTCTTAAGATTGCTAAAACAGGCCTCCAGTGTAAATCTGGGCAGCTTTTAAAATGTGGTTTCTGGCATGATCATAGTTAATTTGGGGACCCATTCAAGGATTATGGGGCCTATTTTAGTGACTAATTTCATATAGCCAAACAGGCACTGACAAACATTTTTGAATTGGTAGTTTGATGTATTGGAAATATCCACAATAATGCACTTTAAAAAGCATGTGTTTATTTCTCTCATTTATAATTCTGTTGCATATCTGACAAGAGTTGTAGCTTTTCATTTTTCTTTCTCTCTGCAATTGCTTTTGCTTGGAAAAGTTGTAGGATAATTGTTTCTTGCTGCATTTAAATTTATATGAGTTAAGTTTAAGAAAAATAGACTCCTGCTGTCACAAGTGTTTAGTCTTCTGGGAGTACTGCTAGTTGGTTGACAGAACATTGATAAGGAAATTACAAAAGGAAATTCAACAGACTTTAGCTAAGTTAAGTATTATGTATGCCAGGTGTGCCAGGCTCCAAAGGCAGCATTTTTGTGATTTCTTAAATTCATGAGATAGCTTGCTGCACTGGATTAGAAGGACAAGTTTGTTTCAGATATGTAGCACTAGAGCGCAGTCATATTTAGAACATTTGCTTGATCCTTGTGTTTTCAAAACACCCTGGCACAATTGCAGGAGGGTCATCTCTTTACTCTTTTGGTTCTACATTGATAATAATGCCTTAAAAATGGCTACCACTGCTGCAATTTTCCCACCTAGGCAGCCAAATAGGCCAGAACCAGTGTTGTGTTAGAAAGAGTAGAGGGATTTGGTGATTCTTTTCGGTTCTCCGGGGATGGACCAATCTCTTGCTTTTTGCCACTCAGAGATGGTTGCTTTTTATGATAAACATTATGGTACACAGGGGGTTCCGGTCGGGCAAAGATGGCGGCAGGTCGGGCGATTTGAGGGCTCCTCATCTCGTCAACCGATTCCGCAGGCCAGAGGGTGAACTCACCTCGGGCTGCACGGCAGTCGTGAGGCAGCGAAGTCGGAGAGAATTCACCGAGGGCTCCAGAGGTCCCCCCCTCCTCAAGAGGGGGAGATCGAGAGAGCCCGGGGTGATCCAAAAACGACGAGCGGCCAGCGGATCGGGAAGTGGGCACGAGCCTACACTTACTGCCAGCCCAGCCCGTAATAACAACAAGAGAGGGAGGGAAAACAAAGGATCGGAGGAGAGTGGAAGCCAAAGGAGCGGCAAATAGCACCAGCAAAGGGAGACGAATCAAGAAGCAGCGGGAAGCAACTGAGAGAAAGAAGAAAAGAAGAGTAAGTAGAGAGAAAGGGGACCCCAGCAAGGGAAGAACACCCAAAAGACTCGAGCACCAACACCAGAGGGGAAAGCAGAGCCCGGGAAGCGCAGGGGAGAAAAAGGAAAGAACAAAAAATTGGAACAAAAGGGAAGAAAAGAAGTGAAAAGAGGAAAGGGAGAGCATACCTGAGCGGCGGGGAAGAGGAGCGGGGACACAAGATGGCGGCTCGACGAGGATAAGGGGAAGAAGACGACAGCCGGCCATCTTGGCCATCTTCTTCCCGCCGCTAGCGCGAAAAGGGCGCGAAGGAGAGCGGGGCGGAAGTGCACCGCCCGGAAAGAAGAGGGAGCCAGACCTGGACCGGAAGCGCGTCGGAGGGAAGGGGGCGGAACAGAAGGAAGAAGAGAGAGAGAGAGAGGGTAGTGCAGCAGCCCAGCAAGCGGGAAAGAAGGGCCCTGAACTAACGAGGGCGAAAAGGAGGAGGCGGAAGAAGCGGCCTGGGGGACTGAGGGGAACTAAGAGGGAACAAGCGGCAAGAGGGTGAGTAAAAGCCCAGGCAGGAGAGGAGACCCAAGAGGGAAACAGAGGGAACAAGAGGGAGAAACATCCAGGCCCGCCCAAGCTCTCCCCCTCATCACCCAGAACAAGAATTGAAATCATCATCAGGCTTGGGGAAGAGGTTTGGTGGGCAGAAGGGCTCACAGAGCAAGAGAGTGGAGGATGGGGCAGGGAGAGAGATCAGGAGAAGAGGGACGGATCCTGAGAGACATCCTGGCTGAGCTGAGAAAGATAGGAGAAGCCCAAGATGGATATCTCGAAGGATGGATGCCAGGATGTCCCGACAAGAGAAACAATGGGGGCGGTCTGGGAGCCCCCCCTACAGCCAGGACCAGAACCAGAGGAAGAGGTGTCCCCCACAATGCCGAGAGAGGAGAAAACTACAGATCAAACACAAGGAGCGGTGGAGCAGTTGGAGTCGCATCAGAGAATCAAAAGTGCGGGGGTGATACCTCAGAATAAGGTCAGCTTGCCCACCAAGTCTAAGATGTACCTGGTCCTCCAAAGGAACCCCTCTCAGTTCCCAACGAAGAAATCAAACAACGGAACTGGAAAGCACTTCATCAAAAAGAAAAGCCAAGGGGACAAAGTGAGCCGAAGAAATAAAGAAAACTTAAAGAGAGCATGCCCCCACGCTGCAGTGATGACTACAAGATATGGCCTCTGGAAACATGACCCTCCAGAGGCGGATGAAGGAGAGGAAGAATCCCCCAAAGAAAATGGCTAGCTATGTCCTCAGGGAAAAAGGAATGAATAGATCTATCTTCCTAACCGACAAATACTAGCTAATGGACATGGGCACTCTAAACATCTAATTGAAGGGTTTATTAAAGGACTAGAAGGGATAAGACTAATAATAGTAAAAAGAGGAGAGTTTCAAGAGACGTATGAAGACCTGTCATGGACATACAATTAAAGAAGGCGAACAGAAAGAAAGAAGCGACAACCTAAAGAATAAGATGAACTGTACCAGATACGTCAGATAGAAATCAGTGACCCAGGAAGATGGATCTCAACAAGCCCCCCCCCTTCTCTCTGTTCTTCCTTTGCTCTCTATCCTAGCTCGCTGCCCTTGCCCAGTGTTTTCCTCGTATGATCCCGGTTCAATACGTCACCCCCAATGCTTCCTATTCTCACCCCTTCCCCAACCCTCCTTCCTCCCCCGACCCTTACTCTTCCCTAGCCCAAAAACCCATTTTCTATCCTGCACTCTTATGTAACTAAAACTTTCAATAAAAATTATTTTAAAAAAAAACATTATGGTACAGCACTCACATTGACTCATGGATAAATCAACCCATGCTTTTTGGCTTGTTTTTTGTCACGAAAAATTTCTAGACTTATATTTGAGTATCTATAGTATGTGCAGTTGATACTGTGAATAGAGACTGTGTTCTAACACAATAACTAAAGACCTTTCTTGACAGTACTTTTTTAACCTGACAGCTCTTTAGTTAAGTAGACAGAGATTGCAATGATTGAAGACCTTTTCCTAGCTATAAATGCAAGGGATTTCTGTAGTGTTGCTTTAGGCATCAGGGCCTTTTAGCAGCTTACACAACTACTAAAAGGACCACACTTCAAAACAGAATGGAACCGTGTGCCATACTGTGTTGCTTGTAACTTTTCCCTGATGTTACTCTGTTAGAAACCATACAGTGTCTTCTGCAAGAGTGGAAAATCAGAGAGGGAGAGGTTGTCTGTTGGGAGTGGTAGGTTATCTGGAGTTTCGGGGTGTTGTGCCATCAATATGTGAATAACACTCCATTCGAGTCAAACCCAATGAGCTTGTCATTAGCAATGTTCAGGATGAGGACAGCGGAACAGAAGCTTAACTTGGACTAGACAAAGGTACTTCTGGTTATTTAGAAGACAGACCAGGAAATAGGGATTTAGTCTATGTTTGATGGGGTTATGCTCCCCCTGAAGACTCAGATCCATAGTTGTGTGTACTTCTGGACTCAATTTTGGAACTGGTTTCTGTGGTGTCCAGGAGTGCTTTTGCATATTTAAACCTTGTGAAACAACTGTACTTGTTTCTTGAGATGTTAGATCTCAAGAAACAAGTACAAGATGTTAGATCTGGTCACTACTGCAACACACTTCACATGGGTTTTGCCTTTGGAGAGTGTTCAGAGACTTCCACTAGTTCAAAAGGCTGTAGCCAGAGTATTTAGCAGTATTCCTCTGCTAAAATAGTCCCACTGGCTGCCAGGGCACAATTCAATGTGCTAGTTATGACCTAAATTGTACCCTGAAACAAATTGGCAGTCAGCGGTCCCTATCAGAATACTATGGTCCCGGTTATCTGACTCAGTTAATATGAGTCTTCATTGGTCTTGAGATCTTCCATTGTCGGAAGCATGATTTGTGGAGAAGTGAGAGAAGGCCTTCTTGGTGGCTGCGCTCATGTTCTAAAGCCCATTTCTCAGGGAAGCTAAAGTGACCTTTGCTGTCCTCCCGTCAACAGACAAAATCTTTTTTATTCTGCAAGTCTATTAAAACATAATTTCTAAAAGACTGATAGGGGATGCTGGACTATTCTAATTGTTTTTAAATTAATTTTGTTGAAGTGGAGGTTTGAATTGCTTTAGTACTATATAATTTAAATACCAGGGGAACATAAGTACACAAATCGGAATCAGTTTTATAACAACTGCCAGAACCTCTTGCTTCTCAACTTCATCTTCAGACAACCAACATCCTTGTAAATTCTCTTGATGTACCTTTATTGTTCTCCCTTAGGCCCATCTAATAAATATTGCATGTTGCCTTTTCCTTTGCGGGCAGGGATTTGTTCAACTGGAACAAAAGGCCAATTCCAACCCTGTGGGTCTATGACTCTTACGATTGGGTCTATGACTCTTATGATTCTGTCTGATTTTAAAACTTTTACTCCTCTCAATTTGAAACAATCTCTCTTTTTGGCAAATGCAAACACTGAGAAAGGCACATTGTTTTTGCCATTGAGAAAAACGAATAGTTCAAAATAGAGTCCCTGCTTTTTCATTTACAACAATCTACAGTATTATGTAAATAGTAGAAATCTCTCTTGCTAAGAGTATAAAGAAGGAATAGAGTCCTTGGAGATGCCCTGACCTTCTTGCATGCCATGTGGGGAGGCAGGAAAGCCTTGAGGCAGGCTTTATTGTAAATGGAAAAGGCTTCAGTAATGGATGAAATTGAATTTTGGCTGTCGAATAGGCAGCCATCTATTTCAATTACAGAAGACAACAAAATGCCTTTGTACCTGGAGGTCTGCATAAGCCATGGGATTTTTGGATCATGGCCAGATTGTTCTACATTATTAAGAAATCAATCTGCTCATCTTCTTACTGAAATGGAGTTTAAAAGACTCAGCTTTTCCCAGTGTGAAAAATGAGAAGACATGATGGGAATTTCTCACTTTTAATAGTTATATGGATAGAAGAGGCCTAGTTTGTTATGCAAGAGCCCATTATTAGATTTGACCTTTTCTGTGCAAGTATTTAAGATACAGGATCCAGGTGATTTTTTTTGAATGTGGTGGGCCTATCACCAATCACCCTTTCAAATTAAATATGTTATTCTCATTCGAAATTCTAGGATTACATTTTAGAAAAATACTAAACCATTGAGTGTCATTTTGTGTAATACAAAATATTATACAAAGATTACTTGAAATGATCTGACTTTTCTGGAGGGTACCCCAAATATGGGAACCAACATTGTATAGTGGTTTGAATTTTAGTCTGTGACTCTGGAGTACCAGTATTAGAATTCCACTCAGACATGGAAACCACCTGGTTGTCCTTGAGGAAGTTACACTCTCCCAGGCTCAGAAGAAGATAGCAAAGCTGTTCTGCAGTAAATTCCACATGTAAAAATGGTCCTACTGTAGCTTTGTGTTAACTGCCTACAACTGACAAAATCAACAGGAGTTGCCTCCAGAACTTGTATGAATAGCAAAACAGAGAGTAAAAGAGGAAAGTGAAAAAGACTGCCTCACCTGTTCCTTCTAGACTCCTTAGGCAACTTAAACTCTCCTCTCACCCTGAGAAGGAAGCAAAGGCAATCTCTCTCTGAACAAATCTTGCCAAGAAACCCCATGATATGGTTCCTTTAGGGTTGCCGTAAGTCAGAAATGACCTGAAGGCACATATCAACAATAAAGAAACATAGATCTATTAGTTTGGCCACCAAAATGGATATAATAGAAAAACCCAACAGGACGCTCTCTAGAAAGTTCACTGTTCTTTTATTTACTTGTACAATGCTCTTCTGGTCTGGTTGCTTCACTAACATGAGCATACTGTTAGTGTAGACTAAAAATAACATTTGAATAAATCATAATAAAAACTATGGTGAAACATGCTCTTCTTTTTTTTTGTACTTTAGCAACCCATCCCTATTTCCATGTTATTTTTGTCTCTGGAAATAAATTTCTGTTAAAGAAACAACACTTATTTACTTTTTAAACAGAGAAATAGATGTACTATGTTTTTTGTGTTTCCATCTGATGCTTTGCTCTTGATATTGAGGAGCCAAAACAAGTTTTGCCCCAAACACTATTTGTGTTACACTGAAAGAAGGTAGTAGAAATTAATAGATGCAGGGACTTATGTGCCTTTTGATTCTTCACATCAACTTATTTTTGACATATGGATAGGAAAATAAAAGGTCCAAACTGCAGGGCATTGCTTTACATGGGGTTGTGTGTTCTGAAAACTGTAACATGTCTCTCAGAGGCGCACAGCCTACGGCTTGCAAGAAGAGTTAAAAGTAGAGATGCAGCTTCAATATATTTTATATCAGTCTCTGGTTTTGAAGGGTACTGGACAAGGTACAAGAACTAAGCATGGCTCTAGAGAAAAATAACTACCAGCAGTATTAAATACATTACAAAAAGGAATTCATTTTAAGTTTCTACAACATTTTAGTACCAAAACTTTCAACAGTTTTTCAAGCCCAGCTGGCTGGAAAAGGACACTGTCCACTCTGCATGGTGCTGGACCTTTTGCTGGCATGGTGGTCTCAGGCAATGCGGGTAAAAGGAAGAATTTCAGAGCGGTTTAGTGGTACCATTGAATCTGCAATGTTCAAAGCATCCTTGTGTTCTGGACATATGTGACCAATGAAGAAGTTATTCTAAGGTATGATGATGTTCTCTTTCAATGGAGGGAATGGGACAGACATATTCAATAAACTATCAGTAGAATTTGGAAAGCCCTTTCTCACTTTTTGGCGCAGCTAACATAAGGTCAGGGAAAGACTAATGCTTCTGTCACAGATTCTTATGTTTGAATCTGAGTGTTCTTAATTATATGCTAAAATTTTAAATTATTAAAAGTTTAGTATTATCCACAACTCAGATAAATAATAGATATAGAAACTCCTTGAGTTAATTGCCACATTTTGAATTGGCAGAATGGCTGTTGGAGGTGATACCATATTTCATATGTAATAGTCACCATACCTTTTTGGGGGTCCCAGAATCTGTGTTTTTGCCTTCCTCGTGTAATAGTCGCAGCCTTGATTCATTGTATCAATGTACTGCTGGCAAACAAACAGGACACAATATAGCCAGCAAAGCAAGACACTCTCCCTGCTGTAAACAGTCTGGATAGGCTTCCCTTTCCAGGTGTCTTGTTCCAATGCACAAACAACAGCTCTGCCCACCCATCTGCCACCTTCCAGCTAAAGTACTTCACTCAATTGCCCGCATGCCTGCTCACCCACCCACTCCCCTTTCAGCTACAGTGCTTCTTTCATCACACAGCTGTTCACTGCCTTTCAGCTATGATACTTTACACAACTGGGCCTGAAAGCACTGGGCAGATGGGCACCCAAGTGAAGCAGCAGCGTTGCAAGGGCAATGCTGTAGATGAAAGGGGGTCTGCAGACAAGAAAGATTAAAACCTGTGAATCTTAATTTCTGGACAGCATTGTGAATTTAGTCAAGTTGTTTTCAACTGGGCATGTTTGTGCACAAAACTGCTACTTTTTCACTGCATAAGACTCACCCTCCCCCTTTTGGCCAAAAACGGGATTCAATCTATGACTATTACATGGTAAAATATGGTATGCTCCTGGCTTCAATAGCAAGCATGGCCAGTCACAAAAGACATTGTTACAATAGGCCAACTGATGGCATTTAAGGTGGGTGGGCATTGCTCCAGAAACTAAGACAGAGGTCTGAGCCCACAGTCACAATACCATTCTTTTTGAAATAAAGATGTTTTGTTTTACATATGGCCAATTGGGAGAAATACAAAGCCTTTCTTACCAACAGTAAGTTATTTTTTCCAGATCTTTATTGATTCCAGATAGCTCTCCTTCAACTCTCTTTCTCTTTGTATCTGTCTCTTCTCTCTCTGCCAGCCTCAAATACCCATGCTCCTTTTCTTTCAGATCAGAGATTTGAAATACAGACTACACATTTCATATTTGGTAAATCATAATGCATGTTACTCCCAAATTGTTCTCATACATGGCTGAAAAGGTGACCCATTTGTTTTCTGATGGCTCAGTGTACATAGGCTTGGTTTTATGAACAAAATTATTAGAAACATTGTGTATGAAATTACCTTCAGTCTATTTGTAGAAGGGACCGAACAAAAGCTGAAGAGATCAAGTGAAGATGGCAAGACTATACAGAAGATCTGTATAGGGAGGATAATAATATCGAGGATGGTTTTGCCAGTGTGGTGAGTGAATTAGAACTAGACATCTGAGGAGTGAGGTTAAATGGGCCTTAAGAAGCATTGCTAACAACAAGGCAGCAGGAGACGACGGGATCCTAGCTGAAATGTTCAAAATCTTGAAAGATGATGCTGTCAAGGTGATGCATGCCATATGTCATCAATTATGAAAAACACAAGAATGGACATCAGACGGGAAAAAAACAACTTATATCCTCATACCAAAAAAGGGAAATGCTAAAGAATACTCAAACTTTCATACAGTGGCTCTTATTTCTCATGCTAGTAAGATAATGCTCAAGATCCTGCAAGGAAGACTCCAGCAATACATTGAGAGAGAGAGAGAGAGAGAGAGAGAGAGAGAGAGAGAGAGAGAGTTGCCAGATGTACAAGCTGGGTTTAGAAAAGGCAGAAGAATGGGAGACCAAATTGCCAATATCCACTGGATAATGGAGAAAGGCAGGAGTGTCAGAAAAACATCTATTTCTGCTTTATTGACTATTCTAAAACCTTTAACTGCATGGGTCATAATAAATTGTGGCAAGTTATTGGTGGTATGGGCATACCAAATCACCCTGTCTCTCTCCTGAGGAATTTGTATAAGGACCAAGTAGCAACAGTAATAGCTGACCATGGAACAACAGACTGGTTCAAGATTGGGAAAGGCGTACGGCAGAACTTGTATGAAGAACACATCATGCAATGTGTTGGGTTTCACGAATGCAAGGCTGGAGTTAAAATTGCTGGAAGAAACATTAACAACCTTAGATATGCAGATGATACCACTTTGATGGCCGAGGAGCCTTCTAATCAAGATGAAAGAAGAAAGTGCAAAAGCTGGGTTGCAGTTAAACATTAAAAAAACCCCAAGATTATGGCAACCGGACTGATTGATAACTGGCAAATACAGGGAGAAAACGTGGAGGCAGTGACAGGTGCTTTTGAAGAAAGGAAAGACAATTATTCTGGAGAAAATGGAAGGAAAAAAGGAAGAGGGGCCGACCAAGGGCAAGATGGATGGATGGATGGTATCCTTGAAGAGACTGGCTTGACTGGCTTGACTCTGAAGGAGCTGGGGGAGGTGACGGCCGACAGGGAGCTCTGGCGTGGGATAGTCCATTGGGTCATGAAGAGTCGGAAGCGACTGAATGAATGAACAACAATGTGTAGAAGATGCATACAAATCATTACTGAATTTCATGTTTAGACTTGGGTAGCATCTCCAAAAATATGGAAATACTCCAAAATATTATGTATGTGAAAATATTCCAAAACCTGAAAAAAACCCCATGAAATTATGGCAATTTTAGTTCCAGGTATTTTGGACATGGGATACTAACTTGTACTACTTTTAGGACCACAAATCCTAAAGGAAGTATGGCAGTTATAACTTTTCTAAACTCTATTTTCCCAAAGATCATACGTACATATAAAATCTTGATCATCTTTTCCCTTACCAGGAAAGATAAAACTGGAGGGGAGGAAGGAAGGGGGAAGAAGAGGGAGCATGAGGATGGAAGAGGAAGAGAAAAATAACATAGCACAGCAAGAAGGTACCTTATATCCCAGGATCTGATCCCAGATTATCTTCTTTAAACTGGATTACTTGGGTCTCCACAGTTAGATAATCTGGGATAAGCAGATAATCTTGGATGACATCCTGGGATATAGGGCAGTGTGGAAAGGGCCAAAGAGGAGGAGAGGGAAGGAAAAGATAAGAAAGTTGATAGGTGTAGAAATGAAAGATAATGGAAGGCATATAAAACAAAGTACCTTGATTTTAAAGGAAAAATAAATATTGTTTATGTGATGTTCTGTGGCCCATTATACTGTTGCTGCTCATGTAAAGCAAACATTCAAAGCCCACCACACAACTCCCAAAGCCCTTTACAGAAGTTAAGGACATTCAACTCCCTGCATCTTTGCAGTTCCAGGTTAAGCCCTCCTCTAGCTGTCCCCCTGTCCTTCTGCTCAAGCCTCCTGCCTATTTGGTTCCTTATTCCTTTGCTGACACAGCTGAACCTGGCCTTAAGAATGACAGCAGTTCATTTTATGCTTCTTTGCGGTTCATCCTGTCATTATTTAACCTTTGAGATTGAGTTTGAGTTTTGTGAAACAATGGAGATTGATATTCCTGTAGCAAGGTTTGCAGTGTTAACGGTGATGGCAATAAAACCTCTAGTGGCTGTAGAATTTGACTTAGCTCTTCAATTGAAACAGAGAACAAATAATACATAGCCTTAAAAGAACATTTCATACTTCTACATATTTTTTAAAAATTGGAAAATATTGTGCAAGTTCAAGGAGGCTTTGAGACATCCACACCCCATTCATTTTAGCCATGATGAAGCAAATATTGGCTGAATTGTTTATCTTTGAGCATGAGAAACAAGGAGCAGATTTGCTACAATATTCTTTTTGATGAGAGAAGAACTAAGAGTTCTCTGCCCTCTCATACTCACCTCCAAGCTTTGAGTATGGAGAGTTGTGCTTTGTGTTTTACTGTAGAGAAAAGTATTAATGCAACGTGTTCTTACACCATGACTTAATTAATGACAGACGGCTAAATTTAGCCTGGAAAGCAGATTTATCTACAAAACTTCTTGTGAGTCCTATAAATTAATTATTGGATGGTTTTGGCAATATGATAGGCCAGGGATCTGTGAGATATGTCTTATTAGTTGTAAGCAGGGTGTTGGTGGATGCATTGACACAGTTCTCACTTGTTCTGAGAGTTTCTGAGCAAACTAGAAAGCTTTCCATTGCCTGGCATTGGGTGGTTCTCTTTTATACTTCACCCTCCAACAAGTTGGGGGGGGGGGGGTGGAGCAATTTTGTCTCCTCCCCTCGAAGCAGAGATTGGCTGGCTTTGCAGAACTTTCTAGTAGGGGAGATGGGGTTTGCATGATTGGATGCCAGCCCCCTCTCCCTCATTCTGCGAAGAGCCATTGCCCACCACTCTCGCCCATGGACAGTATAATAATGGTCGCCATTTGGGACCGGGTAGGAATTTTTCCCTCTTATGTTCTAGGAGGGTGTTTTTTGTCTACCCTATACTGTTACTTAGGGGCTAGATGGAATGGTCAGTTTTAACTAGCCTAGCGTAAATAGATTAGTTATTCAAAGGTTGATATAGACTTAAGGCACCCCTTAAGGGTGTGGCAAATTATCAAACACTCACCTAGAGGTTAATGTTAGGGGTGAGGTGAATTTGAATGTCCCAGGAGCGGGAGGAGTCTGGTCTCAAAAGTTGAGAGAGATTTCTCCAGAAGTTTCCCTTATGGGTTGCCTGGGTTTAAATTTCCAGGGGACCCAGGCATTATGCCTGAATAGCTGTAGGGTAGGCTTTAGAAGACACTTCCTCAGCTTAGACACACCAAGTTGAACTGACACCTAAAGTTAGTTAAGTTATAAGTTAAATAGATAACAATAAATAAAAGTTGCCAAAATTTTAAATCCATATATTTGGTGTCTGCCTCGTTATTTCGGGGGGTTGGAAGACAAACTGCCTTATTTGCTTTCAGTAAGGATTTCTTTTAGCTTTGTTTCTTAGGTTTGTGGAGTGGGAAATAAACTAGAGAAGAGCAAACACCTGCCTTTATACAACGTAACAAAGCATGACGTACCACTCTGTGATTTGTTGAGCTACTCACTTAGTAAGTGCTTCATTCTTCTGATTCTTGTCCTTGTCGTGTCATCAGAAAATATTCTGTATATTGCAAGTTGAAGTACCCCTTGTCTCCGTTGATTTCATATGGAGGAAGCCTTAAGGTCTAGCACTGCAAGAGTGGGCAGTTTCTCCTTTCTGTTCATTCTTTTCTATCTAGTCACAATTTTGTAAACCCAGTTTTTCTTCTGTCCTTTTTTTTTCTAAATGAAGATTTCCAAAGCTAATCAGCTTATTCTTATTGTATTCTTATATAAAGGACTTCCATCTTTTGTTAATTGTTTTAATAAATATTGATATAGGTAGATTTTTCAACTCTTTGACATACCTTTTTGAGATGCACCAACCAGAAATGTATGTAGGGTTTTTTTTCCTCCAAAGGTGGCATCATAGATTTATATGCAGTGAGAACTTTGTCCACTGGAGTTTTGTTCCAGGACACCCCAACCCCATCTCTGTGGATACTCAAGTCTGTGGATGCCTCTTATATAAAAAGTCCCTTATATAAAATGACAAAAACCAAGGCTTGCGTTTTGATACTTTTTTGGGAAATATTTTCAAGCAACAGATGGCTGAATCTGTGGATATGGAAGGCCAACTATAATAGCCAGCCTTTTGGAATAAATAATCTCCTCAAGTAGTTACAAGTTAAGTTTGTTTATAATCTGAAGTGAAATGTTAATGAATTAATTATATTGAATTAATCATAATCAATTTACTATTATAAGAGACTTTTTATTAAGCCTATTATTTAATTAACCTGACACGATAACACATATGCTGTGGAAGGTTTTACTTGGAATTAAACAGTAAGTAGCTAGGTTATTTGGCTTTATCTAAACCATTTTGTGCAGATATGTTCATATTGACATCGTGATTAATTGACATTGTGATTTGTGCTGTTTTACAGCTTGGCTCAGCACTCCAGCTATATGCTGCTGACATGTGGTAGATATTCTCTTCTCAATTTCTAGGTCTCAGTTTCTTGTCTCATTGCTGTCTTGGGATCTTGATGAATGGGATTTGTGCGGGATTGCTGTTTCATGACATCTTTGCTTTTTGAGGTTCAATCAACCTCATTAATCTTAGTATTAGTTCTTGGACAGCTCTGACCTTAAAGATGCAAGACAGTAGTGGGAATCATGTGCCCTCCAAATGTTGTTGGACTTCAACTCCCAGCAGCCCTGGCCAGCATAACTAATGGGGAGGAATGCTGGGAGCTACATTTTGACAGTGTTCGGAAGATTGCATGATTCTCACTCCTGACACAGAGTAACAGTAGAGGAGATCCTTCCAATATGTTTCTGAATGTTTTTGGTTGTTTAGTTCAATAACTGCACTTTTTGAATTGATGGGCTATAGACATGCTTCTGTTTTCTCTCTCTCTGTAGACTGCTTATGTTAATTTTTTTTACTTTCCTTCTTATTGATTTGAGCTATTGTTGCAGTAGTTGAACAAATCTTGAAATGACAAGTCATTGCATAGCTAGATCTATATGTATATATAGCGAGGAATGCAATTATGTGAAAATAAATCTATATTTGTTTTGACTGCTGATTGGCAAGTTACTTGTAGGGTTAGCCCCTAGTGTTTTGTACCTCAGAATCATTTGCTGTACCACTGGTCTATTGATATTGTGCTGGACACTCTGGGAAGCATTAAATGCCAGAAGGAATGAGGAGAGGTTAATATGAAATATGGAACTCTCTTTATCTTGCTTGAAAAAAAGTTCTTGAAGTAGCTGTTGAAATCTGAAAAGAAGAAAAGAATATAAAATGGCACTGATGCAACCTGAAAAGAATACAAGTAGTGTATGTGGATTTTCATTCCAGATAGGCAAAAGAGATGTAACATCTTTTATTAAGGAACAAAACAACTTTTTTTTGCTTTTGAATGTCTGAAACATGGTGACATTCATTGGGGTAGTAAAGTTGGTTTTCAGAATATGCTCATGGTGTTTTGAAGAGAGATTGCCTTTTGTTAAAAGAAAAAGAAAAGTGTCCTTTTGGGTAGGGCAGTAAGAAATTTCACAGTATATGTAAGCTATAACTTCATATGTATAAGTTGAGTTGGGTGGCAGAAGACAGTTTTCATACAGCTTTGTGCTCACTCTATTTGTCTTTTTACTGATTTTCCTTTCCTTTGCCTGTCCAGGCAGCACAAACACCTGTAGTTGGAAATCTCACAATTCCCTTTACTTTTCTATCTACAAAATTTGGCAGTATAAAACCAACTGTCAAGAGAAACATACAGATGCATTCAGAAACAGACACTTTCATTGTTTTCTGTGTCTTTGTTGCTTTTCTGTTAAAGCCATGCCATCTTGGACATTTCTTTGGGGAAGTCCTAGTAAACTACGTGGAGGTCCTTATAGGAAAAAACATCTGGTCTCACTGCAGGCTTTATCTTTGTTGCCTGAAGCTACAGCATCACCATTGACAGGTCCTTTATAAAGAGAATGATGTATGGGAGGTTGTACGAAAGTAAGCATATTGTTGTTTACTTCTTTACTATTTCTAGCAGTCCTCCTTTCCTCTGTGCCCTGATTCTCTCTAAAGCGGGTTCTGGTATTCCTATACTGGCAGTCCCTGGGTTATGGACAAGATATATTATGTAGGTTTATTGAAGTTGAATTTGTATTTATGTTGGAACAGGTACTTTTAAAAGTGTAACTCTAGCCAAATTGTTTTTCGTTTTGGGTAGTATAGGGAATGAGTAACACCCCTGTAACATTTTTTTTTGTATGTGCCCCTTTTCAGAATACTTTTCCTCACTTTCTGTCCCTTTGAAAATGTGGATTGGTGAGAAAGCTTCAGTGGATATACTTTTTTCCCCATGATAACTCTTCCAGGAGTGTATTTCCCTTCCTAGGGGTAGATTTCCTCTAAATTCATGTTGTCTCACTCCTGTTCTTAACTATAAGTTGCATGTAAGCCAAGTGTCTGTAACTAAGTGACTGTCAGTACTATATATTGCTCCTCTAGTGGCAACAGAAAAGTAGATGCTGGACAGCTCCATGTTTACGTTTGTTTTGGTTAAGCACGTTCCACTTTTTCATTCTGACTTCCATTCCATGGTCTGTTATCTTCTCTTCAATTCTGAACTTATCTGGTGGAGTAATAGTAAATTTTGTCTCCTATGTTAGCAGTAGTAGCACATAAGCTAGCATCCGGGTACGTTGTACCATTCTCCTCCAGTTCCTTTAATTGATTCTGTGTCCTCGTCTCTTCCTCTTCCAGCCTGCCCCATTGTTCCCCTGGCTTCCCATTGTTGCTTTAATTGTCCTGGCTCTTCCTGCAGTGCGTAAGCAGGATGGGAGAAGACAGAGGATTTTAACAAACTCCTTTACCAGTGAGTAAATTTCCCTTTCATGTCTGCTGTGTCTTCTATAGCATCTTCCATCACTTTTTGCGACCAATGCCATAGTACAAAGAGGAAATAGACATAGTATGATTTAACAAGTGGGTGTTCAATAGTGTTTGGGTAACCCGGTATCATGGATATCTGGGAAAATGTCATCCTAAAGGATCTTCAGACATTACTTGATTTAAACAATTTAGTGAGGAAGACTCTGAAAGGTATATGGCTCACAAAGTATGTTTTTGCTTTCACTTGTATTTCAGCAGTTTTGATTGAACTGCATATGACTTGATGAACACAAGCATGTATGCCCATGTTTCCATTGTTTTCCCTAAATAACTATCTTTGGAGACCATAGTTGCAGTTTGTATATGGAATGTGGACACACGTTTTAAAAATCAAAATAAAGCATAAGCATGTTTAATATAGACATGTTGCTACAGTTACATCTTTAACAAAATTGATATTAAAGGCAGATGTATCCATCATTTAATGATCATGACATGTGTAGTAATGAGGTAGTTGATTTGAAAATGTAAAGAACTACACCTATAATGTAAGTATTAATTAGTTTTAAAAGTGTAGTTGAAGAGGTTTATAACCTCGGAGAGTATTGCTGTTCCTGACAGTAATGTGGAGTCTCTGCTTTAGCTAATGAAGCACCTCTTGATGAAATTATTGTGATATGTGGTTTATTAGGAAATATTAAATGTGTGCAGAGTTCACACTGCAGTGATGTTAAATTAAGCACTTTGCTGTATGTTTTAGAACATTATATTATTCTTGAGATCTCACCTTTGGACCTTGGTTTAAATAATAATTGTCACAGGGAAGATATGACATACACAGGAAAGATATGACATATTGATCCAGTGTTACCTGCTATGAAAGATTTGTCAATTCTTAGTTGCCAGTATCAAGAATTTTACTATTTAGCTAAATATAGTCTCATCACGTATTAGCTATCATGGACAGACTTTTTAGTTGTGTGGTTTTACAGTCTGCTTGTTCATAAGACCGGGAACATTTGCAAGCAATTTTTGTACAGGGCTGTTTGAAGAACTGATTGAAGACTAATATCTGAACATTTTACTCCTTACCTGCTAAACTTGCTTGTCAGGGAAGTTGGTTGCTATAGACATAAAGCTTTACTTCTAGGTTGACTGCAAGTTGAGAAGAAGGGCATGTGGGATTTCACTAGTATAAAATAGAGGTAAATTGTTAATCTTTACCAACAGAGTAAATATATCATCATCAGAAAGACAAAAACATTTAAAACAATATGCTTTTAGAGTGCTTGTTTATATATTTGTTAGTATACAGTACATTTATATTTGTTTTGACTGCTGAGTGCTACTGTATAGGTGAAAAAGCAAATTACTCATTGCAGAATGTAAAGACAGGAGTTGCACAGTTATATAGTAAGCAAACTGAGTTATAGTTTAGACTAATTTTATCCTCATTATCATAAAAAAATTTAAAGTAAGAATCATTCGAATTGTAATACATGGAATTCAGGCAAAATTGTATCTATAACAGATGGCTTTCTTGATTATCCCCAGAATATCATCACAGTGGGAGCCAGTGTTTATGAGAAACATCTATTTATTTTCCTCTGCCCTGATGTATGATTTGATCTCGCAGTACTGAAGCAATTTTTGTGCAATTTTTCTTGTCTCTTAAAAATACATCCTTACACTTAGCCTAACTCCATGATAGTTTTGCTATTTCCCATTTCATGATAGCAAGATACTTTTTAGATTCCTACTTAAAACAAGCATGCTCTCACACTTTCCAGTAACATGCTTCTACTGTTTGTTAAATAACCCACAACAATTTGGAATGGCTGAGAAAGTCTTTATTTATATTCACTTGATCAACTGACTTTCCACACTGTAGTCCACTTTCCATGCAGGCAGTCCCCAAGTTACAAACAAAATAGGTTCTGTTGGATTGTTCTTGAATTT
This sequence comes from Anolis apletophallus, assembly GCA_030556195.1. NCBI lineage: Eukaryota > Metazoa > Chordata > Lepidosauria > Squamata > Anolidae > Anolis > Anolis apletophallus. The sequence goes on from JARBWK010000009.1 coordinate 76,884,678, forward strand.
GTATATAAGTCAGTACATTTTAAGTGTAACTCAAGACAGACAGACAGACAGACATATAGATAGATACTACGCAGACAGGCAGACAGACAAACAGACAGACAGACAGACTGAGCTTTGGGCTGCAGAGGGAAGGGTTAACATCCCTGTGGTGTTTGTTTTGCTGTCTGTGTCCCTGTTCAGAATATTTCACTTCCCTTTCTGTTCCTTTGATAATTGGATTTTGAAAAATGTGGCTTGGTGTAGATCAAGGATTGATGATAGAGCTTCATTGGAGACACCTTTCCCCCATGATAACTCTTCCAGGAATGATTTCCCCTTTCAATAGGTAGATTTCTCTCACTTCCTGTTATCTCACCCCTTTCTTAACTATAACTTGTTTGTAAGTCAGACTGCCTGTACACTGGTCCCTTGGTATCTACTGGAGTTTTCTAGGACTCACTGTGAGTGCCAAAATACATGGATGTCCAAGTCCCATTATATATAATGGCATAGTAAAATGTATCCCTTGCATAAAATGGCAAGATCAAGGTTTAATTTTTGGATTTTGTAAAATACATTTTCAAGATATGGATGACTGCATGCATGAATATACAATCTGTGGATGTGGAGGGCCAACTGTACTCCCATTTTTTTGGGAAGGCTTTTCATTCCAAGACCTACTGGCTGCCACTACATCTCCTGTTTCTGTCAGGAACTTACGCTTATTCTAGAACATTGTGATAGTAGAGAATCTCAAAGTAGTATGGATATTTCTATGTAATATTAGCTTCCACAATTATACAACCAACATGGTTTTTGTTAACAGTTTTCTATGGAGAAAGATACTAAGAGAGTTGAAGACACTCTTCTGTACCAGTTGTATTTTCTAGGACAGCAGATTCCTATCATTTTGATGAGCTTGAATGCTGATGGCACTTATGTAGTGTATCTCTGTCATGAGGTTCAATTTCTTTGTTGTTGTTGTTTATTCATTCAGTCGCTTCTCACTCTTTTGTGACCTCATGGATCAGCCCACGCCAGAGCTCTCTGTCAGCTGTCACCATCCCAAGCTCCTTCAAGGTCAAGCCAGTCACTTCAAGGATACCATACATCCATCTTGCTCTTGGTCAACCCCTCTTCCCCTTTCCTTCAATTTTCCCCAGCATCATCTTCTCCAACTTCCCCAGCATCATTATTTTCAACTTCAGCTTCTATCAATGCACTAAGGAGACAATCATTTGTGCAGAGAATTGCAATGTAGAAAGCAGAAACTTTCCTTTCCCCGTGGTGTCCCCTCCATGATGGTCATGCTCCTCTAGTCTGCAAAACAGCCAGTTTGTGTGGACAGCAGTTTTCTTGAAACCTCTTAAATGTGCTTTACATGAAATTGGTTCTTAAAAGGGAAAGAATCACAAGTGACATGTAGGGAAGGCTATTTGGCTTGCTTGAAGGTGTGGGCATTTAAGGTATTAAATTATCTAGCTGATATAAAACAATTGATACCGCAAGCTTTTGTGCACCATCCATCTGTTATTTATGGTTTTTGCATGTGACCAGTGGAAATTATAGGATTTTCAAGGGGATTTGCTTTCAGTGTGTTGTGTAAATAGATGATCTACAATTACTAAGTCAGAGTGGTGCTGAGAAGCTGAAAATGTGCTGTTGCAACAAGATATCCCCAAACCAATAACAGTAAATCCGGTATCTCAAATTAAACCCCATACACTTCATCCTAAAACATCATTGCCTGTTAACGTTTTTCTTTCTTTTGAAAAGTCTGCTGACTTGTTATCTCTCATAGTCCCTTTTAGGCAACTTCTTCATAGTTTTTCACGGTGTCATTTATCAGCTGTGCTGGCAACATTTTTCATCTTGTATCATGTTTTTGATTGTTAGGTTGACTTGTCATTCACTTTGTTGTCTTTTCAAAGCCTCCCGGCAGTATCTTTCACTAGTTACAGGCAGATTCTCTTATTTCTTCCCCTGAGAAGTAGACTTGGAGCTTGTTTTATTTTGCTATACTGTAGTCCAACTGGTTTGTGTTCTTCATCTTCTTACTCTGGTTTTCTATTCTCCATAGCAAGCTCTTATTACATTGGATATATACGAGAAAATAAAACCATCACCCCCACCCATCTCCAATAACATGGAAAACTGCATCAAAGCAAAAAGACCATTGGTTAGAGGTATAAATGTCTGGAAGCTTAGAGGTCAGTGCATTTAAAAAAAACCTTTGGTAAAAAATATAAATTTACAAATGAAAGGATTCTTTTTTAAATAAAAAATACTTAGGAATATAAAATGTGTTCTTGATTTGGAATAAATTATCATGTTAGGCATGTTAAATTTATAGCTTATCTGGGAAATAATTTTAAATTGACTTTTTTTTACAATGGAACTACGAGGTGCTAATCTGTAAAAGATGCCCAAATTGTAAGGAAAATCTTTAATTTTGCTGGTTTATCAAAGCGACAACGGAAATTAAAAAGATGAATGAAATAAAATTGTTTTGATTCTCCTGAATCTTAATGATGTCAAGCAGGCTTAAAGCACTCATTCCCATAAAAAGAACTGAGAAAAGGAAACCAAAACCAGGAATTAAAATGATTAAATAGTGTCCATTACTGTTTCTCAAGCTATCGAATATGTAGGAACTGGCATATTTCATTCCTTTGTGAAAGCTTACCATTCTTGATGTCTATTGCATTGGTATTGGTTTACAGGCCACCATTTTAAGTACCACTGCTGTACATAGTCTTACATGAAAGTCTATGTGCTACATGCTTGAAAGCTCATGCTAAATTAAAAACCAGATAGCTTTTAAGGTACACCCACTTTCTCTGCCCCTTTCCCTTCCTCCTTTTTATGGTTTGAAGAAATAATACATGGGGAGCTAATAAACAAAAGCCCTTTCATCATTCCAAAGAATATATTCCAAAATCAATTTTTTCTCAGAAAAGTAAGGTTTTATGGGGAAAAATGGAACATGGATTTGCAGTAGTGCTTCAAAAGCCCTGCCTGGAAATGCCAAGGATTGCACCTGGGAATATCTTCATAGAAAACATGTGCTCTATGAGTGAGCTATGGCCCTTCACTCTTTTGGATGCCTGGCACAAAGCCCAGAATAAAGCATAGCAATAAATTATATAAAGAATGTCTTGTAATTATCCAGATCACTGGGCCATTATGACCAATACTGATTGTTCACGTTTGGAGCGGCTTTCTTGGAGGTCACTGTTAGAGATCTTTATTGGTGGTGCTACCTAAGATCCTTTACCTAATAATGCTATTGGTTATCCTTACTTTATCTACATGAAGATAACCTTTGACCTCACTAAATAAAAATAAATGGCAAATATTTATTTGTATTTGCTATAGGTTAGAATATCTTCTGGCTTTCCACTTATTTGAAGGGCAAACTTGGCTTGGATCAACCTGGACTTGAAGTTTCTAGAGCTGATTAACTGGAATATAGTATGCTACTTTTATATTTTTGTAGTTTTCACCTTGTATTTTATTTTTCAACTGATATTTTATTTTATTTGCATTGTGATTATTTTATAATCCTCCTGGAAAAAGGGTTGATTGTAATAATAATAATAATAATAATAATAATAGATCGAACTGCAAAGACTCTGGCACAAGCCAGTAAAGGTGGTCCCAATGGTGATCGGCACACTGGGTGCAGTGCCTAAAGACCTTGGCCTGTACTTGAACACAATTGGCGCTGACAAAATTACCATCTGCCAGCTGCAGAAGGCCACCTTACTGGGATCTGCATACATTATTCGCCGATACATCACATAGTCCTAGACACTTGGGAAGTGTCTGATGTGTGAGCCAATACAACAGCCAGCAGAGTGTCTGCTGTGGACTCATCTTGTTCTGTTTATAATAATAATAATAATAATAATAATAATAATAGTTTTCTTTCCTGCCTCTCCTCACAGCTCGAAGCAGGTTTCAACATTTCTAGAACACACATTAATCTAAAACATTCTTTAAAATATACTTATTATTTCTTATTTATTTGAAACATTTATATTTCACCTTCTCACCCTGCAGAGGACTCAGGGTGGAGCACAACATATATATGGCAAACATTCAATGCTGGGACATAAAGCCATAAATATACACAAACATTAAAATCACTTATATCCACTTTAAAATCTGTTGCTTAAAAACCATCTCAGAATACCATCCTATTATGACTTCATATTTCCACAAAATACACATTAAAATACACAGAACAAATTTTAAACATAAGATAAAAGTTTACAATTTGTCATTAAAACTGTCTGGGTAGGCCTGCCAGAAGAGATAAATCTTCACTTGTGTCTTAAATTGTGACAGCTGCTCTAGTTGACAAAGCTCTTCCAGCAGGTCAGTCCACAGTTATGGGACAGCCAATGAAAAGGTCCTCTGAGTGACTGTTTCCAGTTGGGTTCTGGCAGGCTGGAGCAGATGCCCCCCAGAGGAAATAAGTGTTCAGGGCGGATTGTGCGGGAGAAGGTGATCCTGTAGGTAACCTGGACCCAAACCACCTAGAGCGTTAAAGGTCAAAACCACCACTTTGTAGTTAGCCTGAAAACTAATAGAAAGCCAGTGGAGTTGCTTTAGGGTAGGTGTAATATGTTCACTTCTGGATGTTCTTATAACCAATCTGCCTGCTGTATTTTGAACCAGCTGGAGTTTCTGAACTTGGTACATAGGTAGCCCAATGTAAAGCGCATTGCAGATCTCCAACCGTGAGGTTACCAGCACGTGCACTACTATTTTAAGATCATCCAAATCTAGCAAGAATTGCAGCAGGCAGTTCAGCTTAAGCTGATAGTGAGCACTTTTGACAGACACATTTACCTGGCCTGACATTTGGAGAGATAGATCCAGGAGCACTCCCAAGCTGTGAACACAGTCTTTTAGGGGGAGTGTAACCCCACCCAGAACTGGTTGACACACCTCCATTTCCAGATTAGAACGCTTGATGGCAAGTACCTCTGTTTTGTCTGGATTCAATTTCAATTTGTTTTCATCATCCAGCCCATTACCTCCTTCAGGCATTCATTCAGAGGAGACACACTACCTTAGGTGAGACTGTTTTTGAAGGCGTGGAGAAATATATTTGGGTGCCATCAGCATACTGATAACACTCCACCCCATGCCTACAGATGATCTCTCCAGTGGCTTCATTTAAATATTTAAAAGCAGTTGGGATATAATGGCACCTTGTGTGATACCACATGTGGTGTTCCAGCCTAGTCAGCCCAGTGGTCAGAGTCAGGCACCGGAGGTCCCAGCTGATCAGGGTCAGCTTGGAGATGATGAATGGCCAGATGGGTATGGGTCTCCAAATGAGAGTTTGCAATGGGATGATGAATGGCTAGAGGGATATAGGACTGCAGATGAGTTTACTGAGGATTCCATGGAAGCTGATTCGGAATTGGACTATGAGAGGCCCGGTGGCCTTGGTTCCCAAGAGAGAGTTTCTATTCCCTTTCCAGATGAGCATTCCAGAGAAAGAGAGTTTTCTGCTTCTCACTCTGATAGTAATGCACCTGGGTCTGCTAATGTGATGGAATTTGACCGAAGGGCTAGTATCATTCTAGGAAAACATGGAGCTTGAGGAAGGGGGTGCGATGGGCACATCGAGATTAGTCCTCCTTATTCACTTCTGCCCAGGGGATTCTAGTCAGACCTGAAGCTACGTTCAGCTTGATCAAGTCTCACGTTCAAGTTTCCAAGCTCAAGCTGACCGCCTGAGCGGTACGGACTCAAGTTCATGTTGACCGCCGTTGCGGTTTGCCTCAAGTACCACGTTTGACCACTGGAGCGGTTTGTCTTGTTTTGGAACTTTGCTTTCCTTGGGACTTAAGCAGCTTGGGCTTGCAGCTACAGAACTTTATTGGACTATTTTTGATTGCTTTCTTCTTACTTCCTTGGACTATTCTTTATCCTTTATTCTGAATAAAAGTACATTTATTGCATCCGCCTGTGTGTGTGTGATCTAGGGGGGCTGTCCTTGATCTGAGGTGCAACACCACATGAAAGTTACATTTTTTGAGGAGCAGGTATCACCAAGCACCACCATCTGGAACCTGTCTAAGAGGTACGACCTGAATCACTGCAGCACAGTGTCTCTGATACCCAGCCACTCCAGACATTCTAGAAGGATACCATGGTTGATGGTATTGAAAGTTGTTGAGAGGTCTAGGAGCACCAACCGGGACACACTCCCCCTGTTGGTGTTGACTTGGAGATCATGCACAAAGGTGACAATAGCAGTCTCAACTACTTATCCTACTCTTAAGCCAGTTTGAAATGAGTCAAGGAAGTGTGTGTCATCCAAGACTGCCTGGAGTTGAAGGGCAACTTCTTTTTTAATCACCTTGCCCAAAAGAGGACGGTTAGAGATGGCTATGTAATTATTAAGGTATAGGAGATTCGGGGAGGGCTTCTTAAGCAGTGGTCTAACTACTGCTTCTTTTAAGCAGGGTGGAAAATTTCCCTCCCTGAGAGGTACATTACTAATTTGTTGTATTTGTTTATTTGCTCTCCTCCTTGAATGACCAGCCAAGAGGGACAGGGATCAAGAAAACAAGTTGTCCTCCTTACTTACTCCATCAGCTTTTCCACATCAACAGTACTCACCAATTGAAACTGATTCAGTGTAATACCATTCATAGAGTTGCTGGACATTTTGTTGTTGGCTGGCTCCTGCTCCCATGACATCATCTAATTCAGCTTTCATTCGAAAGATTTTATCTGCAAAATGTTTGTTAAAAGCATGACAGTGAGCTACAGAAGGTTCTAATAATGGATTCGGAGAGGAGGGGACCGGGGTTAAGTCTCTCACCACTCTTAACAGCTCAATTGGATGTGAATCTGCAGATGCAAAGAATACAGAGAAAAAAGCTTTCTGTGCAGCACGTATTGCCAAATTATAGGAGCAAAGGTGGCCTGTATACGATGTCTTGTTGCGTAAATGTCAAGTTTTCTGCTATCTGTTCTCTAGTCATCGTCCCTTTGTCATAAAATGCTTACGGAAATAAACAAACCATATTGAAAACTCATCTTTATTTAGGGAATCTGAAATGATAGAAGTTTAGGCATTTTATAAGCATGGTCCTGGACTTTCCAGTTCCATGATTCTGTTTTTTAATGGATAGGATAATGAAGTCGTATTTTCCAGTATGTGAATGAAGACTGCCCCCTTATTACGTACTGTATAGTCTCTCTTTTCTTATCTGGCTTTATAGCAGTGTCTTAGAAATGGCAGCCTGAAAAGCTTTCACGTGTGTCCCAAAACATCAGTATAACATATATCCAGACTTGATTGGTAAGTATGAATAACGAGTTAGCTGTGAAATCCCGAATTTACAGATAGTGATGCTTCAATAAGATAGCTTCCTTCAAGGTAAATGTCGTCATACAAAAATAGATTGGCATTATCTGTCATGTGGATATGACCTTAGAGAATGCCATTTCCTATCAAGACTTTCATTTCTCATGAAGTGTAGTATGAAGATGGATGCATGTAGAAATCTATTAATCTTTATAGACCAAGCAAAAAAGAAATTACTGTGAACTTATTTTAAAGAAGTACCCCCCCCCCTCTTAAAAGCATATAGTGACAACTTGGCACTCCAACCCTTGTCGTTTTGACTTACAGTTGTAATGTGAACAATACACACGTTAAGGAACCAATCCTATTTACAGAAGGATGTCTAGAAGGAGAGAATATTATTAGGCTTCAACAAAGACTTTCAGCATGAAGGATGTGTCGCCACTTTCTGTTGGGCACAATACATATGAGGTCCCGTGGCATTTCCTGCTTTAGTGAAGTAATGGTTGAAAGTGCAGAGAATTTTTTGCAGTCTTAGGCAAGGGTGCCAAACTCTGCATGCCCTGCTTTTCAGCCATTCAAAAGGTTTGTCTACATGGGCTTAATAGTCTGCTCTCGGTATGAGGTCCTTCTGTCTACCCCCATGATGTTCTTTAACTTCAAATGCTCTTTCACATACAGTGCTTATCTGTATCCCAGTTTAACCCCATGTTAAGAGAAGTTCCGGGATCTTCCAAAGTTTGCCTGAAACTTCCGAGTATCCCATGGCTTTACTGCAGCATAACAGGATGGAAGTTGATGTGGATCGGTCCGCTGTCCACATGGGCTGCGGCTACTGCCATCCCCTTTTCCCTGAGCTCATCAAGAGAAAGGAGAAAGATTAGGGATGTTGTCACTGCCAGACAACTGCAGAACTCTGTGGGTATGTCCTGTTCGGATATCAGCAGAAGTACCTAGAATATCAGAGAAAAGGAACAGGGTTTGATAGTAGCCCCTGCACTCCTAGGTAGATACTAAAATCCATGGTTGCTCAAATCTCATCATACATAATCGAATAGTAAAATTGTGTCCATTCTATAAAATGGCAAAACCGAGGTTGCTTCCTGTGAAGACTTTGCCGCTGAAAGCTAGCGACTTCACTTTAGGATCTTTCTATTAATCTTGAAGATACCTTAAACTGTGGCAGTCTGTTCAGCATATAAACATTCAATACAATAAAAACCATACATTTAACCATAAATAACCATAAATAAATACAAAACCCTCAATACATATAGTGACTTTACTACACTTCCTTTTAAAGAAATATTTACAATCTGTAGAAATAGAATCCTTGAAAAAAGAGGTCCAACTGTATACTGGTTTGGTAAATTCTGCTTCTTAAAGTTTTCCAACAGTATAGTCTCTTATGTGATTACTTGTTTCGGAAGTAAATTTTAGATCCCATCTACACTGACCCTTTAATGTAGTTCAAAGATACCTTAAACTGTGGCAGCCAGGCAATAAACTCCTACGAAAGCATGTGAAAGAATGCACATCTATGGTTTGTGTCATCGCCATCCAGTCCTCAAACTGGTTCCTGGATGTCCTGTGTAATCATCTGCACAATGAAACCACCTTCTTCCATTCTGATTTGAAACTGAATTAAATGATCTGTCTGACTTTAAGGAAGGTGATAATAGAAATGTACTCTTAACAGTGCTGAATCAACTTGGTTAAAAAGTAAAATATTATATTCTCCATTTTCCAGCTAGTCCTCAGCCATCATTTTACATCTAAAAGCCAGAAGTTAAAATAGAGGAGTGTGATTGGATTCTAAGGAAAATGTGTAGATGATAAATGAGATAATAATTAATCGCATTGATTTAATAGCTTCTTTTTACTTGAGAAAAAATAGCATTACGTTGGTGCAGAGGAGATGAACTTGTGAGAAAAGCAATTGCTATTGATCATTCTGTTACTTGCACCCAAAATAAAAGCAGTATCTTCAAAACAGTGGCATTTCAGTTTGAAAGCACTCTCCCTGTTGCTGTGCCATTCTGAAACAATGTAATTGTTGTTATGCTTCACTATTTAGCATGATACAATCTTCTCTCTTTTTTAAAAGTTTATTTTTGATTGGGAAAGTTTCACATGTGAAAATGCATTTGAAATTCTTAGTTTTCCAAGTACAGTAGGTTTTTTAAAGTCATATATCATGCTTAGCTGGTGTATTTGAAGTTAGGTGTTTTGAAACAACGAGAAACCCTGCTATTAATGTGGAAACCACAAGTGTGAGTTTTATTACATTGGTATGCAGCTGTAAAGAAATCCAACAATGTTGCAGATTTAGTCATTTCCTATTGCAACCATATTCATACCGGGAGTGCAGCAATTGCTGACTTGTTGTTTGTCACTATAGAGTCCTCATGCTCTATTAACTATGATGTTAGGAAAATGGCTGTTGGCCATTTTCCATCCTGTTAGTACACTTAGTGTCTGTGTACTAACAGGATAACAGAAATAATAAAAAAAAATCTAGTGTTTTTTTGAAGGGAATTATCTTCTCTGACTTTTTAAATGTTCACCATGAGAGTGCATTCCTTCACTCAATCTTGATCTTACACAGCATAACTTCTGCACATTATGTACTGGCAATGCAACTGAAAAATTGTAAGAATCTGGTTGCCATCCCTGCCTTCTGTATGCATTCTGTCAGTGTCGTTCTTTGATCTAATATAGAGTGAGGGTGTATTAAGGACGTCAGCAATGAAGCAGAGAGGAAATATGTATGTGTGAGTACTGCAATATGTGAGTACTGCAGTATCTTCCCTCACTTGAAACTTTTTGAAAGATGCATCCTTCCTCTAAGCACCATGAATCAATTCCGATGGAATCTTGCAGGTATTCTTTTCCGTGCTATTTGTACATGACATATATTTCCATGTCGGTAGGAAATTGAATTCATTTCTCAGTTCATCATTGAATGATTTGATGCTTATCAAAATTATAAAACTATGGACAATAGATAGAGGCAATAAAAATGTAAATGCTTTTAAGAGTATGCATGCAAATATACAACGTCTATTAGGAAAATAGATTTTTGTAAGTACAAAGTCTTAACTGCTTCAATATAATAGCAGGTTTTTCTTTTGATTTAAAGATTTTTTTTACTTTGTACCTTCCACTTGATCCTCAGCCATAGTTTTCTTTTCTTTATTTTATCCCCTTGGGATCTATACAGTTGACAACATATTAAGCATCTGTTATGTCAAAAGCTCTCTGAGAAGTCATCCGTTTTTGAGGCCACTTAATAATAGGAAATAAATTGTTGTGCAATAAGAAGCAATAAAAAGTCAACAGTGAACTGCTACATGGCAGTTATTTTTCCTTGGGGTCTCTAGCATGCCACCTGATTCTGATGGAAATAATGATAAACTGTTTTAGACTGAGATTATATAGTCTCCATTGAATTCCACACTAAGGGCCAAACTGATGTGATGGCAATACACTAATGGATCAATTGGCTAAAGGGGATATTTAAAGCACAGCATGAATCAGAGTGGAGTGCATGAGGCTCCCTCTGAACTGGTTTCTTCTCATGCTTTTCTTCTTGCAGTCATCCAAAACTGGAAGAAGCTAGTAATTGTAAAAGTAAATGCTTTCCCTTGTCATTAAGTCGAGTCATAAAGAGAACAGTTGGGGTCTAACCCTTACAAATTGTCAGTCCATGCTGATGTGTATACTTTATACTTAAAGGGTTGTTTTAACACACACATATATATAGTTTGGTGCTAATGAATCAATATTCGGTCATTGTTATAATTGCATATGAAAAAAATCAAGATTTTAGCGAAACGGTTTATGTTGGCACCTAGAATTTCCACTCCGTCGGCACCAACGCTTCACTCACTCACCATCGAGCATGGGAGGCACCCTCTATTTGGTGAAATGCTATCGCCCTCAAGTTACCCGCATTTTCTTTATAATTTTCAGCTTTATTATACTAGACTCTAATGAGTTGGCTGATACAAATCCCTTTCCTGTTTAAACGAAATCAGAGACTAGAGGTTTAAAAGTGGTTTATTTTTCATTTAGCCTCACACCTGCAGATGTGAGCAGCGGTTGCGTTTTTAGGGATACTTATTAATATATGTGTTCTGTGACATTTCATTTATGAATAGCAAGTTTCATATTCTTAGCACATTAAATGTGGATAAACCTCTCCAGAATACGTGGAGACACTATCCACGCGCTGCAATTTAGCATCTCCTCCTTGGTTCTCTTGAAATACTTTCTTGGATTACTATTGAATGTGTGTGTGTGTGTGTGTGTGTGTATATGCTATTTCTTGTTTGTTATAATTTGCGTCATTTATCTATGGAATACACAGATATTGTACTATTGTTGATATTATATTGGCATATGCTTTTTGATTGACAATTAATAGATCAACATAGATCGCATACAGTGAATGTCTGTATTAAAATATTGATTTTTTCATATGCCATTCTAACAACAACCGAATATTGATTCATTAGCACCAAACAATATATATGTGTTAAAACAACCCTTTAATTATAAAGTATACACAAGTGTGGACTGACAATTTGTAAGGGTTAGACCCCAACTGTTCTCTTTGTTGTTTGCTTCAAGCAGCCATCCCAGCATCCTTTAAAAAAAATAAGTCATGTCCAACTCTTGATGGTGGTGCTCATCTCAATTTCTCAGCCAGAGCCAACATTGAACATAGAAACTAGGAGAGATTAAAACTTGGCTGATTTCAATTGGAAAAAGAAGGGTAGAAAATAGGGCTAACTTTTGTCTTCCATTCTATATTTAAATTGCTCCACCATGTTATTTTGTAGATAATTTAGCTTACTCTTGAATTCTTGTTAATGGGACTATTACAGGGAAGTTGTTCTGTTACACGCATGAACTTCTTGTAGATGTATCATAAATATCTGATTGACCAATTTATGAGTTGAATACTGGATTACATAGACCTTTTGCTTTGATGTGGTAGAGATGTGTTTGTGCTCTTATTGAATCATAGAATCATAAAGTTCGGAGAGACCACATGGTCGGTCTGTCCAACCTCCTGCCATGCAGGAAAAAGCACAAAGTATCCCTGATAGTTAGCCATCCAGCCTTTGTTTAAAAGCTTAGGAAGGAGCTTTCACCACACTCCAAGGCAGAGAGTTACACTGCCGAACAGCTTTTGCAGTCAGAAAGCTCTGCCTAATGTTCAGGTGAAATCTCCTTTCCTGTAATTTGGAAACGACAGAACGTAACCTCACCACATGGAGTGAGGTGATCACCTTTATGGTCACTTCACTCCATGTGGTGAGGTTACGTTCCGTCGTTTCCAACTATTGATAAGGACTACGGTTACACCCATGAAGGCCTTGATAAAGCCCCGCCCGAGGGCAAAACGGGGAAGTGGCCCCCAGAATGCAGGCATCGCCAGCCCGTTGGCCTTTCTTTGCATAACTTATTGAAGAGCCGAGCCTTGTCTCCTTTGGTCCTTTCTTTGTTGGACTTATTATCAGACTAGAGCCTTATCCTTGGAACTGTATTGGACTACCGTATTGTGTTGCTGCGAATTTTAATTGTGAAGCTGCGAAATTATTTGTGAAGCTGTGAAACTATTTGTGAAGCTGCGATTGTGGATATAATCCGAATTTCCTTGTATATTCTTGGATTCGCCACAACAGCCATATGTGTACATGGGTTATGGTATGTCTTTATGAATTATATCATCCATGCTCTAGTTCTCAGTACTATAAATTGAATACTTTTATACTGAATTTACCTTGTTGTGTTACTTTGACTGTCTCTTTAACCCATACTCTGTGATTCAGTGCTGTCCTTGAGCAGGCAGTTATCACCAGCATTGGGGTCATGCTATTGAGAACACAGCTGCGCTGGGCAGGGCACGTGTCTAGGATGGAGGACCACCACCTCCTAAAGATACTACTCTATGGTGAACTCGCCATGGGTCAGCACAAGGGAGGCACCCCCGAAAAGAGATATGACTCCCTGAAACAGCATCTCAGGCTCGGCCAGATTGATCACCATCAATGGTCCACCCTGGCCTCACATCAGGAGGCATGGAGATGCACTATCCACAATGCTGCAGCCTCTTTCGAGAAGACATGCTGAATGGGTCTCGAAGAGAAACGACAACGCAGAAAAAAACGCAACTTGGAAACATCACCCAAGGAGACGTTCTGCTGTGCTTTCTGCAACCGAACTTGCCTATCTCAGATTGGCCTTTTTAGTCATCAACGTGCTTGTAAAAAGCGTGGGATGAGTCCTTCCTAAGAATCTTTATTCGCGAAGTAATGCCGAGATAATGTCTTCCCTATCTTGGCCATCTCTTCACTATGTGTAACAACTTTAAAATAGGATTGTTTCACAATTTGGATCTGTTGGGCACATTCCAAAGTAACTTGGTTGATCTGTATCTAAGAATCATAAGAGTTTACATCCTTTATTTTAGTAGAATTTCAGTTCCTGACCAACATATTCAATTTTCTTAGATGATTAATTAGAAAGTAATGATAAAACATAAGTTGCTGTTACTAAGTCTTTTCCAGGGGAAATAAATGTAGAACATGTTTCTTTCCTGCATGTTGTTGTCACATTTGACAGCAGCAGCCTATTGTTGCAGTTGACAACAATGATTTGACACAATTTAAGGCATTTCAAAGGTCGATATGTAAGGTATGGTTTGCAGGCACAAGCAGTTATATTCACAGGCAAATATATATGTTCAGGTAGCTACTGAATCGAACCTGTATACCAGTTTCAAAGAGGCATTTATAAAATTGCAGTCGTTGTTCTAACTGAATTTCCAGAGTGTTTTCTGACACAGCTATGAAGTTTCACTGTGAATTATTTCCACAGTTACTTCCTAAAAGGGGGGAACTTTGGTTTCTCTCATTTTTCAGTATGAAGCCATCTCTTCCACTTGAAAAGCTTGGAAATGGATAAAGGAATGCTGTGCCTTCTACATCACTTCTATGCTTGCAAGGTGATAATGAACTACAAAGATTGGAATCTCTGAAAACTGAAATTGTAACCGATTTCAAAAGAAGCAATAACACTATTTAACACGATCTTTGTTCTTGGGTTATAAATGTAATTTCATAATTGGTTCTATCATAAAAACATGTTATAGTTTTTCAACGAATAGCTCATAGAGTCTCAACTAACTCAACATAGTTTGTGACAGCCACAAAAACAAAGTTTCTCGAGTAGAACAACTACTTTCAAACTAATTACTGCACAATTAAATAGGAATTTTTTCAAAACAGGAATAGAACATTTTTCAAGTTTCATTACATAGTGTAATTAACTGATGTGATATAACAGATGTTGAGAAAACCATCTTGCTAAGAACCCATTCTTTCAAAACAGCTGAAAAAACAAAATAATCACTGGTTTGCTGTGAGTTTTCTGGGCTATATGGCCATGATCCAAAAGCATTCTCTCCTGTTGTTTCACCCACATCTATGGCAGGAATCCTCAGAGGTTGTGAGGTCTGTTGGAAGCTGGGCAAGTGAGGTTTATATATCTGTGGAATGCCCAGAGTGAGAGAAAGCACTCTTGTTCATTTGAATGATGCAATTGGACACCTTCGTTAGCATTGAATGGCCTTGCAGCTTCGGAGTTTGGCTGCTTCCTGCCTGGGGGAATCCTTTGCTAGGAGGTGTTAGCTGGCCCTGATTGTTTTATGTCTGGAATTCCCCAGTCTTTTGAGTGTTGCTCTTTATTTACTGTCCTGATTTTAGAGTTTTAAGTATTGGTAGCCGGATTTTGTTCATTTTCACGGTTTCCTCCTTTCTGTTGAAATTGTCCACATGCTTGTGGATTTCAGTGGCTTCTGTGTATAGTCTGACATGTATGATCAATATTATAAATCCTGTATGTTAATTGTGATTTCAGTCTTTATGTCTGGATCCTTCTATAGTTAAAAATATTCCTGTGCAAGACGAAGGGATCTGTGGCTAGAATCAGATTTATAGACCAACATTGAAATCGGCGAAAACAATCTAAAATAGGATGCTAAAACAATTAGTGAATAGTGATCATGTCCACTTGGCATGGGATGCTAATTGATTGTTGAAAGGGAAATGGAGACCTGGTAGAATGAAAAGGACGGTCTGGAGCCTTCCACAAAGCAACTGTTCATTTCTTGTTTCACATTTGATACAAAATGCCTCAAATACCACTCTTTCTCATGCATGTAAATATAGCATGGATTCCAGCTTCACATCTTCCATAATTTTGTGACCTTTTTAAAAAGTGGTGTAGTATAAATATTACTTTCCTGCATAACTATAAAAGGAGAAATGAATTGGGATGTCAAAGTTAGATGTTGATCATGGTGTGAGAATATGGCAGTCATAAAAGTCACATGGAATCCCAGTTTTCATCTTATGCAGTACCTCAAAAACAGATATGGTGACAAACTATGTACTTTATTTTTCATATGCAGATGATGTATGCAATGCATGGTTTAATACTTCAGTAAAAGCATTGATATCTTTTTCTTTAAAAAAGATCAGTAAATCAGATATTGAGTGTGTGTCTATTATATATTAATCTCTTCTGTGTCATCAGATGTGGTTGAAGTTCTTATAGAACAATAGCATTCAGATTCAAGAGTGATCACTGAGGTGTTGTCTCTATTTAATAAATATTTTATTAAATCTCCGTAAGTGTTACAGAGTTCTCATCTGTTTGGGATTATACTGAACCATGTTAAACTTGCCAGGTGTTACTAGATCATCATTTTGATCAAAGTCTTTGCTCGAGGTGATATTGACAATGATTACTCCAATTGAGCATTACCAAATTAACTCAAAATAGAACAATAGCAATAAAAACACCAGGGCATGCTTTCCCTGCAACATGTTACACAAGTAATCCCCAGATCAGGTAGTGAGGGGGGGGGGGGAGGGAGCGGGGAATCATCACCTAGGAAGTGGCCATTCGCCTGGGGACCTGAGTAGTCCACTGTGCTTTGCTCTCTTTGCCCTCTCTCCCCTCACTCCCCCCCCCTCCTCCCACTTCCCCTGTTTTACTGTTGTTAATTTTATACTGTGTTTTCCTAATGCTGTGAGTCGCCCCGAGCCTCAGGATGGGGCGACCAATAAATCTAAATAAATAAATAAATAAATAAATAAATAAATCTTTCCTAAAACAGAAAAGCCAGTGCCAGTAAGTGTTAATAATATTAGGCTACTTGAGCCGGTATTCTTATTGTTCTATGATGAGATAATTTGTCAATAGTTTTGAAAAAAAATCTAAGAGTACAATTTATTCTGCTGGTTCTGGTAAATAATAATAATTATTACTACTATTATTTCTTGCTTCCCTCACAACACGACTAGAGGTGGGCTTCAACATTGCTAAAACCACATTACTCTTAAAACATTTTTAACATACACTTATTAAAACATATTTCCACAAAATACATATTAAAACACACACACACACACACAAGATTCCAACGCCAAAGTCGGAATTCAATCATGCGAAAGTATAGTGGGAAATTGGATATCTGCTGGGGTTTGGGGCCATCCTTCCCCCCACCCGATGGACCGAAACGATAAAGTACCACTATAGATAATGATTTGATACAATAGTGTCCCTTGTATGGAATGGCAAAATTAAGGTTTGCTTTTTGGAATATTTAATCTGTGGTTTGTTAAATTCATGGATACAGAATCTGTGTCCATGGAGGGCCGATAGTATAGCCACTGTAAATTAACCACAAGCAAGCTTCTTTAGTACAGCCAAATGGTCAACCAAGGGAAAACCAGCAATGTGTCTGATGTTAGGATAGTATTAACTGTACTTCTTGGTTATCCCATTATTGTTTTTCTTTTCATTGACCAACACAAACCCTTTAAAGGATGGGGTGGTATGACTTCTTCTTCTTCTTCTTCTTCTTTTAAAGATACACTGATGCTTGTTCAGCAAGTTTTATTACTCTTTGACCTTGGTCATTTCATTTTCTGAGATCAATTTTTGAGCTACTTTAATATCCCAGTTGTTCCCTGGATTCCTTTCAAAACTGAAGGCACACATTGTTACACCTTTCCTTTTGGATTCCTGCCTATTTCTCTCCATGAGAAGATCACCCTCAAAATTTGGTTAGAAGGTGGTAAAGTTGTTGTTTGCAATCCAGTCAGATTTTTTATTTATGGTAACTCTGTATATGATGAATCTCCAAGCACACTAATCAATAACAGCCCCTGTTAGATAAGTAACTCAGCTTAAGTGATGACTATATTACTTCTGGGCATATCTGCAATGCCCCTTCATCCTGGGGCAAATCTGGAATGTCGAATTTTGGATTGGTACCAGATGGTTTTGAATGCCACTATGGAGGTGGGAAAGTGTTTTGACAGTCCAGCAGCACTTGACCTGGTCTAACACCAGCTTACCATCCTCCTTCCATAGTTGTCGTTGTGGTGGCAATTGGGTGTGACATGGCTAGTGTTGGTCACCCATCTGGGGCCACAGAGCAACATAGGAGGAGGAATAGAAGGAATTACAACCATCATTTCCCCCTCCCTTCTCCAGTTCCCCTGGTGCTCCAGTCAATGTCACTCAAGATGACACTAGCCATGCCATACCTCTACGATAAGAATGGAAGGGGATAGTGAGTGCAATCCTGTGTTCCTGGTCTGTATGTATAAACACATCTTGGAATTGGCCCAACTGCTTATTGGGCCATAGTCACAGTTTGCTCTCAATTCCGATGAGAATTCAGAACAAGCTGTAACTTTTGTTACCATGATTTAAGGCTGTATTTAGTTGCCTTGGCTTGTATTAACCCAAATCAATGCTCTGTTGGCCCTTCCAATCAGCTGTATAAAATCCACATTGGACTGGATTATATGGCAGTGTGTTCAAAACAGACATTGTGGATTATCCACTTTGATATTCTGGGTTATTTGACTGTGTGGAAGAGCACTTTTTTGTGCAGCCACCACAGAGCTGATCCACCCCTACTCCCCATAACTTGTTGCTTCTAAGATGTGCTGTGCTGCTATTTTGTGACCCATGGGAAGTTTTTGTAAGATGAACAATCATCATTTCAAGAGGTCCAAGTCCAGGCAAAAGAATGAGCACATTTATTCATGCAAGACAAGTTACAGTTGATTGCACAACAGCAGGGCTTCTTGTTTTATAGTTTTCTTAGTAGAACGGTTGATCTAGTTCTACATATGACTTTGCAATATGGATCATTTAGTACATTTTGCACAGGTATTAAATACCACATGATGATCAGTATTGGCCTAGAATTACATGCATAACCAGAAGATTTTTGCCAGAAAAAAGGAGGCAAGAAATTCTGTGTGGGTGTATGTTACAGAGAAATGAATAAACCAACACTGAATTTTGACCAGCATCTAAAAATGATGTCAGAACTAGCCCAGGCATACATTTAGGATTAACATTTTACATTTTACCCAAGGAAAAATAAATAAGGTGGATAAACAACATCTGTGTAAACAATAGTCAGGAGGACACATGCAGAGAAGCCTTAAATCTAGGACACACCTGAAGCAGGTGGATGTCTTGCAATCTTTTCCTCTTCTTTTTAGCTATGTACACTTGATAATTTCAAGGTAGCAGTGCCCAAGGGCTTTGTATAATTGAATAAGCAAATTGAAAATGAGCTACCACTTTTAGAATTAGGTAGAGGCCAAATAAAACCTGTATGTGACTTTATGTGTTATTAAAGACATCATTCTGAGATCACTAATGACTAGTTTTGTACTGATACTTTCAGTTTTGTATCATGATTATATACAGCTTAAACATCGTAAAAGTGCTAATCATATATTTTTGTGGTGCCCAAATAACCTAAATGCTTTCATTAGGTACAGATTGTGTATATATCCTTTAACTTGAATGTAAATGCAGTATGACTTATTTTTTGATTTTAACTATACAGTATGACGACACTCACCCACAAATTTGATGCCCATGGTTTCATTTACACACACTTAAAAAAACTTATCCCTCCCTGGGTGTTTGTGGGTCCATCTAGGTCCTTCAGTGCAATTCTATGGTACACTTGTTGACAAAGCATAGTTCAAATATAGGGTTAGTTTTATCCACAGTTCCAGCTATCCATACTGTGAGTGTAGTTTGAAAGCTTACTGTAGAATAGCATTGGAGGACCTAGAGCAGTGGTTCCCAACCTTTTGTAGACCAGGGACCACTTGACTGGGGATCACTTTGTCCAGGAAGCAGTTGACCATAGACCACTCTCCAACATTAGTACCAAAATGGTTATGAATCAGTTTTTGGCCAACTTTAGATTCGGTTTAGTTATTTGGGGTGCTGATTCAGAAAATGGCATTACAGAAAATTGCCGCCAGGTGAGTTTTCTCTGCCCTGCCTGGGAAATCTCCCAAGACTGAGAAAGCGCTGACGAGGATGAGGGCAACGTGCTGGTGTTTCCTTCCTTCTCTGCCTCTCTTTCTCTCTGCCTTTCCTTCAATGGCAGCACACACCCCCAGTGCCAATTTTCCCTACATGTCTCGTGGCCCTTATTTTAAGACTTGCGGCCCACCATTGGGCCACAGCCCACAAGTTGGGAACCACCGACCAAGAGAGACCCACAAACACTTCCAAATGAAGAGGTATTTTTGGAGCATAAATAAGTGAATATTGTGTTGTATGCACAACACTTGGGTCCCAATGCACAATCCAATCTCTGTATTTATGTCTTTGTTATTGCTCTTATGCAAGGACACCTGAGAGATTTCACCAGAGCTTCGACTACCCCCAGTTTAATCATTAGCTCACGCCTGATCTCATTCACTTTCTTAACAAAACCATAATTTTACTAAATGGACATATAAATGCCACATTATTTTGTAAATGCTTTTCTGCTTATACAGTATCTACATCCTTCCACACAACACAAAACAAAAACACTGAGAACAAATTCATAACTTAAAGATTTATTTCGGACATTTTTTTCAATAGTAATGGCTAACCAACGAAGTGGGAGGGGAAAAAACCCCCAGATCAATATTGCCACACCGATTTTCAGGAATAATGTACTGTGACTACATTTGAACCATGTGTTCTCTTTTAAACATCCTAGACAGTAATTCTAGCATATCGGAAAGCAGCCAGGGCTCTTCTGAGCTAGGCATTTGTAGCACATAAGCACCTATATTGTATCAATTGTATGGCAGGTTAACAACATCTGCTAGGTCTTGATTTGTGTACCCAAGGCAAAATGATTAAAGATATAGTCATAAAGATTTCAGAATCAGATTATTTGAAGTTAACTATCTCACTCATATGACCCTGCCTGGATGTGGGTGCACAAATCAACAGCTAGCAAATGTTGTTAACCTGCCACACAGTTGATACAGTAGGTATCTATGCTCTGCAGTTGCGTGACTCAGAAGGGCTTGAGAACTGTTGTTATAGGTCTATCATTAAAATGTGTTTTGTTGGTGAACTGTAGAAACAGGAGTCTCTATGCTAATGAAACATCGTCTTTAAGGAAGTACACAAGGTTCCTACTGTGTTAGTTTTTGAACATGATGTGAAGGTCTTATTTTAGATGCCTTTTCACTGATTTCTGTATGTTCTGAATTTAATAGCAGCCATTTCAGTGTTTCAGGAGAAGTTGTAAGCAAGATTATTACCCAGACTATCTTATGTTTCATTGTCAGTCCCATGGTTCCTAATGTTTACAGCATCTTTTAATATAGTGACAACAGAATTCAAGCCTCTAGTTTAAAATGCAGTTTTAATCTGTTATAATGTCTATTTGTTTCCATCCACCCATCCATGACTTGCAACGGAATAAGAAAGCAATGAATAAATATAACTAGAAGAGACATTGAGGAAGTGCAATCTCAGTCACCATTTCTTCTGTGTTTGTTTCTGTATGTTTATATACAATATCTTTCATCAGAAAATCTATTATACATACCATAAGTGGCAAAATATTATTGTCTTCCAGAGGTAGAGTTTGGCGGTACTAAATGACTGTGAGATTGTGAATAGACCCCCCTGGTGGCACAGTGGGTTAAACTGCTGTGCTGCTGAACTTGCTGATCCAAAGGCCGCAGGTTCGAATCTGGAGAGCGGGTGAACCCCTGCTGTCAGCATACAAACACACTAGGCAAAAAATCAAAGTAAACTATATCTCATCAGTAACATGCGTAGTGAGGCTCCAAGCGTGGTAATGAAAAGATAACTCAGGATTCATTCATTTTATAGTCCATGAAAATGTTCATATATCAATTTTCAAATGTCCCAAATGGACTTAGTTCATTGTTGATCCATAAGTTCAAATGGAAATCATATATATTTCCACAGATCCACGATGGGCTTAGTTCATTATAAATCCATAAATTCAAATGCAAATCGTATAGTTCAGTATTGTTGTCATAGCTATACAATCCTCTGTTGTATTTTCAAATCAACACCATATGATCCAAGACAATGGTCAGCCCCAGCTTTTGTCAACCTAGCAGTTCGAAAACATGCAAATGTGAGTAGATCAATAGGTACTGCTCCAGCCGGAAGGTAACGGTGCTTTATGCAGTCATGCCGGCCACATGACTTTAGAGATGTCTATGGACAACGCCGGCTCTTTGGCTTAGAAATGGAGCTGAGCATTAACTCCCAGAAATGGACACATCTAGACTTAATGTCAGGGGAACCTTTATCCTTACCTTTAAATGACTGTGAATACCTATTCTGGATCCACAAGCTCTTTTACATTGAGGACACAGATTTCCAGATGGCAGACAGCCCCAACAAGGGTTTGCTTGGCACACCTTTCTCTTGGCATGTTTTTCCTTTTCACCCTGTATTTGTACCTCTTCAAAGTCCATAGCACTGTTGGTAATAGCTGACCTCCAGTTACAGTGCTCCAGTACCAGGGCTTCTCCATTTAGTCATAGACACCTCTACATAGTTTGAGTCCAATCCAACTGAAAAGGGTTCTTCAACTTTTGGTGCCCTTTTCCTGTTTTCCCATTCTCAGTTCTCAATTTTATCATCAACAACATTTGCAAGGTTTGATGAAATATAGACATTTGCAGTGATTTAAAAAAGATGCCCTTCTCTTCATATGCATAGTAGCAAGTCAAAAGAAAAACCTTAGAAATGAAAAACCTAGATAAATCTATACATGTGATACATGTGAAAAAGATCTTGGAGTCCTTGTGGACAAGTTGAACATGAACTAACATTGTAATGCAGCAGCTAAAAAAACCAATGGGATTTTGGGCTGCATCAAAAAGAGTACAGTGTCTAAATTGAGGGAAGTCATTGTGTCTTTGTATTCTGCATCCAATTCTGGGTTTCACAGTTCAAAAAAGATATTGATAAGCTGGAAGGCATCCAGAGGAGGGCAACTAAAATGATCAAAGATCTGGAGATTAGGTCCTATGAAGATCATCTTAAAGAACTGGGTATGTTTAGCATGCAATAGAGAAGGTTGAGAGGAGACTGATAGCCATGTAGAAATATGTGAAAGGGTGTCATAAGGAAGAGGGAGCAGGTTTGTTTTCTGCTGCCCTTGAAACTAGGACTTGTTTCGATGGGTTCAAATTACAGGAAAGCAGATTCCACCTGTACATTAGGAAGAACTTCCTGACCATGAGAGCTGTTCAACAGTGGAACTCTCTGCCTTGGAGTGGTTAAACCAGGTGCCCTATGTGGTCTCTTCCAACTCTATGATTCTATGATTCTAAGGTTTATGCTAATGCACAAACTTGAGATAGATTTTTAAAATTAACTATATCAAAGTTAATGTCATGTAGTGTAATATAGTGTAAAAGTTCCCTTTGTTGTTGTGTGTCTTCAAGCCATTTCCAAATTATGCTGACTTTTAAGGCAGAACCTATCATAGGGGATCCTTGCTAAAATTTGTTCAGAGGGGTTTGTCTTTACCATCTAAATACATACATACAACAATTTCAAATTCTGTAAATGTAAGCTGTGAAAGCATATTGGAAATTGATAGTTTCACTGGCTAGTTTTATAAAGACGTCCAATGAATCCGTAGTGACTTTGAGTTCATTGCCATCTTTGGATATTTGAAGGGTTGAGTTTCATATGTACTGTGGTCCTGAATATGGTTTAGGTAACATATCACCTTTCTTTCCATACTGAACTGTGAGCAGATAAGTAAATTACTATATTATTTGTGTGAATACCAGGTTTTGTTAAATTTTGAACTATTTGAACCTGGCTAGCATTGGAATTTAGTGTGTTACCTTTTCATGATTCTTCTTCAGTGAGTGGTATATTACTAATATTATTATTATCAGCATTATTATCATTATCATTGTTGTAGTAGTAGTAGTAGTAGTAGTAGTAGTTATGTTTCTTTTTCTCCCCGTAAGGTGACTCAGAGCGGCTTGAAACAATATCACAGCATTCTGAGATAAGGCAGTTAGTATGGAATAAAATAATTTATGACATGCTACTGCTAAGAAGCATACATTAATGTCTTCATTTTTGCATTATTTGAGCAGAGGGAGAATTAATCGTAATAGTACTTTTACATCATGGTGCTTTTAGAGCAGAACCCCACTAGCATGTTTAAAGTCTGTTTTATTCTGTTTTTAGATCTGTTAGCTGTGCCCAAGCATCCATATGCTGCTATGGAGAACTGGGGACTGAGTGTTTTTGTGGAACAGAGAATACTCCTGGATCCAAGCATTTCATCTATATCATACTTACTTGATGTCACCATGGTCATTGTACATGAGCTGTGTCACCAGGTAGGATATAGTTCTGTTGTTTGTGAGCATGCAATGTAAAAAAGAGTTAAACATTTTCCATGCAGAATATTCTGTCAGGCCAATAATTACAGGGTAGCTCATTCCTGTTGCATAAAGGCTTCTATGCTGGGCATGTTAATTGGGGAAATTACTGTGGTGAACAGCAAGAAATTATTTGAGTGTGAAAAACTTTATAATGCTAATTCGAAGCAGGATTATTGCTTCAGTTGGTTCATCTTTGTGAAGCAAGTATCAACTCAATATAATAAAGCTTCTTTTTCTTTGGATAGATTTCTGTGGATTGTTGCTTTTATATAGTTGAGTATAGTGATAGCCTCTTGCAATGATTTGCTACAACACTGTCACAGTCTCAAGCTGAGTTTCATGTTCTTGTCAAGATTTGCATTGGGTGAGATCAATTTGGTAGTCCCTCTTCTCTCCGTGCATAAACTTTGGAAGCATTTTTTCTTTATGTTTCTACCATGGTCCTCTGTTCATAAATGATGAATGTCTTGCCTCTGTGTGTATTGAAAATCTTAAATATGCTGGTAAAGTTGTAGTAAAACTATTATATTGATTTTTCATTCCTATCTGTCATCTTACTTTGAGATAAACATAGAGCCATAGTTGGAAGGGATCCCAAGGGTCATCTAGACCAAGTACCTACCAATTCAAGAATCTACAATTAAGGCATGCTTGACAGGTAGCTTCCCAACCTCTGTTTCAAAAACTTCCAATAAGCATTTCAAGGTAATCTGTTCCACTTTTGAATAGCTCTTACCACCAATACATTCTTAATGTTTATTTGGAATCTGCTTTCATGTAATTTGAATTCATCAGTTCAGGTCTGGTGCCTGAACTGATGGATTTGAAACAAACTCATTTCATCTTCCACATGAAGGAGTTTCTGATATTGAATGCTCACTATCACACCATCTATCAAAGTTTCTTTCTTCAGGCTAAGCATACACATGACTCTTCTTTCTTTCTTTCTTTTTTTTTACAGTTTAAACACTTCATAAAATCCACCCTTTAGTCTCAGGTAGAGTAGACCATTCAATCAATTGCTAAATATGAGCAGTACCAAAAATAAGAGCAGTGTAATTAAAATGTAAAAAAAACCCAAATTCAAAATAAAGTTACTACTACAAGAGATCCACTAAATCAATTAGATTTGTGTTAATGTTGATAAACACAAATCTAATTGATTTAGTGGATCTACTGTAGTAGTAACTTTATTTTGAATTTGGTTTTTTACATTTTAATTGAACTGCTCTTATTTTTTCCACTTGTTCTTCTGTTATTTTTCTTTCTGCAGTACTCTGTTTTGAAGAGAAAGATAAAATAGTTGGACAGTGGATTTTTGTGGTAGTATAGAGAATCTCTGTACACAAAACATATAGAAATATAGTTATTCCCCCAGTGACCTTGTAATGTATCAATATTACTTTCACAAAGGAACCCTCAGTGGTTCAATGGGTTTAACCCTGGTGCTGTCAGGACTGCTTACTGAAAGGTTAGCAGTTCGAATCTGGGGAGTGGTTAGCAGTTCGAATCTGTCAGTTCCAGCTACCCATGGGGGGACATGAGAGAAAAAATATCTGGGCATCCCCTGAGCAACATCCTTTTAGGTGGCCAGTTCTTTCACACCAGAAGTGACTTGCAGTTTCTCAAGTCGTTCCGGACATGGGGGGGAAAAACTTTCCCAAGCTTTTCCAGAAATCAAACGAAGATCCACTCTGAAATGGAGCCACATTCTGTAGAAGCCACTGATAAGATTATCCTTTTTATCACACTAAATTGTAGAGGAAACATTTGATGCTTCTCATTATAGTCATTAAGATACCTGCAATGCCACATTTTAATTATTACCAACATATATTTCCTTAATTGGTGAAGACAATTAAGAAGAAATCTTTTTGTGTCATGAAGAACAGTTCTTTCAACATCTCTGATTACCTATAAACTGTAGCAAATTAGCATATCATTGGTTTCTTCTATTGTCTTCCAACAAATATTTCCTAGTCCATCCCAGCTGTTAAGTATTAGCCGTAGACATGGATCATGTACCTTTAGAATATATCGTGCACAATTAGTAAAGGTTTTCAGTTCTTCTGAATTATTTTATTTCTAGGGCAGGATCCAATGGTGGAATTCCACTGTGAGAATAAATAATCGAGTGGAATTAGATGTTGGATGACTTCTGTTACACTCCCATGCAACCCCAAAACTAACCATGGAAATTAATTTTAAGTTAGCATCACAGCCATATTAGTGTCTATAGATTATAAAACAGGGGATTTAAATCTTTGGTTGTTCAAATGTTTTGGACGTCAGCTCCAAGGATTCCTGACTATTGCCCATCTTGCCTATTACTAATATTTTTAAAATACTGTTTTCCAATATGCTAACAAAAATTGATCTTCTTATAAGACATTGGTTTTGATAGCCTTCCAATTCTAACTGTCCAAAGATTTGTCTCCTTTTCTATCTTTTTAATTGACAGTTTAGAGGACAATGTAGGTAAGGTATCCCCAGGTGGTTTATATTTAAACTTTGTTTCAATTGAGCAGTATTTGAAGTAGTAATTACTTAATTAATATTCATAATTTTCTGGCTAGAAGTGTAAACTAACATGAGTTTGAACTCCCAATATGGGGGGGGGGGGGGAATCATCATATCTTAACCTTCCAGGAATGACAGAAAAATGTGAAAAAGTTGTATAATCTTCCATAAATTGTTTGTGCACATGCATAAGTACTTACTTGATATACATAGATTTGTACAGTAATGATTCAGATGAAAAAAATACTTGGAAAAAATTTAAAGACTTCCAGTTAATCAGAGACATTGGGGTTTGCTGTATTGCACATAATAAAACAAAAATAACAAAAAACCAGCAATCTGATAATAAACATTTGCAGTGGTATTCCGTCCTTACAATCCTGGAGAACATGTTTCTGTAATTTCTAATATATCCTTCAGTATACTATATCTTAAGTACATGTTTTACAAGTTTGTTTAGATAGCTATCAAAAGGGGCCATTGTTCTCTTTGAAAAGGCCTAGACTAAGTAGGGCTATAGCAAAAAAAAGTTAAATAAATGCATATACATATGGTTCCTGTACTGTGTCAGACATTAGACCATATCTAATGTCACTAACAGTGTAAGTGAACTTGCTTGTCTGTCTGTTTTAGATAAACATAGTAAAACATGTTCACAACCTCTTTGGGTGAAAAAAATAATATATTCATAGTATCAAAGATTTTTATGCAACCACTCTAAAGTTATTTGACATAGGAATTCCTATTTGACTAATTATATGAAAATGTTGGATCTCAACTTAGTCATACATAGAGAAGCCACAATAGAATCAAGTATAACTAAATCTGTTTGAAGTTGATCTTTTGTTCCTTTGATATGCTTTGTGTTTGTTTCTCTGTACGAAAGAGATAAAATTGAATATCAAATAAAACTATCAGGGACATTTTGAACTTGACGCTCAAACTACATGAAATAGAAATGCTCATGAGTATTTTATAGGCTGTTGGAAAGCAACTTGCCAGTGTAGGCAGTTTCACCAATGACAATGGCATACAATTAACCTGTGGAATTTAGTGCCATTGCAAATGCTGAATATATATTTGCATCTTTAAAGTAGGATTAGACAACTTGTCAGTGAATATGTTAGTTAAGGGCAGGTAACAAAAATTCTCAAAAACAGCAAATTAAATGTTTAAGCAGCAATTTACAATTCATTGCTAGCATGCTAAGAAAGGTTATGTAAGCAAGAATAAAACTCTCTAGATTCTTAAATACTTCTGTCTTTAGCTGTTACTTTTTAAAATATTAGTTAAGATAGGAGCAAGGTTTCTTTAAAACAAATTTATTAAAACAAACAACACAAATCAAACAATAAAATAAAAATTGCATATTTACATATTATTTTTTTAAAAAGTGTATTCTTAAATTAAATCAATAAAGGAATAGTTTTTTTTCCAGAAAGGTATTCATCAATAACTTACATTGTTATGATATAGCAACTCTCTCCAGTCAGTTTGAACTATTGGCTTATTAAAAGCAAAACAAGAACAAGTTACCATCTTTCAGAATGGTACAGGTTGAACATTCCTTATTTGAAATTTCAAAATTAGAAATAATTTATTATATCAAAATCCAAAATCCTCCTCATGGCTGGTTGAGATAGAAACACATATTTTCTAATGTTTCATTGCACACGAACGTTGTTCTGTGCACAAAGTTATTAAAATATTGTATAAAATTATCCTCAGGCTACATGTGTAAGACAGACAGACAGACAGACAGACAGACATACATATATCCCCTAAATAGACTTCATGTTTAGATCTAGGTCCCATCTCCCAAGATTACTTATTATCTTAATATATGCAAATACAGTTATTCCAAAATCAAAAAAACCCTGAAATCCAAAACATTTCAGTTTCCAAGCATTTTAGATACTCAACCTGTATTGAGCAAAACTGCTTTGGAGGAGGTTTCTTAAACCCACTCTGAAGCGAGTTTAAGCCCTGTGTGGAAGCACCCTTAGTTTCGGTAACTCTGTTGTACCTTTTCATTTTGTCTGGTCATTTTACACTTCTTTCCCTATTTACCCTGTGTTCTCCCTATTGTAATTTTTCCCAGGTATTTCACATTTTTATCTCCTCTTTGGTAGCTATTTTGAGGCAAGTTTAAAAATATGACTGGGAGCACACAAGGAACATAAACCGGTTCCAATAGAACAGAACAGGAAGTTGTGTGAAAGAGAGAAGAAATTGGTTAAAACTGTCTTTTGAAACCATGATTGTTGATATTTTTTATTCAGGTTCAGCACAGATATATAATGTGAATATATGACTTTTTTCAAAAAAAATGTAATGGAACTTTTTTTTAGTGGTTTGGTGATCTTGTGACTCCAGTATGGTGGGAAGATGTATGGCTAAAGGAAGGCTTTGCCCACTACTTTGAATTTGTTGGAACTGACTATCTCTATCCTGGCTGGAATTTGGTAAGTGTGTATTTCTTATTTACTTTATAAGACCTTTAAAGAGGATTTGTCATCTTAATTCTGCTAGACAGTGAAAGAGAATGAAAACTCAGAAATCAAGCACATATTTACATACAGAAGGTATCATATTCAGATCCTATTTCCTTTCATTAAAAAGTTGTCAGGTGATAGGGATGCAAAAGGTATGTGTTTAAGAACCTACAGTATAGGTTCCCTGTAGGTCATGGCATCCACAGCAATGAACTAAATGAAACTATTTTTTAATTTAATGAAAAGCAACTACATGACATTTTATCAGAATATTGAAAAATGCCAAATGGTATGTGTGAATATCAGATGTCCCATAAAGTAAAATTAGTAAGTGTGAAATCATTTAACAGTACTCCAGAAATGTAATCTTCCATTTCCTATAAAGGAGTGAGATCATTCCTGCCATAAATGAAAGTAAAATATCTCCTGCTTTTACATTCAGGACATTTAAGAAATTAAAGATAAAGACATAGGGCTGAATCGATCAGAAATGTATTTTCCTCTCTGTGCTATCTCTCATTGATGCTACAGATCTGTTCTGAAGGAATCCCTGTTGCTTCAGAGTAAGCTTTTGGGGCATAGTGAAGGAGGGAGGGGGTCTCTCACCTGCTGTATTTCTTGATATAAAAAACGTTGCCATAAGCTTCCAACTTGCCATTATATGCTGTGGAGAATACCAAACATTCATGAAAATTCTTGTCATGTGCCTTCAAATTGTTTCTGACTTATAACAAGCCAACCCTAAGGATGAGCTCAGGAGAATGGGACCCAATCCTCCCGTCTACACCACTCTGAAGCCATGGAGTACTCCAAAGTTTTAAGTTAACTCTCAAGAACCACCAACTTTTACTAAAGTGGGTCAAAGTCAGATCAAGGATGACCACTGGAATCAGCATGCATTGTGGTGAATCCAGTGATCACCATTCGGAGCATGGGCCCCCCCCCCCCCATTGATCTAAGTCAACACGGGAAGCCTCCTGTGCTGCCACTATGGCGGCATGCTCCACTTTGCCACCACTTTGAGCATGGAGCCCTGCCGGAAGTAGTAGTACATTATTATTATTATTATTTGCAATTCTTCTACCCTGCCCTTCTCGCCCCCCCCCCCCCAGGGGGGGGACTCAGTGCAGCTAACAAGGCATTGTGTAATGATAGCCGGTGGGCTCTATGCTTAAAAGTGGAGTGGGCTGCTGATTCTTCCCCCATCTCATAAGGTTGTAAGTCTGTAATACTTACTAGAAGTAGAGAAATGTTGTGGGGACAGCCAGAACCCAGTTCAAGGTGAGTCTGGGTTTCAGTGTCCAAGTAGACGAGCTCCAAGTTCTAATATCTTTGGGTGATTCCATCATCATTACAGGCAAATTTTGGGATGAAATTTTTCCCAGATGTAGAATTCTCTCCTCTCTATGAAAAGCTCGTCTGGCTCATCCACATTCTTTTTGTTGGCATTTGACTTTTCATTGGCCATGGTGGTCCACGCTCTGGTTACATCCCGTTTAGACTACTGCAATGCTCTCTACATGGGGCTGCTTTTGAAAACTACTCGGAAGCTTCAATTAGTCCAACAGTCGGCAGCCAGGTTGCTAACGGGAGTGGCGTACAGGGAGCAAACCACTCCTCCGTTGCTCCAGCCTCACTGGCTGCCGATTAGCTTCGGGACACAATTCAAAGTGCTGGTGTTAACCTTTAAAGCCCTAAACAGCTCTGGCCCAATTTACCTGTCCAAACGAATCTCCTGCTATGAACCATTACATAGCTTAAGATCTTCAGGAGAGGACCTGCTCTCGATCCCGCTACTCTCGCAAATGCAGTTGGTGGGGACAAGAGACAGGGCCTTCTCAGCAGTGGCCCCCCAGCTGTGGAACACCCTCCCTAAGGACATCAGGTTGGCCACCTTCCTCCTGTCCTTTAGGAGACAACTAAAGACCTGACTGTGGGCCCAGGCGTTCAACTAAAGGTATTGATTAGTGAACAATGGCAGCCGGACTTTAATATTATGACGTGACAATATTGGATTTATTTGGCTGTACTCTGTTTTAGTGGCATGTTAATTTGAATGTTAAGGAATTTTATTGATGATTTTATAATGTTTTTAATTGAGCCATTTGTTTTAATTGAATGTATATATGGATAGCATCATTGATGCATATGTGAAGCCGCCCTGAGTCCCCTCATGGGAGAAGGGGCAGGGTAGAAATTAAGATAATAAATAAAATAAATAAATTTGGGGCAATGGATTAATCTTTAATGGATAGTTTCTGACTTTAAAAAACATCTCCTTTAGTATGCTTTAAATATGTGTTATAAATATGTTTTAAACTGTTTAAAATTAGTGTTTTTGTTAGAATTCATTGGGGTTCTTTCACATTTTCTTATTATAAGCTTGTACTTTGCTTTAATCTATATTTCAAGGCCTTTTATGTTGTGTGGAATAAAAACTGGACTGACTGATTAAATGAGTGTAGCATGAAATAGATAAAAAAATATGTTGCAATAATGGGAGTTGATGCTGTCATGTTCCAATAAGACACTGGTTTTGTTTACAAATGACAGCAAGATGGGGTTTACACATTAGTTATAAAATATAAACCATAAGCCACGTTTCTAGAGAAAATCAAGTATATTGTTCATGGGTCACTTTGAAAGAGCCTGTTCCTCCCCTCTATCATGTCAACCTCCTTTCTAACTGTAGTTGTGGCCTGGGAATTGGGGAGCCACTGGCACAGGGAACCCTTTACAGTTGAGAGGAGTGTTGTGTGGTTACCACCAAAATACACATTTTAGAGCTTGGAAATGTTTTCCATTTGAGCCTGCATATGTGTGACTTCACAGGACCACTCAAAGATACACAGTTATAAATATGCAACCTGTCATTCTCTTTTAGAATGTACATCCAGTAAAATTAACACCTGTCTCTTAAAAGCTCAAAAATCCATTTATGGGATGAGAGCAGTGAGCTCCTCAGGCTGTCCCTGATTGACAGGAATGCAGAAGGACTGAGACATTGGATCAAGCCAAGCATGTCACTAGCAGTGTAATGTAAGAGTTAATGGAAGAAATGATCCCTCAAAAATAAGATCCCACTGCTCTCTTTTTACAAAGGGAACTTTGAACTTTGGGTTTATGTGTGTTGTGTGCCTTCAAGTCATTTCTTACTCATGGTGACTGGTTAAATTTGAGAAAGTTCCAGAGATAGCTGCTGGGATTTTAAACCCACATTGTGTGGATTTGCTAAACTTATCATGGACTTGGCAATGATGTTTTTCAGAAGGTGTTTGCCTTCCTCTGCGTGCATCTTGACAGAGCAGTTATCCTGATAATGATCCGAAGGGAGCTACTCTGAATCAGCATCAGTGGTAGCTGTATTGGCAGCTCAGGAGTTGCCAATGCAGCTACCACTGATGCTGATTCAGAGTAGCTCACTTCGGATCATTATCAGGATGACTGCTCTTTCAAGATGCACCCAGAGAAGCTTTCTGGCATTAACATTGTAAACTCTCAAACTGGCCCAGTAGCTGCATGTTGGCTGCATGTGTGAGTGGTGCCAAAACTGGTTTGCTGCTGCTCGCCAGACACCTGTATTTTTCCCACTGATAATTTTCCTTTGCAGTGCCCAAAGGGGGAATTCAAATCCTGGTCTCCAAGAGGTTCAATCCAACACTCAAATCATTGCACTTAATTGGTACTTTACCTTTTTTTCTTTACCCTTTTCTCTAGAAAACTTTGAACATCAACTACTACTGTGACATTACAGAATGTTTGTATTTATAAAAGAATAGTAGTGCTATTTTATAGACCATAATTTATAGAAGTGAAGGGAATACATTTTGCCAACTTCAGGAACTAGTAAGATAACCAGACTTTTTCACATAGTTTTCTGTAACAAATTTACTTAATAGCGGTTCTCCAAGCCCAGTAAGATTTGAAATGTAGGGAAAAATGTTCTGTTCCTGGTAGAAACTCCTGACTGGCTATAATCTAAATCTTACAGGCCCTTAAAATACAGAGGATTACTGTGTACTATGTATGAAGAGAGAATCACTATACTGTGTTCCACTCTGGAACTGAAAAAAAGTGAAAGCCAGAAAAGTGTAGTGAAAAAGTACTGGCCTGTTTGGGGAAACTCAGCTTCTATTCTCATTGGCTTTAAATCAGCTGCACTATGATGCTGACTGCTGACTTTGGGCTCAGTTTAACATAGTTTACAGAGTTTCCATGATGATGCAAGTGGTGAAGAAGGCCCTGATGCTGCTTTGAGAAAAGATTGGGCATAGGTTAGCAAACAAAACAATTTGTTGTTAACTTCTATCAAGTCAATTTTAACCTATGTTGACACCACGAATGAGGACCTCCAAGTCCCTCTATCATCAACAGCCAGAATTGGATACTCAGGGCTGTGGGTTCTGTGATTGAACTAGCTACCTGGAACAAAACAAAACAATACTCAACAATTAATCCAACAACAATCAAAAGTACCATATTCACTTGATTATAATGTACACCTTTTTTGGCTAAATTGTTTAGCCAAAATTGGGGTGCGCATTACATTCAGTGGCACATTAGAATCACCCCCCACCACCCCAGCATCCCTCTAAATCCGGACTCTTCTCCCTCTTGCCAAATGCCCAGCCTTCATGTACCATCATTGCACCAAGATCAAGTTCCTCTTCTTCATCAGGGTATGCAGAGCCATGCAGGCCCCAAAGCCTTTGCTGACCACTGGCTGCTCTTTCTGCAGGACCCAAGAGCCAAGGAGGTCACTTCTTCACCAGTACAGCCACTAAGAAAGGGGGAAGTAGCTGAAGTGTTGTGCAGAATGCTGGGTCTCATAGAGTAAAGCCATGTCAGGGAGAGCTTTGGTATTGTGTTGCTGCATTCCACATCACTCTGCCTGCCCTTACCCTCCCCCTTCTGTTGGATTTCTGCATGTGAAGGGTGAGGGTGGGGGCAGGACTTCCAGCTGGCCTCAGGAGCCAAGGAGGAAGAGGCAAAGGTGGCCATGGTAGTGGAGGAGCGGCATGCAGTGTCACAATGCACGGACTTGGCCGGCCCCTTAATCACACACACAGAGACGGTATTCAGCTAACTACTTTATTGAAGAATAAAAACAGTAGAAAAGGTAATTGTCCAAAATGCAAAAGCAATCAAAGTAATAGGTATTGTCCAAAAGCAACTTGGCATGAAAGTTTCCAAGACTTGGCAAGGCTCCGCTTAGCAAAAGCGAATCAGGAACAAAACAAGATACAATATCCAAGGCTCCCTTGGCAGGCCACTAGCCCAAACTTAGCTCCGTGGTCTAGCCTTGCTAACACGTCTGCATAGGATAGACGTGGCTGTGGTACTGAGGATCCGTTCCCACGGATCCTCTACTTAATCTTCGTGGCGAGGACCCCGACGCTCTAGGCTTCTCCTTCTCCAATCTGTGGTGCGGGACCTCGGTCTGTCTAGGCTATGAAACCAACCCCTCCTGCTAGACTCGATGTTCCGTCTCCTATCAAAGGTTCGGCCTTGCCTCCCAGCACCTGGGTCTCTATCTCCGTGAGAGTCAAACTCCTCTCTAGTTCACCGCGATCCTCCCCCAGGTCTTCATGCATTCTTACTTGCGATCCTCGCCCCCGGCCGTTCATATGCTTCACTATCACTGCTTTCAGTTTGCACCTGGCTTTCCATATCCTCGTAAGGATCAGGCCAGCCTTCATCCCAGGCTAGGCTCTCTGTGGGAGAAGAAGGCCCAGCTATGGCAAAATCTCCTTCTTCCAGCCCCTCTAAATCCTCTTCAGAATCGATCTCAGCAGCTGCTGGCTCTAATGCAAGTGGGACCCCTGGCGCTGTCCCATGCCCCCCAGGCACGAACGAGAACTGGGTTACTACATGCAGCCAGCAAAGATGCCTGGGATCCGTGGCCAACGGCCAGAATCTTCCTCCTCGGCTTGCTAAAGCCGTCACCTTGCCAGTTCTGGCCACCTCACCACCCACTTGCCGTTTGCCCCAAAGCAGAGGAGGAGGAGGAGACCGCAGCCTCCTTTGACCTGGCTTGCTGGGACCCCCCCCCCCAAGTGGAATCGGCCTTAGCTCCGCTCCACAGAGCTTTTTTCCTTCTTTCTCTTTCTCTTCTACCCTTCCTTCTCTCTGCCTGTTCTTTCTTCCCTTTCTTCTTGCACCTTTTTTCTATTCTCTTTCTCTCTATCTGCCTTTTCTTTCAAATTTCCTTTCTCCCCTCCCTTCTTGTGCCTTCTTTCTATTCTCTTTCCCTCTCTCTGCCTTTTCTTTCAAGGCTCCTCTCTCACCTTCTACCTTCTTTCCATTCTCTTTCTGCTACATATTACATTTGCCAGTAAATCCTCTTTTTTGGTTTCAAGATCTTGAAATTGAGGTGCATGCTAGATTTGGGTAAATACAGTATGTTTGGGCTCTAAAATCTGATATTGGAGGTTGCTACTAGTCCCAAGGAAGGAGTTTGTTTTGCAATCCCCACCCTACCCACACTTTAAACACAATCCATAGAATAGAATATGTCACATTTCTCCTGGGATTAAGACTCAAAAATATAAATGCTGCTTTTCAGAGATGCAGTCTCCCAATTGTCTGCATAATTTAAAGGGCTGAATGGCTGAAGGGTACTTTTCTCGACATGGCACACTCAACACATATTATTTTAAAAGATGTCTTATTTGAAATATAAGGAGTCCAAGTTAATATCCATACAGGTCAATTATTCCTGTCAGGAGTGTTTATCTCATTATAAATATATGCCTATTCTAAACAATTGTATGTTGCCTGCTCTCTTTCATGGTTATATTACTTTATTGATGTCGTTTTTCAAGTTTTGTATATCTTTTTTCTGCAGTCTTTTAATTGCATAATCCTGTTTTTTTGTAGCATTTTACAAATATACATATTTTTTGTAGTATTGCCATTTATTGGGTTATTGCATACCTAGATTGTGTCTTTTACAATACTTTTTGATATAGCATAAATATATAATACTATGTTTTCAGCTCTTGGCCACCTAAGTCTTGCAATGTTCAATTTACATTTTCCAAAATAAGAGATATGGATTTTGATTTTTTTAAGCAATATCTTCTTTGTAGGATAATAGGTAGATATTACTTGTTAAAAATTCTCACATTTTATTTTATATATTATATTTATATTGTTCTTCTATATTCAGAGTACAGGCATTAACAATACCTAATGGATTCTATTTGTTCTACATAAAGCATTGCATCTCCTTTTCTTTTTTTCTTCTTTTTTTCTTCTTCTTCTATACTTTTTTTTAGTAGTCAAAAGACATGCCATGGGCTTTGGGACTTTTTTAGGATAGTGCGTATAGAAGTGTAGCCTTTAAAGAACTCTGAGATGGAGACTTTTGGATTGGGATCAAGGACTGTAAAGAGTTATAGACGCCTCTGATATTGTTCCTACTTCCGAGTAGGTGGAGTTGACATACATTTTGTCCTTGAATATGTATGCATTAGCAGAACAGAGTGGAGAAGACTATGACAAAAGCAATTGCAGGTGAGTGATTTTCCCTTTCATCTATAAAATACCAAGTGTCAAATGCTTTAGCAGTCACTACCTCACCCTGCGCGGAGAAGGCATTTCACAGGGCTCAATGGCCTTCTTTCTTTGTTTCTCTTTATAAAAGTTTGGCTTTGCTGACAACTTTATTGGATGAGTCAAGGCAGAGCACATCAGTGATGACAGTTACATCGAATCCTTTTTCCTTGTCTTTTTTAAAAAGGCTACTTTGTCTTTCCAGTATCTTATGTGTCTCCCTCACCTTTTTCTCTTTTTCATAGCAGGGCCATAATTTCTACGAATGTGTTTTAATCACATATATTTAACACATACTTCTGCAAGGTATTGACATGATATTTGTCTTCAGAGAGAGGAATGTATAAAAAAAGACATAGTAGCTTTCTCACTTTTTTAATTACAGCAATGAGGAAAAACTCTGTATAACTCCTGGTCATGGGCCCAAAATTTGTCCCATTCATTTCATTTGCGTTTCTGTTTTGTTCTGTTGATTTGGATGACACAAAATGGAAAGACCCCCCTGAAACAAAATTGAACATGAAAATGAAACCAAAAACAAATATCTGACCTCCCGATTTTGAGAGGTTCAGACGAAAACTGTTTGGGGCACCCACCGAAAACCAAACACATAGAATAATAGAATCATAGAGTTGGAAGAGACCTCATGGGCCATTCAGTCCAACACCCTGTCAAGAAGCAGGAAAATCACATTCAAAGCACCCACGACAGATGGCCATCCAGCCTCTGTTTAAAAGCTTCCAAAGAAGGAACGTCCACCACACTCCGGGGCAGAGAGTTCCACTGCTGAACGGCTTTCACAGTCAGGAAGTTCTTCCTAATGTTCAGATGGAACCTCCTTTCTTGTAGTTTAAAGCCATTGTTCTGCATTCTAGTCTCCAGGGCAGTGGAAAACAAGCTTGCTCCCTACTCCCTATGACTTCCTCTCACATATTTATAAATGGCTACCTTCTCTTCTTCAGGCTAAACATGCCCACCTCTTTAAGCCGCTCCTCATAGGGCTTGTTCTCCAGACCCTTGATCATTTCAGTCACCATTTTCTGGACACTTTCCAGCTTGTCAATATTTCTCTTCAATTGTGGTGCCCAGAATTCGACACAGGTGTGGTCTAACCAAGGCGGAATAGAGGGGTAGCATTACTTCCCCGGATCTAGACACTATACCCCTATTGATGCAGGCCAAAGTCCTATTGGGTTTTTTGCCACCACATCACATTGTTGGTTCATGTTTAACTTGTTGTCCACGAGGACCTCAAGATCTTTTTCACACGTACTGTTCTCGAGCCAGGCACCCTCCATTCTGTATCTTTGCATTTCATTTGTTCTGCCTAAGTGGAGTATCTGGCATTTGTCACTGTTGAACTTCATTTTGTTCGTTTTGGCCCATCTCTAATCTCTAATCTGTTAAGATCATTTTGAATTCTGCTCCTGTCCTCTGGAGTATTTGGCTATCCCTCTCAATTTGGTGTTGTTTGCAAACTTAATGCCTTCTAACCATTCTAAGTAATTAATAAAGATGTTGAATAGAACCAGGCCCAAGACAGAACCCTGTAGCACCGCTCGTCACTTTTTTCCAGGATGAAGAGGAAGCAATGGTGAGCACCCTCTGGTTTCATCCGCTTAACCAATTACAGATCCACCTAATCGTAGTTTTGCCTAGCCTACATTGGACTAGTTTGTTTGCCAGAAGGTCATGGGGGTCCTTGTCGAAGGCCTTACTGAAATCCAGATACGCTACGTCCACGGCATTCCCTGCATCTAGCTTGTAACATGAAACGGATCAAGGTAAGATCCAAATGCACATGTCTAATAACTGCCATCATTGATGTACTCAGCCTTGATTCATCCAATAAAGTTCCTAGCAAAGCCAAAGTTTTAATCAAAGATTAAGCATAGAGCACCAATAGTCATGCAAATAGCCTTCATCTTTCCTTAAGTGATCCAGAGCAATACATCACAGTATAGTACTCCATGCTCTGGATGATTCTGTCATTTCTCCTAGAAACTGAAACTAGCTTAATATTGAAATATATGCATATCATCTTCTTCTTTTTATAAAACCTGTGCTGAGCAGGCTTGTTTAAGCATAAAAATAAATATTAATGGAAAGTCATTAAACTTAAAGTTCATTAAACTAAATACTCAGTGCATTTCAAAGTGTACAGCTCAGGACCCTGATGAATGGGTCTCAATTGCCTGTCTCCTTCATGAGCAGGATTAAAATAATAAAAATGGAGACTGTGATTAGGCTCATACATATCTTTGGCTTAAACTGCTTTAGGAAACATTTATCTCCTTCAGTAAAATTTTCTGACACTTTGTGAAACTCGTAAGACAAATCATAAGAAAAAAAGTTCTGAAAGTTGACTTTAAGATATGGACTTGAGAAAAAATTCTCATTTCTATTTTGGTACTGAAGATCTAGTTGCCTACTTGCTTCTAGTAGTCCATTACAGTATCTTAGCATGGTGAGAGGTATTGGTTCATTTTTTTCTCTTTCTCTCAAAAGT
This sequence comes from Anolis apletophallus, assembly GCA_030556195.1. Taxonomy (NCBI): domain Eukaryota; kingdom Metazoa; phylum Chordata; class Lepidosauria; order Squamata; family Anolidae; genus Anolis; species Anolis apletophallus. The sequence goes on from JARBWK010000009.1 coordinate 76,923,906, forward strand.
ACTCTTTTCTCTCTCTCAATTTTTGTCAAATGCCCCAAACATTCAAAAAAGGAAGGCTTTCATTAATACTTCATGGAGTTTGACAACTTTCTCAAGTAAGCATGCACTTAAATATATCTCTAGTTTGTTTTTCCATTTTAGCTATAGAAAGAAAACTTAACCCCAATACTTTTGCAATCACCTGTGGGCAGAACTTAACAATTGTGGATATTACTTTTTACCTGTAAAAAGTATTCCATTTTAGATTTAGGCACCATGGTTGTCATGCAAGACAAACTCCCGCATATAAATAAAATGATATTTTATCACTCCATTTTGTCATAGATGGGCACTTGTCTGGGGCCAGTTTCACCCTGCAGAACCTTGCCTCTCAGCTAGCAAAAGTACTGTATTTCTTGAATAAGATTCACAGTAATTTCAGTGAACAGAAGGGAAAAAAGCTTTATTTAAATATATTAAAAACCCATGATTCAAAGATACATCCTGTTTTTAGAGATATTTATATGAGGGGAAAGTGTCTTTTAGATCAACGCTTGTTGAAAAAATTCAGCAAAGTTTTTCTTGATATTAACCTTGATTTTGACAGATTCTTCACAATTTTTTCCTAAACATAAAATATAAAAAAATGACATTGTTACCAGGTTCTCCCTCAGAACAAATGAATGAATTTGTACATGTTCTGAGTATGGATATCTATCAGAGATGTAACTTTGACAAAATAGTCTGACAAGTGAATTGGGATGAAAACCCCTTTATTCACACATAACTCTTTAAACGTGGAGTTTTATTGAACATGCAACAAAGATATAGCCCATGGCTGTGTTGGGGAACATCTGCAAATATTCTGGTAGAGCTTGACAAAGAGTGAAAACTTATATTTTCTTAGCCCTACAGTGCTTATGAGAAGCAAGCTAGAGCAATGTTTTTCAACCTTTTTTGAGCCGCGGCACATTTTTTACATTTACAAAATTCTGGGGCACACCACCAACCAAAATGACACTCTAACACAGTAAAACATATAGTTAATGTGTTTTTAAATGTATTTATACACTCAGTGTGAAACCTGGGCCTGTTTCGAAGAACACAACATAGATATCCTGGCAGGAATGGCAGAAAGACACAAACATAACCAAGAGAAAATACTATAAGAGTTTGGTGGGCATTGACCTTGGGTTTTGGAGTTGTAGTTCACCTATATCCAGAGAGCACTGTGGACTGAAACAATGTTGGATCAGGACCAAACTTGGCATGAATACTCAATATGCCCAAATGTGAACACATACGGAGTTTGGGGGAAATAGACCTTGACATTTGGGAGTTAGTTTCTGGGATTTATAGTTAACACACAATCAAAGAGCATCCTGAACTCTTGCAACATTGGAATTGAACCAAACTTGGCATATTGAATTCTCATTACCAACAGAAAGTACTGAAAGGGTTTGCTTGGGAATTGACCTTGAGTTTGGAAGTTGTAGTTCACCTACACTCAGAGAGTACTGTGGACTCAAACAACATTATGTTGTTGTTTGTTTTCTATCCAGAATCACAATGTTGGAAGGAGGCTCACCACTTTAAGGTCCCTAAAACAGGCATGGGAAAACTTCGGCCCTCTGGGTGCTTTGGACTTCCATTTCCATTTCCTGATTAAATGGCTGAAGGGGGGGAGGTAAAGAGCCTGAGGCTGCTAGGAATGGTGGGAGTTGGAGTTCAAAACACCTGGAAGGTCCAAGTTTGGGGGAAGAAAGGGTTTTGGAGGCTGCAATTTCCCACAGCACACCTGATGTTTACTCACGGCACACTAGTGGGCCACGGCAAACTGGTTGGGAAACACTGAGCTAGAGGACCCTCTTGGCTGGAAACATTCAAGAAAAGGAAAACAAACAAACTAACCAGGGTCTTCTTAACCTAGTCCAGAACGTTTAAAAAGTAATTACAAGATTATCTTGTTAAAATTCTGGGTTCTGCCTCAGCCGAGCACCTCCTTAGAAAATATGTTACAAAAGTGTTAAGCCAATCAGCCTTACCTCAAAGGTGACTTTTCCTAATACTGAAATGTCACTAAATGTTTACTGTCTATAAGGCATTGCTAGCCAACCACAGGGCCACTTGTCTAGTGGTTTATTCAACATTAGAATGGTATAATCAGGAAATCTAAACAACTTGATGCTAATAGGCAATGGAGTTCTGCAGTTGTCCTGGCTATAGAATTTGACTACACAAACACTTTTTCTAAGTTAACCCTTTGCTTTACTATGCCAGAAATTTAAAAGGGCTTCCATTTTTGAGCAGACACATGCATGTCTTGTCATGCTGTACAGATAAGGCCATGTCATAAGAACCCAAATCTTTTCCCCCCCAACATATAAACATTTCTATTTCATACAGAGTATAATAGAGCATTTTGTTAGAAATATAATTTTAAAAATGGAAATATTATCCACACAAGTTTTTTATAACCCAATTGTATGAATAGTTGTCTCTTAACAATGGCATTCTTAACTTTCAGCCCTTTGATCTCTGATGTGTGGTTATCATCAGTTATGACTTACATTGTCCTCTTCTTTTTGTTTTGTTGCTGGATACAATCCAGGTTCTGCCCTAATCTTACAATCTTTTGGCCTGCAATTTCCTATTTAGTTTGGAAACTATTTTCCTGTGTCTGGTTCAAGTATTTTATCATTGTCATGCTAAGTATTTTAAGTTTTTGTTTATGACCCAGTAAATTAAACCAGGAGCAGTGATTCAACTAAATTTCATTATATTTAGCATGATACACTGACTTTAATACATCATATTCTGTTTTTTAGATTTGTGTAGGTTGTACATTCCTTTTGTTTAATTATTTTAAAGTAAAGACTGGTATTCTCATCTCTTTTGGGAAGCTACATTGTTGTAAACTCACTTACAATCATTTTCACTCTTATTTTCAGGAGGGGAGCAGAGTTGTAGATATATTGAATTCTTGACAGAGCTGTTAGCCTCCTTGAGTCCCCTCAGATGAGAAAGGAAAAACATGAAGGAAATAAATGAATAAATGAATAAATATATCCATTGGGACAGTTGTACATGCAGACCCCACAGCATAGCCACTGCATAATAGTGCCATTGTGCAATGTACAGTACATTTCTTTCCTAGTGTACAATTGAGCACTTTCTCAACCACTTCCATTGTTATTGTATCATGACAGCATAAGAACATAAGAACATAAGAAGAGCCATGCTGAATCGGGCCTCAGCCCATCTAGTCCAGCATTCTGTGTCACACAGTGGCCCACTAGTTGTACACAGGGATCTCTAGCAGAAAGGAGGGCAAAACCGTCACCTGCTCCCGACCCCCCCAACCAGTACCCGGGGAAAATCCTGCCTGCCTCCATCAACACAGAGGTGGCACTTGGATGTCCATTTCAGTAGCTACTGATTCCCTTGGTATCCATGAATCTGTCTAATCCTGCCTTGAAGCTGTCCAGGCTGACAGCTGTCACAACCTCCTCTGGAAGTGAGTTCCATAACCCAATGACCCTCTGGGTGAAGAAATATTTCCCTTTATTAGTCCTAACTTTCCTACCTTGGAGCTTTAGGGAGTGCCCCCTAGTCCTAGTGTTGTGTGACAGAGAAAATATTTTTTCTTTATTCACCTTTTCTATCCCATGCAGGATTTTATACACTTCGATCAAGTCACCTCTTAAATGCTGTCTTTCAAGGCTGAAAAGACCAAGGCGTTGCAACCTGATTTCATAAGGGAGCTGCTCCATCCCTTGGATCATTTTTGTTGCCCTTCTTTGTACCTTTTCCAGTTCCGTTATATCCTTCTTGTGGTGCGGTGACCAGAATTGTACACAGTACTCCAGATGTGGCCTCACCATAGATTTGTAGAGAGGCAATACAACATTTGCCGACCTATTTTCGATTCCCTTCCTGATCATGCCAAGCATAGAATTTGCTTTTTTCATTGCTGCAGCGCACTGGGTTGACATCTTCGTTGAGCTGTCCACCAAAACCCCAAGATCCCTTTCCTGGTTTGTCTCAGAAAGCTTTGATCCCATTAGTTGATAAGTGTATTTGGGGTTCTTTGCCCCGATGTGCATGACTTTACACTTGTTTAGGTTAAAATGCATTTGCCACTTTATTGCCCATTCACTCAATTTCGAGAGATCTTTCTGGAGCTCTTTACAGTCAGTTTCATTTTTAACTACCCTGAACAATTTAGTGTCATCTGCAAACTTTGCTACCTCACAATTTACTTCTACATCCAGATCATTTTTGAATAAATTAAAAAGTAACGGTCCTAAAACTGAACCTTGGGGTACGCCACTTCTCACCTCTTTCCATCCAGAGAAGTGTCCATTTATTACCACCCTTTGTTTCCTACAGTTTAGCCAGGTTCCAATCCAGGACAAGACCTGTCCCCTGATTCCATGGCTGAAGAGCTTATTTAGGAGCCTTTGGTGAGGGACTTTGTCAAAAGCCTTTTGAAAGTCAAGGTAAACAATATCGACTGGGTCCCCTTTATCTATGTGTTTATTTACACCCTCAAAGAATTCTATCAAGTTAGTAAGACATGATTTGCCTTTGCAGAAACCATGTTGATTTTCCTTCAGCAATGCCTGTTCTTCTATGTGCTTAGTAATTTTTTACAGCAACGTAACTGTCACCCATAAGGTGATGCAGGATCTCTACCAAAGCCTTTTTACAGGTGCGGTTCTACCAACAGAATGAATTCCATTTGTTGAACTGGAGAGGAGCAATTTACAATTTACTTACAGGTTCCTGGGCAGGGGTGAGAATGGGGGCTTCTGCACACTGAAAACCTGTTCCTGAGGGGCTGAAGCAGGGAAAGTACTATCCTTGTAATTGAGCCCAATTTGCATGTGTTAGTATCAAATATAAGTATACAAATTTATTTATTTATTTATTTAGAAATTGTATATCCCGTTCCTCTGTGGAGGAACTCAGAACAACAAAAATTCATTTTAAGAACAACATACATAATAAAATACAAGATTTATTATGGTCAATGACCAGCATAAATACATAATAAAATAAGTTAAAATACATATAAAAACAATTCACCAAGTTAAACACATCATCCAACTCAATCCGCACATTGTGGTCCAATAACTCTTAGTCTTTACCGGTACCAACCATCACTCTGCAAATGTCTGATTCCAAAGCAAGGATTTCAGTTGCTTCCTAAAGGTCAGGAGGGAGGGGGAAGGCCTAACCTCATTCAGGAGAGAATTCCATAGCCCGGGGGGGGGCACCACAGAGAAGACCCTGTCTCTCATTCCCACTAAGCGAGACTGTGAAGGTGGCGGGACTAAGAGCAGGGCCTCTCTGGAATATATTCTCCCCATTTTGCTACACTGTAAAGAGAGAAAAACAAATTGATAGCACAATTTTTTATATTATAAATATACTTAGGCTGTGTCTAAACCGAGCAGGTTACTCTGGTTATTTCTGTACCTTAGACTAACTGAAGTTGATTGCAGAAGCCTTTGTAGTCTATGGACCTCATCAGATGGGCAGGGGGAAAGCAATGGAAGGCATGGGACAGGAACCATCTTCCTCTGTTCTCTTCTGTCCGGGTTTATCTGCTGCCATCCCACGTCCTTTCCCATGTCAGGTCCGTCTTTCCCTCACATTTCTCCACTTTGTGCCATCAGGTGTCGGTAACACCCAACTCCTCCAAAAGCACTATGGGCTCCATTTCTTCATGCTGCCAAATGTAGCCCCACAAAGTTCCGCTGGAAGTTTCCCTGCATATTGGGTTGGGGTCCTTGGGACTCCGTTTGGGCAGCATGTAGAAATGAGGAGAAGACTGCATCTGATAAGGTCCCCAGTTTATTTCCCCAGATGTCTTGTCATAATAGACCATATCTACTAATGAAACACAGAATTTTATTTATTTATTTAGTTATTTATTTATTCAAATTTATCCATTGCCACTCCCGGCTGGCTCGGGGCAACTTACATACAATAAAACAACAGTTACAACATCATATTAAAACCGTATCATAGAATTAAAAACAGTAACAATAGCTACATAAAAACATCAGGAGAGGCCGAACAATTTTTAAGACCCAAAAGCCTGCTGGAACAGTAGGGTCTTGCAGGCCTTCCGAAAAGCTAATAGATTCTGAAGGGCACGGACTTCGGAGGGGAGTGCATTTCAGAGGGTTGGAGCTATGATTGAGAAAGCCCTTCTCCGTGTTGCGGTCAGATGGTAAACTTTAGGACTTGGACCACCAGGAGATTTTGCAACTCTGAGTGCAAGGATCTAGTGGGACAGTATGGGATGAGGTGGTCCCTTAGGTACACTGGCCCCTAAAGTCTACATAGTTTCGATATTTTCAAAAGTGATTAAAATGCCTTGATTTCTTCTCCCAACAGTCTTAGAATATTTCACAAAGAAATTAATCTCACTCATAATATAATTTTATATTCTCTAGACATGTCCTCTTCTGTTTAATGCAAAAATTCATGCAAACACTATGGCCCCTTCTACACTGCATATAAAATCCAGATTATCTGCTTTGAACTGGATTATATGGCAGTGTAGACTCATATAATCCAGTTTAAAGCAAGTAATCTCGGACGAGATCCTGGGATATAGGGCAGTGTAGAAGGGGCCTCAGCCTTTCTTGTGCCGTCTACCAAAAAGTGTTTTTTGTAACATTATACTTGATGCAAAGATTCCAACGGTTTGCACTTGCTTATCTTAACTGTTAGGACATGGTTGTGATCTTTAGCCTAAAAGAGTATTTCATGAACGTGGGCAACATCCAGTTGCAGTGTCCCTTTGACAAGATAATCAAAACTGAGGAATTGCAATGGACCTGATCTGCTTTTCACTGCAATCCACTACATTAGCCCAAAAATATTCTGGAGAGCTGGCAAGTCTCCCAGAGCTGTTTTCCTCATTGTCCAGAAGACAAAAAGCAAAAAAAGGAGGTGATATTAACTGTGAGAGAACACTGATACATAACCTTTGTGAGCCAAACAGGGTGCAAAAAAGTCCTCATTAGCTTTTCACAAGAGACCTGGGAATGGTATGTGTTCTGAAGAGAAACTACAGTTGCTCAAGAATCTTTTGTTATTGTTTTGTGCTTTTTTCTTACTGTTAAAATTCAGTTACTTGGAAGGTTTGATAAGAAAATCAGGTGCATTAGCTAGATAAGTGAGCTACTTTCTCCCTCTTTCCTATATGAAACATAACTTTCAGAGCTTACCATTATATCTTCCACAAACCTTAAAAGCAGTTCAGAATGTAAATCCTTTTGAAATAGAACCAAAGAGGCATGCATCCCCTAGACTGCTTTACAGTATTCTCAGTGTTTTCATAGGTGCAAACAATGAAATGCCGGTGAGCAATTGTTAAGCCATGAACACTTTCCCTGCTTTACTTTCCAAAAGAATGACTTGACTCTGGAGGAGGATGCTCACATCCCATCCATTAAGGAAAGGGCTTCTTTTGAATCAGATTGCAATATGCTTCTTTTTGTTCTTAATATGCTAAATTTGATTAAATTTTATTCTAGGATGACAGATGACAACATACATATTACTTTATTTCACATATCATTATTTAGTGTTATGAATGTTTAACGACTGTGAGATTGTACCAATCCCAAAACTATAACAACAACAACAACTTCCTATTTATTACTTGCCTCTCCTTTTGGCTGGTCTTCCCCAGTAATTTCACATAGCTGTTGAAAGACATGTGAGACAGTATTGACCATTGCAAATTAATGGCTAGGAGGATGGACATTCACCCCCCCCAAAAAAAAACCCCCAAGAACTGGAAGTACAGAAGCACAGTGCCTGTAAATCCCAAATACAACAGGTCTATCATTGAAAAAAATCTGTAATATTAATAAAGATTTCAACAGCATTCTTCATTTATTTAGCATAATTTACTAATAACTTGCTTAATACACAAACCATAGGTACACAACTTGAAAATTTGAAGTGACAAATTAATATATTGCTAAATGGTGATGTGGTGATGCCAAAATAAGGGAACTAATTAGGGAAGCTCAAGCTTGGAAAGACATCAATTTCCTGACATTCTTGTACCATGGAATAGACAATACCTATGGCTGAATCTGGGAAACAATGCTGTATCTCTGTGCAATGTTTTGCTGTGGCTGTAGTCACCTGTATTTACAACCCTATGTAAATGTAATCTAATGATGGTTATCTTCCTTCATTTCTTAAGTTGCAGTGGCATTCCTCCAATGGTCTGTGGGAACTCTGATCGAAATGTGAAGACTTAGCAAGGATAGGTTCTTCACCATTGTCTTTCTGAATATGATGCTGGTCTATCAGCCCTCTGGATATCATTGTGCAGCCGTATTTTGTAAAAGTAATATGTGAAACTTCCATCTTGTCAGATTCACATTCATGTAATCGAAATTGTATCAGTATGTTTTGCTGTATTGCAGGAGAAGCAAAGGTTTCTGACAGATGTCTTGCATGAAGTTATGTTGCTTGATGGCTTGGCTAGTTCACACCCGGTATCTCAGGAAGTACAACAAGCCACAGACATTGACAGAGTGTTCGACTGGATTGCCTACAAAAAGGTGGGACTAGAAAAATACACATATATTTGTATGATTTTTTTTGTTATTCATTTCCTGTAGTGTCCACGATTTAGAAGTATTTTGTTCTAATGATACAATAATAATGTGGTATTTTGATTCATCTACAGTAAGAAAAAAGACTATAACAGCAAATACAGTTTTTATTTCTCTGTTATGATTAGATCCAGAACAGGTTACACTCAGTGTAGAGCTAGCCTGTGTCATCTGAAGAATCTTTATTATTATTTTTTTGCTTATGGTGTTTGCTCTTCAAAAGGATTTCTTGATGCGAAACCAGAAAAAAAGGTTCAATCTATTTTTCCCTGTTAGCATGGAATAGATCAATAATAAAATGTCACTGTTAATAATAATAAGTAATCCTAAAGAATTTTTAAAAAATATTTCTTTGCAATTGAAACTATATACCTGTATATGAACACTATTTTGGGAAACAGTGGAATACCATTTTGGAGACATTGGTTGGTAAATGGATGATGATGATTTGTATCTTCTTTATCAGGTTCATTGGGCTTAAAATTATCATTTGCTGCATCCCTATGCTATTTTAAGAATTTTCCCCCTTCCCTTTGAGGCAACTCAAGGGCTATGAAAGGTACATACAGGCGCCATTTTGTCACCAACGCTTTTTAACATCTATGTCCAACCCTTGGCAAGCATAGCCAGAAGTTTTGGATTTGGGTGCTATCAATATGCAGATGACACCCAGCTCCTGCTGAAGCTTGAGCCAGGCGTAACATCAGTGCCTGAGAACTTCAGACAAGGACTAGAAGCAGTGACTAGATGGCTCCGCTCATAAAAACTCAAGATCAATCCAGCAAAGACGGAGATTCTATGGCCGGGACGCCCAGAGCCACCCATTCCGCTACCTCTCTTTGAGGGAGAGCCGCTTATCCCGGCCCTGTCTGTGAAGAGTCTCGGTGTGATTCTGGACTCAAGACTCTCGCTAGAGGCCCAGGTTGCTGCGACAAGGGAGCTTTCTTCCACCTGCGTCAGGCACGTCAACTAGCTCCCTACCTTCCATCAGATGCGCTGGCTACGGTGGTCCATGCCACAGTGACATTGCGGCTGGACTACTGTAATGCCTTGTATGTGGGGTTGCCGCAGTCAACCACTCGCAAAATCCAGCTAGTGCAGAATGCAGCCGCCAGACTCCTCACCGGGACACCGCTGAGATGCCATATCACGCCATCTTTGCAGCGCCTGCACTGGCTGCCAGTCGAGCTCAGAGCCATCCATAAGACCTTGTCGCTCACCTTCAAGGCTCTCCATGGCGCTGGCCCAGCTTACTTAAAAGACTGCCTGCTCGAACCAGTCCATTTAAGGCCGCGCGTCCAGTGAACAGGGACCTTCTCCGCATCCCAGGTGTGAATGAGGCTCGCCTCGACATCACAAGACGAAGAGCCTTCTCCATCGCGGCCCCTGTTCTTTGGAACTCGATGCCGGCGGAGCAGAGAGCTATCCTGGACATGCCCCAGTTCCTGACCGCATTGAAGACCTGGCTCTTTCGAAAGGCCTATGGCTAAGGTCACCTTCAGACTTAGCCTGAGTTATTAGACCTTTTAACCAAATTCTTTTTTTAGCTTAACTATTGAACTGTTTTTATGTGTTCTATGTGTAAGTCGCCCGGAGCACTGACGTGGAGGGCGACTCACAAATATTAAAATCAATCAATCAATCAATCAATCAATATCGCTATAGATATGTGCCTGAATTGGTCCTTTTTAGCATTGTTTTGCCATTCTCAATTTTAGTCTGATGATCTTATCTCAGAAGCTGCAATGGTGCAATGGGTTAAACCCTTGTGCCGGCTGAACTACTGACCTGAAGACTGAAGGTCAGCAGTTTGAGTCTGTGAGATGAGGTGAGCTCCTGTCTGACACCCCAGCTTCCCATGCGGGGACATGAGAAAAGCCTCCCATGGGATGGTAACACATCCGAGCGTCCCCTCTGTAGACGACCAATTCCCTCACACCAGAAGCGACTTGCAGTATATTCCCAATTCGCTTCTGACAAGATAAAATTAATGCTCAGATTAGGAAGCCTCTCGGTATGATGTGCCTCACTTCTGTAAATCATAACAAATAGCTTTGCTCTACAGACACATTAGTGTCTTCCTGATCCTTTTCTCTGACCATTGTTGCTCCTTATTTATCTTTCCTTTTAGCCTTTATTCATCAGCCTTAACTGGCTCTGCCCTTTCTCTGAAGCTATGAATGACTGTTTTCCCTATCCACTTGCCTTACAGACACTACAGTACTGCTCTGTGTTTTTTCCCCTTAATCCCTCCTCCCAGAAATTAGGATATCAGAAGCTACCTTGATAACATGGCATTCAGGAGGGCAAAGTCTGAGTCTGGGAGACCAGAACCACACTTAGCCCTCCTCTGTGCCACTTTGCCCTCATTAGATTTCCCCCAAAAAAAATGCTGTTTTCAGAAACTTTGCTATCTCCATAGTGTCCTATTATGTCCAATAAAAGGAATAGTTTATCTGTCCAGGACATTTCCAGCTAATCTTAAATTGGCTGAATTGCCCTTTGACGTGGCTGTGGGACCGGGCGTTTGGTTGATGTGGAGCAGCGGACAGACAAGCTGAGTAGGATAGGGTTGTGTTGGCAGACTGTAGATTGGCTGACAGCCTATGAATATGGAATGGGGATTATGGGGGATTTGACATGTAACTGTTTTTAATCTGCTTTGTTGTATTTTTTGGTATGTTGTTGTTCTGTTCTTGTATGAGGCATTGCATTGTTGCCTTTTGTGAGCCGCCTTGAGTCCCCCTTCGGGGGTAGAGAAGGGCGGGTTAGAAATGAAATAAATAAATAAATTTTGTGTACTACATTGGTTATTCTTCCATTGTCATGGTCTGACCATCGTCTGATCTGTTTAAGATTGGCCGTGACCTCTAACCTCCGCAGGGGTGGTGGACCCGCTAAGATGATCCGCCCCAGGTAACTTATGGATCTGGAAGGACTCCTGAGGTCTCTTGGGGATCTTCCTGTACTGGAGACTGATGGTCCTGTCAACACCCTGGTTGATTGCTATAATAGTGAGCTGGCCAGGGCGATTGACACAATCGCTCCCAAACGTCCCCTCTCTTTGAATAGAGTCACACTGATTCCTTGGTTTACCAAGGAGTTGGCGATGATGAAATGCTGGAGGAGGGGTCTAGAGTGCATCTGGAGGAAGTCTCACGACGTATCTGACCAAGCATGGGCTAAAGCTGCTATTAAGGCTTATTCCATGGCTTTGCGAGCAGCCAGGAAAGTATTCTCGACTGCCCGGATAGCGTCTGCAGCAAATAGACTATTGAAGTTGCTTTGGGTCATTGGGGAGCTCCTCCGGCCTCCTGAGGTTGGGGGGTTTCCTGATGACTCGGCAACTCGGAGTACCGATTTTGTGCACTGTTTTGCAGGCAAAGTTGTTCAGATACATCTTGAGCTGGACTCTGGCTTAAATGCAGTGCCAGTTGAGGTAACCGAGACACCTGTTTGTTCCATCTTATGGGATTATTTTCGTCTTGTTCAGCCATATGACATGGAGGGGGTCTTTGGGTCTGTGAGGGCGACCACTTGTGCTCTGGATCCTTGCCCTTCCTGGCTAGTTAAGCTGGCTAGAGAGGGGTTGTTGGACTGGTTTGTTGCCGTAATAAACCTCCTCTTTTGGCCAGGGGAAATTCCCATCTTGCCTTAAGCAGGCAGTGGTAAGAGCTTTATTAAAAAAGATCTTGACCTGATGGTATGTATCAACTACAGACCAATTTCCAACCTCCCTTTTCTGGGCAAGGTTCTGGAGCGGGTGGTGGCCTCTCAGCTCCAGGGATTCCTTGACGACACTGATTTTCTGGATCATTCGCAGTCTGGTTTCAGGCCTGGGCACAGTACCGAGACAGCTTTGGTCGCCTTGGTGACCTCCGCAGAGAACTGGAGAGGGGGAGTGTGACCCTGCTGGTTCTCCTGGACATCTCAGCGGCTTTCAATACCATCGACCATGGTATCCTTATGGGGAGACTCGCTGGGATGGGACTTGGGGGCACGGTCTTACTGTGGCTCCGGTCCTTCCTGAAGGGTCGTTCCCAGTTGGTGAAACTGGGGGACACCTGCTCGGATCCCTGGCCATTGACCTGTGGGGTCCCACAAGGACATATTCTGTCCCCCATGCTATTTAACATCTATATGTTATACATGATCTTATTTTAATTTTACATTACTTGTATTTTTATGTCTTATGTAACTTATGTTTTTGTTTGCGTTTTATTTCATTTATTGTATTGAGTTGTTGGGCATGGCCTCATGTAAGCCGCCCCGAGTCCCGATTGGGGAGATGATGGCAGGGTATAAATAAAGATGATGATGCTTATTAATATTTTAAAAATAATTTCTAAAAACCATACATAGAATTCTGGTTATTTCTGGTTTTCTTTTTTTGGGGGGGAGCTGGGACTGAGGGCTCAATGCAACCCCATAGTACCCTCGGGACAGAAAACGGATCCGCCACAGCTTCCCATTCCTTCCACTGCAGACTTTTTGGTATTCAAATTAAGCTTCTTGATGAATAATATGCAACAGAAATTGTGAGACCTTTTCATTGCAATGCTGCTTTTCTTTATATCCTTAAAACCACCCTAGATTTCTTTTGCTTTTACTTCCCGTCTTTAACTTTTCTCTAATTGCATTTATTTTCACAGGGGAAAACCTCTATAAATTTTTCTTCCAGTTTTAAAATATAGTGTCTATCAGGAATCTCACTGTTAAAAGTCCCATTTAAGATTCTGAATAAAACAGTCCATTATAGGTATTTTGGGGTATTCTCTTGATTCGCCTTTCCTTCGTGCTCTTTGGAAAGAAACATTAATATTCCGGCTGTTCAAATGTCTGTGGGACTAAATGTACTTGTCATTTCTGCTTTGTGCTCTCCATGACTACACTTGTGCAGAAACTTCATGATGCAAAGCTCTCAGGGAGCATCACTTAGGTTCAGCAACAGAGTGAAACAGATACCCTGGAACTAGGAAATGATACCGCTATTTATTTTTTCCCAGTGAATCCTTTAGAAATAGTAAATCATACTAGCATTGCAAAAATTAACAACTGTTGTTTTTATACTTATGGAAAAAAGTTGAAATTTAAAAAGTTATAATAAATGCTGGAAAGATAATAAGTTGTCTTTCATGTAATGCAATGAAGAATTCCCACATGACCCATTTGGAACAACATGACATTCTATCTTTGGAACCATAGGATTTCTAGTCTACCAGTGCATTAGTGGGAAACAAATATGTTTCACATTTTCTAGGAGGGGCATTTTATCTTCAAAGCTGTGCAGTCAGGAGCTGGGATCCCTCGGCACTATGTTTGCACAGGATTTATTTAATAAATGTATGGGTTTATTTGTCCCTGCTATATCTTCCAAATGTACTTATTAAAGCTGCAAAATGTGGCAAATTCTCCAAGGTCCATTGACAATGGTGTCAATTATTCTATTTCATGCCATGCCATGTGATGTCATTGCTCTTCCTTGTGCTAGAAGCTCAGGACTAATAATTTTGCAAGTATAGTAGAATCTCGCTTATTCAACCTTCGCTCATCCAACATTCTGTATTATACAACAGAGTCTGCCTACTGCCCACATCCACAACTGTTTCAATGCATTGCAATGTTTTGGTGCTACATTTGTAAATACAATAATTACTAGATAACTTTACTGTGTATTGAAATACCTTTTCTGTCAATTTGTTGTAAAACATGATGTTTTGGTGCATAATTTGTAAAGTCATAACGTATTTTGACATTTAATAGGCTTTTCCTTAATCTTTCCTTATTAGCCAGCATTTTCACTTATCCAGCGTTCTGTTGGCCAGTTTATGTTGGATAAGCGAGACTCTACTGAATACCATGTCTTCTCTAGTGATCATATGTTTCTTTCACTGTTGCTTCTGAATAGTGAGATCTACTTGTATTCTTCAGCCGCACAATATTGGTTTATTATTTCCTCTTACTACTCTTCTCTGTGCTATATATTACACTGGTTCAGAGAATCCTATAGTCCTTCAAGGTGGCTTTTTGTGTATGCACAATAGTTATGCTAACTAAGGGTGATCAGTTTAGAAAAAAAAACACAAATGCTCCACCTTGCAGTAGCAGTGCTTCTATTAGTATAAAAACACCACTATGTTAAAAACTATTTTTAAAACCTCTTTAATGAAGGGTTAACTTCTGTCTCGGTACTGTTGAAGCCCACAGTATAGATTTCCAAGGCAAAATTACGTTTTTCAGTGGAGAGGTACTGTATACTCTATCCTCTCTAAAAGGTTATAGCTTACTGTGAGCAATGCCCAGCTGTGGAATATAGACCTTGCCCACTTGGAGGATCAATTTAAACATGTAGATTTAGGACCAGCTCTAGGCAGATTCTGGTTCATTAAAGCAGCTTTCCACAGATTAAGAAGTTCTTGTAGCCGTGGGTTTTAAGTGTAATCTGCTCCATAGAAGGGATGGTAACAATATGATTAAAACAATCGTAATTAGGAAGTGACTATATGGGTTCTGCTGTAGTCTGCAATTAATGCATGTGCTTTTGAGATTTAAATGGTAAATTTCTAAGGGTGACTGGTTAATCTGTGGCCAGACACACCTTGCCAATACTGCTGCGGCACTAGGTTGGCATTCACACGATCCAGCATTGGTCACACTGGATTGTCACTTCACCTTCTGTGGTTCTGCCGCCACTTCCATCTAGCGACAGAGCTATGAGTGAGCTCGAGGCCATTGCAGACACCCTGTTCCAACATTAAAGATGCCTGTGCAACCAAGAAGAATCTGGGAGTGGTGACAGTGTCAAAACAGGAATGATCCAACATCTTTTTACTGTGATGATGAGCACAAGGAAAAGATGCTGGTGGCTGTGTCCCATGTGTACAGTGGACCAATCTGAATTGGACCCCATCCAACTTCCACACTACCCCAAACCCATGGGATTGTCTAGAGGTTGAAGCACACTCTGGACCATCCCCCGACTTCTTGAAGTACTGGCAAAGCCAGTTTCATACTGGATAACTTGTGATGCTCACTAGAAGTTGTGAAGATATCCAAGAATCAATTCAGGTTTCCATCATCCTATGACTGTTTATGTTATTTCTTTGTAATACCAAAGAATATGCTATTATGCTCTTCTTGTCTCTGTAAAGCACCCTCTTATTGTTCAAAATATATTTCTCTCTCTTGGCCTGCACAGTCAAAACATACTTCCATCCCAATCGGTATTCTTGTTACATGTTATTTTATTTGAAGGGTTATTTTAGTGAATTGAGCTAGGTTAATGTCTAAGATAAGTTAATGAAGAATTGGAAGTCATGCTAAGTGTTTAAGTATTACTCTTATTCAGCATTGCACTTGAACTTCAGTGATGGCCCATCTGTGTAAATAATTTCATCAACCTTCTGTGTTTGCCCATCCTTGAAGATATTCTCATAAGGCTGCTTAATGAAAAATATATATTGTGCTTTTGTCCTTGTCAGTGGTGTCGGATGGCATAAGAGAGGTCCTACTAAAGGGGCTTAAATGAAACTGCTGAAATAAATGAAGTCATGGAAACATTTTGTCTATACAACTGAGCAGGTTAAAATCCAGTGTGTGTGTGAGACATATTTTCAAGTGTATTGGAAGGGCAAGTTTGTTTATATTTATTTCTTGATAAATCAGATTCACTTTGGCACACTTTTATAAAACTGTAGAAAACAGTTTGACCTCTAATATCCTAACAAACATACTGTTTACACTAGAATTAGAGTTGCAACAGGGCAGAATACCATCTCCTTCTCAGGGTATACTCATACTAGGAAGATTCAAAAATTGTTTTTTTGGGAAGTGGAGCAGATTTTGAAGAGACTAACAGAAAAGGAAAGTACAGACACATTCCTATTTGGGTGGGTCATGCTCAACTTCACAAGTAGTGAAGTGCCCTGCTTGAATATCGAGCTGTTAAGTGCAGAAATATACTCTTTCACATATTTTCCAAAAGTGCATCTGAGTTGCAGTAGCCTAGAACAGTGTTTCCCAACCTTTTTTGAGCCGCGGCACACTTTTAACATTAAAAAAATCCAGGGGCACACCACCAACCAAAATGACACAAAATGACACTCTAACACAGTAAAGAATGGCTGGGGGATGGTGGCCTGCTGGGAGCAGCTGCTGGGAGTGCCAAAGGCAGGGGAGGGGAAGGAGCCAGGCGGTGACATGCCCCAACTCCTCCCCCTGGCTTCAGCTCTCCCAGCAGCTTCTCCAGCCATGAGGGGGCAGTGCCAAGCCAGCATTGTGCTGGCTCTGCCACCGCTGGCTTGGCATTGCCCCCTCAAGGCTGGAGCAGCTGCTGGGAGTGCCGAAACTGGGGGGAGGGGCGGAGCCATGTCGCGCCATGCCCTGCCCCTCCCCCCAGCTTCAGCTATCCCACAGCTTCAAACATGTCATAAGAAATGACTTCATAATATTTGGTGACAGGAAAATCAACACTTAGCGTATGTGGTATGTTACAAAAAAAAATGTTCCTAGTCCACAAAAAAAGAGCAGTCAGTCCTCCAAATAAATTGGCATTAGAAGCACAGGGCGCTCACAAAAATGAGGAAATATTATATATATACTGGGTGTTTTTTTTAACCCTGGAGAACAGCTTTTTAGCAATCTAGCATGACTCCATGGTCAGTTTCCATTGCCCAGTCTTCTACTGGAAGTTGACTATAGAGTCACAATGGAAGACCTAAACATTCCTACAGAGAACATTTTAGTCAAATCGATAAATAATCAAACCCACAAAAATTAAACCTGCAAATGTGGAGAATAAAATGCCATTCAACAATTTTTATTCAAAACTTCCTACCATATGCACATGCGAAATGAAACAACTAGAAGACTATTTTAAGCTTCTTCCAGAGTGCATCCAAGGATTACTTTTTCATTTTCTTATGATTTCTATTTTTGGAGGCCAAACTTCAGAATTTGTGCTTTTTTAACATGCTGAATGGAACTAGTAAGGTAGGCTCATCCGTTTTCTCATTTTTTCTTCATTTTACTGTTCATGTGTAATCACAATTGGGATTCTGGAAGCAGTAGGTTTTAAGTGTAATATGCTCCATTAAAGGGGTGATAACAATGTGGCCGAAACAGTCCTAATTAGGAAGCAACTATATGGGTTCTGCTGTAGTCTGCAATTAATGCCTGTGCTTTTGAGGTTTAAATGGGCGATTTGGCTAAGATAGTTTAGTGAGTTTGTGTCCTTAATAATTCTATTTTGCCAAGAAAACATATCTTTTATGACCATGGTAGATAGGTATAGAATATAGACTTGTTTCTTCCAGATACACTGTCAGATTGTATTCATGAAGCTTCCCCTTCTGATCATTTTCTCAAAGATTTATTCTATCTTTAGCATGTCAACATCCATCCCATAGAAGAATTGTTCAGTACTGTAAACTGTACCAGGAGGCAGAGCTGCATTTTTTCATTCTCTGTCAGATAGATTTCTCTGCATTTTCTCAGATAAATCATAGAACATTCTCCTAACTATTCCAGCAAAAGCAGTCTTTTCCTCCAGTGAAATATTGGTAGAGTTCTGGGTGACATCCCCATCTATTTCAGGAGCAGCATGCAAACATTTCCTTTAATGAGGGGCATGATCTACAGCTAGACTCCTCTGAGATGATAGAAACCACCTTGGTGGCCAAGGAAACTTTAAGCACATCTAAAGTACCACAAACTGTTCAATTGCTATTGCGAATGCTATTTTGGAGATTGTGTTGATAACTGTTAAAACTTACAACATTTTAAAAAGAGGATGCTCTAAAATCTTTTCTTCATTCCTTTCGCTTCTAGTTTCCACCACCCTAGTTTAATACCTTAAATAGAAGCATGCAGAGAATTGATATTATGATTTGCTCTTATGGAAGAGAACAGAACTTCTTGTAGACTTCCTTAAAATTCTTTGGTACTTTTAGAATGGTTGATGTAGACATGGGCAAGACAAAAATCCAGTGATGATACTGAGAAATGTAACAAACTCCACAGTTCCCATAATAGCATATTAAATAACTATGATGCAAAAGTAACTAATTGCTGAAAGAACAAAGAAAAACTAGTTGGAGATTCCTTGATTAGACATGTGAATTAAAACCAATGAAACCTGCAGGGGGAAACTTGATTCTGCATTGATCTGGAGGATCCGCTCCATTTTGGTTCTCCTGAATGCTGGTTGTGAAGATACAGAGAAAGAAGGCTAATCCATGATGGTTCATCTACATGGGCTACTTACCCTACTCCAGATCAGCCTAAAGGAGTCTGCATGGGCAGTTTTTATATGCTGTGGCAGCTGCAGGGTGTTCACACAGACAGGTACTATGCCAACCTGGTTGTTCAAAGAAATGTCCATCATGCAGCAGCACTGGATATGATTTTGCATTGCTGAATGGCCACCCTTATCATCACAGTCCTATTCGCATTGTAGCAGCAACAATGGGGAGCAAAATTGTTTGTGGTCATCTCTCATTGCTAGGGCCAATGCTTGCTGCAGTGCCAGCTTGATTTAGGAAGGAGAGAGGCAAATGAAGGGATTGCCACCTGGGCTCGGCAAAAGTGTGGTGGCCATGTAAATATCTGTGGTCAGTTCCAAATCCGAACTGGTCCAACTGTTTAGACAAACCCAAAGATTGGGGAATCTCTGGAGTTTCTGGGAATTCCCCAACTTCAGGTACAATAGATCCAACATAAACAGGCCAGAAGAACGTTGGATAAGCAAAAATATTGGATAATAATGAGGGATTAAGGAAAAGCATATTAAACATCAAATTATGTTATGATTTTACAAATTAACCATCAAAACATCATGTTTTACAAAAAATCGACAAAAAAGAGTTTAATACAATGTAACATTATGTAGTAATTACTACATTTATGAATTTAGCACCAAAACATCGCAATGTATGGAAACAGCCATGGATCCAGGTGGGAGGCCTACTCCATTGGATAATACAGAATGATGGATGAGCAAAGGTTGGATAAGCAAGACTCTACTGTAATTTGTAGGGCCTGGCGTGTAGGAAAAATCTGTTCTTCATGTCATGTGGATGCCACGGAGTCCATTCACCCACCCCACCCCCCACCTCAGGAGTACAAATCTTAGCTTTATGTGTGAAAAATGGATGAAAAGGGATGTAAAATAGAAAAGATAAAGTTTTTTCACATCACTTCAACCAAAACTCTGGAACAACCTCCAAGTACACATGGTCTCTGGTTCTGCACTGTTCAGTGTTACATTATTCTCTTAACTCCATGTGACCCCCAATTTCCACTGTAATCCTGAAGAGGCAGATCAATTGGTGGTACAAAACAAGACAAATGCAACCACACAGATTACCAGCAATATGCCTATTAGAACAAGAAAACCACAAAGAGTTGTCATCATGGCTGAGCAGACTTGGCCACACGGTCAGTAGGCTAGGTTTTGCACCTCACGAGTTAATAAGTCTTGGGGCAAAAGTGTGTTCAATCGTATGGCAAAGAGCTTTCGACATTGCTGCACAAAATGATCTAATGATCATAGCGCAAGCTAGAGCCACTCCATACCTGGCTAAATTAAAATGTAACGTGGGCATGAAATCTTATCTTTCCTTCATGCTACCACTATATATTAGAAAACTTTTTACCAGGGCTAGATTCGAGCAGCTCGACATTAAGTCCAAGCTGGGACAACATAAGAAAATTTCCTATATGAGGTGAACCTGTGGGTGTTGTGAGATAGACGCAGAAGTGGAGGACTCATAACATTTTTTCTTAAAATGTCCCTACTACAACATTATTCGACTTTACTATCTAGAGCCTCTGCTGGAGAATCATACTCATCTAGAGAATAAGGAGAAATTGCACATTCTCCTACAGGGTTCAGATAAAAATTCTATTCTAAAACTGACCCTTTTTATGCAAAAAGCACTGGCCATCCGCGAGAAGATGGAAGCAGAGAGCTGTGATATTACTGCCATCGACAAAATTTAAATTCAAAAATTGAATATGGATATGCCGCTAGTTTTCCTTACCCTTGCCCCCGCTCAAATTTTATTCTAAGGAAATAATTAATTTTTAATCTTTTAATCTGGTAATTGTGCAATCTTTTAAACAACCCCCTCCCCCTGTAGTTAGGAGTGGGAGTGGGTTGACAGGATGGTAGGTCGGTATGCTTTGTATTCATATATTAATTTATTGTATGTATGGGTACGTATGTATGTTTTGATATGGTCAAAATTAACTAATCAATAAAGAATTGCTGTGACTCCATGTGAGTCTCCTTATCTTGGGCAAGGTACCACTATTTCTTCTTCCTGAAACTGGGATGAAGGAATTCCCCCCTAGATGGAGGTTGTATACTTTAGTGGAGCTAGCTTTCTAAAATTTTAGAGATAATATCCAGATGTTCAAGTGAACATTTCTCTTTTCCTCTGTGACTGAGTGAGGAGAGGAATTCTTGCTCTTGGAGTTTTTTATTAGCCTCAGAAATAGTATAAACACTTTGGCTATATCTCTATTTGTCTTTAGGCTTAATGCCTCTTTATTAAATAATCCAAAGTGCAACAACACTCTGAAATGTGCAGTTTAAAGGGAGCAAGTACACTTAAGTGTAGTTAGATTATTATAAATATGTATGGACAGATGAGAATCTAAATTAATAAAATCTTCTCATCAGCGTTCCACACACAGAGCTCAATACAGAAGAAGACAAACCACTATGAAAGGTCGAGACAGTAGTTATGATCAACATTAACAAAACATATGAGAATAGTCAGGTAATAATTCTTTTACAATTTATTTCTTACCTAGTGTGCAGGTGTGACTAATTTTAGGACTTACTTGCTGTTTCAGAAACAAAATATGCAGGGAGGTCACATCAAACAGTATACTATCTTTGCTGATCACTCCTTGCTCTTATACTCATTATAATGGATAACTCCAGCAGGCATGGCAAAATTGATTAGTTTTCTGTTTGCTTGGATGCAGTGTTTCAACCATAGTCAAGTAAGAAAACATAATGATCTGGCTTTATCTTTACAGGAAAGTTTTGTTTGATGTTGAAGAATATTATGGACCACTATAATGTTTGGCAGATGTTTACGTTTTGAGAAAATAAGTTTGAAGTTGCCGGTGGGGACTCAAAAAAGATATATTTTGCTCTATTTCCATTTCATTTTGTTTTGTATTCATGTTATATTTTTTAAGATAAAATAATGTTTGTAAAGTGACTTAGAAACTGAAACAGTACAAGAATACAGTGTCATTCCTATACCTCCAGGGCTGGTACCTGCAGTTTCACTTACCTGCATCAGACAAAATATGCCCTCTCTGGTAATTTTTTAGGTAGCCTACTCCAGATGATATATAGTGTACTTTTGTTGGAAAGTTACCATAGAATCACCCTACAGGAACTTTAAAATTCCTAGAGTCATTTATTTCAATAGGATGCACTATTGTGCATAGTTTCCATTATAGGTTCAAGAACGTAAAATTATATACATAAAATTAATAAAACTATTCAGATGTAATATACAGGGCTCAAAACTTGTTTGCCTTCTTTGTTAATAATTTCCACAACCTTGAGGTTCTAACTGAAAAAGCACTGTCCCTCATGCTTGTAAAATCTTCACTAGAGATATTTACTGTGTTTCAATTTTGCAGTATTGAGAATGTTTAACACAATCCAGGATGCATCTCAGTGCCATTCTGCTATATCTATTTTTCTGCTAGTTTACCTTCACTGCTACTGCCCTCTCCTCACAAAGCGTATACCTAAATTTGAACTTAGAAGAATTCATAGAAGAGTTAGGAAACACAGACATCCATATTGGGAAAATTGATATTTCTATAGCTCTTGTTGTTATTCATTCGTTCAGTTGCTTCTGACTCTTCGTGACCTCATGGACCATCCCACGCCAGAGCTCTAAGACAATTTAAACACTAATTGAAGCTCAGCCAAATAAATAATGATTGGATCCCAGTCAAAACACATGAGGACAAGTACATTTGTCATACCCAGCTAAAGCAGACCCTTTGAATCAATTTTGAATTATGTTTCAACATTTATGTAACCCACAATGCTTCAATAGATCTACTGTATTTATAGCTCGTTGGATTTAGGTCAAATGTCTGTCAAACCTCACAAACCGCAGTGCAATGAGTGTTTCTTTCAGCTAACTACATTTGGAATTATAACTTCAAGATGCCTTCTGTTTACACACCAACAATGAGGTCATGGAAATCATGTTGGTATCTCATTAATATTTGCATGTTTAGGATTAGATAATTATACAAACATATTTTCAGGAATTTATGATGATGCTTCAAATTTAATTTTCAGTTTTATGAATGGGTTTTTTGATCTTTTTGGTGATCTAACTTTGATATAATTTGTTCTCAAACTTTAGTTCATGCTGTGAATTTTCTAATGATCTAAATTACATATTTCATATCCAGCTGTGTCTGTCTAGTGTCAACAAAATAATGATTATTCTGTAAAAACTGACTTGGCTATTGCTTGCCGGCTGCTATTCAAACAACAGAAATAATGTGCAATTTCTTGTGCGACTGCTTTGCAACCTGTTGTTCTCTTTTTGCTTAAATGGATTAGAGATCACAGGGCATTCTTGAGCCTTTGAAAAATGCATGGTGATTAATAACTTTAGACATGCTTAAGAGTAAAATGAAATAAGAACCAAATACGTCTCCAGCTCTTTTAGAGATCCCTGCTTGAATGCTATCAAAAAACTTCCTGTTGAAAGAACTCCCTATTCTCCTGGAGGAGGAGAAGAAAATGAAACAGGATCCATCATTACTCAGGATTTTTCAGTCCCTATTCACTTGTGTTCATGGGAAGACAGTGCATAGTCTAAATCCATTGTTTAGTTAGTTTCAGCTGAAGTGGAATGACAAACTCTGGTGTTACAAGCTGGATACGAGAAGAATGTGAAGCTAATATGAATATGAATTAAACAAGGCAGTGCTCAAATACACACAAAATGTATTTGAGCATTCAGAAGTCATACTCCCTATGACAAATGTAGTGTCTATTGCTTTCCCCATGGTACTGGGGCAATGAACCAGTTCCTAGCTTTAGTCTGAACTTTACAGGAACTAATTGAGATGTTATGCCAGAGTTCAGCTTTTCGGATAGATCCTTTTATGTTCAGACTTAAAGGTAGGACCCATCTACATTGCCTTATAATGCAGTTTAACTGCTTTGAACTGCATTGTATGACAGTGTAGGCTCATATAATCCAGTTCAATGCAATTAAACTACATTCTGAAACTGCATTATATGGCAGTGTAGATGTGGCCTCAGAGTCCATTCAACATAGCACTGATATGTACAACACCAAGGTTCATAGGGGAAGCTTATTATCACCTCATTTTAGGTCATCTTATGAGCATCAGTTTATAACTAATAGGCTGTGGTGATTTGTATTGTCCTTTATCACTTTTGGAATTTTTTTTTTCAAAAAGACTCCTGTCCATTTTCTTCTTTTATAAAGCACAATTATGGAAGATATGCTGAATGTTTCCAGACTTCCCTTTAATTCACATCTTTTGATTGGCGTTGTCTGATTTCCCTCCCACCAATTTAACTATCCTTTTCTATAACAATGACCACTGTAATCCCATAATGGCTTCTTAGGCTGCATTATGCCAGGACAAAAGACACAGATCTCCTGTTTATGTAACTTCTGTGAAGTTCTTAGAAGGATGTGTTGGCTTCCTGTGATTTCTCAGCTGGATTGCCTAATCGGCATCAGTATGCTGTTCTTAGTCTCTCGCTTGCATTACTTCGCGAATGAAGATTCTTAGGAAGGACTCATCCCATGCTTTTTACAAGCGCGTTGATGACTACAAAGGCCAATCCGAGATAGGCAAGTCCGGTTGCAGAAAGCACAGCAGAAAGTTTCCTTGGGTGATGTTGTTTCCAAGTTGCAGTTCTTTCTGCGTTGTCGTTTCTCTTCGAGACCCGTTTGGCATGTATTCTCAAAAGAGGCCGCAGCATTATGGATGTGAGGCCAGGGTGGACCATTGTTGGTGATCAATCTGGCTGAGCCAGATGTTGTTTCAGGGAGTCCTTATATCTCTTTTTGTGGTGCCTCTCTTGCGTTGACCCATGGCGAGTTCACCATAGAGTAGTATCTTTAGGAGGTGGTGGTCCTCCATCCTAGAGATGTGCCCTGCCCAGCTCAGTTGTGTACTCAATAGCATGGCCTCAATGTTGGTGATCCCTGCTTGCTCAAGGACAGCAACATTAGTCACATAGTCAGTCCAGTGTACATTTAGGATTGTGCGAAGACATTGTTGATGAAAGCATTTGAGGAGTCGTAGGTGTTGGTGATAGGTGACCCATGTTTCAGACCCATAAAGGAGAATAGACAGTATGATAGCTCTGTACACACTGATTTTGGTGCTTTGCCTCAGCTGTTCTTTGACATTGCTGACAAATGCTTAAAATAAGAAACTCTAATTGGAGATGGATATAAGAAAATGTGGAGTTTTCTATAGTAGTTTAGGATGTACAATTTAGGTAATGAAAAAACTAAAGCAAAATGAACACCAGGAAACATGAAATTCTCCATGTTCCAAGAAAGCTGACTGATTATTGCAGCTAGCTTCCTTGGAATATGCAGAATGTCATGTTTCTTGATGTTCATTTTGTTTTAGCTTTTCATTAGCTTATCTCTGACTTTTCTATATATGGGATGAAAATTGTAGTTTCCCTGGTGAAAATTCATCCTTTGATGGAACTGTGTCCAGGAAGTAGAACTAGGAGGTTGGAGATCTCTCCTCCTCCTTCTAATATCAATATCAACAACAACAACAACAACTTTATTTATACCCCGCCACCATCTCCCCAAGGGGACTTGGGGTGGCTTACAAGAGGCCAAACCCAACAATTACCCTTTGTCCTGCAGACCTCTGTATCTAAAAGCCTTTGGAACAACTTTTCTAAAAGTTTAGGAGGTAGTGCTGCAGGTGAAGTGAACTAGGTATTCTTAAGGCAGCAGATCCCATCTGAAGTTGGAGATATGCAGGGTCAGCCCTGGTTAGTCCTTGGATGGGGGAACACTAACAAATAACAGGTGCTCTGCTATATTTCAGAAGAACTGGCAACATCACCTCTGAGTATTTCTTGCCTAAGAAAACCATATGGAATTCATGCGCCATGAGTTGACAAATGAGAAGTCAGTGGCTTTCATTGCATTTATGGTGTATTCTGTTTCATAAGTTTCTATTTCATTAGTTACACTATATATATCTATATATATATATATATATATAGAGAGAGAGAGAGAGAGAGAGAGAGAGAGAGAGAGAGAGATGAAGACCCAGGGGTTTTGTGAGCTGATGCAAACAAAACATCTTTGAAAGATAATTATGTTTTATAACTTGTTACTATTTATTAGCAGTCCACTTCCCGATAATCCCTTTATGTTCTTGCAGTCATACCTTTCCTTGTTTTGTCTCTATGCTGCATTCAAATAAGAAATGTGAATTTGTAGAGAGTGTATGTGGATTTAATTTTCTTAAATTTTTAATGCAATTATTAATGATAAACCAGTATGCTAAGGAATGTTGCAATAAATGTATATCATAGGGTATTAACAAATAAACATTTTCTTTTGTGAATTTTGCAGGGTGCAGCTTTAATTCGAATGCTGGCTAATTTTATGGGGCACTCAGTGTTTCAGATGGGCCTACAAGTATGTAGAAAACATTTTTATTTTCTTGTGTGCTTTGTGTTTGTATTTGTGCCAGTGTAGTGTTTGTTTTTGCACCCGGTATTTTCATTGCATATTTATGCTAATTTTTTGAAATCTGAGATATTTGCAGTATCAACCCATATTTTTGACCCTTCTTTGCATGATTTTAAATAACTGTTTTAACTGATACGTTTTAATGATGTGATGTTGTTTTGTGCTGATATGTGGCATCAAATTGTGCCTTTGTTGCTAGCTGTTCTGACCCCCCCCCCCGGGGGGTAAGAAGGGTGGGATATAAATAAATTAAATACATAATAAATAAATAAATAAAATAAATAAAACTGGTTGAGAAGTGAAAAATATGATTGAGATGTAAATTGTGGCACTGTGAAAAATGAAGGTAGTGGGAATGCACAAATTTTAAAGTGTTAAATGGTTGCTTTTTGCCTCCATTTATCATAAGTTATGAAATTATAATTAATAGTATTTATAATTGGATTTTTTTTTCATTTATATGGAAATTTTCATAATTTTTCAATGTGGAATTTCCAAAAAAATGGGAAAAATTGAATTCAGTTGATTAATGGCACTATTGTTCTGTGTGGGCTATCTAGTGGAATATCACTCTTATTACAGTGTTCCCTCACTTATCGCGGTGGTCCCGTTCCAGGACCCCCCGAGATAAGTGAAAATCTGCGTAGGGACTGCCCCTTCCTACCTCTCTCTCACTCACTCTGGCTCCTGCTGCTGAAGCCTCCGAAGTGAATAGTCCTGGCAGAGGAGGCTCCTCACTGCTGCTGCTGAAGAATGTGGTGCCCGCCTTCTTTGGGCAGCTCTTCTTCCCTCCAGGGTAAGACGGGCGCTATGGCTGCTGTTGCTGCATGTCTCTGGAGCTGATAGTCCTGTTGATGGAGGTCCCTCATTGTTGCTTGGGGCTATGCTACTTCTGCTTTCCGCTGAAGGGAGCCCCCGGAGGGAAGAAGAGCCACTCCAGAAAGGCAGGCTGTGGCCTTCGGCGGGCATTGGAGGCAGCATAGGCCCAGGTGGTGACGAGAAGCCTCCTACGCCAGGACTATCCACTCTGGAGACTTTTGGAGCAACAGCAGCCGGAGGGAAGAAGAGCCGCCTACAGAAGGCAGACACTGCCTCCTCTGCCAGAATTATCTGCTCCGCCGCCACCAGTCCGGCCTTGCAATGTCTCCCAAATCTGGATCCAGGCCATGCCGGGATCCATCCAGGGTTCCCTCACTACTTCTACTTTACATTTTAAATTATTATTTTTTAAACTGCAAAACAGAAAGTCCGCAAAAAGCGAACTGCGAAGTAATGAGGGAACACTGTATAGGTAGATTTAGACAACATTGTGTTAAAGCATAAATAGAAAAAAACTAGTGATCTGGTAAAAAGAAATTATTATTATAATTATAGTAGGATATTGAATGACGAGAGGCAGAAAGGGTTCTGCATATGTGCATTTATGAATATATACACATATGCAGAACAGAAAGAAGCACATATGAAGATATGAAGATACAGACAGAGACATTTCAATATTTGGAATCCTCCAAAAGATTCTTATATATACTTAACATGTGAATTGTGTTAGGCAGCTTTGAAATTTGTACACAACAGGTTAATGGTAGATCTAGCTATTGATTAACAAAAGTAGGATTTCAATGTAAATATCTATTATGGTAGAGCATAGAGGCAACTAAAATGATCAAGGTCTGGAGAACAAGCCCTATGAGGAGCGGCTTAAAGAGCTGGGCAAGTTTAGCCTGCAGAAGAGAAGGCAGAGAGGAGACATGAAGGTGGTATGAATATGTGAGAAAGGTCATAGGGAGGAGGGAGCAAGCTTGCCCCCGGCTGCCCTGGAGACTAGAACACGGAACAATGGCTTCAAACTACAGGAAAGGAGATTCCACCTGAACATGAGGAAGAACTTCCTAACTGTGAGAGCTGTTCAGCAGTGAAATTCTCTGCCCCGGAGTGCGGTGGAGGCTCTTTCTTTGGAGGCTTTTAAACAGAAGCTGGATGACTATCTGTCAGGGGTTCTTTTAATGCGATTTTCCTGCTTCTTGGCAAGGGGTTGGACTGGATGGCCCACAAAGTCTCTTCCAACTCTATGATTCTACACCTAGCAAAGGAGAAAAATAGGGTAGAAACATATGATGCTGCTTTAATAGTAATGTATCATGACCTCTGGAAGGACACATTTATATGGCTAGGGTCATCTGGCAAATCATGGGAACCTTACCTTGATTACCATAGAATGATAACCAATAGAAGGGAGGTCTGCTATGTGAACTATTGTATATTGGTGTCATCACCTGGAAATAGCCCTGCCTCCTCCCCTCTCTCACCTGCATTATGGTCATAGATAAGGAATTAGCAAACAGTATAGGACATCTACTCACAAGAACCATGGTAGCACTGAAGTGATGCTTAAATAAATAAATAAATATATTGTCTGTGTTGAGCAGAGCAAGTATACTTCTTCTTGCGAGTTTGTTTAAACTACATAACAGAAATGTGAGATGCCGTGACTATGACTATTTGGAAGTACACGGGGAGACACTGTTGTATTTATTGAGAAGAGCAGCTGCTTCATCCAAAGCCCTCCCGATTTGCTTCAAATGGTTAGAACTGGGGAGACTGCGTTCCTTTGTCTATCCTACTCTCTTATGTTGCATTTTTCTTTTCTCTTATCATTGGTTCCATTGGGATTGAATTGTTTTCTCCTTTTCTAAGGCAGGTGTCATTTATGAAGGGCACATATAGGGAATGGGGAGATGTCTCAGACAAATCAAGATTTCCACCTACAAATATGTGTCTTGTGCTGTTGTCTGAATAAAAGTTCTGTCAGGTCCCAAATCATCTGCCTTGAGTTGATAATAAAGAGAATGAAATCTGATTCAATAGAAACACCGTGAAATACTATTTTACTATGAATATTTTGAAACAAGAAGACCTGAAAACACCTGTACATGATAGAAATATTGTATAACACACCATGGGCAGACGACTGTTAGGGATCTCTTAATTTATTTTAATTGATTTGCAGTAAGAGTTTCTGGCTCCCCAATGTTTAACAACATTGATTCTTAGAACTAAATTAGATGGTTAGGATTCCTGATCCATAGTAGCTTAGGTGGTATATTTGTACATGCCGTACATTCTTGCTTTGGGATTTGGCAGGTAATTGGCTTTTCCTTTTAAACTATTTTTTTTGTATTTTTCTGAGAGGAGCTGGTGGATCTTAGTAGTCCAGTGAACACAAAGATGATCCACAAGGCTAAAGTGATATCGCCTGTGCACATAGTTTTGTATACAAACTACATGAATGAGGCGGGTGAGAAGGAAGACTGGTATTGTCGAGTCTTTTGGAGAACTGTTATGCATTTTTTAAAAAATGTACTTTTAGAATGATTACATTTTGACGTGAAAAGATGAAATATGAAGGAAAATTCATCATTCTTCCCCCCCAAACAAACAAACAACAAACAAACTTGGGCCATTGGGAAAACTCATATTGTTTTCTTCCTTTATCAAAATCTGTTCCCATACTTACACTTTTGATTAGCATAGTTTCTTCACTGCCATAAAGATGTTTTGAAAACTCATTTTGTCTTTAACAGAAATTTTAATAACTGGCACATCTGGATGAAAAGTAAGATCATTTGAATGGAGTATAATTTACTTTGCTCTGTGCCGAATATAAACTCTTTCAGCAATTATTCCAAGTAAATTAATGTTTCTAAAACAATTTAAAAGCAAACAAACCAAAGCAGAAAAACAATGGAACTCTCTTTATTCCATTGAAATCTGTTTAAGTAAATGATGTAACAGGCAGCTGTGATTGATGAATTATGTATGATGCAGTCTGTTACTTAGAGGTGTCCTTTAAAGTAAATTGATGTTCACCTGAAATACAATTATGCTAAGATGGAAAGAGCAATCAATCTTATCTGTTCTTAGTAAGCTTTTCAATCTGAAATTTAAATAAACTACATCTGAGATCAGGTCATATTTTAACATAGTAATTCTGTCTTCAGCTCAATAGACTGAAAGGTAAAACATAGAATAAAAGTTAAGTAAACATATCATGTATACCATATAAAGATGTATTTAATGTGACAATGACAGAAATGATGTCAGGAAATCATATCCTTCCTGAGAATTTAGTGGGATTTTTTGATCTGTAGTATTCAGAAGTAAAATTACGTATGAATTGCCTTAAAACTTACAGTTTTTTCTAGGTTTGATTATATATGTATGTACAGGACTTATTATCTAGCAATACTTATAAAATTTTCTCTGTAGAGCAAGTTACAAGGTGAAATTAGAGGAATCTGCAGCTTAGGGACAATCAAGTTTAGCTGTAATTGGAAATTTTAATGGAAGCCTGCAGAAGTCCTGTAGGTTTAAATGTAAAGTAAAATTAGACACCCAATGAAATATAATGGCAGGATTATTGAACTGCGGAGACCTAGGTTCAAATCCCCATTTAGGTGCAAAAATTACCAGATAGAAATAGGGCAAACTCTCCCATAATTTTGAATTTTTTAGACACGGGATGGAATATAGTAATAACAAATAGATATTCCTCCCTCCTCTAGCTTTCTCCCTCTTTTTATGTATGTGAGAATTTCTAAAAGTCATTAATTTAAGTTATTTCATTTGTACTTTAGTACAGTTTCAATGCACCTTGGATGTCATGAACTGGTTTCCCAATAGGTTTCCTTGAAGTGAAGGCAATATAAATAGTTTTTATGTAAGAACATATTCTTTAATAAATATATTTGTGGAAAGATCCATTTTTATATTACACAAGAGTATTGTTTTAAATATGAGTACCATGCTGCAAGTTTTAGGATGACTTTGTTTATTCCTTCTCTACTGTTCTTTATTCCATTTGCATTTGATGTTTGGGTGGATTGATCATTCTTAGGCCCATGTGTCTTTCTGTGAGTTTGTCTACATTACATTTAATTTCCCATTTGGCAGCTCATTGATCATATGGATTTGTATCCTTTTGAACTTCAGTTGTTGCCATATTTGTGTTCATCACTCACTTTGATTCAGTGCATAATCAGCTGTTTGTATTCATTTACTGTGGGATCTCCTGTCTTTGTGGCACATTACCATTTTTTGTGCTTTAGGTTATATTGCATGCATCATGCCAAGGACCTTTATGTACTCCACTAGACAGACATTAAAGACCTTATTACTAAAAGGCCCTCTAAATATTAGCCTTGCTACTGGGGCCAATTGTACGGAGCATACTATGTCTTTATTAAAACTGCTCCACTGAGGGCCATTGTTTCCGGGCCCAATTCAAGGTATAGGCAAAGCCTTATATGCATTGGGTCCAACCTATCTTCAAAACTGCATCTCCCCTATGAACCGTTGTGAACTCTAACATCTGCCAAGGAGGCCCTCCTTTCAATCCCACCTCCATTTTAAGTGCAACTGGTGGGGATGAGAGAGAGGGGGTCTTTTCGGTGATGTCCCTCTGGTTTTGGAAATCCTTCCCTAAACAGATCAGATTAGTCTCCACCCTCCAAGCTTTACAGACACTATTGAAAACATAGCTTTTTGTACAAGCCTTTGGGTAATGATTAGTAGTTTAATAATAATAATAATCTTTATTTGTATACCGCCCTATTTCCCATAGGGGACTCAGAGCGGTTTCCACATATACAAAATAATACAAAAACATACAATATAAAACAGAAGCATAGACATACACTGTTAACACAACATAGACATTAAAATCAATTTAAAACCAGTTCCGCTCTCTTCTTCATGCTAGTTAAGCTGCCAGGGGCAAAGATTTCTATAACTGGCCTGGATCATTTGGAACAGGCTGGGCTTTAAAAAAGGAAAAAATGGGGCTGGCTGAATACTATAGCACAAGGATCGGTCTCAGCAATGGCTCTATTAGGGAACCGGGGCCACTCAATTCTAGGGCCATTAAAGGACTATAAAGAAGATCTGGGCTGGAAGAAAAGGTGCCCTCAGATGACTGGGAACTGGGGAATGGATGGGGTACAAGGCCAAGTCCTAACTGTTGGACCAAGGGTTTGAGACTTGAGACTAGTCATTATCAAAGGCCTGATGAAACCACCAAGTCTTCAAGTTCTTACGGAAGGAGGTGAGGGATGGGGCCAGCCTTATCTCCATGGGGAGGGCGTTCCAGAGGCAGGGGACCACCATCGAGAAGGCCCTCTCCCTTGTCCCCACCAATCGGGCTTGAGACAGTGGTGGGAGCGAGAAGAGGGTCTCCCCAGTGGATCTTAGTGTCTGTACTGGTTCATAGAGGGAGATGCAATTGCAGAGATAGGTGGGGCCCGAACTGTTTAGGGCTTTATAGGTCATCACCTGCACCTTGAATTTGGCTTGGCAACTTATTGGCAGCCAGTGCAGCAGGGGCGTTGTATGCTCCCTATAGTTACTTCCGGTTAAGAGCCTTCCACCCATTGTACTAGTTGGAATTTCCGGACTGTCTTCAAGGACAACCCCATGTAGAGCACATTGCAGTAATCCAATTGGGATGTAACCAAGACGTGGACCACCCTGGCTTCACAAGGTATGGTTGCAGGTGGCGCACAAGTTTTAATTGTGCAAAGGCCTTCCCGGGGAGTTTAGAAATTGACTGGTAGTTATTTAATTCTGAAGAATCCAGGGATGGCTTCTTAAGTATAGGTCTCACAATAGCATTTTTGAGGCTCGATGGAAAATGTCCCTGTTCCAAAGAAGCAGTTATTATCTTTGTAAACCACTCAGTCAACCCCCACCCCCCCAGCATCCAGTTTGATAAACTAGGAAGGGCAAGGATCAAGGGCACAGGTAGTCGCTCTCACTTTTCCAAGAACCTTGTCCACGTCATCAGGCTGAACAAGTTGAACCATGAAACCCGAGGAACTAGTGGCTGAGGATTGGGCTGTGGCACAGCTAGTTAATAGCCAGCTGCATTAAATCACCACTGATCAAGAAGTCATGAGTTCGAAGCTAGCCCGGGTTGGAATAAGATCCCGACCATTAATAGTCTAGCACACTGTTGACCTATGCAGCCCGAAAGACAGTTGCATCTTTCAAGTAGGAAATTTAGGTACTGCTTTATGCGGGGAGGCTGATTTAACTAATTTATGACACCATAAAACCTTCCAGCAGCATGCAGAAGAATGAGGAAGTACTCCATCAAAGGACCCCGGGTCACAAGTGGACAGTGAAGTGGCAGCTCCCCCTGTGGCCAGAACCAAGCATACCCTCATGAAGCTGGAAAAAGCTGGAATGTTAAATTGTCACTGTGTCTGTCTATATATGTTATATATCTAAATGGCATTGAATATTTGCTATATATATGTGCATTGTAATCCACCCTTAGTCCCCTGCAGGGTGAGAAGGGCGGAATATAACTACTATAGGATTATGTTAGCACTTTATGGGCTGAGATGGCACACAGCTTGTTTTTATCTAGATTTTAAATGGGTAGGGTTATATTAGTATGTTGTTTTATGTAAATATATGTTATTTTTTATACAAATGTATGTTGTTTATGTAAATGTATTCTGTTTGTTGCAGCACTATGGGTGCTTTTTGTGAGCTGTTCCGATTCCCTTCGGGGAGATGGTGGTGTGGTAGAAATAAAATTATTATTATTATATTATTATTATTATTTTACTGACACAAAAACAGAGTATGTCACAGCAAATGAGATATATATGCTGGATTATTATTATTATTACCACTACTATTATTATTAAGCCATTTTTCTATTTATATCTAAATACCTGGGACAACATTTAATAGATTCAATCACATGACAAGGAGCTTGTATTACATGATCCTCCATGGTCTTGATTTCCATATAGTGCCAATTCCTATACAGTTGGGTCAGATGTTTTATCTTACTGCAAAAATAAAAACATAAAAGTCCACAAAAAACAAAGAAAAATACACAATCAAGCAGTAAACAATATGAAGTTAGTGTATATTGAAGTACTTAAAAACAACAAAAAATTAATGTTCATCAAAGTATCAGGAGAATGTCACACAATACTCCAAAGACAGTAGATAAAGTGGTTGTACTTTGATCTCAAGAAACAAAGCTATAGAGATGTGAGTCATCTGCATTGTTATGCTATTTCTGTTTTGCATGGGGATAAAAAACAGGAATTAAAGAACATTGAAGCATAAGTGACCTTGGAATATATTTTGTTAGTGGTTTGTGTCCAAAGCCTTTTTGGTCCTTTTAAAGTTGCTGTCCTCCAGACTATTTTTTTTTTCACTTACCTGGACTGCAACATTCCAAATATCATTATTTCTTAGGAATGGGGGAATCATAACATGTCCAGCAACTATCAGCTTGGAAAATTTACCTACATCAATGATACTTAACTTTTTATTTACTAGGAACTCTATTTAAATATCTTCTGTTGCTGCAAGCAGAGCAAAACGTAACTCAAGATTTCAATCCCTAAATTGCATCAATTGTTTATTTAAATTTCAAATGTGGAGATAAGAGAGAAATGGGTATATGCTTACACTTCTATTATAACATTTTTATTGCAGTCATCATAATTGCAGTTTCTCAAGTCGTTCCTGAGATGGAAAAAAACCATAATAATCCCTGAACACTGAACAATTGTTTAACTTTACATGATATATGGGTTTTGTGTATATGTGTATGTGTATATCCGACTTGATCACTTTTGGAGATTTTATGGTAATATATTCTGATGTCTAACTGCTTATGATGGCATATCTAATGATAGATAAAAGTGAAGCTTTGGTTTTAAAACGACAACATTGGCTGTTTGGGTAAAGTTCACTACTTGGTTTGTATTCATTTTTTTTTTAAAAAAATCAGAAATATTAATACTGTAAATCATTGTTCTACTCTATTTGCTGGACATATAATCGTAGTTTAAAAGGAATATAGCCTTTGAAATAGTTCTGGTTTTTTATTTATTAGTTTCATTGCTACTGCTCAACATGCATGTTGCTTCATTTTTTTTATAGTCTGCTTGATACCAACACACTTGGCCAGGGCTGTTGCCATTCTGCCAGGGATACTTAATAATAATAATAATAATAATAATACTTTATTTATACCCCACCAACATCTACCCGAAAGGACTCGGAGTGGCTTACATGAGGCCAAGTCCTTCAAATACAAATACAACAAGGCATCAACAAAACAAGCAAGCATAAACAATATAAATATAAACACTATGGCAAGGCCAAATGTGATAAATTTAAATTTTTAAAAAACAATGGGCATGTACAGAGTAGGGTATGTCTAGACATGGGGTTTATAGAGAGTGTAAGGAGATCAATCCAATGGGTAGATAAAGTGCTTCTGATGACATTTTGTAGGGAATTGGTCAGAGCATGACATTGTTTCCTTTATTCAGGGAAGGCACACTGGAGCAGTCACGTTTTCAGGCTCCTCCTAAAGACTGCCAATATGGGGGCTTGTCTAATATCCTTGGGGAGTGACTTCCAGAGTTGGGGGGGCATCATGGAGAAGGCCCTCTCCCTTGTCCCCACCAATCGCACCTGTGAAGGGGGCGGGAACGAGAGCAGGGCCTCTCCAGATGATCGAAGAGATCGTGTGGGTCCGTAAACAGAAATGCAGTCACGCAGGTAGGCGGGGTCCCAAATCGTTCAGGGCTTTGTAGGTAAGCTCATGCATACTGCTCATGCATACTGCTCATTTAATTTTATCACAACTGTTGTGCACTGCAGGTCTCAAACTTGAAGAAAAATTTATAAATTTACTTTATGCTACTAATCCCAAATTCAAATGTAGAATCTGCATCCCAGGATAATAGACAATTGAGCTGAATACAAAGAGGACAAGGCTATTGATAGCTACCAACAGTCATACTAACTATAGATTGCCTTCTCCATTAGAAACAGTGTGTTCTGAGTACTGCTGCTATGGATCATGACTGGTAGAGTGTTTTTATATTTGTATCTTGCTTTGGGTCTTGCTATTGGCATCTGATTGGCTGCTGTGGGAACAAAAGGCTGGACTAGCCCAGCTTTTGGTCAGGTCAGTTATGTCTCTTTTTTGTTCTTGCATAGACATTTTTCAGATGTGTACTTCCTTGTCTTGGTAAGTAAGTAAATAAGTAAGTAAGTAAGTAAGTCCTTGTCTTGGTTTGTCTTGTGTTCCTGCAAAGAAGAGATTACCTTCTTTATTTTTGTTTTTAAGTTAAGTAGTGTTTCTTGCTCTGTCCTAATGCAGAACTGTGGTTAACATTACATGTAATAATATTAGTTAACTAAGCCAAGATGGGAAACCACAGTTAAACATTGGTTTTGTGTCTCAAACATAGTTAAGACTGGTTTAGATTTCCTAGGTTCAGATGTAAAAAGAGGGGGGGGGGGAGATAAAGTAGAAGAAACATTTCCACTCTCTTGTTGGAGCCCCCTGTGGCGCAATGGGTTAAACCCTTGTGCGGACAGGACTGCTGACCATAAGGTTGGCGGTTTGAATCTGGGGAGTGGGGTGAGCTGCTGTCAGCTCAAGCTTCTCATGTGGGAACATGGGAGAAGCACCCCACAGAATGGTAAAACATCCGGGCATCCCCTGGGCAACGTTCTTGCAGATGGCCAATTATCTCACACCAGAAGACACTTGCAGTTTCTCAAAACACGCCTGACATGAAAAAAACCCTCTTGTTATCTAGTTGTTCCAGGTTAGAATTTTCGAGAGCAAATTAATTAATTGTTGTTTTGGTATTTGATAGTAAGCCATCATTAAAGTGTTACATAGTTTTAAGTGTAACAAACAAGTTGCAGCCAGATCAAAAGTTCTTTTGCCTGTCAGAGTATCTCTGTGTGTCAAAGAGGGCCTGATCAGATCAGACCTACTAGTTTTCCTATCCATTATTTTACTTTCTCTTGCCTTTTCTCTGCTTATCTTAATTGCTGGGCATGGCCTTGTTACAGAAGATTGTTGCCCTGCAGTGCATGTGTGAAAATCCCTGACTTGAAAGAGAAAACGTACACAGGTATAGTTGAACAAAGGTTCTCTTTGCGAGTGACCTGCTCTTTGTGAGTGACCCTGCTGTTGCCTCTGTATGCCTGGAGCAGCTCAATCAATACTGGCACAATTAGCAAGTAATGCCTGTAGCAAATATTCCATTCTCTGGGAGAAGGCTGGATGTACGATTCTCCAATTTGTCAATGCCGTTGCTATGTTTCTAAATCTGCTTTACAAAGGGGGACATTGAAAGTCAGAAAGCTGCTAAATACACGTGGTTCCATTAAGAAGTATGTGTTTCTTTTCTTTTGGCACAATCCATCAAGCAATGTTTTCCATAAAGCAAATGCAGCATTCTGGCAAGTACCTCCAGTGTAAGTTCCATCAAACGTTGTTCAGCAGCAGCTCTGCTATCCTCCTTGTACTGTATATTCCTTTAGATTTCAAATGTACAGTGTTTGCATGTGCAGTACAATTGTCTTTGTAATATTCAAGGCTAGCTTTGCTTCTCTCCATTCTTACACATAGTTCACTAATAGGGAGTTTCAATAATAATAGAAGAAGAGCCCTTTACAGAAGGGGCCATATTTGTAAAGCTGTTTCTGGGAAAGAGATATAAGTGCTTACTTTGGGTCAAGGTTTGGGTCTATCTAATTTAGAGCTTCATAATTGCTGTAGTTTTATTTAAATCACCTTTGATATGCCTTCATAAATTATGCATTCTGTGTTTTTATAAGTTCCAGAGCCTGACTCCATTCTTACTTCATTATTACATTGATGTTTTCAGTGTTCATGTTTAACTCAAACTATTTAAGTCGCAATAATGAGGGTTTTCTAATTCATGAAATGTATGCATAAGTAAACATGTAGTTCTGTCATCTCAAAAAAGATCCCTTTCTTTCTCTTGGTTCATCTTGGCCAGTGTATGCCCACAGCTTGACCTTTTGAGAGTCTTCCACAATATACATGAAGACCATCTGCCATGTCAGGGGCTTAATACTGTAGGTATTTCTTTGTACCTGGAGCTGATGAATAGAAAATGGGTGGACAAAACTATTACAACTTAATAAACATTGTATGCTTTGTGGCTTGGAAGGTGCTGCACAGGATTATTATAGGTAAAATATCACATTGACTTGTTTTAGGAAGGTGACTTTTATTACATCTGACCTACCTCCAAATTACTTTTACATTTTTATCCAGCTCTGATTTCAGCTAGAAATTGATTAATCTTGGGATTGGGTAGATACAAGATAGTGTTGTCATTATTGTCTTTCATGGCCAGAATCACTGTTTTGTTGTGTGTTTTCTGTCAGTGTGATTTTCAGATTTTTCTGCAATTCAACCATTGTATAAGATGCTGTGTTGTGTAACCAGGCATTTATAGGGTTAAAACAGCAGAAGTGGAGTCCAGCACTGTTTTGATCTTCAGCTGTGTAAACATACTGATAAGGGAGACGCTGAGCTGCTTGAGTCAGTCGCCATGTGGATTCTGCTGTGAGATGCAAGCTGCTGTATTGCTTTGTGTGAGAATGCTTTACTTTGCTCACTTAATCAATAAAAGAACTTTCTAAGTTCAGACCTGGCTTCGCTTCATCACTGGCGCAGGGACATTTTCCAGGCTATATGGCTATGTTCCAGAAGCATTCTCTCCTGACGTTTCACGTGTATCTATGGCAGGCATCCTCATAGGTTGTGAGGTCTGTTGGAAACTGGGAAAATGGGGTTTATATATCTGTGGAGTGACCAGTGTGGCAGAAAGAACTCTTGTCAGTTTGAGGTAGATGTGAATGTAGCAATTGGCCACCTTGATTAGCATGTAATGGTTTAGCAGTTTTCAAGGTATGGCTTCTTACTGTCTGGGGGAATCCTTTGTTGGGAGGTGATTAGTTGGCCTTGATTGTTTCTTGTCTGGAATTCACCTGTTTGTTTTTTTAAAAATATTTTTATTAAGGTTTTTACAATTTATGGTACAAAAGAGAAAGGGGAAAAAAAGCAAGAAGAAAAATGGAAATAGATTAGTGAGTGGAGGGAGATAGAGGGAAAGTAGGGAAGAAAAAAAAAGAAAGAAAAAGAAGAAAGAGAAGGGAAAGTTCTTGTCCTTCCGTCCGGACGACTGGGGATTAGTCCTTGCTTGACACTTACAGTTACAATTTTACATTTAGATCACCATCAGTCTTTTTATATCTATTCCATTCCTCCCTAGATCCTTGTTTTGGAAAGGTAGGCTATGACAGACTGCCAATTAATCTTGTTTCTAGGGCCTTGATTATTAACTAAACAATTTAGTTGTTCCATATCCATGAATTCCACTAATTTTTCAGCCCATTCGATTGGTTCAGGGGCATCTTCCTGCTTCCATTTCCTGGCCAGCACAACCCTTGCTGCCGCAGCCATGTAGTAAAAAATCTTNTCATTGTTGGTGTTTAATTTATCATTCGTCAAATTTAGTAAATAATATTCCGATTTAAATTCCAATTCGGTCCCCAAAATTGCTTGGCTGTGTGCGTGGATCTTCTTCCAGAATTGCTTGATTTTGTGACATGACCACCAGCAGTGCATAAAAGTACCGGTTCTCTCCTTGCACTTCCAGCATTTGTTGTTAAGATTTTTGTAAAACTTAGCTAGTTTTTGCGGGGTCTGATACCATCGGTAAAACAACTTGGTCAGTTTTCTGAAATCGGTGTTGCACCGGCATATTTCAGATTTTTCTCCAGATTGATTCCCATTCGTTCAACAAGATGGAGTGCCCAAGTCCTGCGCCCACTTGATCATATTTTCTTTTATGGTTTCCGTTTCGGTGTCCCATTCTAATAGTTGATTGTACAGTATTCGAATCTGTTTCTTATCTTTTAACATAACCACTTCCCAGGTTGTCTGGCTATAACAGAAATTATTTTTTTTGTCTCCGCTAAAATAGTCTTGAATTTGAAGATAGTTGAACCATGAAAGGTCTATACCTTCTTCTCTTAACTTTTCCAGGGATTTCAGTCTCCATTCTTTTCCCTCTTTTACGATTAGATCTTTGTATGTGCACCATTTCATTGAGGGTAGCTCTCTCTTGTGCTGCGCTTCTAACAAAAGAGATCCATAGAGGGTCGCTGTATAAAATTGATCTTTGTATCTGTTCCATACCTTTAGTAGGGCAGCTCTTATGTAATGATTGGTGAATTGTTTTTCAACCTTAGCTTTGCCATACCAAATGTATGCGTGCCAGCCCTACTAACATCAAACCCTTCCAAGGTCAACAGCCTTCTTTTAGTTAGCGTTGCCCAGTCCTTCACCCATGAAAGTGTTGCCGCATGGTAGTAGAGTTGTAAATTGGGGAGGGACAGGCCTCCTCGCTCCTTCTTATCTGTTAGGTTTTTGTACTTTATCCTGGCTTTTTCCGTCCCATATAAATTTAAGTATGTCTTTTCTCCAGATCTCAAAGTAATAGTTTGTTCTAAGTATCGGTATCGATTGAAATAAATAAAAAAGTCATTTTCGGCAACACATCCATTTTAACTGCCGCGATCTTCGCCTGGAGGCTTAGGTTCAGGTTTTTCCAACTTGCCAGCTTCTTCTTTATTTCATTCCATGTTGGTTCATAATTATTCTTCGCTAGTTGATTATTTTGTGAGGTAATATTAATACCAAGATAGCGTACTTTGTTTGTGACCTGAATATTCGATTGTTCTTGTAGCTTATCTCTTGCCTCCTTCTTTAGGTTTTTTGTCAATAATTTTGTTTTCTCGTAGTTGATTTTAAAACCAGCCACTGCTCCGAACTCTTGAATTTTTAAAGAGCAGATACAAAACCAGATGCAAGATAACAGAGAAAAAATGGAGGTAAAGATCAAAGAAATGTTTAAAGAAGAACTGGGCCATATGAAAGAAGAATTAAAACAAGAACTCAAATTAGAACTTAAAGGAGAATTGGCGGAGATGAAAAAAGAAATGGCAGGAATGCAATCAGAACTAAAAGGGACCCGGACGGAGACACTTACAACAAAGAAAATCCAGAAGAAGATAGAAGAAAAGATGAATAAAATGGAGGAAATGCAGGAGAGACTAGAGAGACAACAAGACCAATGGGCCATAAAGAGACCAATTCCAACCGGTATAGGAATTTGGCAGAGGAGGAGGGTCAAGACCTTAAACAAATCGTTTCTCAAATCTCGGCGGAGGTGTTAGGGATAAACACAGAACAGATGGTACAAGATGTCGACCGGGCCTTTAGAATAAATACCAGATATGCAAGCAAAAATAAGGTACCCAGAGATGTTTTGGTCACATTCAATAGAAGATCAACGAGGGAAGAACTACTCAAAAATAAGGCGAAAGGGCCGGTAGCCTACAAAGGAAACAATATAATAATTCTAAAAGAATTCACGGCATCAGCCATGAGTAAAAGGAAAAAAATACTACTTCCTCGTAGATGAACTAAAGAAACATCACATTAAATTTAAATGGGAGAAAACTGAAGGCATATCCCTGACCCTCAATGATAATAAATTCTGGCTTACCTCGGAAGAGAAGGCACGGAATTTCCACAAGGACTTAAAAAAACACTTAGAGAAGAAAAGGAGAGAGGATGAACAAAGAGGCAGACCAAAAGACATTCCCACCCAAGAACCCAGAACTGACCAAGAGTATAAAAAACAGGACAAAAAAAGACAGAGGCCCAACTCAACCGAGGAGATGGAATCTACAGTCGGAGCAGTAGGGGGGCAGGAAGAGGATGGTAATTTAGAAACTGAAGATGAAGGAAGTCACAATTTTTTCTAATAATGTAAACGGATTGAATTCACCTAATAAAAGAAATTTAGTTGTAAACAATCTCAGAAAGGAGAATTATGATTTAATTTTATTACAAGAAACACATATATCACAGAAACAGGTGTCTCACTTAAACCAAAAACGACTGGGGAGAGTATTCTACTCATCCGCACCATATAAAAAAAACGGAGTTGTGACATATGTGAAAGAGTCTCTAGACCCAGCATTGGCCTTCAAAGACCAGGAGGGCAGGATTTTGGGAGTAAAAATAAAAATTAACCATCTGGAGATTTTGATATGTAACATATATGCGCCAACAGGGGCAAAGTCTAAATTTGTCAAACAACTAAAAAATTATCTATCTGAATTTAACTATGACAATATAATTTTGGCTGGTGATTACAATGGCGTACTGGACTGTAATTTGGACAAAACCAAGTTGAGAAAGAAAGGATCCGACTCAAAAGGAGGGAAACTTCCAATTAGTTTACTGTCCTTGAAGGAAGATTTGCAGCTTCAAGATGTTTGGCGAACGAGAAATTTGAAGGAAAAAGATTATACATTTTACTCTGCCCGCCATTTGGTTTGGTCTCGTATCGATATGATTTGGGCATCCAAGACACTAAATACAAAGATAGACAAGGTCAAAGTGCTTCCAAGGCAAAATTCAGATCACTGTCCATTAAGGATGGTGCTATATGGAAAGAAAAAAGAGCGGAGATGGAAACTAAACAGTAACCTGCTCCAAACGGATAGTGAGATTGAGCAAAATAGAAGTTTGATAAAAGAATATTTTGATTTAAATAATAAAGAAGAACCTAGCAAAGAAATTATTTGGGACGCCAGTAAGGCGGTGATGCGGGGATACCTCATCCAACAAGGCACAATAAAAAATAAGAAAAGTCATGAAAGAAATAATAAATTAAAAAAAGAGCTAGAAGAAAAAGAAAAACTCTTAAAGCTAAAACCGGGAAGCAAAAAAACCTGTCTAGAGATCGAAGTAATTAGAAGAGAACTTAATGAGACGCAGATCTCCCAAATGGCTAGGAATTTACGATATATGAAAATGAATCATTTTGCGGATATTAATAAGCCAGGGAGATTCCTGGCCAAGAAGCTAGCAAAAAGAAGACAGTCTCAATACATAACACATCTGCTAAGCGGTGGAAAGGAAATCCTTCTGGAAGAAGAGATAACTCGACACTTCGAGGAATTCTATAAAAAACTATATAAAAAAGATAACATAAAAATAGAGGATGTGATATCGTATATATCCAAACAAAAGCTGGAGAAAATAAGTGAGGACCAAAGAATTATATTGAACAAACCAGTAGGCCTGGAAGAAGTCAAAGATGCTATCAAAAGACTCCCACTCAACAAAGCCCCCGGTCCGGACGGCTTGACAGCAGTTTATTACAAGACCTTAATAAATGAATTAGCCCCTCACCTTAAGGAACTAATAAACAACATACTAGCGGGTGGTCCAATACCGGAATCATGGCGTGAGGCCAGCATAATATTGATCCACAAAGGGAAGACAGTTGCAAGCCACATGGGAAATTACAGGCCAATATCGTTGCTGAACAACGATTATAAAATCTTCACATCAATTTTGGCCAAAAGGTTATCAATCTTTATGAGTGAAACAATCCAGGAGGATCAGACCGGATTCCTCCCAAACAGATTGATGTGTGATAATATCAGAACGATTCTGAATGCAATCGAGTACTACGACATCAACAGACAAAAGGAGGTGGGGTTCCTGTTTTTAGATGCCGAAAAGGCATTTGATAATGCGAACTGGGAATTCTTGCTGGAAACAATAAAAGAGAGAGATATGGGTTTCCAATTCACTAACGCCGTAAAAGCTATATATTCCAAACAGTATGCAAGGATTATAGTCAACGGAACACCTCAGACAAGATCCAAATTCAAAGGGAACCAGGCAGGGTGTCCTATCTCCCCACTGTTATTTATCTTGACATTAGAGCTGCTATTACAGGCCATAAGATCGGATAAGGCACTAAGAGGGCTGAAGGTGCAGGGCGAAGAATATAAACTCAAAGCCTTCGCCGATGACGTGGTGTTCATCGTAGAAGATCCAGTAGAAAACATCCAGCATTGGAATTCACCTGTTTTTGAGTGTTGTTCTTTATTTACCGTTATGATTTTAGAAGATTTTTTAAAATATTGGTAACTAGATTTTGTTCATTTTCATGTTGAAATTGTCCATGTGCTTGTGGATTTCAATGGCTTCTCTGTGTAGTCTGACATGGTAGTTATCAAATGTTATCATGCCTTAACCAATCTATTGTGATGTTTTAGGACAGTGCTGTCCAACTTCTGCCGACCCAAGGGCCGGACCTCTGGTGAGTGATCACCTGGGGGCCCGAGTGGTCACGCCCCTGGCCACGCCCCTGGCCACGCCCCCAGTCACATGGCCCCCTCTCCCAAAGCATTACAATAGCCTTGGAAGCGGGCGATTTCGCCCGCTTCCGAGGCTGTTGTGACGCTTTGGGAGAGGAGGAGGAGCCACGGGAGCCTTCCGCGCTCCGCCCCTCGCCCAAAGCATCACAACAGCTGCTGTGACACTTTGGGGGGAGGGCGAAGCTGCGGGTGCCAGGGGGAAAGGAGGGAGGGAGGACGGGGTCCTGGCAGGGAGGAGGCAGCGAATCGCTGCCCCTTCCCTTCCAGGAGCCTTCAGTCCCTCCTTTCCTCCTGGCAACGGCATCCCAAATG
Organism: Anolis apletophallus; assembly: GCA_030556195.1. Lineage (NCBI taxonomy): Eukaryota > Metazoa > Chordata > Lepidosauria > Squamata > Anolidae > Anolis > Anolis apletophallus. The sequence continues at coordinate 76,968,775 of JARBWK010000009.1, forward strand.
GAACGCCGTTGCCAGGGGGGAAAGGAGGGAGGCAGGACAGGGTCCTGGCAGGGAGGAGGCAGCGAATCGCTGCCCCTTCCCTTCCAGGAGCCTTCAGTCCCTCCTTTCCTCCTGGCAACGGCGTCCCAAATGGAACGCCGTTGCCAGGGTGAAAGTAGGGGAGGCAGGACAGGGTCCTGGCAGGGAGGAGGCAGCGATCGCTGCCCCTTCCCTTCCAGGAGCCTTCAGTCCCTCCTTTCCTCCTGGCAACGGCATCCCAAATGGAACGCCGTTGCCAGGGGAAAGGAGGGAGGCAGGACAGGGTCCTGGCAGGGAGGAGGCAGCGAATCGCTGCCCCTTCCCTTCCAGGAGCCTTCAGTCCCTCCTTTCCTCCTGGCAACGGCGTCCCAAATGGAACGCCGTTGCCAGGGGAAAGGAGGGAGGCAGGACAGGGTCCTGGCAGGGGAGGAGGCAGCGAATCGCTGCCCCTTCCCTTCCAGGAGCCTTCAGTCCTCCTTTCCTCCTGGCAACGGCATCCCAAATGGACGCCGTTGCCAGGGGAAAGGAGGGAGGCAGGACAGGGTCCTGGCAGGGAGGAGGCAGCGAATCGCTGCCCCTTCCCTTCCAGGAGCCTTCAGTCCCCTTTCCTCCTGGCAACGGCATCCCAAATGGAACGCCGTTGCCAGGGGGAAAGGAGGGAGGCAGGACAGGGTCCTGGCAGGGAGGAGGCAGCGAATCGCTGCCCCTTCCCTTCCAGGAGCCTTCAGTCCTCCTTTCCTCCTGGCAACGGCGTCCCAAATGGAACGCCGTTGCCAGGGGAAAGGAGGGAGGCAGGACAGGGTCCTGGCAGGGAGGAGGCAGCGAATCGCTGCCCTTCCCTTCCAGGAGCCTTCAGTCCCTCCTTTCCTCCTGGCAACGGCGTCCCAAATGGAACGCCGTTGCCAGGGGGAAAGGAGGGAGGCAGGACAGGGTCCTGGCAGGGAGGAGGCAGCGAATCGCTGCCCCTTCCCTTCCAGGAGCCTTCAGTCCCTCCTTTCCTCCTGGCAACGGCGTCCCAAACGGAACGCCGCTGCCAGGGGGAAAGGAGGGAGACCGGACGGGGAAGAGGAGGAGGAGGGAGAGTTCTCCCTCCTCCTCCTCCTCTTTCCCCCGCCCGCCTGCCCCGATCCCGCGCCGGCGCGCCGCGGGGGGAAAGAGGGGCGAAGGAGGAAGCAGCCAGCTGACTGCCTCCTCCTTCGTCCCTCCTCCTCCCGCGGACTCGCCATGGCTCCGATCGCGAGCCGCGGTGAGGGGAGGAAGGAGGAGGAGCTGGCTCCCTCCTCCGGGCCCGCCCCTCCCCGGCCACCATTTTTTTAAAAAAATTGATTAAAAAAAAAAAGGCGGCCGGGGCATAGCTGGGGCCGGAGCCAACAGGCTGGGGGCCGTGTACGGCCCCGGGCCGCCAGTTGGAAAGCCCTGTTTTAGGACATATTGTTTGTTTTTAGGAATGTTTTATGATGTTTTTAGGCTGTTTGTGTATTTTACTATGTTGGAAACCGCCCCGAGCCTTTGGGAGGGGCAGTTTAGTAAATTTGAATAATAAATAAATAAATAAATAATATGCTGTGTTCATCAAGTGGTCTACTATGACTGACTTCTCTTGTTGAAGTAGTTTGAAGTGCCTTTCATGTTCATTTATTCAAGTTTGGGCAATGCTGCATTTGGTGGTCCCTATGCAGACTTGTCCACAGCTGCATGGTATCCTCTAGAGTCTAGACTCCTGCAGAGGTGAGAGGATCCCGCTTGTCCTTTGTAGAACATAGCATTTGTTAGATTTTATAAGTGGGTCTGTAGATAGTTGTAGGTTGTATTTCTTCATCAGCTTCCCTATGTGGTCAGTGATTCCCTTGATATATGGTAAGAATACATTTCCTCTGGGGCGGATCTTTGTCTTTACACTTTTACACACCTACACACACAATATTGCAAAATATTTGTTCAAGTAGCAATTATGACAATACTTGTTAGAGAATTATTGTCATACATTTTAAAACATGTATGATATACACAGGCAATTATAAAACCAGAATGCTAGAGAATATTGGCTTCCTAATTTTGTGCCAGCATCTTTGCTTCACTTTGGCTTAATCTCTCACCTGGAGCAGCTAAACTAATAAGGAATCATAACTTTAATGCCTTCTCCAAAAGGTGAAAGTCTTGGCTTGTCACCTGATTTGTCACTCCAAAACAACACTTGTTTGTGATCCAGAGGCCCTTATACACTACACGGTTTCTGCTAAGACTCCAGTTTAATGGCCACAGTAATATCCTGAGGAATCCTGAGGTTTATATTTTGGTGAAGCACTAGAGCTCTGTTGCTGGCAATTCCAAATCTCTCTCCCTAAACAACAAATCTCAGGATTTCACAGGATATTGTCATGGCAATTAAAGTGAAATCATATATCTATAATTGTATACTGAGAAAGGGACCTGGCTTCCTCTTAAGGGCATTGTGCCCGTTGTATAAAATAATAGAATCATAGAGTTGGAAGAGACCTCGTGGACCATTCAGTCCAACCCCCTGCAAAGAAGCAGGAAAAATGTTGCTTTCTAGTGCATATTGTGCTTAAGACAACGTGTTCAACAATTGAACAGTATAATTTTTTTGAAATTATTACTTTAAAAATATTTTTCATTAAAGCCCCACAGGTGTGAAGATAAGAAATCAGACTACAACTGTGTTATCACAAATTACTTATAAGGAGAGAAAATGAGCTCCCCAAATTATTATTGTACTAATTCACATGTGAGCTGTAGCTCTTGAAAGAATGAGAAGATACCACTATTGTTTTTCTTGGTTTAGTACTTGAATCTGTTTGTTTAAAATCATATAATAAATTTAACTGCTCATATGCCTCTCTGTTTTATGTTTAATGTTTTAAATTGCTGCTTTTTATACTAATGTTGACTATAAAGCAAATATAAATCTTCTTGAAAATGAATACAGTCTGGGAATAAACTCGGGGTTCTTATAAGCGGTCCTCAGCCATGCTGCATAATGAACAGTTCCAATGAAAGCCAGTCTAGCCCTGTTTTTTGTAATATTTCATCTTATCTTGACCCACACTCTTTATATAATAAGCAAATCATTAAAGCCTGAGTACCTTCCAATTTGTTCCCTGCCATAATGAGGTTGTAGAATTAAAATGTTGTATTTGGGGTTATATTTGGTTACGGATATCTTGAAATATATTGAAGTTCATGTTTTTATTCTTAACATTGCATGAGGAAAGCGTGAGTCATGCCAGCTGTGCTGTTTTTACCCCTTTATATTAGAATATGAACACCACAATAAGAGTGTTGTAACCTTATCTTTTCAAAGCTTGTATTAGATTACAACTCAAAGTGCATGAAAATATGAGTAATTCACAGTTTATTTGAATTGCAATGAAGCTGATTTTGTTTTAACTATCACCAGCATAATTCTCAAGATACTATGTTCCCCTCACAAGCAAAAGGCAACCCATGATTTCATGGGGAAGATACCTAAGCCTTGTATTGACTGGATGAGATATCTCTCTTTTACATGGACCATAGCCTGCCAAGACTACTAGGAATTCCTGGATTTTCCATTCATCCCACTTTAATTTCCCAGATGGTGTGGTACATTTGACAAAATATCAAAACATTTCTCCCTGTAGTTGCAAACCCTGGTGGTTAATATTTCCCAATTGCATTGATTAGCCAATGTATGAACTAATATATTTCCAGAAATGGCCTTTTAAAAAAGGAATCACTTACTTACTTAGGCAATCCCTCATAGCCCGAGGATGATGGCTCTCCAAGTGTAGTGTCTTGGTGGTGAATATGTAGGTAGTAGTGGAGACCTATTCTTGATCTGCATGTTCTTCTGCAGTGAGGTCATCGGTTTCCAGGTGGAAGGCGGTTCCGGTCAAGGTTGGCATGATGTGCCTTCCTCTTGGCACATTTCTCCCTTTCACCCTCCATTTGTGTCTCTTTGAATTCTGCAGCACTGCTAATCACCGCTGACCTCCAGTTAGAGTGCTCAAGGGCCAGGACTTCCCAGTTCTCAGTGTCTATGCCACAGTTTTAAAATTTGGATTTAAGCCCATCTTTAAATCTCTTTTCCTGTCCACCAACATTCCATTTTCTGTTCTTGAGTTGAGAATATAGTAACTGCTTTGGGAGATGGTAATTGGGCATTCAAACAACATGGCCAGTCCAGTGGAGTTGCTGGCGTAGGAGCCTCGCTTCAGTGCTGGTGATCTTTACTTCTTCCAGCATGCTGACTTTTGTCTGCCTGTCTTCCCAAGAGATTTGCAGTATTTCTTGGAGGCACTGCTGATAGAATCCTTCTAGGAGCTGAGTGTGATGTCTGTAGACAGTCCACAATTCACAAGCGTATAGCAGGGTTCGGAAGACAACAGCTTTATAAACAAGCACCTTGGTATCTCTACGGATGTACCAATTCTCAAACACTCTCTGCTTCATTTGGCAAAATGTTGCACTTGCAGAGCTCAGGCAGTGATATATTTTAGTGTCAGTGTTGACTTTTGTGGAGAGGTGGCTGCCAAGATAGCGGAAATGATCAACATTTTCTAATATTACACTATTCAGCTGTATTCCTGGCATTGAAGAGGGATTGGCTGGTGACTCCTGGAAAAGCACTTTGGTTTCTCAATGTTCAATGAGAGGACGAGCTTCTCATATGCTTCTGCAAAGGTGTTTAGAGTAGCTTGTCGGTATTCTTCTGAATGAGCACGGAGTAGATTATCATCAGCATATTGGAGTTCTATGACATATGTTGTGACCTTGGTTTTGGCTTTCAGTCTGCTGAGGTTAAATAGTTTGCCATCTGTCCAGTGGTCAGCTTCCCATCAACAAGATGAAGTATCATAGCGATGAAGATGGAAAATAAAGTTTGGGCAATAACACATCCCTGTTTGACATCTGGATCCACCATAAATGGGTCACTTTGGGAGCCATTGCTGTCTAAGACTGTTACTGTCACAAAGGACTCATACAAAGCTGACAAAAAGTCACCTGGACATGAGGTCATAATACATACTCTTTTCCCTTCCTTCACTATCTTAAGACGAAAAGGCAATTGTTAGCTTCACACTAATGTTTTCAAATTTAAAAATGGTGGATCGCCTCACTTCTATCTTCTAACATTATAAAAGTTGCGTACAACTCCCAGAATTCCCTAGATGGAATAGTCATTCCCTCTTCACTTGCACCTCTATAAATCCCTTTGTGGAAAAAGTATCACAGCCTCCTGTAAGCAAATAAAGCCGTTTTGCCTGTGGTACTTGCTAGTTTCTTGTAATGTTGAGAAAGCGGAGTACATTATGTAGGTTGTTATATGGCCTTAATAAATAATACCTGTAAGCATTGTAATCCTCATAAATATTACATCAAGGTAGCTACTGTTTTATTTCCTCCCTCCCCACACTTAACTAGCACCATGATGTATTTTTTTAAAAAGCAGGAATTACTGCATGCCTTCTGTGTAATGGGATCCCTAAAACTAGGGTAAACTCTATAAAGTTGTGCTATAACACCAAACAAACTTTTCTAATGTAACCTCCTGTTTAGCACAAGTATGAAATCAGTACATTTTGTTGATGTGTAGTCACTAAAGAGAAGAGATAATAACATCTTGCCATGTTTGTATGCACCACATGTTTAAAATGATGTTAAACATTAGCCAATTATTGTTAATTAAGGGAGGCAATTAGAACAAGTGCCAAGTACAAGAACAAAAGGTCATTCATGCACAGAAAGGCAAAGCCTAAAGCACAAAAACACTGTCACTTTAAATATCCAATATTTAATCCACTTGTGAACTAAAATACAATTAAGATTTATTGCATCTGTTTTTGTGACACAGGCCCTAGGATGTGTTTTGCAGCTTTGTGGTTGGTTTTGGTTTGTTTAGTTAGAACTAAATGATAAATATCAAAGTGTTCCGTATCCTTATTGTATTTATAGTTTTCTTACAGTTTGAGAAACTTGCATTAAATAGAAGTGAGCCAGTTTTGCTAGTTTCATTCTGCTTTGTTTTTAAGATCCGTAGGGTACATATTACTTCCAAATTGTTGAATGAATTTTGACAATGACTTTCAGCCACACTCCTTTTGGACTGTGAACCTTCGGAGCCAGAGGGCATATTTGAATATTTGAAAAAATGCTGTGGGCAGTCTCACAAAATGAAGTCTCTAGGGAGTTGTGACCCATTCTAAAAATAGATAAATAAATACCATGGTAGGCATAGTAAGAAACAAAATGCCTTATTATTTCGAAGGTAAAGTTGAGAGTGATCGAAACACCCTAAAGGCACCAGATTATCTCTGATTTTGGAAGCTAAGCAGGGTCATCCCTGGTTAATACTTGGATGGAAGTATGCCTTCTTGTCCTCAATTCAGATGGGAGGACCCTATCAAGATGGAAAAGTTCACTTTACTTGAATAAGGAGAACAGTTGCTAGATGATCCTGCAGAAACTACTTAACTTGTTGCTTTGTTCACATCTTTGTGGACACTCTATTTTCTGAGAGTAAGGACACTACCACCATTTGAGAAACATGAACCAAGATAGGACTTTATTGAGACTCTGAAGTCTTTCCCAGTCTGATGACACAGATGAGGCTGAGGCTTTCACTCTGGCCAGGCTAATTCATCCCCATTGGATGCCTAGCACATGGATGGGGAATGTTATGGACACTCATGCATTGCAAAACTGAAGACATCTACCTTTACTGAAGCATCTTGTTATCGCTGTAGAATAATGACCTGTAGGTAAATACAGTGTGGCCAGAAAGGGCCCATCCGGACAGACCCATATCTGGATTTTTACCATGGAGGACCAAACAATGCTCCAAGTAAAAACGAATTCCAAATTAATTATTCCAAATTAATTAAATACCTCATTAGACCTGGGCTCAGTACATATGGGGGGGAAATGGGTGGAGGGGGAACCCACATTTTTCTCCTCTTTTCCCCCAGAAAATTGTTCTTTCAAGATCTTTTTAATTAAAAAATCATATGTGTTGATCATTTTTTATATCTCTCCCCATCATTTTTCAATAACTATGTAATATGTAGACTTTTATGTAATGTAAAGTATTCCAAATCATTGCAATTCTTGGTTTTGGTTTCCTTTTACTCAGTACTTTTTATGGGAATAAGTGCTTTATGTCTGTGTGCCATATGGAGGACTGGAGGATACAAAGTAATTTTCTTTATTTTACTAACACAGATCGTATTTTCTCTTTTTATTGGTTTTTTACTCTTTAAAAATGGGCAACAGCACCATGACTTTCTGGCAAAGGTGTTTCTTGCTGTTTAGCACCTTTTAGCCTCATTTTAAGAATAAATAAAAAACTGAATTCAATTTCAGAATTTTTCTAAGTAAACACTCCCTTTAATATAAAAGCATAATAAATTTTATGGTTCAGATGTACACGATGCATTGTATGTCCCTAAATTGATAGCATGATTTTAGTGTTTATAATGGGCACCTGTATATCGTATTTGGGGATCTAATGAAGTCACCCCCGCTTTTGTTGGATCACTCATTTCTAACCCCTTTGAATTCAGAGTATAGCATGAATCCTCCTGGTCAGTCGAAAGGCCGAACAGGGTATAGAGTTACAGCCTGTGTTGGATGGGGTTACATTCCCCCTGAAGACGCAGGTTCGCAGCTTGGGAGTGATCCTGGATTCATCGCTGAGCCTGGAACCCCAGGTCTCGGCGGTGGCCAGGGGAGCTTTTGCACAGTTAAGACTCATGCGCCAGCTGTGCCTGTACCTTGGGAAGTCTGATCTGGCTACGGTTGTCCACGCTCTGGTCACATCCCGAATAGATTACTGCAACACACTCTACGTGGGGCTGCCTTTGAAGACAGTTCGGAAATTACAACTACTCCAACGGGTGGCAGCCAGATTACTAACTGGAGCTACATACAGGGAGCATACCAACCCTCTGTTGTGTCAGCTCCACTGGCTGCCTGTCCACTTCCGAGCTCAATTCAAAGTGCTGGTTTTGACCTTTAAAGCTCTATACGGTTCTGGCCCAGCTTACTTGTCCGAACGCATTGCCGCTAAGATCTTCTGGGGAGGCCCTGCTCTCACTCCCGCCAACTTCTCAAATGCAGTTGGTGGGGACGAGGGAGAGGGCCTTCTCGGTGGTGGCTCCCCATCTGTGGAACGCGCTTCCCAGCGACATTCGATCAATTCCATCCCTCCTGGCATTCAGGAAAAAAGTAAAATCCTGGCTATGGGACCAGGCGTTTGCACACTAGCACAAGGCACCATTTTAGATTGGATTTTAATGGAAAGTTGATGAATAGGGCTCAATGCTTTTATGGACGGAACACTGTTTTTAACTTATATGAATGTGTATAATGTTTAATGTAATTGTATTTTAATGTATTTTAATGTTGAATGTTTCTGGGGTTTTATATTGTTTTTTACTGTGTGGGCATCGAATTGTGCCTTTGTGCAAGCCGCTCTGAGTCCCCCCTCGGGGATTGAGAAGAGCGGGGTAAAATGCTGGAAATAAATAAAAAATAAATAAATAAATCCTGGCCTGTTTACAAAACCAATTTTGTTGTTTCTCAATTATTATTATTTTTTAAAAACCAACCTATTATGTTCTATCCTGTTTTATATTTGTTCCACTACTGCTTGCCTTCAGGGGTTCTTCACTCCCCTTCAGGGTTTTTCTCAGTGTGTCCTCAATGAAACTAAGTAGTAAAGTGTTCTGGGGCTATAGGTATGTACCCAGCCCACAGAATTTCCAGCTGCTACATTACAAAACAAGTTCTTTCTTACACTCTTTAGAAGTTAATACACCCCACCCACACATACACACACACACACACACTATCTCTGTTGTTGTTGTTGTTGTACCAATGCATTTCTCAACCTCAAATGTCATGATTACATTTGAAGTTCTTTTACAGTATATCAAAGGATTGAACTGTGCAGACTCTGGTCCACCAGCACTAAGGGTTTTGTGGCTGCCTTCAGATAGGCCAGTGTAGATTAGGCCCTACTGCTGCTGTGATCTATCACTATATTTGGATGGTGAGTTGTTAGCTAGAATGGAAGATCCACAGACTTCAAACAGTTGCAGTAATGGCTGTACCGACTGAGCAGTCTTGTTTGTCTAAACACATCTAAACTATAAAGAACTTGTAAACTTAATCAATAACAGTGTCACTGCAAAAATCTGTCAAAAACCTTTAGGAGAGTTTGCTGTGCTTTTACTTGCTCAAATATTCAAGCCATCTGCTTCAATAATCAGGTAGCACACTTTCTAGATAATTTAAGCCGCTTAATTTTAGAGGATGATTACCATTTGATCAGATTTTGCAATATTATGTGTGTATGTATCTACAAGATAGAGATAAAATTTTAATATCTAATATTTTTCAATTGATTAGTCTCTTTTCATTCTTGAATGTGGTTCGCAGTACATTTTTATAGTTGCCCCTACAAATTTACAAGTTTAATATTTGCGGATTTGAAAAAAATAAGTTGTCTCTAGGAATCTCTAGGTCCTCTGGTGCAAGAGGATTTAGAATTTCTAGACAAAACATTTATCCAGGAATCTCTAGAAGATCATTCAACTAGAAGTTGAATCTATAGTCAACTTCTAGTGTGTGGGATTATGATGGTTATAACTTTGTCTATTGAAATGTGTTAAAAATCGATTAGCACCAATCATGTGGATAGTTTTTAAAGTATTCTAGATGGTAAAAGTATTTTGGGACACGAATTCTTTGTCATCTATTGCACACCTGATATGAATGTCTTTATCTGCTTCCTCCTGCAATAAATATGAGGGAAACATGGCTCATGGCACCCCAGATATTGACTCCCAGATATATTTTTATTGAAATAAAGGCCCAAAGATAATAGACCCAAAATACATCAAACAAAATAAATCTGTCCATTCTACACAAATATTTATATTTATTTATTTATTTACTTTTGAGTCAGAATCTATCAAGTTTGAGTCAGTGCCCCTTGGTGAAAATTAGTTTGACACCCTGCCTTAGGCAGATATATATATTTCTTCTTCGAGGGCTCTGTGAATGCACACTTATGAAGTTTGCGCGCCAGCGCGGGCTTCCAACGGAAACTTTCCCAGTTTGAAAAGTTTTGGCAGTAGCTCCGCCCAGCCGGCCCGGAGGGCATAAAAGGCGCCTCCATGCGCGCCCACCCCATTCCTTTGTTTTCCGCCACTTGGGCAACATCGGAAATTCGGCTGGTTGTGTGAGCATAGCATGTCCACAACCAGTTTCAAAAAGTGTTCATCCTGCGGTGGCAAGATCCTGGACTGTGACGGTCACTCGAAGTGCCTTCGGTGTCTCGGAGGGGGGCACGTTGTTCCTGTCTGCTGACACTGCCAGGCCTTCTCATCGCACACCAGAAGAGCGAGAGCCCGGAGGCTTCAGGCCTACCTGACGGAGCGTGCTCTCTACCCTCCAGAGATGGCGACGGCTGTCCCATCTACCTCCTTGTCGACCGCCGGGAAGAAGCGTCCACGGAAGGAGAAGGGCACGAAGTCTGTCTCATCGAAGACTTCGGCGCCAAAGAGGCCCTGCACCGTGACGACAGAGACGGTTCAGCTGCCTCCACCCGCCGGTCGCCGGCGAGCTCAATGGCGTCGGGCCTCTCCCAGAGGTCAGCCATTTCGAGAACTCCCTCCAACAGAGCTATGGAGATAGCGTTCCGGAGGTCAAGTGAAGAAGCCCGTAGAGCCCAGACCAGAGGCCTGGTTCCTGTGACTCCGGGCAAGTCTCTGGAGGCCGGAGCCTTGAGACCCCCGTCCCCGAAGAGGCGCAGGACTCTGACGTCATCCTCATCGGGCGTCGTGCCTGATTCCCCCGCCTGCCCCTGTTCTCGCTGTGGAGACAGGGGTAGAGCAGCAGACCATCGGTACAGACAGTCGTCAGAGTTCCCCCGGGGCAGCCCTCGGTTCGACAACTGTTTGTGACGTCGCCCGAGAAAGGCAGGCAGACGACAAGGCTCGCCATGGCCCCAGCTTCAAAGAAGCCTCACCCTGCATCGACGGTGGTGACCGCAGTCCCATCCACGTCGAGGGCAGCACCGGCGTCTTCACTTCCGGCGGGACCGGAAGTGGTTCGGCCATTGTCAGAGGACGAGGTCGAGGAAGGCGAAGCCCGCGATCGGTGATGTCGGTCCATCTTGTCGGTCGCCATGGACCGACACACCCTCCCACAGAGGCTGTGAGATGGAGCCATCCTCGTCACCGACAGACTCCGCAAAAGCCTTCGGTGAACAAGTGGGCCGAATGGCAAGAGCTTTGGACATACAAACGTATGTGCCTAGAAGATCCAGCGCCTGCCCCGTCTTCAGCAGGGTGCAGGTCGAGGACTCTGCCCAGCCACATCTCCCCATGCTAGAACCCCTGGAAGAGGTGGTGAAGGCGTCGTGGAAGACCCCGTCGTCCATCCCACCCACGTCAGGGCGTATGGAGGCGTGGTATAAGATCGACAAGAGGGAGAAGGAATGGCTGCACGATCATCCGACACCCAACTCGATGATCGTCACCTCCTCCCAATCTTCAGGCAGAGAATCCACGGCCCCCTCTGACCAAGAGGGGAAGAGATTCGACACGGTCAGTAGAAAGATCTACCGGGCTGGACTTCTTCTGACGAAGATGGCCAATTACGGGGCGTGCATGGGAGCCTACCACCAGATCCTGTGGGAAAGGGCCCAACCCTTTTTCCAGGATCTCTCCCAGGAGCAACAGGCTGCTCTGGCCTCCATCTCGCAGGAGGCTCAAGCGCTAGCACACCACCAGATCCTGATGTCCCGCCACACGGGGGACACCTCGGGAAAGCTGCTGGCCCACGGTGTCGCCATCTGGAGACACGCGTGGCTGAAGTCGTCGGGGTTGTCCTCCAATTCCCAAAAGGTCATCGAGGATTTGCCGTTCGATGCCCAGGGACTTTTCTTTGTGGGCATGGACGACAAGCTGAAGGCCAATCATGACTTCAAGGTCCTAACGGCCAAGTTAGATCGACCACCGGCGCAGCCCAGGACCCGGTATTACCAACGGGTGAAGTTCCAGCCTAGGTCACAGTACCGCCAGTCCCCACGGCCATACTCGGCTCCACAGCAGCAACAGCAGCAGCAGCCGAGACAGCAGCAGTAGCAGGACAACCGGCCCCGCCAAGGCAATAAGTCGAGGCCGTGCCAGAACAATGGCAACGGACAGTCGAAGTGCCGTGTTTGACGGGGCGAAGGACGACACCGTCTCCTCGCTAGGTACCGCTGCCGCCATCATGCCTCCTCCCAGCCCTCGACCTCCACCATCTCATCCGCCGTTCGGAGACCGCCTGACCCGCTTCATCGGTGCTTGGCGACGCATCACCTCAGATGCATGGGATCTCTGGATTGTCGAAGACGGCTATGCCTTAGAATTCGACGAGCTCCCGCCAACGGGGTTCATCGTCGAGACGGAGCCGTCCGAGGTGATCTTGAGGGAGGTCGACAGCTTGCTTCAAAAGGGAGCCGTATCACCGCTTCCGCAGAGCAAGGAAGGAGAAGCATTTTTCTCACGGTATTTCACCGTGCCGAAGCCAGACGGTATCCTGCGACCCATCCTGGACCTCAGAGACCCAAACGCGCGTGCACGTTTTGCCGAGGAAATTCAGGATGGTGTCAGTGCCATCCATCCTCCCACTTCTACGGGCAGGTGACCACTTCGCCTCGTCGACCTCCGGGACGTGTACTTCCACGTCTCGATCAGACCTGCCCATCGGCGTTTCCTGAGCTTCAAGGTGGCGGAAGGGCGTACCATTTCAACGTCCTTCCATTCGGCCGGGACGGCTCGAACGTTCTCCAAGTGCATGTTGGTCGTGGCTGCGCACTTGAGAAGGGGAGAAAATCCGGATTTTCCCTTACCTAGGCGACTGGCTGCTGGCGGCTCAGTCCCCGGAACTGCTGCAACAACAGATCACAGCGACAATTCAACTACTCTCGTCGTTAGGCCTACGTCTCAACGAGGAGAAGTCACAGCTTGTCCCATGCACGACCATAAAGTTCATCGGGACAATGTTCGACTCCATCGATCAGCTCGCCTATCTGCCACAGGTCAGATTTCAGGCGCTTCGGCACGAAGTGAACAGCTGCACCCGGCCTTACATCACAGCGAAGCAGGTCCAAGTCACACTGGGCCATATGGCATCCACGGTGGCCGTCACTCCACTGGCGAGACTACGCTTCAGACCGCTGCAACGTTGGTTTCTCGACCACCGACCCAGTCAGGGAGCACCACTCAAAGAGGCTCTCCTTCCGGAAAAGTCAAAGACTCCCTCCGATGGTGGACTTCCAGCACCAACGTTTGCCTGGGGGTACCATTCCACATGGTGACCCCATCCATCACGGTAATGACGGATGCATCGCTGCTTGCCTGGGAGGCCACACAGCGCCTGTCGATCAACGGCCAATGGTCGGCAGTGGAGGCTCCACCACATCAATTACCTCGAGCTCCTGGCCATAGCCAAGACTCTTCGGGCCTTCGCCCCCCTAGTCAGGGGGGCACGTAGTACTGGTCAGGACAGACAACATAGTGGCCATGTACTCGTCAACAAGCAAGGCGGAGCGGGCTCGAGAGAAGACTCCTTGCCCTAGCCCAGAGCTTGTGGGAGTGGTGTGTTCGTCACCAGGTGACCCCCAGGGCCGTCCATCTCCCGGGAGTCGAGAACGTGGAGGCGGCCTCTCTCAGCAGAACCAGCTGGTCGTCCCACGAATGGATGCTGCATCCAGAGGAACTCCACCGTGTCTTCCAGCGATGGGGATTCCCAGACGCAGAACTATTCGCATCGCCGGAAAACAGCCAACTGCCAGTTTTTCGGTGCCGGCTTGCCCCGAATGCTCACCGGGGATGCCTCGGGGACGCACTCCTGCTCGATTGGACGACGGGATTCTTCTACCTCATCCCACCATTCCTGCTTCTTCTCCGGATCATCGAGAAGATCCAGCTCTCGGGGACCGACTGCATCCTCATCGCTCCCTACTGGCCGAGGCAGGTCTGGTTCCCGACCCTACTACACTTGGCCGAGGGGAATTGCATACATCTCCCTCGCCGACCAGATCTTCTGACTCGGGAGAAGGGGTTGCTTCTACACCCGGACCTTCTGTCCCTGCACTTGACGACATGGAGAATTTTCCGGAGCTGGATGTCTCACCGGCCGTAGCGGCTATTTTGGTGGCGGCGCACAAACTGGCAACGTCGAAGGCGTACTCGACCTGCCTCACCCGCTTCGCCAAGTTCCAGACCGCCCATTCCAGCGCCGTCTTCCCACTTTCGATTCCAGCGGTCCTTGACTTCCTGGCCGGTCTGGTCAACAGAGGGCTGTCCATGTCTTCAGTGAAGACCCACCTGGCGGTGCTCACCTGGCAGAGTCAGCAAAGGGGTGGTCCGCTGTTCCAGTACCCGATGGTCAAAAGATTCCTGAGGGGTAAACAACACCCGCCCTACCGTGCATCCACCGACGTTCCGCTAGAACCTTGACCTGGTGCTGTCATGCCTTGCGGCCCCACCGTTCGACCCGCTGTCGTCCATCGACCGACGCCTCCTTTCTTGGAAGGTGGCTTTCCTGGTCGCCATTGCTTCAGCGCGTCGACCCTCCGAGTTGGCGGCGCTGCGTGTGGACGAGCCCTACCTGCTATTCCTAGCGGACAGGGCCATCTTGCGGATGGACATCACCTTCCTCCCGAAGGTGGTGTCCCCTTTTCATGTGAACACTGACATTGTGCTTCCAGACCTGGTGCCCTCTCCGTCTGGGGGGAACGAGTCAACCCTCAGAGCCCTCGATGTGAGGAGAGCCCTCTGGGTCTACAAGGGCAGGTCTGCAGACTACCGACGGTCGACTAGACTTTTTGTCACTTATGCCACCGACAAGCTGGGCTTGCCGGTGTCGTCTCAGAGGCTGTCGTATTGGGTGGCTTCCCTGGTTGAGTTGTGCTATCAGATAGCCCGTCAACCGTGTCCCCCTAGAGTTAGGGGCCGCTCAACGAGAGCAGTAGCCACGTCGACGGCTTTCCTCCAGGGTATCCCTCTGGATTCAATATGTAGGGTGGCCATCTGGGCCAAAACTACAAAAACAAGGGGGAGCTTACAAAGACAAGGTAGCAACAAGGAGAACCACAGTGAATATGCAGGTTCGCAGTAGTAATGAGGACAATGAAGCAATGACTGTGGTATCAAAAATAGCTTATATAATGGGAATGGCTAAGCAGCAAAGTGATACAATATAGGTCTACACATTTGGACATATGAATTGCATCATAGCAAAGAACATCAGAATCAATTACTAACTGACAATATCTATGACATGTGTGAACATGCTAAACATACAAGCAAGTGGATCATATCATTGGTATCAGTATCTACATGCGAGTATATGTGACATATATGGCAGTATTGTGAATTCAAGCATTCAAGCATATGTAACATATCATGGCAACATCACAAATATCAATATTCACATGCAAGTATATGTGCCATATAGGGCAGTGCTATAAATTCAAACACATGTAATACAGCATGGTACAGTGGTCAATGACAATAGATACATGCATGTATATGCCATAAAGTGGAAAAGAAGCATTTATGCCAAAAGCATGAGAGGACAATGCAAAAGGAAATGTTGTGGATAAATGAGTCAATTCAAACCTGGCCCATATGCAGCCGCGTGGGCTCTTCAAAAGGCAATCTAGACACAGTAAGGGAAGGATGGAAAGGCTTAGAGGGAAAAACTTGAAGAATGGATGCCAGGGAAGGTCAAGGACGCAATGATCCACTCCCGTTCTCGAGGATGGAAGCGGCGGCGGGGGATTCAAGCGGCGGCAGAAAACTGGCGGGACGAGATTACTTCAGCGTTAGCCTGGCGAGCCTGCCGGAAAGCACCGGAGAAGCCGCAAAATGTCGTAAGGATGTCGCAGCGACTTGGGGTAAGCGAAAATAAAGCTCTAAATGAGCGATGGGACACTCAGGGACTGCGTGGGGGCAGGACCTGATGCCAAACGGGCTTAGGTGCCAAAGGGTTTTCTTTATCCGTTTTCGTGTCTCAAAGACACTTCATCTGGGCACGCGTCGCTGTTTAAAGGCATCATGATGAAATAACAAATGCAGCCTTTGCAACTTCATCAGTGAAGCCATTTGTTATTTCATCATGATGCCTTTAAACAGCGACGTGCCCAGATGAAGTGTCTTTGAGACACGAAAAACGGATAAAGAAAAACCCTTGGCACCCCAAGCCCTCCTTGGCATCAGGTCCTGCCCCCACACAGTCCCTGAGTGTCCCATCGCTCATTTAGAGCTTTATTTTTTTTACCCCAAGTCGCTGCGACATCCTTACGACACATTTTGGTGCCCGGTTTCCGGCAGGCTCGCCAGGCTAACGAAGTAATCTCGTCCCGCTCGCTGCGGCCTTGCTTGAATCCCCCGCTCGCCGCTCCATCCTCGAGAACGCGGAGTGGATCATTGCGTCCTTTGACCTTCCCTGGCATCCATTCTTCAAGTTTTCCCTCTAAGCCTTTCCATCCTTCCCTTACTGTGTCCAGATTGCCTTTTTGAAGAGCCCACGCGGCTGCATATGGGCCAGGTTTGAATTGACTCATTTATCCACAACATTTCCTTTTGCATTGTCCTCTCATGCTTTTGGCATAAATGCTTCTTTTCCACTTTATGGCATATACATGCATGTATCTATTGTCATTGACCACTGTACCATGCTGTATTACATGTGTTTGAATTTATAGCACTGCCCTATATGGCACATATACTTGCATGTGAATATTGATATTTGTGATGTTGCCATGATATGTTACATATGCTTGAATGCTTGAATTCACAATACTGCCATATATGTCACATATACTCGCATGTAGATACTGATACCAATGATATGATCCACTTGCTTGTATGTTTAGCATGTTCACACATGTCATAGATATTGTCAGTTAGTAATTGATTCTGATGTTCTTTGCTATGATGCAATTCATATGTCCAAATGTGTAGACCTATATTGTATCACTTTGCTGCTTAGCCATTCCCATTATATAAGCTATTTTTGATACCACAGTCATTGCTTCATTGTCCTCATTACTACTGCGAACCTGCATATTCACTGTGGTTATCCTTGTTGCTACCTGGGTGGCCATCTGGGCCAACCCCTCAACCTTCACGTCCCATTACCGGGTAGACACCCTATTTGGGAGAGAGGCGGCCTTTGGTCGAGCGATCCTCACCCCCAAGGGCCCTCAGGAATAGTTTCTAGCATACGACCCTGTTTTCTCCCATCTACGTAACCGTTAGATCGACAGTTCCTGGGTCGATCAGACCTCTCTACCTTTAGAGAGGCTAGGTGTTACCATGCCCCGGCACCCGGGGTCACAGTCTACCCGTTAAAGCGCGCTTTACCTAGAATTCTTATAGTTCTATGTTGCACCTGTTGTGCACTAATACTGTGAGGCCTGCGTGCCTGACATGAATGGTGCTTGTTGCACTTACTGTTGTGAGGCCTGCGTGCCTGACATGAATGGTGCTTGTTGCACTTTATACTGTGAGGCCTGTGTGCCTGACATGAATGGTGCTTGTTGCACTATGTTTACAAGTGGGAGCATGCCTTCCACTCTTATTTATTACACTGTTGATATGTTATTTATGCATATTGCTGGTTGCAATAAACCTGTTCGGTTTTTCTAAAATTGGCTGGTTTGTTCCCACCTCCTTTACCTTAGCTCGGTAAGTCTTCATAAGTGTGCATTCACAGAGCCCTCGAAGAAGAATGGTAGGTTACATACCTGTGATCATCTTTCTTCGAGTGGAGCTCTGTGAATCCACACGAACCCACCCGGCCGTCCCTCGAGCTCAAACCACCCTTTCCTAGTTGCAATTGTGGCGTAGGAATGGGGTGGGCACGCATGGAGGTGCCTTTTATGCCCTCCCGGCCGGCTGGGCGAAGCTACCGCCAAAACTTTTCAAACTGGGAAAGTTTCCGTTGGAAGCCCGCGCTGGCGCGCAAACTTCATAAGTGTGGATTCACAGAGCTCCACTCGAAGAAAGATGGTCACAGGTGTGTAACCTACCAATACTAGCTGTACCCGGCACCCGTTGCTGTGCCCTATTTAGGAGATGTGAGAAAGTCTGTGGGAAGTGAATTGGGTGTTTGTGTTTGTGCCTCAGCCTTTTGCCTTATCCTTCTCTGACAGTTTATTATGGGTCGGAATGTTCATGTTGGCTGGCCAGTACAGGAGTTATGCAAATCCGCCCTTATTGGCAGCCAATCATGTTGTCAGAATGTAGAGGCTGGGAGAGTTGTTGGCAGCCCCGGAGGATGCTGGGAAATGTAGTTTTTTTACTCGTTGTTTTGGGGGCCTTTTAGGTTTTGGGGGGGAAAGTTGTTTTGCAACAAACGTACCTTTCTTGAGGCCTATTTCTGTTGGCAAGTTTGGTGTTTCTGCGTTTTAAGGTTTCTCTGTTTGGGACGGTCTTTCAATGACGACTCTTCCTTTATATATATATATATAGAGAGAGAGAGAGAGAGAGAGAGAGAGAGAGAGAGAGAGAGAGGGCATGCAATGTATGATGGGATAAGAAAAAAACCTGAAGCAGCCACTGCTATGTGGCCACCAATGGTGTGAATGAGAAGATTTTTTTTTGCAAGCAAACTCACATCAAGATTAGTTTACCCAGTAGACACCTGTGGCAACTTAAAATGAACTCACCATGATGTGATAGCTGTACTAGTGGGGCAAATACAATGTCTGGATTGATTGGGAAAATGAAGGGTGAATAAGGTGGTTTTTTAAACAGGTATAGACAAGTCGTCTGTCTATATACTTGAGTGAGTTAATGTTCTTTTCCTATGCTTATGTTTTCAAATAACGGTTTAACTGTAGTTAGTATATCCAAGAGGTACTCACTCCCCTTTGAATTTTATTGTGAATTGGGTTTCAATATAGATGCTTCTTATTGATGTAGGGCCCATTATTGAAAATTATGAGAATATTTGTGATGTCCTTATGCTATAGGAAACCATATTTGCTAGAATTGTCTCTTGGGGGGGATAAGATACTATTGACAGCTGGCCTAGCAGGTGGATAAAGACATTAGTGTGTATGTTTGTGTCTCAGAAGATACGTTAAAATGATGTGCTCTCTGCTTGACTTGTATTTTCCTTGCAGTTTGCTAATTATATTTTTTCATTAGCCTTTCCTCATTGTGCCCCAATTTCTCAAATACCCTATTTAAAATGGCCTTGCCCCTACTTGTTTTTGTCAGTTTTTGAGGAATCAGAAATAAATTCAATAAAAACAGAAGGCGCCATAATGATTAGTAAAGTAAAGAAAATTAGGATCTCATCTAGTCCTCCATAGCGTCAAACAGACGTAATTCACTAATTCCCATAAAATTGTTAAGAAAAGGAATGCAAGACTAGAAATTGTAATGATTTGACACTGTACGTAGTCTTCCATAGAAGTCTTCCTCATATATATGAGTAGGTCATAGAAATTATGCTGAGGCAGCAAATATTTTATTCATTGTTCTGAATGGGAACATCCCTACAGAACCTATCTTGTTCATAACTTGGGGACGGCCTGTATATTGGAATTATTGGTATGAGCTTTGAATGGTCTGTCCACTATGGTGTTTACTGAACATGGAAGATCTAGTTATAGTTGTTCATGCAGGATGATCTTCTATTTAAAGTAATATGGCCTGCCTTGAAGATGACTTATTGGTATATCCATACTGTGATACTATATTGAAATTATTCTTTTTAAGTAATAGACAATTCACATAGCTGTGTGGTTGTAGCTCTAGAGCCGATGGAAATTAGAAGAGAGTAGATAATGACCAGCTCAATTAATAGGAGATGGGCACAGCTTATTGCAGTAACAAAGTACCTGCAAGAGAAGGGAGTTGAGCTTTAGCCATATTGATGGAATGACCTGGGACCCAAGTCAAATTCTCATGTGAACCAAGAACATAGAGGAATGAGTTCATGCTTAGACGAACTGATTAATGAAGGATACCCCGAGAAAGGGGAACAGAGGGTGTCTTCTAAAGCATTATATGTAAGTGTGCAAACGCTCAAATGCCTAACCTATAAATTGTGTATTCTTGAAGCAATCTATAGTTTCGACAATAATAGCATGTAGTGATAGCAACCAGACTGATTGATAACTAGCAAACAGAGGGAGAATATGTGGAGACAGTGACAGACTTTGTATTTCTAGGCATGAAGATTACTGCAGAACAGACTGCAACCAGAAAATCAGCAGACGTTTACTTCCTGGGGGGAGAGCAGTAACCAATCTCGATAAAATAGTTAAGAGTAGAGACATCACACAGGCAACGAAGATCTGCATAGTTAAAGCAATGGTATTCCCAGTTGTAACCTATGATTGTGAGAACTGGACTATAAGGAAGGCTGAGTGAAGGAGGATAGATGCTTTTGAACTATGGTGTAGGAGAAAAATTTTGAGAGTGCCTTGGACCCCAAGAAGATCAAACCAGTCCATACTTGAGGAAATAATACCCAGCTGCTCACTGGAGGGAAGGATATGAAAGGCAAAGATTAAATACTTTGGCTACATAATAAGAAGACAGGATGCCATGGAGAACATAATGATGCTGGGCAAAATGGAAGGAAAAAGGAAGAGGGGCAAGGACTAGATAGATGGATGTTATCCTTGAAGTGACTGGCTTGACCTTGAAAGAGCTGGGGGTGGCCACAGCCAACAGGGAGCTCTGGCATGGACTGGTCCATGAGGCCACGAAGAGTCGGAAACAACTGAACAAATAAACAACAACAATATATTTATTTATAAATATAATGAAGATTTAGGTTATTATATTGGAAAGTTAAAAATATGTGTTCTGGATTTGTGAGTGCTCAAAAAAACGCAGGTAGATCAAGAATTATCTATTCTTTGGTTTATTTATTTACGACTTAATTATTTTCTCAACTAAAGATCTGTTGCAATTCAGTTCTCTAGAGGTTTGATGGAATTTGAATTAGCACCATACTCCAAAGGCTTGATTTCCCAACTGTACCTGTTATATAAGCTTAGCTACAAAGAGCTACCTGTTTATACAGCTGCTTGAAACATAGACACTTAGGTAGAAATCACCCTAAGGAATGGGAAAGCATCTGGTTTCGTGACCCTGCATTGTCAGTATGAATTGATGTTTAAAATGTTTATTTAAAATTATAACCAGATGGCATTGACACAGGTTAAAATAAGTTTTACTTAAAGCAACTTTCTTGGATTTTCTTGATGCAAGTGTGTGATGGAGGTACTAAGATGCCCACGTAGTAGCAATTCCTGCACCCATTACGTAGCATTATAACAGAAGTTCCTAATCATTCTCAAATAGCATTTCTATCTGTGTATTGGGAAATTGACATGTTAAACAAATTGGAAATATTTTTCATAAGAAACAATCAAGTCAAGTGATTCCTAGATTTTGAAAAGTTGAAACAATCCTACAAGCAAATTAGCTCTGTAAGATCTGAAGTCTTTGGGTAAACCGCCTCTTATCCAATGCTTTTTCATTTGATTTTCATGTACATTTTGCTTAATCCCATTCTACTGTAATGTCGCAGTGAGCTTTTGGGTCTCACATTACATCCTTCTGATAAGAAAGATGACTGTAGTTTGATATATTAGTCTGACCAAATTTTTTTGTTAATAATATCTATGATTAATTTATGGAAGCCCATAGTCACATTTAAAAAAGAATTTGTTGTGCAAAATATGAAAACAATTGGTTAGCAGGAATTCTTTTAAAATGAAAGGTTTCCAGAGAGGAAGATGTTTGTCTTCCAACCCCCCAAAATAACGAGACAGACACAAAATATATGGATTCAAATTTGGGCAACTTTTATTAAAATAGTTACCTATTTAACTTATAACTCAACTAACTTTTTGGTGTCAGTTCAACTTGGTGTGTGTAAGCTGAGGTAGCGTCTTCTAAAGTCTACCCCTCAGCTATTCAGGCGTACTACCTGGGTCCCCTGCAGATTTCAACCCGGGCAACCCGTAAGGGAAACATCAGGAGATAAATCTCTCTCAACTTTTGAGACTAGACTCTCCCCGCTCCTGGGACATTCACCTTCACCTCACCCCTAAAATTAACCTCTAAGGTGAGTGTTTTCCGAATGTCCCACACTCTTAAGGGGTGCCTTAAATATATACAAACTTTTGAATAACTAATCTATTTACGCTTGACTAGTTTACCTCCCGACAATTCCATCTAGCCCCTAAGACGACGGTATAGGATAGGCAAAACCCTTGTGGCCGAATTCCTATCCGACCCCAAATGTTAAACCATTTGATGATCATTATTATACTATCCATGGGCGGGAGTGGTGGGCGATGTCCTTTCGCAGAATGAGGGAGAAGGGGCTGGCACTACAGTATGCCAGCCCCTCCTCCCTTCTAGCAAATTCTGCACAATTAACCAATCTCTTCTCCGAGGGGAGGAGACAAAAGTGCTCCACCCCCCAACTTGTTGGAGGGTGAAGTGTATTCACAGATGTTCCACTGCAGTTCATTCTGGCTCATTCATGTCATGATAAAACAGGGATGGGAATTATATAGTCCTCCAGATGTTGTTAGACTGTAACTCCCAGCAGCCTTGCCCAGTTAAGGTAATGGTGAAGAAGCTGAAAGATGCAGTTTAACATGTAGAGAGCCATAATGTTGCCACCACCCACTTTATATATAAAGTGGAATCATAAACACAAGTGTGTTTTTCTTTTATATCGTGATAAAAGTATAAAAGTATTTCAAAATGAATTAAATAAAATGAATTTCTGCAATAATATTGTATTGTAGCCATAGCAGCAAAAAGCATTTTTGGGTTTGTTTGTTTTTCTTAACATAGAAAAACAGTTGGGTGGGATTGATGTAGTTTCTGACAGGCCAAAGAATGCAGAAACATTTATCTCTTCTTGAAAACCTTCAGTATACAAATTAAAATAAATTGCAATGTCTAATGTAGACTGTTAAGAATGATTAATTGCCTTGATAGAGGATCTTCACATCTTTTGTGTATGGCAAAACAGTATAAAATATACTGCTCGAAATTGTGCCATCATCAGGGGAACTTTAATTATAGAATGAAATACTCATCTTACATTGGTCACAGTAGCATAGAACTCATTAGTTTTCAGAGAGAGGTTCATACATTTCTAAGTGGCATTGTGGCCGATTGGGATTTGAAAAGATTTTTATTCATTTCAAGATTTCTCCCCTCCTCTTATACACATCAGGCAGATTAAAATGTAACATTCGGCATTAACAGGAATACATTTAAAATGATCCTGGAAGCACACACATGTAAGTAGGTTCTCATAAAACTTTAAAAATTCTTGTGGTACCTTTAACATTACAAAATGTCCAACACAATGAATATGCTAATTTTAATGGTCTACACGTTTTTATATTGCAACAGATTCACAGTAATGCCTATGGGAAGGGTTCTTAAACTGTATTTAGCAGCATCCCAAGACTTTGCAGCAACCTCTCAGAGGCACTATAGAATACGTTAATCCAGCCCCTTCTGTCTTTTCACATGGCTTTGCTTTGCTGAGTGGAGGAAGCATTAGTAGTGAAAATGAGAAATACCACTGTGATCCATAGCAATTTGTTGCTGGTACAGCAAAGCAATGACCATGAAGAAATTGAGAGCAAGGTGAAACAATAGAAGAGTAGACACTCTACTACAAGAGCCACCACCAGTGCCGTCACCTGCACTCTTTGGCTACCCCCTCCTCTTGCAAAAAGCAGAGGAGGACTGTGGTGTTGAGGAAACAATTAGTCGCAGGCCTGTGCCTGCTGAAGCAATCGCTATGAGGAAGTTTCTCTTCCCCCTCTTGTAGATATGAGGCAAAATAGGAGCACTCTGTAACCTTCTCAGTACTAATGCAGTGTGGGGGAGCAGCTATGGAACAAATGCTGAACTAAATGGGTATGTGGTAATGATGGAGATGTCCGGAAACTCTTCAAGTAGCAAGACTACTACATTTTTCTCAAAGAGGAGGAGGAAGAAACAGTGGTTTTCATCTTCATGGTCACTGATGTGCAGCAACAGCAATATGTCCCTAAGGGCCAAATCACTGCTGTCCTTTTCTATGGTTCTGCTTCCCGATCTAGCCAACCCTTCACCAACCATCCACAATAAGAGGAGCTGTACAAGCTGATAGTGTTGCTGTTACAATTCAGCTCAGGACATTCTCCAGACAATCAAACTGGGTGCTTGGGGAGGATAATGAGGAGATGGCAGTGATGGCAGACATGTGATAAACATACCAACAATTGGTGGTTGCTTTAAGAGTAGCCACCATATTTAGTAGAGGGAAGAGGCTGGTTTTCATCTGTTGGAAGACATGTGAGTTGTTAGGACATACTTACTAAGTTGTTTGGATTCAACTGGAAGAGAGAAACAGCATTGTTACATATTTATTTTGATCTAGAAGAGCCATGAAGAAATTACTGGGTTAGGGTGTCATGAACTGAGACAGTTTGGGAATCTCCGGCCTATAGAAATCTATATAATGTAGCCAGTAGGGATCTGGATATGCGATTTCTATTAGAGTCGGTTCATATGGTTGTCCAGTATCTTAAATTGTGTGGGGAGATCATTGTATTCCAATTTAAACAATATTTTCTTGGGTGTGTGTAATGTATAATCTAGAGAACTTTGGTGCAGTAATAAGGATTTCAGTTCAGATTCTCATACTGCCATAGGTTTTCTGGTTCTGCCATCTCAATTACAGTTGCATATGGAAAATAACAGACTAGTGTTATGTTATTACCCCCTCTCCACCCCAGTGCGCAAACACTTGTACACATCATGCTATCCTCTTCAGCAGCTATCATGTGATAAAAACCAATTAGAGCATTTTATACAAAGGAGTAAGACTGACCTGGGAACTCCAGCTTGCTTATATGTTCATTGTTTTATCATTTCAAAGGCAGACAGCTTTACTCCCAGAGAAAGCACAGCGTGTCTTGCTAAATTGTATGGTTGTTTATTTTTAGATAGATAGCAGCAAAGGAAGTTGGAGGAGCAGATAGGGTATTGTCTTTTCTAACACTTATTTTCATGTCATTGTTAAAATTACGCATTGTAGTTAAGTGACTCATTGTTCTCTTTTAGCTATTCTAACATGTGATTATATGGGAGTTGCTTCTTCTTGTACAATGAGTTGGCAGAGGGAAAGCTAAATCTGTCACAGGCACTAGCAATGTCTACATCAGAAACTTTGCTTCATAAATTGTAATTATTACTGAATTACCTAGTTCCCGTACTATAGAGAGCATAGAGTTTGCACAATTTCTCCAGTTTTTCCTTTTTGCTATGAATGAAAGTTTATCTCCAACTATTTACCCAAAGTGATGTACATTTAGATGGAATAGGGATCCTATTTAACCTTAGATAAATAAAAAGCATTTCAATATTTTCCGATTCTAGTTCCAAGCAGTACCTTTCATTAGATTACATCTATGGCTGGGAAGGAAACCCTGACCATCGATATGCTGCTGAGACACAAATACCATCATCTTTGACCTTTGTTGATTTCCATTGGGTAAATGGCAGTTGGAGTACAGTAGCATTGAGAAGGCCACACTTTTTTGATTACAGTTTATAGTACTAAAGAGCCCTGAATAAATTCAGCTAGAATCAAGAAAGTGATCCAGTTTCCACCAGTCTTTGTCTGATCAGTAGTATTGAAGGAACAGTAATCAACTTCTGCAATAGATTCCTTATACTTTCAGGTGTGGGGGATGGTTAAGTTGAGAGGCATCTGGCTCATTTAGCACATGATAGTAGCTACGTGCAAATAAGCATGCTTCTTAAAGGAAGGCTTCCAACTGTAATATGTACCACATAGTTTGATAGAATTATATATTTCTCTTTAATCAAAAGGGAGGACACATAGCTACAAAACCTCATTAGGCATAAGGTTGAGGTTTAATAGTCTACTTCTTGTTTAAATATTTAATAACTGATCTAGCTAAGTCTGTGACATAAACCACAAGATAGTCTGCTAAAATAACAAATAGCACTTAGCTCAGGAAATTTTCCTGTTAGTGGCAAGATTTGCTGGAAACAGATTCAGAAATGATGCACAAGTTTAAAGAGCAGTTTAAAAATTTAAATCAGAAAATGAATTAGGGTGGGTGGGGAATCAGAGTAGGGAACTCCTTTTATAGAGTAATGCCATGGAAAGTTGTTTCTTACCACCATTGTTTACATGTTGGAAAGTGCCTTCATGAAATATTTGTTATTATTTATGCTGTGTGTATATATATATATATATATATATATATATATATATATATATATATAATTTATTACAATGGAAATGGAACTTGGTAGGTTGGTGTGTAGAAGAACCTGGGTTTTGTATAGTAATGACTTATTTATGTATATTTTCTAGGATTATTTAACAATTCACAAATATGGCAACGCTGCTAGAAAAGACCTATGGAACACTCTGTCAGAGGTAAAAACAACTCTTTACTTACCTTATACACAAGTATAGTTCCTATTGTCATTTTACCTGACAGGAAGATGCTTATAATTTTTCCCCGGGTACTGGTTGTGGGGGGTCGGGAGCAGGTGAGGGTTTTGCCCTCCTTTCTGCTAGAGATCCCTGTGTACAACTAGTGGGCCACTGTGTGACACAGAATGCTGGACTAGATGGGCTGAGGCCCGATTCAGCATGGCTCTTCTTATGTTCTTATGTTCTTATAATTTGCTCTTGTCAACTGCAGATCTAGAACTTATCATGATTATAAATTATTGCAATGCATTGCCAGAAACTATGCAAAAGACACAGCACAGATAATGTCTTTCTCCCAGATAAAGCATAAGTATCTCTGCTCTAAAATTTTAATCAGTTTTACATTTTTAATGTGAAATATATAATGCTAATGTGAAAGATTGAAGTGGGAGGTCTGGAGTGGTGTTCTGTGCTTCCAATCTCTAGGGATGTTTTGGGATGCTCTTACCCATAGTTTAGAGATAAGGAAGGTGGTGCAGAATTGTATATCTCATTTTGGGGTCTTTGCTTTGTCTTTCCTTACTGTATTTAATTCTTGCATAGGCAGGGAATGTACGGCCAAACTATGGTTGCAACCAAACTAGAGTTTTAATAGTGTAACTCTAAATGACATGGTTAGAATTGCATACTTGTATTGTTCTCTATCTCGTTGTAGTAAAAAGGGATACTGCAGTCAAAATCAGTGGGAAAATCCTTCATTCCCATTTCTTTTCTGGTTACTCTTACAGTTTTTACTGTTTAAAGACAGCATAAGAAAATATTAAGCACGTCAATATCTTGGAATTATCTTAATTATAAATAGAATTATAAATCTTTAAATCAGCTTAAAATCAATTTAGATGAATGTATCAGCATATAGCATGTTTCCATATAAGAGACTGTACTGGTGGTATTATGTCAGCATATTAAATGGGATTTTATGTTCTTTCTCCCTTTAAAGGCACTTAGAAAGGTTGGGAAATTTGTGAATATTCAAGTAGTAATGGATCAGTGGACACTCCAGATGGGTTATCCTGTTATCACCATCATGGGAAACGAAACTACAGACAATATTGTAGGAATCTCCCAGGAACACTTCATTTATGACCTCGATGTCAAAACCAAAGATTCTAGTCTTGGAAACAACAGGTACTTACCTAATATTACCACAGCACTTTTCAATTGTCTCAATACATATTATATTGGTGTATAATAAAAAGTGCCCATAGTAATTGAACAATTATAAATAATAAGTAAATTATTATTGTTAATTATAATTTATTATTAATTATAAGAATGGTGATATAGTGATGCCAGCATCTATACATTTTAATTTTTTTAATTTTTTCTCTTTTTTATTTTTGAATGTACAGAACATTTATGGATCAGGCAGATATCAATGTGAAATGGATGACTAGATGAAAATTTACATCAGAATTTCAATAATAGACATTTCACTGTAGAATTAAAGCAGTTTGATGCAATTTTAACTGCTGTAGTTCAATACAATTGAATCATGATAGTTGTAGTTTGCTACAGTGCTAGTTTTATTCAAACTACAGATACTTAGCATTAAGCCATGTCAGGTAATTTCATGTCAAATTGCATTAATTCTACAGTGTAGGTGCGGTCTTTAACCTGTATTCACACTACAGAATTATAACAGTTTGAGACACCATATTCACTATCATGGGCAATTTTATGTAATTATGTAAGGTATTAGATATTCTGTTAGATATTTACCCTCCTTTGTCAGAGAGCTCTGGTGCGAAAAGAAACTAGGATGGATCAATGCAATTGAAATACTATCAAACTATAATTCTATAGGGGAAGTGAGGTGGGCAGTTAGTTTCTCCCAATCAGCTGACCCTTATTGATTTCTTGCATTTGTTTGGGCATTGAATGTTTACCTTTTCAATGTGTGAACTGCCCCTGAGTCCCCTCAGGGAGAGAGGGCAGTCTAGAAATAAAGATGATGATGATGATGATGATTTTCAGCTATGCAGGTGACTTAGTTGTGATGACCACAGTTATACATTAACACAAAGGTGGAAACAGTTTCTTGACTTTTAAATTTGAACTTGTACTCAGTATAACAGACAATTAAAATGGGAAAATAAGTCTTGATAAGGAAAACTTGATTTATTACTGTTGGTAAAAGATACCCGTTAAAAATAAATTAATGAAGTTGAATTTGTTATGCCATTCCAGATGTTGCTGGATTACGGGTCCCAGATATACCAGTCAGAAAAGCCAATGGTGAGGAACTATGGGAGTTTTGGTGCAACAACATCTAGAGCAGGCATGGGCAAACACAGGCCTGCAGACTGAATGCAGCCCTTTGGGCTCTGGCTCTGGCCCTGGCCCATCTCTGCCAGTCACATGTGGCTGTGTAGAGCTCTCTGGAGAACTTTGCACAGCTGCGTGTTAAGCCCTCTTCTGTGCCGGAAAACAGGGTGAGCCACTGTGTCCTCTCATGAAGATGAACTCCCTGCAGGAGAGCCTTGAGAGCCTTGTCCAGCCATGTGTCAAGCACTCCTGTTTGCAGGAGGACATGGCAGGCTCCTGTATCCTAACAAACACACTGGGGCAATGCTGTAAGCCAAAGTAACACAACAAGACAGGTATAGAGTCTCTGAAGTTCAAAATATCCTCCAAAATATCTTTCTAAATGTCTCTAACTGGATAGTGTTCAATCAAACATCCAATAAGTTGCCATTAAGCAGTATTTATGTTATAATGTTGTTATTCAACAACATTATAACATAAATACAGCTGAATGGCAACTTATTGGATGTTTGATTATTATAACAATATTATAACATAAATACTGCTTAATGGCAACTTATTGGATGTTTGATTGATCACTATCCAGTTAGAGACATTTAGAAATATATTTTGGAGGATTTTTTTTTGAACTTTAGAGACTCTATACGTGTCTTGTTGTGTTAGGCTCCTGTATCCTCCCATAAAGAGGGGCAGCCTATAGGACACCCAGCTGTGTGGAGCTCAAGATCCTCACCCAGTCGTGTATTGAGCCCTCCTCTTCATAGGAGGACATGGTGGGGGCCACTGTGTTCTCCCATAAAAAAGAGTACCCTACAGACACATACAACTGTGTGGGGCCGCCCTGAGAGTCCTGCACAGCTACGTGTGAAACCCTTTCCACTCCATGCCAATTGCATCAGATCTCTTCCCATGGCATCTGCCCCTCTGCCCCCCCCCCCCACCAACCCGCCTCCTTGACTCAACCCATCCACCAAGGCCCAGCCCAGTATTCATCCCCTTTCTAAAAAGCTGTTCTACAGGATGAGTCTGTGATCTTACATTTGAATAATTAGATTGCTTGTGGGTATCAAAGCTGAAGTTTATCTCTACTGAAAAGTGTGGTTTTTAAGTACTATCTATGACTGAGTAGGGATTTTAGACATATTTAAAAACAAAACACCACATGACAATGGCTAAGAAAAATAATTTTGTATGCATATTTCAAAATACACATTGTTTCAGATAACTTTTGTAGACTAATAGCAATGAATGGCACATTAATTGCTAACATACAATTAATGTGCCATTCCTGCATGCGATTACTAATGTCTGATTTCTATGTAATTATATCCCAGGCCTCTAGGAATGTGTCTGCCTTCTTTTGAATGGCTTTCAAGCAATATAATCCCATTCAGAAGTTCAAAGGAAAAGAAAAAATGTAGACAAAGATCTATTAAAATAAATTTGTTATGTTGTAGAATTTAGCCATCTCTTGGTTCCCATCAATTTCAAATGCTACAGCATTGAGAAACCATCTTCAATACTTATTTCTGGTTCATTTTTAATCTTTTGCTTTAATTTTATATTTACCTCAGCTCAATTCACAGAAGGAGTTATTTGAACATGAAAAATAAATGTATTATACTATAGGTAGCCGTGTTGGTGCCACAAACCACCATATATCATTAAAAGCTTACTATACGATAGAACAGCATAAAGAAACACTTTGATTATTCATTAGCATTATACTGTCACATTTTCTATTATTATTATTAGCCAAAATTCCAGGGTATTTGGTTTTTCAAAAAAAATCTGTAGATCTAAAAGAGCAGCAACACCATGTTTAGTTTTTCATGGGAAACACATTCAATTGTCATGTAAGAGATTAAAAGTCTGTTCACAATGGGGTGTCATGGATGAACTGTCTGTGAAAAGCTTTATTTCATGTTTCTAATAATGATTTGTTGCCAGTGTGCTATAATGAATCTTGTATTGTTCCCTAGAGCAGGCCTTAAAACTTCCTCTCTATATTTGTTTTATTAATTTTTTTGTTTCTCTTCTCCCAGTAAGGGATTTAGGCCAGGCACATATAATTTGGGTTAGGATTAATGAAGCAATCTGCTCTGTTATATTTTAATGTTTGTACATATATAATAGTAAAAGA
Source organism: Anolis apletophallus (assembly GCA_030556195.1). NCBI lineage: Eukaryota > Metazoa > Chordata > Lepidosauria > Squamata > Anolidae > Anolis > Anolis apletophallus. Next base: position 76,999,802 of record JARBWK010000009.1, read on the forward strand.
GATCTCTGTGTCTGTGGCAGCTCTTAATGATCAGAATATTATACTATGGATTTCAAACTTCATTAGAAGGCTTTTGGTTGTTGTCTAAGAGTTATATTGATGCCAAACCCTGACACCCCCCCCCATCTCCTTACGCCCCATCTACACTGCCATATAAAACCCAGATTATCTGCTTTGAACTGGATTATATGGTAGTGTAGACTCATATAATCCAGTTAAAAGCAGCTAATGTGGATTATCTGCTTTGATAATTGTCACGATGCAGGGTCTCAGCCCAGCCCCTTAATCACACACACAGAGACAGTAATCAGCTAACTATTTATTGAATAATAAAAAACAGGTGAAAAGGTAAATTGTCCATAAAAGTATCAAAAGTTCAATCAAAAAGGTAAAGAGTCCGTAAGTAAAATCCAAAGGCAAACGTAGCAAAGACTCCGCAAAAACAATGCGAATCAAGGACTTGGTCCGTGGCAAGGAACAAGGCAAAGTTCATAAACAAGGCCCAGAAACTTCTTGGCAAGGCACGAGCCGGCAACTTGGCTCCGTGGAACTTCGCTCGCTTCACTCCCCTTAGAACAGAAGTGGCCGAGCTACTGAGGATCCTTTCCCACGGATCCTATACTTAATCCCCTTGGCGAGGCCCCCGGCGCTCTAGGCTTCTGCGCCAATCTGTGCTACGGGATCTAGCGCTTCTCTGGCGCTCTAGGCTACGGTGCCAATCTCTCCTGCTGGACTCAATGCTCCGTCTCCTATCAAAGCTCCGTCCTTGCCTCCCAGCACCTGGGTCACTATCTTCATGAGAGCCGAACTCCCTTTCAGCTTCCATGGGTTCATCCTCCACTGTTTCCCTGATCCTTTCCTGCAACCCGAAACCACCTGGTTTCTCATACTGATCGGAATCATCACTCTCAGGGTCAGCCTGAACTTCCCAGCTATCATAGCCGTCAGGCCATTCATCATCCCAGGCCAAGCTCTCTGTGGGAGAGGAAGGCCCAGCTAACTCATCAGCCCATTCCTCCATGTCCTCATCAACTGCAGCTGGCCCTAATGCAAGTGGGACCCCCGGTGCTGCCCCCTGCCCCCCAGGCACGAAAGGGAACTGGGTTGCTACAATAATCTGAATTATATTACAGTGTAAAAGGGGCCTTAATTATGCCTGTGCCTTTGCTGATTTCAGCAAAGATGCCCAGTGACATCAAGAAGCTTTTCCAAGTTTGTTGACTGGCTGTTGCAGCGTTTTTCCATCTGCGCCAGGCAAGGCGGCTGGCGCCCTAACTTTCTGGTGATCCAGGCCACAGTCATCTCGAGACTAGACTACTGTAATGCCCTTTACATTGGCCTTCCTTTGTTGGTAATCCAGAAACTGAAGATGGTGCAAAACGCCGCGGCTCGACTGCTGGCTGGAGTGACACTATCGTGCCACATCACACCAGTCCTACAGTGCTTGCACTGGCTCCCTATCGAACACCGGATTGCCTTCAAAGTTCTGGTGTTGTTCTGTAAGGCCTTGCATGGTAGGGGCCAGTGTACCTGAAGCACCGCCTTTCCTTGCATGTTCCCCAGAGACCACTACGGTCTATGGATCAAACCCTACTAGAGGTTCCATCACCTAAGATCTGCCGCTTGTCATCGACGCGGCAGCGCACTTTTTCTGTAGCAGCGCCTACCCTTTGGAATGCTCTCCCGGATGAGGCACGAGCAATAACTGATCTACATGCTTTTCGGAGGGCCTGTAAGACCAACCTGTTCCATCAGGTGTTCAATCTCTAAGCTGCTCTTAATCTGTTTTTATTATGTTTTCAAGTATGTTGTGTTTTGTTGTTCATTGCTGTAAACCACCCTGAGCCTTTTTGGGAAGGGTGGTATATAAGTCGAAATAATAAATAAATAAAATAAATAAGTCAGCAAGAGTGTCCATACAATGAGGCTCATCTGTTTTTGGCCTGACTGAATGGTGGACTACTGTTTCTTAAACTGTGGGCCCTGGCCTCAAATTAGGTCCACTTAGCACAATGTTGAGATCATGAAGAAGAAAAACGGTTTCTGAATACCACCCATTTATACAAATCTTTTAGCAACAATGAGCAGTGTTTACAGTGGACTCTGGAGAAAATGTTTCAGCTGTACTCCACAAAATGGAAAATTAGCCTGTTTAGTAAGAATTGCAAATGCTGGTTTATTATTAGAAAATGTTTAATTTTTTATCTATTTTATAAACCTATATACTTAGGCTCATGTAAAAATATTGAGGCAGAAAGGGGCCTCGAGCGGAAAAAGTTTGAGAAGCTCTGGTCAGGACTCTAGTCCTGCTGCTGTTCTGGGTCAAGGGTACAGTATCTGAACAGCTCAGTGGAATCCCGGGCTGGTTTGATACATTTCTGCTCCGAACCAGTCCCAGATTTTGGTATATATGTAGTAATATTGTAATACCCGGTTCTAAGTCTATGTTTCAAATATAATGCCTGCTAGAAACAAAAACACTCCAGTTGTTGTCATAGTTCTTCCACCCAGGATGACATTCCAACTTAGGCAGTCGAAATATGGGGACTACTATTACTCATGGAAACATTTTTAAAAGTGCTACAAAAGATGAAGGACCTCTCTGAAACACTATTACTAGATTTATAAGGCAGGGGAAAAAGTACGATGACAACTGGGGGCTAATATGAAGGTTAGATTCTTGAGGTTTATAAAAGGGCAAGAAAATAGGAAAGGGCACTTTGAAATACAGCCGACAAGATTCCAGAGATGTCTTTAAAAGGGACTATACAAGTACTATTTCCCTCTTGAAATAGTAGGTACAGATACCAGGTACCATTTTGATAGGAAACCAGATAAGGTTTTTGTAGATTTCTGAAATGGGAAAATGATTTAAGGTTAAGGAACTTTTGCTCAGTTTGCTAGCGTCTGTTTTTTTGTTTTTTTGTTTTGGTTATTTTTTAAAAAAGGAAAACGGGAGAGGGCTTTCTGAAGGACTAGTACTAATACCCAAGAATTTTAAATTACTTTTAAAATGAGTGAAAATAAGTAAACAGGAAGCACCACAAATCACTTCTGGATATATGAAGTTTGGACCCAGACAACAACAGGCATATTTCAACTGATACTACATAAGTCCAAAAAACCAATGTAATATCATTTGCTAACTATTTTTACTCTTGAGTTCCCTCTTTTTTCTTGAATGTATTATAATAAATTATAACTATAATTCCTTATAAAGTCTTTACGGTTACCTGTAGCTCTTATACAGGTGGCATAGCATTATGCAGGAGCTAGCTGTTTAATGAGAAGTAATAATACAGTGGGGAGAATGGGGCTTCCTGTTCTTTCAGCGGGATAGCAGAACCATAATAATATATATTTAACCAAGCATATTGTAGGTTTCTAAAAGGTCCTCGAAACAATTCAGTTTTGCATTGCCATGTGGCAATTGGATTGTTTCAAGGGAGAAGGGAGGTTGGTCATGCAAACATGCAATTTCCAAATTATGCTGAATTCATATCAGGCTCTACGTGTTACATTCCCAAACTGCATGGGTGCCTTCAGTATCCATAGCAGCTTGTGAGAATGAGTATGCATATTGTCTGGGACCATAATGTTATATTCACATCTGGGAAAGTCTATATTTTCAAATAATTTCTTTTTATTTAGTTTGATTACTGAAATCACATAGACCTAATCTTTTAGCAGATTAAAAATTCAAAAAATCTACCTTTTTCCTTCTTTCCCTAAATATTTTTTTAAAAAAATTGAAAAGTAATATTAAATCTTTCCAATGGGAAGTGTTTGGCCCTGGAAGTGCATTGGCTAATTTATTAGATTATTCTTAATGATGTGTGTCTAACTGAGTATTTAGTGCCACTAAACCAAGATATTTTTCTTTTGAGAAGAAAATTACAGAGATGTAAAATTAACAAACAAAGAAAAAGGGGGAGTTAGAGTCAAGTATAGCAGGCTCCCCAGTAATATCTAAAGGATCCTGAAAGGTTAATCTACCAGCAGTAAGAAGATGCAAGACAAAAAAGATACATATTTTGATTATGAAGAAGGCAGCAATGTTAGGGCAGCAAATGTTAGATAGGGCTTTCTGTTTTCCATTCCTTAACTTTCCTATCTTCTATGTTTCTACATATTCTATACCCACATTTCTATTCTTTTGTTTTAGTCAAAGTAGGAAATTATTTTTTCTTCTCCTTTTTTAACATCATAGTAATTTTTTCTGTATTACACAATAGAAGAAGCTGATAACATTAAATGTTTTAAAATTCTCTATATTTATTCCTGCCCCCCCCCTTTCATATCTTTTTAGCAATAAAATTGTATTTTGAAAAAGAAAAAGAAAATATTATGTAGGCCTAGTAGATTATTTTCACGTTTGCAATTTTATAACCCCCCATTTTGATAGTAGAATAAAGATCCCTTTAGCAGACAGTGAATCTAGGAATTGACTTATGGGATATAGGGGATAATATAACAATAACACTGTCTTCCTTGCCCTCAGTTATTTTCATGACATTATTTTTTTACAGCATGCATTATAGAAGCAACAAATAAAGAGAATATAAAACAATATGAGGTGGAAAAAGAGGAAGGAGGAGATTTTAAAAGTTCATAAATTATCCTAATATAAAGTATGTCCTTGCCACATTTTATTCCTTTTTAATGTAATGGTTGATAATAAAAATGTTATCAAGCAACTTTATCTTGGAGAACTGCCAGAAGTGATTGGGCAACACTATGTATCAGCATATTGAAATGCAGGGAGCCTTCTTTGTGAATAAGGTAATAGTTGGCAAAATTCAGTTCACCCCTAACAGCCTATACAAGCCCCCAAGATTGTTCTTTTTCTGCCACTCATGGAAGCTTTTTGGAATTGAAATTGGCATCTAAACAATTTACACACACACACACATACAACCAGTTTATGGGAAGAGAAGTGGGGTTTTAACTACATATAGGCTTTTGGGGAGGGGTATATATTGGAGAGTGGCTGGCAGAATATCAACCCAGAACTGTCTCAGTTGCTGATTTTGTATAAATATTATTTTCTCCACCCCCCCTCCCCCCCCCAATTAATGTGTGATGAATTGACATGTCAGATTTAAGACCTACTGTATTCACAAGGGCTTTCCACAGATTGATCATGCAGATGGATATACTCTTTATTGCAGGGGATTGGCTGGATGGCCCTTGTGGTCTCTCCAACTCTATGAACTTCATAGCAGAAAGCGCTTGTGCAGACTTCCTTGGCATTGATCCGGAATAACCAACTCCAGATCAGTGTTGGGGGATTTGCCCTATGTATATGGTTCTGGAGATATAATTTCCATAGCATAGATGTTAACTATGTCTGAAAATTGAATCTGTAAAAAAGGACCTTCCTTTCTTTGAGCCACTTACTAAGGTTGGGACATGAGGAGCAATGCTTATATCTAATTTGTACACCTCTCTCGGCATTACTTCGCGAACGAAGATTCAGGAAGGACTCATCCCACGCTTTTTACAAGCGCGTTGATGACTGAAAAGGCCAATCTGAGATAGGCAAGTTCGGTTGCAGAAAGCACAGCAGAAAGTCTCCTTGGGTGATGTTTTTTCCAAGTTGCGGTTCTTTCTGCGTTGTCGTTTCTCTTCGAGACCCATTCGGCGTGTCTTCTCGAAAGAGGCCGCAGCATTGTGGATAGTGCTTCTCCATGCCTCCCGATGTGAGGCCAGGGTGGACCATTGTTGGTGATCAATCTGGCCAAGCCTGAGATGTTGTTTCAGGGAGTCCTTATATCTCTTTTGGGGGGCGCCTCTCTTGCGCTGACCCATGGCGAGTTCACCGTAGAGTAGTATCTTTGGGAGGCGGTGGTCCTCCATCCTAGAGACGTGTCCTGCCCAGCGCAGCTGTGTTCTCAATAGCATGGCCTCAATGCTGGTGATCCCTGCTTGCTCAAGGACAGCAACATTCGTCACATAGTCGGTCCAGTGTATATTTAGGATTGTGCGAAGACAGCGCTGATGAAAGCGCTCGAGGAGTCGTAGGTGTTGGCGATAGGTGACCCATGTTTCAGACCCATAGTGCCACCCAAAACAGCTTCGGGACAACATTATATGAGGCAGATGTTTAGATGGAAAAGAGTTGAAGTTTTGATTGTAATATGCATGTTGATACTTTGCATTTTAGCTTAAATACTTGGATTTCTTTCCTTCCTGTTTCTTGCTCAGAACATTTATTCCAAGGCAAGAGATTATTCACTTAAAACAACTTGCTCTTGAAAGGATTTCAACCACATGTTTACAATTTCTACAAAGTCATAATTATTCTAATTAATTCTTCTGTGGTTAATGGCCACTATGATAAAAAAGAAATGTAGTCAGTAACTGAAGTCTAGTTTTCCTTCTCTTTTAATCTCCATGATGAAAAATAATAATAAACATGCAAACACAGACTCAGTTTACTTTGTCTATCTTAATTTCGCATTGCTCGCCTTGAAGTTAAAAATTTGAAACAAACCCAAGATTCCAATTTAGTTTTCTTTTTATGACATTTAATATTGCTTATAAAGGATATGGTGATTATTGATTTAAACAGGGAAATTGTATTAATTATAGTCTTCCTTTTCAGTATATCTCAAATTGTTATGTCACTGACTGCCGAGTAGCCAAAGCCATTGGAGTGCTTATAATAAAAAGGGTTCAGTAATTTGTTTGGCTCTGTGCTCTAATGAGCTGAAGATGTGGAAGAAAACTGTTTTATCATAGGAAGAAGTTGAGCAAAAGTAGAGCAGATTTAATGAAAAGCAAATAAATATTTCGAGAAAGATTGGAGGGAATAATACTTGGAAAGGGAAAACCAATTTCAACTTAGCAAGAGAGCTTCAGACATTCTTACAGATTTCTAGGTTAGTTGTAGAAGTTCTTGTCCGTCTACTTTGCAATAACAGTCTGAATACTATTAAGCTAGCTGAATGTTTAAATGGCTGTTTTGCAGAGATTAGGTATGCATGTCCAGGGATACCAGTTGTTATATGTGAGCTGCCTGCATTTGTAGCAACATTAGGGCCATACAGTTTATGGTTTAGTGCAGAAGTGCTGATCAATTATAGCAAGACGGTCCTAAGTCAATTTACCATTTTGCTTTGTTCTATACTTTCAAAAACACCATTATTGTAATAAGCTTAAATGACTGGCAAAGGTTAATTAATCTTCAAAAAGTAGGTGAGAAAAACAGGAGCCATTAAGAGAATTGTTTTTGTTATACTGCCATACAATGGATCTTTAGAAATTGCTGACGCTTTCCTATTTTGCAGTGTTCTAATTTCAAGAATTCAAACTACCAATAAACTAAAATTAAGTTGTTGGGAAATGTTGATCTATTTTAGACATAGAATCATAAGGTTGAAAGAGACCTCAAGGGGCATCCAGTCCAATCCCTAGCGATGCAGAAATATGTAATCATTTGTCTTCCAACCCCCCGAAATAACGAGACAGACACAAATATATATGGTTTCAAATTTGGGCAACTTTTATTTAAATAGTTACCTATTTAACTTGTAACTCAACTAACTTTTTGGTGTCAGTTCAACTTGGTGTGCGTAAGCTGAGGTAGCGCCACCTAACGTCTACCCTCAGCTATTCAGGCGTACTGCCTGGGTCCCCTGTAGATTTCAACCGGGCAACCCGGAAGGGAAACATCAGGAGAAATCTCTCTCAACTTTTGAGACTAGACTCTCCCGCTCCTGGGACATTCCTCATCACCTCACCCCTAAAATTAACCGTCTAGGTGAGTGTTTGCATAATGCCCCACACCCTTAAGGGGTGCCTTAAGTGTCTACAAACCTTTGAATAACTCAACTATTTACGCCACGGATTGGGAGCAAATGTCCTATTTAGCTCCCATCCCCCACCAAGCCATCCACTATAAACCGAACACCTATCATCATTATGCAGAAACAAAAATTGCCCATAGCAGACAGATTGATTCCATCCGATCTGCAAAGGTGAGGGCTGTCAGCAAGATCTCCCCATGGGATGTGTAGGAGCCCCGAACTCTTGCAAGCACCGTGCGCATGGCCCGGTTCACCCGTTTCCTAGCCGATTCCATATATATATATATGTATATATATATATATTTTAAAATTATTATCATTATTTTTGAACATCCCCGCTACATGACACCGGAAGCGAGGGATGATAGCCGACCAGGCGATGTGCACCCGCGACCATGCATGCCATATTTTACAGATGTCATTCCAAGCTTGCAAGAACAGGGCCCTACCCTTCAAGGGGCCTAGATCGTTGCCTCGAAGGTGTATAACCCAACGTCTGAGGGCCCTCTCCTAGACTGCAACGAAAGCGGAGCAAACCGTCCCAACGCATACCTCTGATCCCATGCTACTTCAACTGCAGCGACGGATCGAGGCCCAAATGCTGACCATAGTGAGACCTCATGGCCTGCCGGGACACCCAGTGTATGAAACTGTGTCCGCAGACGAGGATCCTCCATCTATGGTTCAGCAACGCAGGATCTGAAACGACAGATCCAACCTTAATTGTGACCACGGAGTACCCACATATTTCCTGAAGGCATTTGATTTCCATCTGCCCAGGGTTTTTTTCTTTTTTTTTTTTTTTTTTTTTTTCTCCGAGTCACATCACATAGCATTGGCCACCGTAGCTTCTCCAATGCAGCAATAGGGGTTGCAAACTTGTATTGCCCCAGAATGCAGACCATAATGAGTCCTCATGGCCTGCCTAGCAGCCAGTAAATATAACTGTGCCTGCAGACGAGGATACTCCATCCATGGTTCAGCAAAATGGATCTCAACGAGATCGCCACAATCAATTTGCTAAAACAGAGTACCACGCATTTCCCGAAAGCATTTTATTTCCATCCGCCGGGGTTTAACCCTCGGAGTCTTGTCCGATAGCATTGGCCACCGGCTTCTCCAATGCAGCAAGCGTGGGTTGCAAACCTTAATTGCCCCCAACATGCTGACCATAATGAGTCCTCAAGTCCTGCCTTGCAGCCCAGTCCGAATAACTGCTCGCAGACCGGATACTCAAACCATGGTTCAGCAAAACGGATCCCATGGATCGGCACAATCAACTTATGACAACGGAGTACCACGTATTTCCTGAAGGCGTTTGATTTCCATCTGCCCAGGGTTTGATCACCTCCGAGTCATGTCCCATAGCATCGCCACGGGACTTCTCCACTGCAGCAAGAGTGGGTTGCAAAACCTGTATTACAGCACAACCCATCATCCTTAGCACCTTACTGGTGCCTGCCTACAACTGGTAAGTTGTTAGCTGTATACCATCCGGCTTGCCAAACGGTAACCAGGCCCAATCTTGCTAGACTGTTTGAAGCACCAAAGCCTCAACTGGCCATAAAATGGGGTCACTACACTCCGCCAGTTTAATGATGTTGCCTCTGACCCCAAATAAGCTTTGGATGACTGGACCAGCCACTCTATGCCATTACGCATTATTGTTATGCCAAACTCAACCAGGGCCGCATCAACCTGTCAGCTTTAGACACTAGGACTATTCTCGCTGATCCCATAGGGCTGCAAAGAATCTGTCCTAGCGTTCGCATGAATCAATTCGCTCCCGTGTGTCCGCGTAAGCCTCGAGCTTCAGGCTTTTCAAAATTACAGGGAGCTCGGTTCTCTGTTCTCCGGAGTCTGGCCCTGACGGCCTGACCACCAGGTTAACTTTTTATGCCGCCAACCGTCCATGTAGTCTGAAATGCCCGGAAGTAATAAGCTGGCACAGCCAATTGCACCCTGGTCGATTGTGGGTACAACCCCGCCTGTTGAAAACACCCAAAACTGTAATATGCTCATGACGAAAAATGGGGGGTAAACTGCGGCAGGGCGTATGCCCTTCCAAATTCCTCAAAATCATTGACCGCCCGCACCAGATCACATAAAGTTTTGGGCCAGCGCTAAGTGTAATACTTTAAAGTTTCGTCGCGACCGGCACAAATGGTCTGGTTAGCTTGGGCCGACTAAAGGCTGGGACTATGCCACTGCTAAAGCCCACAATCGGACGGAACCAGACTGAAGTACCACAAAACCATCAAACACCGGTATAAGAGTCACCCCAAGTGCAACCCCACAAAAATGTAGAGCGAGCGAACCGAAACATAAAACCAACGTATACTTCCAAGCCTCAAGGCCCTGCGGCATAAGAGGCCACCCCTAAGGCATATAAACAGTCACTTCCAGTCCTGTATTGCCAAAAACCCTGTTTTGATTCATCAGTATTACTTAATTTACCATTGCTGATGAGATTTGCCTGCTAAAGGGTGCGTGTGTATAATGTGGCTTAAAATTGAGGCATTTAATGGACCAACAGCCTTGCACTGAAATCGGAGGAACCCCTTGATGTGATCCCCATCCGAGCTGAAGGGTTAACCAATAACCCCCTTGCATCTGACTGCAATGAGAAAATTGGTCAACTACTAGGATGAAATCTATCCCAGTGAATGGGGTCCCCTCTTGGTGTCCCATCTTAATAACAAGGAAGTAACCCAATGAATTAAGGAAGAGTATGCGAGGATGGAGGGTGCCTCATGTCAGTGTGTCCCTCCTGGGAGTACTGTGAGGAAAGTTCAACCCATCTCCATCCTCGGTGAACTCCCAAAGCTCTGTGTGCCGTTGAACTACGAATCCCAGCAGCCACAAATCGCAATGTCAATGTCCGCTGTTCGCACCCCCCATGTTCACGTTTGGGCATATCGGGATCTGTGTAAATCTGATCCAATGAATAAAACAACAGCCTACATATCAGTAATCACTTTACCATTCATAACAGTAATAAATTACATTTATGAAGCAAACAATAATTCTATAGGCATCCCTTGCAGCTTTGGAAGTAGGGAATATATTCCAGTGTCGACCTTTCCCCTCGTCTGGCTTTGAACGCATGACTTCTTAGTCAGCAGGGACTTAATGCAGCTGGCTACAACCAGCAAATGCAACTATCTCTAAGGTTGCATAGGTCAACAGTACACTAGAATATTAACAGTCGGAAGCTCACTCTGCCCACAGGCTGGCTTTGAAGACATGAACTCATGGTCAGCAGTGATTTATTGCAGCTAGGTACCACTAGCAGGTGCCACTATCCTTAAGGTTGCATAGGTCAACAGCAAGCTAGACTATTAACAGCAGGGAGTCCCTCTGTCCCCCAGCTTGCTTTAAACCCATAACTTCTTGAGCAGTAGTGATTTAATGCAGCTGTCTCACCACTAGCAGATGCAACTATCCATTAAGGTTGCATAGGTCAGCAGCAAGCTAGGCTATTAACAGTCAGGAGCTCACTCTGCCCCCAGACTTGTTTTTGGACACATGACTTCATGGTCATTAGAGATTTAATGCAGTTGATTACCAACTCGCTGCTCCAACTTTCAATTAAAGTTGCATAGGTCAACAGCAAGCTAGGCTATTCACCGTGGGGAGCTCTCACTGCCCCCAAGCTTGCTTTGCACATGTGTCTGCTTGGTCAGCAATGATTTTAACGCAGTTGGCTCCCAACTTGCAATGCAACTATCGGTTAGGTTGCATAGGTCAACAGCAAGCTAGGCTATCACTGTTGGGAGCTCACTATGCCCCCAGCTTGCTTTGAACACATGGCTTCCTGATCAGTAATTATTTTATTGCAGTTGGCAAACCACCTGCGGATGCCACTTTTAAGTAAGGCTTTCTAGGTCAACAGCCAGCTGGACTATCAAAAGTTGGGAGCTCATTCTGCCGCTAGGCTTGCTCTGAACACAATGACCTCCTGGTCAGTAATGATTTTAATGCATTTGGCTACCCACTCGTGGATGCCACTATCCATTAGGGTTGTCTAGGTCAACAGCAAGCTGGACTATCCACAGTCGGGAGCTAGCAACTCGTGGATGCCACTATACATTAGGATTGTCTAGGTCAACAGCAAGCTGGACTATCCACAGTCGGGAGCTACACCCTGTCCCCAGTCTTACTTTAAAAACATGACTTCTTGGTCAGTAGTGATTTAATGCAGCTGGCTGCCAACTCGCATATGCAACTATCCAAAAGGTTGCATAGGTCCACAGCAAGCTAGACTATTAACAGTCAGGAGCTCACTGGCCCCCGGCTTGCTTTGAATACATGACTTCTTGGTCAGTAGTGATTTAATGCAGGTGGCTAGCATTTGAACACCTGACTTCTTTACGAGCTAGTTGCAATAAATGCCCTTCCGAACATCAAATCATTACAGCCCATAATCTCATTTATGTCTGACCTCAAGATTAACTCGTATTTAATATTTCATTTACATCATGTTAAATCCAAATTTTAGTAATATAGATCAGTAGCAAGCTGCACCTGAAATCGGGAGCCTTTGCTCCCTTTAATATTATTTTATTTTATTTTTCCAAAATCTTCATTGTCTTCGATATCACTTAAATGATTACCTGTTAAGGACTGTTATTGATATTTAAATATTGTCACCTCCTCATTTTCTTTTTCTTTCTCTTCTTTTTATTTATTTATTTATTATTTGTTATATTTATGTATACACATATACATATGTAACTATTAAGTTGTTTCAATTTATACATATATATAAAGTCATTCTTTTTTCTTTTTTCTTTAAATTATTATCTTTTAAATATATACTGTATATAAATCTTTTATATTTATTTCATCTATTTTTATTATTAAAATGTATTATATATATATATATATATATATATATATATATATAATTATTATTAAGGAACTCACTCTGCCCCCAGGGCTTGCTTTGAACGCATGCCTACTTGTTCAGTAGTGATTTAATGCATTCAGCTGCCAAGGAGCAGATGCAACTATCTTTAAGATTGCATAGGTCAACAGCAAGCTAGACTATTAACAGTAAGGAGCTCACTCTGCCTACTTGGTCAGTAATGATTTAATGCAGTCAGCTTGCATGTGTCTTGTATCATAACATGTATATGTTAATTACTATTTATTATTCTTAATTTTATTTAGTTATTTAAAATTATTTATTTCGACCTTACCAAAATGGCCACCAAGCCTAACACAAAATGGCTGCCATGGCCCCACCCCCAAGATGGCCACTGACCTCACCAAAATGGCAGCTGAGTCTCCACCCCCTGCAATGGTAGCCACCCTTTAAAGATGGTGGCAATGGCCCCACCCACAAAATGGCCACCTCCATGGCCCTGGCATGGCCATGAGGCCCTGAAGTGAAGAGGACAAGGGTGAGTCAGGGAATCCCACCCCAGGGCCCTTTTAAGAAGGAGCTGAGGCTAGCAGTGGGAACCTCCAACCTTTCAGTGAGCAAGTTCAGCAGCTCAGTGGTTTAACCCACTGTGCCACGAGGAGGGGGACTTAAATTAATATTATGTTATAGGAAAGGGGGGGGCAATCAAAACGAAGCCCTCCAGGCCTGGCTCCCTGTCCAGGGAAGCCAGGAAGAATTAAACTTAGATATAACTAAATTTAGCAGAGGCCTACGAAGGGCAAGGGGCCAGTTCAGCCTGGAAGATGAACTCTGGGCCTCCCTCATGGCCTCTGCACAGACCTGGTGCTGCATGGGCTCCAAGGTGTTCCTCACTCAACGATGTCTTGATGCAGACTGAGGGAAAAGGGGCTGGCACCACTATGCCAGCCCCTCCTCCCTTCCAGCAGATTCTGCAAAATTAACCAATCTCTTCTTCGAGGGGAGGAGACAAAATTGCTCCACCAGCCAACAAGTTGGATGGTGAAGTGTATTATAGTTACTGTTGATATAATTTATGAATTTTGCAGATGTACATGCAAAACCAAAAATAACACAAAAATGATTAACCTTATTCTCAGGTGAAATTCATATGACTAGAACGGTAATTGCTTCACCAGAAACACAACTCGATTTGTCATACATTTACTAAACTGTCATTCAATATTTCATCAGCTTTGTGGGCACAGTGCCTATTATTGGAATCATGGTTTTATTCAGCTCTCTTTCATCATAATTTCTGTCTCTATCACATCATTGTCATTTAAGACCCGTTAATATATCCATATCTGACATCTGGATTCGCCACCCCCAACTTATGCATTTGGATTTCTCTATATTAAAACTATTAATAATTTCCTGTCTATTGACCCAGTTTAACCTTTGAAGCTTTCCATAATATGCTTTGGTTTTCATCAGCCTCAATTATTAAGAGAAGAATCTGCCAATGTAATTATTTCACTGCTTACCCCTAGCTCTAAGTTATCTACATATCTACAAGTGACTCCAGCTACTTCTGCCACCCACTTCTTGTTTTAGCCAGTCACCAATCAAAGTGAACAACTGTCCTCTGTTACACTACTGCTACATTTGCAAAGAGACTTGCCAAAAGCACTTTGGAAACCTAATTACATCATGTCTGTTGTTGCATTTTTATACAAGTGTTTGGTGAAGTAGGACAGCCTTTTGCAAAAGCCTAAAGGCTTGTCCTTCAAAAGTCATGTGTAATCATTATATCTTTAATAACACTATGCAACACGTTTTTTGTTGCTGGGTTATAAATGTCATTTCCTAATTGGTTCTATCATTAAAACATGGAAAAAGTTTATTAAACAGCAAGAACTTTGTTTTTATGGGACATCCTGCAGCACATTGCAAAGAATATCTCACAGTCACAACCAATTCAACATAGTTTGTAGCAGCCACAAAAACAAAGTTTCTGGAGTATTGTTGAGGCACAGTGTCCAAATGTTTCTAGTATTTATTTCCAATCAGAAAATAGAAATGATGAGATTAAAATACAATCGTTTAATCTGAGGAAAAACACTAAGGAGTGGATGTGTAATACTCAACTGCCACACCAGACTGATCTGCATAATGGGTTTTATGGTAGACCAGAGTCAGATTGTAGTAGACATGCATACAGATACAAACCTTTTCCCTCTTTCATGTATGCACATTCCCCCTCTCAGCCCTGTCCTTCAATTTGGGGCCTCTGTTCTCTCCATCCTTCTTTGTTTCAAAATAATCCTGTTTTTCAAAAACAATATTTCCTTCAAAACCATCTCCCCCCCCCCCCCCCCAATCTTTCCCCGGTCATCCCGATCTCTTATTTCACCTCTTACACATGTCTTTCCCCAGTGTTTAGGACCAAATTTCAAATTTATTCACTCTTTTCACTCCCTCCTCTCTCTGCAATCCATTCTCAAATTCTCTTCTTTTAAAACTCACACTTTTAAAATCTCAGCCTTCTTCTGTATAACCACTACTTTCAAAGTAAGTACCACACAATTCAACAGGAACATAGTGTAATGTTCCATACTAATCAGTACCACATACCAAATTGCACTGTCAGAATATTCTCTATTCTGTTATACAAGTGAGATATATACAGGAGTGGAATAACTCACGTTTTATTAAAGTTCAAATTCAGGACACAATCCCATTAGTAAAGTCAAAGTCTCTTTTATCATGTCCATTTGACTCAAGCGGGGGAAACTTATAGCCTGCTCCCTGGTTGGGCCAACAAGTTCTTCAATTCTAGAACAGCCTCTTGGCAACTCCTTGACCAGTTCCGCATCTGATGGTGCCTGGCAGGCCAGCTGTCCATGCAGCCAAGAAAAAAAATCATTGCTTCTCCCCCTTCATGCTCATTTTCCTCAACACTGCTTTCCCTGTTGTTCTTTCCTCACTTCCAATGGGCTCCCCCAAATAGTTGGACAGTGGAACTCATTCTACCATCACAACCCAAGAGACTTTTTCATGAAGTTCTTCTGAAGCATCTTTTAAAGGATCCACTGTAAACACTGCACAACAGATATCTGTCTGTCTGTCTGTCTAAAATAACTGCTAGGTGACTTTCAGGAAAAAATGGGACTTCAACATTATTAAGAGGATCCTAGTTGGAGTCAGGTCTCACAATTTAAGAAGCAGTGGCCTAGGAAACATCAGTAGTCATGTCAGCTGGGTTACTATGTTTTGGAGTGTTACTCTACAGTGGGACATTCCTGAAAAAGATCTTAAAAATGGTCAATCTCATCCCTAGAAGTCTCCACAACTGGCACAAACAACTATTCACAGGTTACACGGCCCAAGACTGTTTTATGAAATTATGGTGAAATGGTCAACCATGGATAATAGCAAACTCTCTTGAAATACACTTCTGCCAGAAGTCACCAAAGAGTTGCATTCCTGGACATGGAAAATTCCTAGAAAGGATTTTTTTCAGATGTGGGCAGATGAAAATACAGGTAATGGTTCTATTGGCACATAGGTAGTACTATAATCTATCGCTTAAGCTTTGCTTTGTGTTAGCAAGGGCATTGTACCTTGCCTTTTTTTAAAGTTTGTAAAGTTAGCAATTCAAAATGAAATAGCCAGAAGCGGTTGTGAGGATTATCAGCTGATTCCATCTGTTTTATCTAGAGTGGGTAGATTATTTTCATTAGTCAGCCTTCCCCATGGTTTGCATGAAACAGAGTGTGCAATGCATTCTTTACTTGAGGGAGGGTGGTCTGTGGAAAGCAAGAGGAAACATAGGCAGATCATCTATACAGTCGCGAAAAGCGAAAAGATGTTGTGATTATGTCTGACACTACCTTCCAGTGCTTTGGCTTTGGCCTTTCTCTTATCCAAGAGGTCTAGAATTACAGTTGGCTTCCCTCTTTACCCTTAGGAATAGTAACTTTAAAAGATGTATTCACTGGTTCTTCTTTTCCTTGCATTTGCACTCATAAGTGCTTGGCCCGTGGTGGAAATGACTGAGATGTAGTATCAAGATTTTGCCTAGAAAAAAACCTCATGTATAAGCATGAAAATCTCTGTATAACTGCACTGTTCAAGCAATATAATCAAGATACGGGATATTATTTGCATACAACATTATCTGGTGGAGGCTTTACTTTCCAGCCAGTGCTGTCAGTCTTCTTTTCCCCATGCTCACGTGTGTGGGGTGTGTATTGCTTCTGTGTGTTTTTGACCTTAATTGCTAAATTAGGGTGGTTTTATTCCTTTTGAGGTTCCAGCAGGCAGTCGAGATTGCACTTTTTTGCCTTGCCTTTGATCCTTAAACCAAGGTGGGCTTTTCAATCTGTTTTAATTTGAGGACCCGGGGGGGGGGGGGTCTTTCCCATTGCATGGATTTATTTTTAAATGCCATTTATCTCAGTTGTGCATCACCATAAATGTGAAAACAAGCTGAATAGCAATGGAAAATATTCTGACTGATTTGAATCCTGAGGCATGTAGCCATAAGGATTATTGGTAGAGAAGAGTTGGTACAGTGCTGGGTTGTGAAGCCAGGGCATTGTTTTATATCTTGAGTTGATTTCTGCCATAATTTCCTGTCCACAAGGAATTCTCTTGTGAACTTCCAGTGTACATAATGTGGAACCAGAACATGTAGGGGTTTTTTTTATCATATGTTAGTGTGCTCTAACAGGATGTGGCACTAAATGTATGCTCTGTTGTAATACTGTTTAATGGGTTGAAAGTTTCATGTGCCAGGTCTGTGGCTCACAGATTTTACAGGACATGGTTACACCCTTCTATTGGCCTGATGATCTCGCCACATAATATCTGATTTCTGCCAGCAGAGTAGCTCAGCAGCTGACAGATTATGACTATAGAATAGCATCCTTTATTACGTAGTAATAAAATATATTGTGTAATGTAAAATCGAGTGAGAACGAAATGACTCCTATAGATAGGTGTACAGTAGCTGTATGTCAGAAACTTCAGAACAGCAAGCATATTTATCAGCCAGTGCTTATAGTCATGGAGTAAGACAGCATGCTGAATATGAACATTATTACAGACATATTTCATCCGTTCATGTCATTTTAAACATCTTTTTCAAAAGGTAAAATTTACTTTAGCATAAATGTATAACAGTAGTGTGTATTCTATTATCTAACTAGATGCAATTTAAAACCTGTTACACTGCACTTTATCTTAATGTAGCAATAAAAGATGGGCTGCAATCCAGTATAATCAATGAAGTTTAAACACATAACCATGTTCTGAATTGCCACTGCAATAAAAAGCCAACCATACAGATATGCAATTGTGTATTTCCCTTTTTACAGCTTTGTATTTTAATATACTGACTAGTTAGCTCTGTCAGCCTTCCTTAATAATCCAGAGTCAGTGAACTCCCAATAAATTTAATGGCATGTGTGTGTGTGTGTGTGTGTGTGTGAATCCCACTTGGCTTGTCATTATCCTTTAAATTTGTCAGGGAGAGCAGGGTGTAAATGAATAATATGGCCATATATTTCTTTTTTTAGTGGCAAAGAATCAAATTCTAAAATTGTTATTTCTCCTGTTGAGAACATTTCACTATATCAGGGGTTAATCAGTTTCCTCTTGGCTATACTAATAATCAAGAATTCATTACAACAAATAAGACTTCCATTACTTAAAGCAAAACTACAGTTTCTAGCAAATATTGGTTTCTTAAGCTATGTTTTCTGGGGAAATGAAGGGCTCTTCATAAACATAATTTAGGACACATCGGAGAAGTCCTGGATTTTGTTCCAGTTATTTCCAATGTTATGGTTGGTTGGTTAAAGTAAGCCAACCTGGAGAGATGGTATAAAAAGTCTATGTGGGATAGACAAAATGTATATAGATCTTCAAAATAAAATCAGAAACGGCAGGAACCAACCTGGAACCATTCTGGTCTTTTTAATCAACCCTGATGTGCCATTATAGCTAAGATTCCATTTATAAAGGAGGGACCCTAACACTTTTAATTCTCTCCTACAATTTATACTGCTCTTGATATGCCAGAGCCTGATGATGCTTTTTTTACACATTTATTTATGGTTTGGAAACATGGCTGGTTAAAAAAGACCATATTAAGTATGCCCATCATCTCACTGGTTCCCAGTAAATGTCATATATCCATCAATATTATTAGGTAGACATCCAGTTGTAAATCTTATATTTGACTGAAAAATGTTTACTCTGTCACTAGATTCTATATAAAACGCAATGTTGTCTAAGAGCCCTTCCCAGCTTTCTGTCCTACAGATGTGTTCAATCCAATATCCTTTTTGTGTGTGTTCTGCAAGAAGGAACTTCATAATTTCACTTCTCTATAATGCCCAAATCCAAATGCCAATTTCATCTAGTGAAGACTTATTGAATCACTTGAACTTATAAAAGTTCTTTTTTCATGCCTGGAGCATCTTGAGAAACTACAAGTTACTTCTGGTGTGAAAGAATTGGCAGTCTGCAGGGGACACTCAGATGTTTTACCATCCTGTGGGAGGCTACTCTCATGTCCCCGCATGAGTAGCTGGAGCTGACAGATGGGAGCTCACCCCACTCCTTCGATTCGAACCACCAACATTTTGGTCAGCAGTCCAGCTGGCACAATGGATTAACCCATTGCACCACCGGGGACTCCTACACTTATATAAGTGATGACTAACAAGTTTCCTTTGGATCCGTGGGTTTGCCCCAGTTGGAACTCACAGAAACAGTGAAAGGACTAGTTCAGAAGTAGGATAGAAACAGGGACACAATTAAGAAAAGTGGAAAGAAACCACTTTACCTGTTTCAAGTAAACTTCCTCAGAAGCACTTGAAGTTCTAGCTAGTGGAGACAGTCCGTATATCAGGTCAGCTCTGTAAGATCTAGGTAGTCCTTTCTACGAGTTGTGTTCAAGAGAGGCAGAAATTGATTATTGTTTCAGCTATTATGAAGCATCAATATGACCATAACAAATGCTATAAAATTCAGGGTTTGTATGTGTGTTCTGTTTGTTTGGCAATTCCATCTTAAATATATCAAAAATGGGCCTTTGAGAATCATTCCCCTGGCTTTTTGAAACTTCTTTTCTCCCTGTCTCTGTGTAAATCTATATTGGTAACTTCTCTGAGCATTCATGTATGTATATAGAGCCAACCCTGTGTTAGTTGATATTATTTACAAAAAGTATGCTGTATAAAATATGAGAACACCTCCAAAGTCTTATTTGGGAAAATATTTTCCAAACAAGCAGTCGACCAGAATATACATTTGTGGGGTAACTGGATATATCAAAATATGTAAGATGCTTTGATTTACACATCTTTCAAAGGAAGCAACTGTTACCAAAGGGTTTGTTTGTTTTAACTCCTGATGATGGAGGCTTCAGTGATCCTGCAGGAACAATTTCCTATATTACAATGGATATAAAACAACACCTATAGCAAATTACTACATAAGCTTTGTGCCCATTATTCTAATATTAATTTTATAACATTAATGCATGGGAACTTGATTTCCCCCATATTTTACATTTGTGTAAAATGGGTATAAACTAGAGCATTTTACACTTGAATTAAAGGGATATGACTATAAGCATGTGTGGATGAAATGTTATTACCAGAAGCCTTTATGAAGCTACTTAAAATGCCCTTACTTGAAATGTATGTTGTCACTTAAACCAGAACAAATGTTCATGTTAGATCCTTCTTTCTCCTTAAATTAATTTCAGATATGCTCTTCCTTTGGTGGTTTTTAAAAACTCACATTCATTTACTAGAAGCTATCTTGTAATGATAGTATGTAAAAAGACATCAGTATCCTTTTTGAAAGATGAATGACTTTCTCATTGCTTTGTTGCCAGTAGTAAATTCATTTTAAAGGCAAAGTAACTTGTTAGAATCAAAATCTTTGTTCTGCTATTGAAATTGTTTGATTTCTTTGATGTAATCCCTGACTGCTGTTAAGTGAGAAGAACCAGTTCAGTACTTCTGTTCTTAGATCCCCCTCCTTTGTCTTGCAGCTACTTGTGGCAGATTCCATTAACAATTGCAGTAGGAAATACGAGCCACATCTCATCAGAGGCAATTATATGGGTGTCTAACAAATCAGGTAAAAATAAACTTTCCTCCCAGTGGAATCTCATAAAGCATTCGTGTGTTTTCCTGAACTGTTTCTTCATAGTTTTTTTTTATTAAAAAAATTGATTAGTTATGCTAAAACTTCTGCTTCTGAAAAATGAATAGCAAGAAGAGCAAGTTTTGGTGTGGGCGAGTGTTATTAATGTCCCGTCCCCCCTAATAAGATGAGGAATAACATAAAAAGTTGTTAGAACAGAAGAATCCTCAAAACAGATGAAATTCTAATTCTGGCCTCATATATTCAATCACTGACTTCTAGTTCCTTTACTTGGTGCAGAGGCAGAAAAAAGTATCTTGTTAGTACACAATGGTGTTAGGTTTGTAAACTAACACCACTGTGTCATTTTTGCTTTTGTAACTTTGTTTAATCACAGATCAGGTTCCTCTGGTTAAGCTTCAGCGTGATTCTATGGTGAACTTCCAGTAGAAATCAACTATAGAATCATGCTGAAAGACCTAGATAGGTTTTCCCATAGGTAAAAAAACCCAGCAATATCTATATTTATGGTTTTTCGCTTTCATAAGGGTCCTGTGCCCCTAAGCTCAGTGAATGTAGATAGCTAACTATAGATCTTCATGAGTGTGAGAGAGATTTATACTATAATATTACATTTGAATATTATAGTATAACTCTCTCACACACTCATGAAGTAACACATACATTGTGTTGCCTTTGTTCCAAAAAGTTAGCAATGGGTTATACTGTATATGCTCATTATAATCAGCTTCTATGATCAAAATCATAGGATACCATAGGCATGGGCCAACTTTTTAGAAAGGGGGCCATAATCCTAGATAGGTCCAGAGTGAGGGGGGTTGGTCAGTTGGTACAGGAGGGAGGCTGGGGGGGGAGGTTGGTGCAGGGGGAGAGAGAGTTTCACACGCAAGTCTGTAGGATCCTCTTCTTGGCACGAGGACATGGTGGATCACCATGTCATTCAGCAAAGAGGAGGATTTGACACAAGGCTGTGCAAGGCTCTCAGGAGAGCTCTGCACAGCTGCATGTGACTGGCAAAGCTGGGGCCAAGGCTAGAGGCAAGAGCCTAAGGGGCTGCATCCAGCTTGCGGGCTCAGGGTTGCTCATATCTGGAATACCGGGTTTAGATAAAATGGCAATCCTATAGCCATCCTCTGTCATTCCATTAGTTCAGACCTGGCCATAGCAACCAATCAAGTTTAAAGTACTTAAAACTGCAATCTAGTCGTGGGCATGCATAGGATTGTACTGTCGTTGTTGTCTTGAAGTTCTTTTGTAATATTCTGTAGCACCTGCTATGTCTCATAGCTGTCTTTCTTACTTTTTCTATTTAAAAACTTATATTGGAGCTCAAATAGCACAGTCTGATTGAATGACAGTGTATGAAAAACGAAAAGAAGCCCTTTGCATAACTGGCAGAAGAGGGGGAAATGAACCAATATCATAGAAGAGGAAAGTTATAACATTCCTTCTTCAGTGAAGTTATGTGAAAGAAACCAATCACTAAGGCTGTGTGTCATTTCCTTTTACTGTTCAACAGGTGATTAAGTGGTAATATCTTCAAGCTTAGCACTCTAGAAGGTTATATATACATTCTGTCTTCCCTTATATGAATGAAATTAGCTTAGATTTAGGATATTAGCTTATATTTTGACTTGAGAAATCAACTGCCAGTAGTGATGCTTTTAGTCAGTTCATTTTTTGTCTTGTTTGTACCCATCTTTGCCTAAATCATACATTCTTCACATTTATTCTAAATATCACAATTCACTGATAGTATCAGTATCAAGATGGAAAAAAGACCAACAACAACTAGCATCACAGCAATCACCAATCAACTATTAAATATATTTCCAAGAAACTTTCAAAAATTATCAAGCTGTGAATAAAACTAATTCATTTGAAAGCTGTATTTATTCATGAGCAATTCCTTTCACTTCATTTATATGCTAATCAAGATGTACATGGAATAGGCAAGGGGGGTAGTGGTGTGTGTGTTGGGGGGAGACAGTGGAAATTGGAGAGTATCTAACACCAACACGTCTCAAGGATCAATACAAACAGCAACAACAAAATTGCATAGTAAGTGTGGTTATAGAAACCAGTCCGTGCATGGCTGGTGGTATATGCGAATTCCACACTGCCTGTGTGAATGAATTCCACAAACGCCTATTTTATCCAGGCCAGTTGTATCTGGCTGTCTTCAAAGACTTTCAGTCGAGGTGAAACTTCTTCAGGCAAGTTACTGGAAGTAAACATTTGGGACAAAGGAAGTAGTTAGATGAGCAAATCAGAAGATTAGTTTGCTAGATTTTGACAGAAGAAAGGCCACTATACTTAACAGATGTGGCAAGAAGCTGATCTGCAAGAGCTACTGCCTCTTATGTGGTGAAGCATAAATACCCGAACAGCCTTAATATCTCTCTCCTTTGCAGCTAAAAATAAAATTGCTATTATCTTCAGTTCAGAGGTGCTGACAAATTGGAAATGCTGATGAGATTACTGATATCTGGATTGGATCTTTTGGAAATGTCATCAGATATTCCAAGACATTTTTTAAAATAGTCTTCCTTTTCCATTCATTTGACTCAGATTGCACAACTGTAGCATTTTGGCCTTTTATCTGTATCGTAGTAGCTTGAAATGTAGAATTATTGCTGGGGGACAAGTGTACAATGCTTTCAAAGAGCATAGTCTCTCAGATAGCAATTTGCAAATTTGTGTTATATGTACAGTATGCATGAAAATCTTCATCTGTGTGAAGTTATGACCACACTGACAAAATAATGAGGGCACTTTCACACCACTTCACTTTAGCATCATGACTCCATGTTAACTGTCATAGTTCTTCTAAGGAAACTCTGGGGCTTGTAGTTTAAGGTAGACTTTTTGAATGCTCAGCCAGAGACTACAAACCCCATAGATTCCATAGAATTTACTGTATCTGTGGCAGTTAAAGTGCAATTGTAGTTGTGTAGAGTGAAAAAGCCTCAAACACCAAGACCAGATTTCTGATGTTTCACTAAACTGGTGCACATCTGCCTCTATGTCCCACCTCGCTCCTTAAGATCATCCGGGGAGACCCTGCTCTTGCTTCCACCAGCATCTCAAATGCGGCTGGCGGGGACGAGAGACTGGGCCTTCTCGGATGTGGCTCCACGCCTGTGGAATGCACTGCCAAGCGAGATACGATCGACTCCATCTCTCCTAGCATTTAGGAAAAAGATAAAATCTTGGTTGTGGGACCAGATCTTTGCACAGTGACATAGTAGCACTTTAACTGGAATGGACTGGCTTGATGACAGAGATGAGGACATGGTTTTACTGTTTTAGCAGTTGGATGTGTGGATTGAACATTGTTTTAATTGTTACTTTAATTGATTGTTGGATTTTGTTTAATTAAAGCTTTTATCTCATTTTTGTATGTTTTTATGGCTATTTATGTATTAGGCATCTAATTGCTGCCTCTGTTAGTCACGCTGAGTCGTGTCCCCCTTGGGGGTGTGTGAGAAGGGCGGGGTAGAAACACTGTAAATAAATAAATAATAAACATGCATGAACTATTAATTAGTGAAAATTGAAAAAAGGCAATGATTATGAAGGAATTGTTTAAGCAGGCTACCTGAAACTGACAGCTGTTCTCTGCCTTCCCTCACTACTACTTTGTAAACTGCACTAACATGACCCCATACAACATCTGTAAGCCCCTTGCTTACCTGAAAGATTTCCCAGGGACCTTTTTGTGCAATATTTTTTTTTTGGGTGTAGTCTCTCTGCTGGTACAAGTGACTATGTCCTAAGCGTTAGTTAACATAGCTGAGTATTAGAGATCAGAGTATTAGGGATCAAAGCAGTTTTAGAAAGTGTAAACAGTTGAATAATAGAACCAAGATTTGTTTGACTTCCTAATGCACACTATATTGACCTTATCACATGAGCATCCAGCTACGCCTAGCTTCACCAAGTAAATGGAGGGGCAGCTGGGTGAATCCGTTGCCCTGTGCACTGCTCCCTCATGGTGATGCTTCCAAACTGGTAAAAAAACACGTGTTTTTTGAGCTTTGGGAAACTTATGGGAAGAATCCTTGACTGACAGTTTGCAGGTTGGGATATATTCTGCACAAAATTTGCACTTTTTGTGTGCAGAAAATAATGTTTATATTCAGGAATATGTTCTGCACAAAAATATTGTTTTCTATACTAAAACAGAAACCTATATACTTTTGCTAAGAGTTAATTCCAAACTACAAATTTCTGTCAGTGGGAATAAAAACGGCAAATATGCTCATTGCATCAAGATCTAAATGAGAAATTAGATTCCCAGGTGAAAACTACTTCTGTGATTATATTTCCACTGCAAAATGTTAGAGAAATTACTCTGTATTGAAATAGAAACTTATGAACACTCAGATAAATCCTGTTGTGCAGTCCAAAGGACATATTTGCACAATTGTGGATGGTGTCATGGCAAACTACAGGGAGAAGGGGGAATCCTTCAAAATCAAGCAAAGATATGGAAAAGACCAGGAGAGAAAGTATGGTGGGGACAAGGTTAGATGAGTAACTTTTCACATTTAAAAAAACAAACCCTTTTGATCCAATTGAAGGTTTTAACTGCTTTTACTACTTTTAGTAATTTTGGTAAACTGATGCAATTGGATCAATTACTAATTAATTA
The DNA here is from genome assembly GCA_030556195.1 of Anolis apletophallus. Classification (NCBI taxonomy): domain Eukaryota; kingdom Metazoa; phylum Chordata; class Lepidosauria; order Squamata; family Anolidae; genus Anolis; species Anolis apletophallus. Next base: position 77,025,312 of record JARBWK010000009.1, read on the forward strand.
TGATTACATTAAATTTTTAGATATTATTACTATACATATGTACTGTATGTGTAATTTAGAGCACTATCCCATGTTTAATTATTTTCAGTTTCGGTGCTTGATTTTCATGGATGTAAGTATACATAGTTAGTAGGCATGAGAAAAAAGTTATGAAAATCAAAAGAATTCGTAAGTGATTCGTATGTAATGGGACTTTCAAGTTTTTACGGATCGCAAGGCCAATCCCAGAAGTGGACTTTCTTTTTCGAACCCCTGGGCCCAAAATTTTGTTAGAATTCTAAATATTTTGGAAGGCTCCCTATTACCCCCTCCAAAATCCAAAATCCCAGACATTACTCACAGTCAGATGGGGCCTTTCCATGCTCGAGGCCTACTTTAACTGAAAGGCCTTGCCTCCAGGAAGAGAAAAACCAGCCAGAACCATAGAGAGATCGAAACCGGAAGTCCTAGAGCGGCTGGAGGACTCAGGAAAAAGCGCCTTTAAACTGCAGGGAAAGGAGCCTGGATAGGAGGGCAGGCGAGAAGGACATGAGGCAGGCTGAAACAATGGGAGAAGGGGTTGAAAACAGCCCGGAGAGGAGCAGGAAAAGTGCAGATTCAAGGTTCAAACCTCCTAGAGATCTATGGCAAAATGAATGGGGAGAAAGCTGCAGTGAAAAGAGCTCTGGAGAAGGTAGGCAACTATTTTATAATTAATAAATATATTAATAATATTTACCCCTTCTAATTTCCTGGAAGAAGGGCCCAGGGCATTTAATTCTAATAAAAATAATAATGAATATAATAATATTTACCCCTTCTAATTTCCTGGAAGAAGGGCCCAGGGCATTTAATTCTAATAAAAATAATAAATAATATAATAATATTTACCCCTTCTAATTTCCTGGAAGAAGGGCCCAGGGCATTTAATTCTAATAAAAATAATAATAAATATAATAATATTTACCCCTACTAACTTCCTGGAGGAAGGGCCCAGGGCATTTAATTCTAATAAAAATAATAATAAATATAATATTTACCCCTTCTAACTTCCTGGAAGAAGGGCCCAGGGCATTTAATTCTAATAAAAATAATAAATAATATAATAATATTTACCCCTTCTAATTTCCTGGAAGAAGGGCCCAGGGCATTTAATTCTAATAAAAATAATAAATAATATAATAATATTTACCCCTTCTAATTTCCTGGAAGAAGGGCCCAGGGCATTTAATTCTAATAAAAATAATAAATAATATAATAATATTTACCCCTTCTAATTTCCTGGAAGAAGGGCCCAGGGCATTTAATTCTAATAAAAATAATAATAAAATATAATAATATTTACCCCTTCTAATTTCCTGGAAGAAGGGCCCAGGGCATTATTTAATTCTAATAATAATAATAAATATATTAATAATATTTACCCCTTCTAATTTCCTGGAAGAAGGGCCCTACTTGTTATTGATGGCACTGGGATCAATGTAAATGTGAGTAGATCAATAGGTACTGCTCTGGTGGGAAATAACAGCAATCCATGCAGTCATGCCAAGCCATATGACTTTAAGGTGTCTAAGAGCAACAACAGCTCTCAAAATCAATGGGAGACGCACAGCGAAGTAATAATAATACTAAAATAATTATAGAAACAACTTGGGCCTGACATAATTATAATAATATGTTTGCTTGTTCTTGAGGGCACTAGAGTGCTTGTGGCCTTACATAATTGATAACAGACATGATTGAAATACTGTAAAATTGACAGGGCTCTAACTACAAACCTAAGAGCATGTTCTAGTTTACCAAGAGCACATTCCTCATACCCTCCAGGTCACTATCACCCTTACTACATTCTTACTATTAGAATTTATTATTTAATTCTAATAAATGCTCTGGAGAAGCAAGCCTTGACTATTTTATTTAATAATAATAATACTAATAATAATAATATATTAATGCTTTAAATCTCCCTGCAAGGAAACCAAGGGAAATGTTGCCCCTTGATTTGCCTGTGCTTAAAACAGTGTCAGTCCTGTTTCCCTGCTTTTCAGACTTTAGAACCAATTTAGAATTTCGTTAGTAATTACGTTACATTTTAGAACTTTTTGGAAAATTTTTTGTAAGTCTTTCTATTACTAATAAAAAAATCCCCCCCCCATTTGATTTTAGAATTGCGATTTTTGGGTTCTAATCCATGCCTAATAGTTATGTCTTAAATTTGCTGAAATTCCTAACAAAAATGTTACATTAACTTGATAAAGCACCATAAAGTTATATTTGAAGGACCAAATTTATAAAAGGATTTAAATTGTGAATGTTAAAATAAAACAATTAACAATACATTTACATAATTTTAATGTTACAAGCACATTTTCCCTGTGGTGTATCAGTTGTAATGCCATTTGTAAAATTTGACAATAAGTTAATTTGTATATCTGCTTGGTATGAAATGGGTGTTTTGCCCTTCCATGTATCTCTAAGACTGTGCTGTCATGCAGTAAATTGATAGAGCTATATGCCTCTTTTTCTAGAGAGATCAGAAAATGCTATATTTTTAGGTAACAGTTCTCAGAACTTTTCAAGCCATAATTACTATGATGGCTAGGAGGTCCTCAGAAATATAGCCTAAAACGTAAGCCCTTATTATAGAATATATACAGTATTTTTCATTAAGCAAGCATGCCTGAGTTACTTTTAAGCATTGAGGTGGTCAGTGTCTAATAAATACTCGCTGTATTTGAAACAAACTCAAATCATATACAATATACACTGTGATCAAGTGTTTCTATTTTGAAGAATTTCCTGGATTGAATAATGCCTGCTTTCAGATAAAATAAACTTTAACCTTTGCTATTTTGTTCCCACTGTGACATTTCAATTCTTACTTTTATAAGCTGAAAAATATCAAATGTTGCGGTTGTGCTAGAAAAGCATACGGTAGAACTGTAGTCTTTAGAAAATCATAGAAATAAAAAGATGACAACATAAAAATCTAGTAAATTATATACTACCTTCTGAAGATCATTTTGCCTTCCCCAATTCTTCTAATATTTGATGGCTTAAGTATACTCAGGAATTGAAGTTTTGTCTATTTTGTAGGAAGTCTATACTTTCTTGTGCATTCTATTATTTTTTGCATTCTCTTATTATAATCATCTTTTACTATAACCATTTGTTGAACTAGTATAGCATGAAAAGATTCCTGATTCCATTTGTAAGAAGGGATCAGAATAACCATGCCCAGGGCCGTAGCCAGGATTTTGATTCGGGGGGGAGTTTGGTTCGGGGGGGGGCTGAGACTGGGTGGAAGAGGGTCTACCCTAGCAAACCTTTTGTATTGTTATCCCAATAACCCCATTACTGTGGGATATAATGAGCATGGTGATCAGATCATGATATGAATAAACATAACAGTTTAAATAATGTACCAGTAAGGCCTTTTCACGGACCACCCTGAGAATTTCGGGGGGGCTAAAGCCCCCTTAGCCCCCCCCTGGCTACATGCCTGACCATGCCCATATCTGGAAAACAATGACAAAGAATTGTGATTTTAGTTTAAAAAACACGTCTGTCTTTTTATTAAAAAGATATAAAGCTATCATCTTTCCCTAGTGGATTTTCAAACTATATTATGTCATGTACCAAAAGAGATGAGTTTGGGAATAGTTCTCACAGATGAAATCACCTTAGCTACAAAGTGTAACATGCACACTTGTTTCATTATGTCATGTTTATATCTTTCTGGAATATATTTTTATATCTTTCTTTGCATCTTTGTTGATTTTTTCTTCATATTTTAAGACTTTACAGTTTCCAAAATTAAATGAATCAGTGTGTGTCACAATTCAAATGTGCAGCGTTGACTTTGTTTTTTAACCTGAGATTTGCCATCTTTTTCCTGGTTCAAAAGTCGTATACTTAAAAGAAAAGAAATCAGATCCCTGGAATGTGTTTTTGAACACCTAACTAAGCAGAGCCTACAATCTCCACTCCTGGTTATCCTGTTTTTCCAAAATTACAACAGTATATTAGGGCTGTCTAGGGCATGGTTCTGTTTAAAAAACAGTGAGTCTGACATTATTCTTGAACTCTTGCAAATGACCAGCAGATCCCAATTTACCTCCTTCCTATCCTTCATTAGAAAAAAAAATTAAATAGAAGGCTCATGTGCAGAAAGCCAGTGTCCCGACAAAATAAATAGTGTATTGTTGTGTATAATCAAGTGAGTTGTTATGTTTGTATTTGATGGCCTCATATACATAGAATGTTAAACTAGTTTTTATTGCAGCAGTGTGATTTATGTTTTTTATGAATTACATAATTGGCATTCATTTTGCCATAGATTATGTTGTGAAAGCTTTGAGTCCCCCCCAGGGGTGAGAAAAGTGGTATAAAATGCAATAATAGATAAATAAGTAAATTTTGATATTTTATAAGTATTAATATCAAAGTTAAACAAACAAAGTTAACAAAAACTTGGGGAAGTTCTCCAAAGCTTTTCCCATTGATACAAGCTTTCGCCTCAATTGCAAGTACATTTAGTATAGTTGGGAGAGTTTAGGTCATCTTAGTGAGCCAATTGTGGGTTTAAAAATATCCTGATTTTGGATATTATTGTCCACAGGGAAAGAAAGGTGCATTTTTTCATAATCAAAGCTGCCAGAGAATAAAATTCTACTATTTGGATGATCTGGCTATCCAGATGATTCCTGTGAGGATGTGTCACCCTTGAATGTGCATAGAAATGCTGATAGGGGTTTACAGCTTTCATTCAGACATATGTCCAGGAAGGAAATGGAAATTAGGGATTTTTATCTTCCAATCTGCTCACCATTGTCACTATATTTGGACCTATTGTGCTCAAAATCATTTTACTGGATCTGCATCACTGCATGATTGCCAAGGGTTTCAGCGTTATGTGATGGGAGTGCTTGGCATCTACATATCCTATTTTCTTGCCTTGAAAGTCCTGAGCACTTTTAATTAAGGACAATTAAATTTTGACTTTGAGAGGAAATAACCACTATTGGCTAGAAGTGGGCATGTATAGAAGCCTAGTAATAGTAAAAAGAAGACTTTTATACTGTTCTGTTGAAGAACATTTAGTAACCTTATTGACAGTCCTTGAAGTGTGCAAGAAACAATCCACTGTAAGAAAATTACCAACCACATGCAAAAGAAATGAACCATGCCATTCATGTGAGTAGGGTAAATTGTAACTGAAGCTGCATAAAGGCATGAGAGACGCAGAAAAGGTGAATCTGTTTTACATGATACAGAGCATAAGTATTTGAGCCGAGAAACAGCAACGTTTCTTCTTAACTCCATTAAACAACTTAGAAACAATTGTTATGACAAGTGAAAGTTTCAAGGCAAGCACATTGAGAAAAGGTTTTCTGAGTACAAGAAAAAAACCTTAAAAGTACTTCTTTGTGCAGAATCATATGATCTATGACCACCTAAATCTAGTCTATGGCATGAACAATATATAATTCACATGTATTAGCATATCTACACTGTCATATGCTGTTCAGCTAGGAAACTTCTGTGTGAACAAATATTTTTCTCTATTTCTATTTATATTTCATGCCTATCTTTCAGTATGGGATTTAAAATATGTAAACCCAGAGTGCAGATAAAATAGTTTGTAATACAAATTTATTAAAATCACTACGTTAAAAGCATTAAATTATAGCAATATAAAAGTATAACACTCTTCCTTGCTCTTTAATTGATTAGACATGGAAACACAGGCATGGAGATGTTGGGATGAATAACTCATACAGTTTACTCAATAGCTACCCTGAATGCTCTCTCATAGCTCCTGAACTTTGTAGTCAAGATTAACAACTAAGCAAAATTTAAGGGCAAAAAAGGATGAAAACTAATTGAATTCAAAAGTTTAAATATTCACTATTTAAAATATAACGGTTATTCCAGAAGATAGGAAATCCCTTCCATGACCAGTCATCTCAAGTAATGAGTGTTTCTCTAATGGTAATATTAATAATAATAATAAAAAGAAATTTGCTATAATAAACTGCTATAATACACTTATACTGTACAGTTAACATGTAGCAACCTCTGTGGTTCCAAATTTTAAAAGCGTCCTTGAAATGATTTAAAAATTATTCCAAATGCATCAAGACCAAGGTCAAAAACAAAATTGTTCAGCTTCAAGAAGAGAGAAATCTTATTGCCAGGTTGATCATTCTAATGAGAAGTTGGTCATAGATCAACCTGAAAGAGGCACTTGGGAAATATGAGTAGTCAGCTTTCTAGTGATTTCTCTTCAATGAAAATGGAAACATGGTTTTTACAATGCTCAAGTGAAAAATCATGCATATGCTATAACAAAAGGGAAACTACACATAGACCAACAGCTATTACACAACCAAGTAATTGCACCTTCTCAAAAATAAACTCTATCTGTTGGATAGAATAGAAGTGGTAAACACAGCAGCAGAAAATTGATCACATAAAAGCACACAAGGATTTTGCTGAAAATTTTATACATAGATCTTGTTCAGACGTTAAGCTATTATCATGAAATGTCTACCATATACTGATATGAGTGGGTGCAGTGAATGTGGCAGAATATATAACATTCATTAGAACTGAATGCATATAAATATGATAAATAGTAACTACCACTAAGAAGTATGCTGATAAACTGCACTAATAGAGTATTTTTGATTAAGGTTCTGCTTCTCCAGGACACACATCACTCATAACCCCCAAAACTTAGTGTTAAAGAGATTTAGCAATTTTTTTTGTAAAAAGCATTATATAATGCCAACATTTATATATGTAACACAATTATTAGATTAAGAGCACTAAATTAACATTATTTGATTTAACAGTATGCATCAATAGCCGTGCAACATGCATATTGTGTAGCTATAGAATGTCATACTGTTTTTCTATCTGAGTAGGTCCAACACATTTATATATGAATATACTTATTTTTCATTCAGAATACTCTTGTATTGCAGTATTTGAAATATAAACTTGCTGACATGGTTCAATACAATATTTCTGGTCTAATTTACATTGGGGCCTCAGTTAGCACAGCAGGTTAACTGCCAGCTACAGAAAACCTTGCCGACCAGAAGTTTAGCAGTTCAAGCCACGGGTGGAGTGAGCTTGCCTAGCAGTTCGAAAACAGAATGTCAGTAGATAAATAGGTACCACTTTCACTGGGAGGTAAAAGGCACCCCTGAAGACATGCCTGCAAAGGTGTCCATGGACAAAAGACTCCTCAGGCATGGAAAAATGGAACAACAGCACCTCCCCATAATCGAGCTGAGCATAGTCTCTAGATGCTGAAAATGAAAAAAAAGAAGAGGGAAGCCTTCTCTCTGTCTATGTACTGCTTGTCTTTGTTAATTTGTATAGTGGCATTGAATGTTTGCTATATATGTATCCTGTAATCTGCTCTGAGTCCCCTCGGGCAGATAGAGTGGAATACAAATAAAGTATATTATTATTATATATTATCATTATTATGGAATCTAATAATTAACTTGCATATGAAATTTGACGAGGCTTAGACTGTTAGATGCAGAAGTATATACTAGTCCACACCCCAAAATGACCCAAATCAGTCTCATTTCGAACTGAAGCCTTCTAGATAAAACCTAATAATTTTGTTCTCTGTTGAAGCTTTTGAAACTTCTTTGGAATAACCCACCATTAAACAAGAAATCAATCATTTATTAACATTTCATGGGCACACCATAAGAATAGATTCCATTATAATATTAAGGGTATTTATGTTGCTATAGCAATGCAGCAGACTGTGTAAAATTGCTCATAATGAGATTCTGCTTTCTGTCATACTTCTTTATAGATGTATGCTTCATTACATCTGCATGTCAGCATCTGCTGTGGTTTATTATGGACACTGAAGTACGTTTATGAATGTTAGTTTTAGCATATATAAAATCCTGGTTGGACTTAGTATTCCAGTAAGTGCATCTCTTGTCATGTACTGCCAGATAAATTTCTCATTCAGCAACAAATGTTCTCTTGATCTCAGTAATTCTTGAGCAGGTTGAACTGGGGGAAATCCTGTCTGGAACCTAAGAGATCCACTACCAATAAGTGTCAAAAATGCTGGACAAAATGATATGTGATTTGACTTAGTATAAAACAGCTTCCCGTGTTTCTTGTTGGTTTATATACCATTGTGTGTATAGCAAAACCATGTGGAAAGTTAACTTTATCATAATTTCCTTTCCCTTTAAACTAACATCTGAATGGAACATGCAGTGCTAGAATAAAATCAAGGATGTGTTGACTTAATAATCGTGCTTCTATTTCACCCTTTTCAGACATTTTCTAGAACACGTAAGGGATAAAATTTGGGGGCATATGCAAAAACGCATATATTACTCTTTCCTCTACCATTCCTGTGTATGGTCTGAGTTTGTGTTTTCAAACTATATGTATACTATAGGTTGTTTGGAGTATTTCCACACACAATAAAATGTTGTACTGAAGATTTTTTCATCAACATGTGAAAACTCATTGAAATATAGATTTAATAGGGAACATTTTTTGAAATTACTCATATGGAAATACTTATTAGATCACTTGTTTGAAAATATTCTGTATGAAGAATGGAAAAAATCAAAGACGTATATCCCTAGCATAGGAAAGGTGAAGTTAATCTGTGCAGTACAGTATCCCTTCATTAGGCATTCTCTTTGTTACTAAGACATCTGAGTATGTGGTGTGTGTGTTGGGAGGGGATATAGTGGCTGATCATGGTTCACAAAGCTGAATAGTTTTAAGGAAGCGTTGTTCTGTTGTCTGTTTCATGTCTGTGGTCTGATTTCTTTGTTCACTTTTGTTGTAATATACTTCTAATTAGAATCTATTTTGTCAGTTTCATGTGGTGAGCATTCCTTATGAGTGAGCAATATTTGGTCATTACTACCTCCATGGTAAATGGTGAGATTTAACAAGTCTCCTGATGTGATGAATACTAGCTGCCGCCATGTAAGGGTGCATTCATAACATAACATTCACCCCATGAAACTGATGGGATAAAACTTTATCTTGTAATGTCTTTGGCAAATATTGGAATTGATTCTAAACCAAATTACCATAATCCAGTTTGGAGATCACTCTTTGTGCAAACATTGTTGATGGAAAGAAGGTACTATAAATTGCTAGGAAGGGTTTTTTTTAATATAGTCATAATAATCTTTCTAGCAGTATTTATTGTTACTATATTTTCATAGCAAATTTGGCAAAGGGAAATGGAATTGATGTTGTCATAAATATCTACATCATAATTATTTTAGACAATTTTATTTGCAATATTTTGTAACTGAAAAAAGTATTGCATATTTAAATTAAAGCTGTTTTCTACTGTACATCTATATGGTAAATGAAATTGTTCTCAATATGTTATCTTTAACAATTACTTATATTCTCATTCCTCCCCCCATGCTTTGTTTACAGAGCATCATAGGATTTCCTCTCTCAGTGAGGGAAGCTGGCTGCTGGGGAACATCAATCAAACTGGTTATTTTAGAGTTAACTATGACATTAGAAACTGGAAATTGCTGATTGACCAGCTACTGAGAAACCATAAGGTAAATTCATTTCATCATATTGCCTAAAACATGTTCTGATGTATGAATGCACTTCTGTTTTTATCATTCCAGTGTTCAATTTTTCTCTTTTGCCCTCCCAGATTATCTCTGTCAGTAATCGTGCAGGTTTGATCGATGATGCATTCAATTTAGCCAGGTATGTTTTTCTGTAGATAATCTAGCCTAATATATATTCTTGCAACACTCATATATTTGCCTGCTATACTTGTTTTGTAGCCTTTGAGCTGGATCTGTTGAAAATGGTTTCAAATGCCCGCTTGCTTTTTTCAGGGTTTTTTTTTTGTCTTTTTGTGATCTGGAGCATAAATACTGCCTACACCACTCTTTGTTATTTCTAATCAATAATTGCCTACGGATATTTCTGGATGTCGATGCTTGATTCATTTTCCTTTGAAGTCAGTTTAATACTTTGGAGATTAATAATCTGCTCCCATTTCACTAACAAACTATTTTTCTGTCAAAATTATCCTTGAACGTATTGTTTCTAATGATAAAACTCTCCAAGCTTTTTTTCTGCCTTGACCTGCACAGTATTTCTAGTTTATTTGTTCAATATCTGTTTATCTGGCATATTGTAGAACTATTGTAGAAGTGCTACTTTTGTGAATAAACATTACCCTCACCATCATCGTAACCATCACTGGTATTGACAAATTATAATTTTGGTGGTAGATGGTTCTCACAGTGTTGATGTTAAGAGAAAAATTCTGGAAGGAAGGAAGAGAATTCAAGAAGCACAAATACCAAAACAAGAAAGAGTAAGTAAGGTAGAAGAAGCCAGGATGAATGGGCAAGATTGATAGTCTCAGGAAACAAAAAGAACTCAAAGATAAAGTTGGTGGAAATACCTCGTCACCCCTTTCACTTTTGCCTACCCAGTTGTACAACTGGAAAGTACCCATCTGCATCATAACACCAGAGCCTTATGGATAGACCAAAACTTCCATCCACTCTATAATCTTACAGAAAAAAGTGAAAGAATCTCCTCCAAGTTGACCAGAGGCGAGCTCTCTGGTTCCTCAACCTTTTCTCCCCACCTGGTGTTCTCCAAATTCATAGTTTTATAAACCTATATAATATTTGCCCTAACTTGGCATTTTTTATAACTGAAATAATCTTTGGTTCTAGGGCCAGTCAGAACTTTTCAAATGTTGGGATCAATTGTCAGGTCTTCCATTATCATCACTGTGTTACCACTCATCTATGCTGCAATATATGATTTCCTCAAATAGGAAGTTCTTTTATATTTTGAATTCAGTGTATTATTTAAATAAATAGGGAAATTACCCTGACTGTAGCTTTCTTTCAATTCAAGGAAATTATTGTTCAGTGTATCTTTACATAAAAATGGTCCATTAATCGTCATTTTTAGATGTCTTCTTGGATGCGGAATAATATATGCATACACAGCAATACAAATGTGAAGGAGAAATCAGAATTTTATTAAATCCAAGCAGCAGCCTACTTTTTTCACTAGTACTCTGGATTTTGGAGAATCCACATTACTTCACAATTACAAATGCATCTACATTTCCTGGACTGTTCATTTTGTACATTACCATTATCTAGGTTCAGCTTTATTTTTTCTTCTTCCTTAGCTATCTGACTACAGACTCAAAGTGTTGGTTTATGTGCCTTTTCTTTTCATAAATCACAAAGTTGTGTTGTCATATTCCGTTTGAGTTCTTAAAACGGTGGATATATTTCTATTACGACACCTGGTGGTGTTATTTATTCACTTATCTGGTACTGTAATAAGAACTGTGAAGTGTAGTGACAAGTTGGCCAAGAGCTCAAAATGTCAAATCAAATTGAATAATTCCTTGGGGTTTTTTTATTGTTCAAGGTTCCACAGACTTTTGGAGATAAAGTTTCATGATTGAAAAGTCAATTGGGGTTGTTTCTCTAACTGCTCTTTCTTGAAACTGGTTCAAACATAGCACTATTGTGGGAGCTTACAGTAAAACACATGGTAGAGGATGTAAACCATTCATACCTATTTTTTCTTATGTAGAAGGACAAGTTCTACGATTTGCTCATGGGTATCTGGTTGATACCTAAAAAAGAACAACCTTAAACCACGCAATTGATATTGAAAGCTGATGCCAACCTTTTGATAATACAAATATAATTTAAGATTTGGGTGCTGCATCCAATCTGTTTTCCTGCCACAGCACTAATGAGGACACTTGTTCTCAATTCAGTAAATAAATACATTTAGATGGAAGCCTTCAGGATTTCAGAAATTATATTTTTCATTTTCTACTCATTTCATCTAAATATTGCCCGCCGCCCGCCGCCTCCGCCGCCCCGCCACCACCCGCCACCACCACCGCCGCCGCCTACCTCTGCCTCCCTCCCTCGCCGCCGTCGGCGCAAGCGCGTCTGACGCGCGTCTGACGCAGGTGCGCCTGGCGCCGCTGACGCAGGCGCGCCTGGCGTGCTCGGGACCTACTGCCCATACGTGCGCAGGCCGAGTGCGCCAGGCGCGCCTGCGCGCTGCACGCCAGGTGCGCCTGCGTCAGACGCGCTTGCACGACGGCGGCGAGGGAGGCAGAGGTAGGCGGCGGCGGAGGCGGCAGAGGCGGAGGTGGCGGCGGGCGGAGGCAGCGGAGGCGTGGGCGGCGGAGGCAGTGGGCGGCGGAGGCGGTGGGCGGCGGAGGCGGGCGGCCGCGGAGCCAGGCGGCGACAGAGCCGGTCAGCGGCGGAGGCAGAGGAGGCCGAGGAGGAGGCAGGACCGAGGAGGAGGCGGCCAGGGAAAGGCTTAGGATGGCGGAGGGCGCCGAGGAGGGTCCACCCTTTCAGGTGGGCAGGCCGCGCTTCAAGCAGGCAGCGCCGGGGCCCACTTTTGGCCCAAAATATTTTTTTCCAATTTTCCTCTTCTGAAATCTAGGTGCGTCTTATCAGCAGGTGCGCCTTATGGGGCAAAAAATACGGTAAATATTCACACCTTTAAAATGTAGCAATATTGGTTTAAAAAGTTTCAAATATTACATTTTTAAATTGTATTCGTCCATTCTATCACTCCTTTGTTCTTCAGTAATTTTTGGACAATATTGTCATGTGTAGCTATTTGATAGAAACATGGTCCTTCTCAAATTATTTTCTGTAAATGGTTCAGAGAATACATCATTAATCTGCTATATAAAAATGAAGTACGAACCTTTCACCCCAGCTTGCTGGGGGGAGAGGCATTTGCCCCCCGACTCCGAGGGGAGATGGAAGGTTCCATGGAACCTTCAAGGTGGGGGCATGGCCTCTAGGAGGCCAAGCCCCGTCAGGCCATTCTGAGCCTGATTGCCTTCCCACCACTCCCACCCATTGTAGTAGTTGATGCTGCCCTACGGAGCGGGGTACGGAATTTTACTTCCCATGCTGCGGTTAAGCATGGTCGGGTTTTTGCTGACCCTCTTCTGCTGCTTAGGGACTACTGGGGTGATGGTTATGAAATAGATCAGCGGTAATTAGAGAGGGAAATGCCATATTCGGTGTACACCGAGGCACCCCCATCAGGGGTGAGGGCCAGTTAGTTATGTATGCATCCAAAGTTATGGTTAGTGGGTGAAGTTGAGTTTATGGCCCTGGGATGAGAAGAGGCTCTTCTCCGCTGTGGGAGAATGGGCCTCTTACTCATTTCCCTCATTAAGTTGTCCTGGTTGATTAATCAGGCAATATTGGTGTTCGCCCGCAAATTTGATCAGTTGTGGTTGCTGTTGATGAAATTGGATCCCTGACATCCTTTCAGGCTAGTGAGGTGAATTAAATAGGCAAATAAAGTTTTGCCCAATTTGACCCAAAGAATTGTTGTCGTGTGGTTATTGTCTCAAGTCTCCTTCATTCGGGGGATGGGAGGGCAAATGAAGTAATAGAAAACATACTTGCTGCAAAGATTAGATGGAGCTCTCAGATGAATTATAGATGATGTGATACCCACCTGTAGATTAAAATGGAACAAATGTTCAATTTTTCCAGGTCATATTTTTATAGAAACAAGTGTATTAGAGTACAGATGATTTCAATGTGCTATGTAACTAATTATCTAAAATGAAAATGAAGGAATATGGTATCATTTCTATATTCCTTTATATGACTCAGGTGCATTTAAATAAAACCTGAATTGGTAGACTTTCATTTTAAACTGATTTAGTATGTATTGCTGTAGCCAAAACCTTTAAAATTCTTTTAAAGCTTTTTGTGTGTTTGAGGAATGATTTGAGAAACTGCAAGTCACTTCTGGTGTGAGAGAATTGCCCATCTGTAAGGACGTTGCCCAGGGGATGCCCGGATGTTTTACCTTCTCTCATGTCCCCGCATGAGAAACTGGAGCTGACAAATGGGACTCACCCTGCTTCCCAGACTCCAACTGCTGATCTTGTTCAGCAGTTCAGCCAGCACAAGGGTTTAACCTATTGCACTACTGGGGGGCCCCTTTTAAAGCTTAAAGTATTTGATCTAAAATTCATTTGCTTTTCCATCTGAAAATATTCATTATTTTAATCTCCCATGTTTTGTCTACAACATAATGATCTCTTAAACATGTGCAGTGTGAATGAAATGCACTCTAAGGGATATTCATAAAAGGCTGGCATCATGTCCACTAATTATGACTGGCATCCTCTCTCACACAACAATTGCCAAATCCAGCACTTTCCTCCTAGCAGAGCACAAGAAGAGACTATCACACAATACCATATCTCTAACCCCAAACCCCATGGGTGGGAAACCTTGATGTTCAATGGCTTCATATGCCCCTCAGTTCAAGAATGAATGCACTATCTTCCAAATCCCTAATATTTTATTAGAAGTTTTCTGGAAAAGGCCTTTATGCCCCAGAGGATTGTGAAGGGAGATTTTTCCTATATATTGCTAGCACCAGTAATGTGCTTTTAGCCAGTGAGGTGCATTTGTTGAAAAGTGAACCATTGAGGGTTTCCAATGTATAAAACCACTCTGAATCCCCATCTACACTGCCAAATAAAATCCATATTATCTTCTTTGAACTGGATTATATGGTAGTGTAGGCACATATAATCAATAAGCAATCCACTGATGGGTTATAATTTTAAATTTGATCTCTAAGATCCAAGATGCAACCTTGTACTGTCTCACTGATCACAGAAGTTAAAACATGTTACCATTAATTATGAAACTATACTTCATCCCTAAAAATGCTCTTTATCGTTAGAAATGATACTTCCCTGAAGTGTCTGTTGGGAGCACCTGTGAAACAAAATTAAACTGTGAATTTGTAGTCATCTTTATCACACTAATTCTTCCCTTGAGACCCAGATTTCATTCATTACAACATCCCAAGTCTTTAAGCATATTCAAGATAATTGCATACATATTATCCTTAATGATGTTGCTTAAACCCCCTGTTCAGAATAATGGCCAGAAAGTTGAGATTTTTAAACCAATTTAAGTATCAGAAATTAGAACAACGGGCAAAAAGAATAGTCAAAGCTTCCATCTAAGCTTCTAAAGCACATTTGAAATTTTGCTAATGCTAAGCACTCAGATTTGAAAGTTGCTGGTAGTGTTTTCTTGGCTTGTTCACAAGCAGTAGTATTTCTGTAAATCAAAATTTTGTATTCATAAGGATAAATATAAATAAATAAATAAATATGTATACATATAATATTGATAATGTTGTAATGTAATACAATATAATAATACTAATAATATGATATTATAATTGTATATATTTTGTGTTACATGCAATATTACTAATAATATTGTGATATAATTGTTATAGTTCAATGTGATATTGTTATAGTACAATATGATATGTAATGTTGATGTGCTGTGGCAATAATATAGTTCATTGTATTTGCATAGTTCAATGTGATATTGTTATAGTACAATATGATATGTAATATTGATGTTGTGCTGTGGCAATAATAGTTTATTGTATTTGCACTTTGCTTGTGAGCCGCTCTAAGTCCTCTTCGGGGTTGAGAAGGTCAGCAAATAAATGTCGTGAAATGATAAATAAAATAAATGGAATATTCATAAGTTTTCTTATTCTTGACCAGGAAAAGAATATCTCACTATATCCTACCAATAATATAATCAACTACCACAAGATTTCTGACATGTTTAGACTTTTTTGGAAAAGAAATGGAAATACACTGGATAGCCCTATTGGTCTTTTCCAACTCTATACTTTTATGATTCTAAAAATTGATTGTGCAAAAATATCTAGTATTTACAAATCAATGCTTTATATGGTACACAGCTTTCTGTGTAGTCTTTTTTTTGTCCAAGCAGATTTTCTTTTCAAAAAGGCTCTTGTGTGAACAGTCATTGTGGGAACAGCCCATGAGCAAGAAAGCTTTTGAAATTACTCATTATTGCAAACAAGAAAGAAATGATGAGTACATCACAAGTATTTAACTATATTGAAGTTTAAGCAATTCAGCCATAGTTCACAACAGCTTATTCTGATAGTGGACAATGATAGTGGCATAATAGCACTTTAACTACCACAGTTCCATCCTGTAGAATTGGAACATTTGTAGTTTGGTGAGGGACTTAGAATTCCCTAATGCATTCCCTTCAACTGCAGCACCGGAGATCTTGGCCCAAGAATACTAATTACTTCCAAAAACTCCAATTTCTAGATTCTATGGGATGGAATCATGACCTTTAAAGTGGTATCAAAGTGCTATAACTATGTAGTGTTGCATACCCTTAGTGGGATTATACTGAACAAAGTAATTCTGGGATTATTGGCAGTGGGGGAAAAGTTGATGAAATTGTCAACACTAGTTAATGTTTCTGTTTGTTATTCTTTCTCCAGTGTATATAGAGTGTATGGAGTTGGAAGCAATGACCATCCTCTGTGCATCCAGTATAATACATGTGTGTGTGCACGCACAGAGAGAGAGAGAGAGAGAGAGAGAGAGAGAGAGAGAGAGAGAGAGAGAGGGGGGGGAGAGAGAGAGAGAGAGAGAGAGAGAGAGAGAGAGAGAGAGAGAGAGAGAGAGAGAGAGAGAGAGAGAGAGAGAGACTATTAGCTGCCACGTCACATTATTCACTCATGTTAAGCTTATGGTCTATTAAAACTCCTAAGGACCTTATCACACTGAGCATGGATCCACTTTAAATCCAGTTTCTGCCTCCTGCAGAATTCTGGAGCTTGTAGTTTAGGGAGGGGCCTTTAAATTGCTTAGTGACGTCCTGGGCCTCACTAAACTACAAATCCCAGAATTCTGCAGGAGGCAGAAACCAGATTTAAAGTGGATCCGTGCTCCAGTGTGATGGGGCTGTAGATCCATTTCACTAGTCCTGTTGTCAAGCCAGATGGTGCCCATCCTATACCTGTGTATTTTATTTTTTCTGCTTAAGTGTACTATATTACATTTCTCCCACTTGAAATTCATTGTATTAGTTTTTGCCCAGTTCTTTAATGCATTAAGGTCATTTTCAATTTTGATCGTGTCAGATACTATCAGGTGTAGGCCCTTCTTTTCTGTCCCTGTATAGGAACTATCTGAACAGTAATAAGCTGGTCACGTCTTCTACATTTCATATGAAACAAACAGATGATGCCAAGCAGTTTGTAGAGCTGTGGCAACTAAATCGCCTCATTTCCATCGTTTCAACACTGTCAGACAGTTTGTGGGCAGCTTGGGTTTTCTAAGTTTGATTTAAATATATCTCAAAATGACTGTGGTTGATGTTGGGCTCATGAATTTATGGCACAATTCTGAGTGGGACTTGCAGCACTCCACAGCAACCCTGTTGTTTTTGTGACAAAGTCTGTTTGGCTGGTTTGGGATTTATGAGGGAAATAATTCGGAATGGAGTAATAATTTTCCCTTGGCAATTACAGTACCATTTGGTACTTTGTCCCTAAGGGGAAAATGAATGTGCTGGGATCTTTTCTGTGGGTTCAATTGAAAGAGAACAAACCAAGGTCAAAAAGCATTTGCAAAACACAAATGCCTCCTTTAACACTATATAGCTAATTCACTAAGAGCTGCTATACATTAAAATTACTATTAAGTAATTTAAAGATTAATGTTTGTGTCAACCAGGGTGGAACAGGGGAAGCCTCAAGATATTATGGCTTGAAGGAAAGGATTTTTTTTTGTGGTTAGTTAATCAGGGGTTATCTATAGAATTCTGATATCAAAAATGTGTACAATGTTTTTTAAATTGCCATCTTTCCTTACTGGTTAATAGTATTCTAAGTCTTCCACTGTTTACTAGCAGTATTAACCTAATAAATATGAAAAAGTTGGCTATTATTTTGGGATTAAATGATCATGACATCCTTAAAAGAGGATATATAAAACCTCTTATAGCTAAATCATAATACAGTGTTTGAGCCTTGATTAGGTGTGCATTGATACTGTATAATTTCTATAATTTGACACCATTTTAACTGCTCATGGCTCAACGTTATGGAATTATAAGAACTCTAGTTTTGCAAGGTCTTTAGTAGAGATGTACAATTTGAAACCTACGTCAGCTTTAGACCCCCTTTACAAGTGCATACCTGCTAAGTTTCAGAACATTTCACCAATCTATTGATTTTTTAGAATTATTTTAAGTTTTCACCATAACATTTTTTAAACTAAGACAAACCACAAGAGAGGATTCTGGGAATTGTAGTTGCCAGATGTGTCTATTTTCAACCAATCAGAGCATGGACACAACCAGAACTTTTATTGGCTAAGAAACAGAGAGAGAGAAAAACTTCAACTCCCATCATGCTGTGAGAGGAACTCAGAGACATTTTAATGACTTCCCCATGCAAGTGCTGCTGGGAAAGCAAGTTCCCAGCAGGGCCCTCTTTGGAGGAGGAGCCTAGGAAACTTTTCCACTGCCGGGGACGGAGAAAAGCCCTGTGGCAGACCCCTGCCTCGGGTATAAGGCAGACTTAACTCCATCCTCTCCAGTAGCTGATAAATCTGGCCCTCTTGATCAATTTTGCCGAGCTTTTTGTTTCCCTCCTCCCATTCTATTTTTGGGGGATTACATGAAATAAATTACCAAATATTAAAAAACTGATTTGGGCCCAAGCCTAATCTTTAGTCTTCTATGGCCCCATCTACACTGCCATAAAATTCAGATTATCTGCTTTGAACTGGATTATATTAGTCTACTCTGCCATATAATCCAGTTAAAATCAGAAAACTATATTGTTTCTAGTGTGTCTATTTTCCTTTCTGTACAGCTACATATCACAAACACCATTCAATAAATATACAAAGAAATAGAAGACAGCTCTTGATCTGGTCCTTCCCATCAATACAACAGATCTTACACATTTTATTTGTTACTGTTTGTTCTCCCCCCTGCTGAGACATGGAAACATGGAAATAACAATTTTCTTTCATTTTCTTTTTTAATTTCAACTTTTAGTAATAAACAGATTGAATACAATTACCGGGGGGCGGGAACAGAATAATTAAAATTCATCTCAATTGCAAGTTCTGTATATCAGTTCAGTATTAGCAGGTCCATTCTCTAGTTGTAAATCATTAAAATGTCTTATCCTCAGAGCTCAAATGTTAGTTCAAAAGCACAAATGTTGTTTCAGAGGTTCAAATGATGTGGTTTCAAATTTTGTTTATATAATAAAGGGAGATTAATATTAATAATAGTAATATAAAACATTATTTATACCCCACCACCAGAAGGGGACTCGGGGCAGCTTACATGAGGCCAGCAATAACAGACAATTTAAAACCATTCTGGCTAGGCCAAATGTGAAATATTAAAATTTTAAAATAAATAAACACTGGATGCGAACAAGGTATAATGTATGTAGCAGGACGGTTTTAAAAGATAATGTGGGTATAGACAACCCAATAGGTAATTAAAGTGCTTCTGAGGACATTTTGCAAAGAATTGATCAGAGCAGGATGTTGTTTACGTACTTTATTCAAGGAAGGCACATTGGAACAGCCACATTTTCAGGCTACTCCTAAAAACTCCTAAAAACTGCCAATGTGGGGGCTTGTCTGATGTCCTTGGGGAGCGAGTTGAGGGGCCACTACAGAGAAGGCCCTCTCCCTCGTCCCCACCAATTGCACCTGCGAATGTGGTGGAAGCGAGAGTAGGGCCTCTCCAGATGATCGGAGAGATCGCCTGGGTTCATAGACAGAAATGCGGTCACGCAGGTAGGTGGGACCCCAAACCGTTCAGGGCTTTGTAGGTAAGAACCTACATCTTGAATTGGGACTGGAAGATGAACAGCAGCCAATGGAGCTCCTTAAACAGGGGGGTTGAATTGAATCAAACCTGTCTCCAAACACAAAATTCTGAAATACATAAGACAAAACATGGTAAAACATATTCCAGTATTTTCACACTGATGTGATTATTTCACCAAACGAGTTTTTTTTAAAAAAATATCCAAAGTCTGAAGTTTTACAAAACCACAATATCCCTCTATTTTTATCTTGCTAAATTTCAACATTGAGACCCTAAAGGGTTCAATTTGATGAAAATATTTTCTTGTCATATAAATTCTTATTACAAAAGCTCAAATGAAAAAGCTTAAAAACCTTTCTTCTGGAGAAAGACAATGCATATTTAACTTATTGTTGAAGGCTTTCATGGCCAGAATCACTGGAGTGTTGTGCAGTTTCTGGGCTGTATGGCTGTATTCTAGCAGCATTTTCTACTGTTTTTTCCCTGCATATGTGACTGGCATCTTCAGAGGATCTGAACTTGCCAGCTACAGGTGCAGGCAAAACATGAGGAGACAATGCTGCTAGTACACAGCCAGGAAACCACACAACACTCTAGCACAAACTTTTTAAACAAAGGGCCAGGTCACAGTGCCTCAGACTGTTGGAGGGTTGGATTATAATATGAAAAAAACATGAATGCACACTGCACCTATCTTATATGTAGTGTGAAAAAAAACCCACTTAAAACAATATAATCAATAAATAAAGAATTTTTTAAACAAATATAAACTTATTAGTATTTCAATGGAAAGTGTGGGCCTGCTTTTGGCTGATGAGATAGGATTGTTGTTGTTATTGTGTGCTTTCAAGTTATTTCAGACTTAGGTTGACCTTGAGTGAGAGCCAGGTATACGAACTTGGAAGGCCATATCCAGGCCCCGGGCCTTAGTTGGGGGACCCTTGCTTTAGCATCTTTAACTGTTTCATAGAACCATGGAATAGGAAGATTACAAAGGGTCACCTACTCCAGCTTCCAAGCCAGTGCTGACATCTAAAGCTAATGCATCACTGGAAGGTGGTCATCTCACTTTTTAAAAAACCCTCCATCTTCTGTGTGAAATCTGTTCACACAATTGCAGGTTATAAACACATCTAATTGTTCTCTTATCCTGATGTAGCATAGATTCCTCAAATGTCCTTATAGGGTTTGGTTTCCTTCCATTTTAACATTACTTCTCAGTTTTCCATCTTATGGAACCCATATCTTCATCCTGGACTACACAAAACATGTGTCTG
The DNA here is from genome assembly GCA_030556195.1 of Anolis apletophallus. NCBI lineage: Eukaryota > Metazoa > Chordata > Lepidosauria > Squamata > Anolidae > Anolis > Anolis apletophallus. The sequence continues at coordinate 77,046,364 of JARBWK010000009.1, forward strand.
ACCTATTTTTAATGTTTATTTAGCATTTTTGGTTCAAATATAACAGGAATATTTTATCTTAATGTAAGATAGATTAAACCCAATGAGCCATGGGAGCGAGGAGGAGGAGGCACAAAGGAAGAACATATGGCCACAATACGCCCTTTGGATCTCTGTTTCAGAAATAATGAGGAATTGTGATTTAATGTGGCAGCATTTCCGCATAAAAGTCACTATGTAATGAGAAGAATTTTCTAAGAGGCTTTTTGAACTATGGTTTATGACATTGTGGACAAACACCTGAATGCAGCCTATTTCTTGTAACATTGCTTGATAAGATTCAGCAATACAATTTTGCTTGACTGCCGGAGGAAGATCAATTTTTTAAATGGAAAACTTGCTTTTAAAATTAAAAATGCTGCCAGAATCAGTTTCTCTAAATTGCCTGTGACAACTTGTAAAGGTTTTCTGTAGTGAGTGCTTGTGATTGTTGACTTGCTGTTGCCAGGTATAAAACCTTCCAGAAAGATTGCACTTCTTTCCTTCTAAGTATGCACAGAGAAGTTTACCTGAATTTCTAATGCCACCTGGCACATTTTTTCCCAGATAATAATTAACAACAACTTCTTTAATTGTGTAGAGCTGGCTATTTGCCTCAGAATATCCCACTAGAGCTGCTCAGATACCTGTCGAAGGAAAAGGAGTTCCTGCCTTGGCATGCTGCCAGCCGCGCTCTTTATCCACTAGATAAATTGCTGGATCGCACAGAAAACTACAACATCTTCAATGTAAAGCTATATTTTATTCTATCTTTTCTGTTACTGTCCATTAAACTTGTTGTCCTTTCTGGTAAATTGCCATTGATCAATCAGGGTTTATCCTAATTGCACTTCAGCTTTACTGCGATCATTCCTGGAAGGTCCATTTCCAAATGGGGAAAGACTCGCTAGTTATGGGCTAATTGAACTAATTACCTTAATTTTATTTATTTATTAAATTAGCCTGATTGCATAATGCAGAAGAGGGGAAAGCACATCCTCCTCTTCCTAGTGAACAAAAATGAGTGCTATCATTCATTAATTTTTGATTTAACTGTTTTATTGTGTATAGAAGAAATAGAACAGAAAATCAGAAAAGAAAAGAGAGGGGGGGAGAAGAAAAAACATTCATTATTGTAGTCTCATAAAATTATCAACTTGAAAGTACAATGGCAGAATAAATGAATACCTTGCTTGGCAGAAAAATGGCATTTCCCATTACAAACAATCCCATAACAAATTGTGCAGGTTTAATATGTAACAAAAGGTTTAATTAGAAACAAATGCACATTTAATATGTAAAATATTGATTATGTAGAAAAGACTTATAGAAATTTATTATGGTAGGGTGGGATTCAGAAGGGTCAAATTCTGCAAAAAAAAAAGAGTTGGAATAGAAATCAAATAAAATGAGTTGTTTCAATGGGAGTTTAAACAAGTTCATGAATTTTTACTCCACATTCAATCAATGATTCTTCAAAGTGCTTGATGTGGTTGGTGTATTATTTGTTTTTGTCCCCTTTTTAATGTACCTATAAGTTTAATTCAATCCAGAATAGTAATATTTAATGAGTGATCAAATTCGTAGACCCCCAAAATATTTGAATTTAAACTATCACAGAATTTGTTCAGTGTTAATAGAAATGTTGCCATCATTGTTTTGGTTAGAAAATTTACCTTTCACTTCCCCTTATAATCAAAGATTAGATGAGGGCTTTTTCCACTTGTGACCCCTTTCAGCCAAGGAAAAAATTTGTATATAAAATAGATATTAAAATCAAACATTTATTGATAATAAACCAGCATTTGTAAGGCTTACTAAACAGGCTCATTTTCCCTTTTATGACGTAAAGCTGAATCAATTTATGCAGAGTTCACTGTAAAGACTGCACGTTATTGCTAACAGATTTGTGTAACTATTTAGGTTAGGGTCATTTTCACTGAGGGCCACATCAACGTTATGGTTGCCTTCAAAGGACCATTTGCTAAGACTGTATAAATGTAACTATGTTGCCCTGGCATAGAAAGCTTTGCGGGCCACATAAAATGATATGGTGGGTCAAATTAGATCCATGGGCCTTGCGTTTGACACATGTGTTTTGGGTAGTATTCAAAAACCTTTCATGGTTGCCATTTTTTTCTTGACCCCCAGTATCAAACTAAGGGGACCCATTTGAGATCAATGCACACAGTTTAAGAAGCAGTGGATTGGATGACAGTTGAACACATGTTTCATCCCTAACTTTCAAAAGACAGAACAAGAAGTCATAGATTTTCAAGATACACAAAGCTGTGATTTCCTGGAGAGTGGTAAAACTAAAGCAGAAGGAAAAGAATGTAATATATACCACTGTTTGTGTGTGTGTGTGTGTGTGTGTGTGTGTGTGTTTACCTTCAGTGGCACCAGTGAATTTCATTGGGGTTAGGATTGTGTACATTTTTGCTTTGAAACAAGGAACATATTCTTTATTTATTTTTTTTTTAAAAAAAAGAGTCCTGGAAGCATAATTTTAAAAGATATGTGCTCTTTGTATATTTTATTCCAAAGCAAACTTGGTTTGGAAATAGTGTGTTTGCAAACTTCCCAGAAATTGCCCACACCTGTATGAAAGAGTGCTACCAGCTAGGAGCATGGGAACCTATTATATGTCAGAATATGGGCCTTCAGTGTCATTTAGTGTTGTCTGCACTGACTGGCAGCAGATGTCTGAATTTTTACTAGGAAGCTGTTTCAGATCGAGGTGCCAGGGATTGAGCAGAACACGTGATCTGAGCTATACTCCCTCCCCCCCTCCCTCTTCAGATTGTAATTTAGGAGCACTATGAACAGAATTACACTGCTATAAATTTTACATGTACAGTACTGTGCAAATTGAATGGCTAATACTATATATTTAAAATGTCTTATTTAAATGTAATTCAGGATCTGAACCAGTCAGCAACAGATAAAATATGCAAAGGACTTTCTGTAGATTTTGGGCTTTCTCTCTCTTAAAGCCACTATCACTCATAGTAAAATAAAATGATATGCTGGAGGAAGCAAGAAGTATATTAATGCTTGTGCTGGCTTCCTTCATTTCCTTTGTCTTTCTAACGATTGCTGATAGACACTGAATTCTATGAGGCATACGCTTCCTTCCCTGCCATGTTATGCTGAATTAAATAGAAAATTGGGTTGCCAGCTTACTGTTGCCTACATTGAAGAACCATTATAATATATTTCTTGCTGACTTCTGTATAGTCTGGCTGCTGTAAAACAAATAGTAAATAAGAATACTAAAAATATATTGTTGGATAGTTGTCTTCATTATATGGAAGCTGACAGCAAAGATACAATAAATTCATTTTTGTCGCAGGGATGACTTACTTGCCACAGGAAAACACAACACATATTTCCTTTCATCTTGTCATAGCATGCAACTGAATATGCCTCCATGTAAATATAAGTTATTCAATCCCATATTTTGCTAAAATAATGAGAAGTGCATTTTTAAATTTCAACTAAAAACAAGGGAAGCCAGCGGTGAGAAAATTGTGGTATGACAATTATGACAAAGGCACACTTTACAACTTGACATATAGAGTAAAGAATCCTTTTGTGAAAGGGTCACAAGTAGATTTGTTACACCCTTTGCCTTTAAAAATGCCAACAACCAAAAAGACATTGAAATACAGTTCTCATTAAATTGTCCTGTCTTGATTGCAGCTCACATTATTTAATATTATTACTTCAATTGGCTGTGCCTGTATAATAGTCTTGCCATATCTGTGCATATAAAGACAGCCAAGCCTATCAATTTCATCTCTGTGTGTGGCCTAAATGTGTCACTTATAAATGTTTAATGATGGACATTATTCAGACATGCATTTATAAGTCAAGAGTAGCCTGCCAGGGTAAATAGTAGCCTGTCTTAGCAGCAGCAGCTTTTTATACTTGTGTCAAGTGTACAATACAGATTTTAAAAAGCAAGGCATGGCCCACCTAATGTTGAGTGTGTATGTATGTGCCCTCAAGTTGCTTGTTGGCCTCATGAATTTCATAGGGTTTTCTTAGGCAAGGAATCCACAGAGGTAGTTTTGCCACTTCCTTCCCCTTGAAATGTAGCTTACAACACCTTATATTCTTTGGCAATCTCCCATTTAAGTACTAACAAGAGCTGGCCCTGCCTATCTTATAATATCAGACATGATCTGGTGCCTTTGGGGTATTTAGATAATTTCTAAATCTTTTTTTAAAAAAGGTATTTCAAATTATACTTACCTGTGTCCCATAGAAATCAATGCCCCTTAAATATTCTTAAACCTGGTTGTATTCCTCACTCAGCTGTGAGTCCTGTATTGTTTCAATGGGCAAGAACCTTCCATTAATAGAATTCTAGAGCTTTTCCATGTAGTCCTATGGAAAATGTGGAGGATTTAAACAATGTGTGTATGCAAAATTATAGGAATTGGGTTTTTTTTTGTAAATTTCCTTCTCAAATGAAGCAAGAGGTTAACTTAGAAACTTTACAAAAGTTTATAAAAACTAGTTTTTGAAGATTATTCAGTTTGAGACATTCTGTGCAAAATTTTCACGTGGTACTTTTGGGTGGAATAATCATTACTTTCTCAAGAAATAATTGAGCAGAAACTGCTGATTTCTGTACAAAATTCATCTGCAGATTTTGCACAGAAATAATTCCCAAACTGTGAAGATTCGCATTCATCCAGGATACTTCTTTTGACTGAAGAAAAACATTTTTGCCCATATTTTAATATTAAAGATTTTCTACATCCCTACTGCAGAAAAGAGGGGGGAATTAGCCAATATGATCTCCTCTGTTGGTGGGATCACCTATTGGATCTCAAAGACTCCCTCCACATAGAATCATGTTCCATCCCAGACATTTTAAAAGCTTCTAGTTATAATAGTACATATAATTATAATTTGACAAATTTGTGTCTTGAACAAGGTAATCTTGTAGTGATTCCCAATGGCATTGAGAATAGAAAATTGAAATGTTCTGGGAAAAAGAGGGAATATAACAATACTAACCATCATATATCAGCCCCTCTTGTTTCCAGTGTTGGGTAGAAAATCACAATCTTTGGGGTTTATTAAGTTTTACACGGTATCTTTCAGAAAAGTATGGAGGATTTTTTTCCTTCTAACTATGAGAACAATGCAATGTTTTTTTCCCTCTTCTTTTTCAGGAATATATATTAAGACAAGTTGCTTCAATGTATCTCAAGCTTGGATGGCCAACAAATAATTTGGACAAATCCTTTGTTCAAGCATCATACCAACATGAGTACTGTTATACATCTATATATCTATATATTTAAACTGTTTCATATTAGTTGTACAAAACAGTAAAAAAAGAAACTGTATGAATGCAGAGTGTGACTTTTCTGATTTATTCTGATCATTTGGAACATGTATTAGACAGGTTCCATAGTGTGTGTGTGTGTGTGTGTGTGTGTGTGTATATATGTATATATATATATATATATATATATATATATATATATATATATATATATATATATATATATTACACACACACATGCATGCATGCCATTTTAATCAGCAGGATTTGAAACTTCAACTTTAAAATGATTATTGTTTTTGTGTCTAAATTCTCATTGGAATCTTGCTATTGTGAAATGTTACCTCTTGTTTGAATGGTTGCTTCTCTGTTATCAACTTGGAGTTCTTGTGGACAACAAGTTAAATATGTCCCAACAATGTGATGCAGCAGCTATAAAAGCCAACGAGATTTTGGCCTGCATAAATAGGAATATAGTGTCTAGATCCACAGAAGTCATGCTATCCCTCTATTCTTCCTTGGTCAGACCACACCTGGAATACTGTGTCCAATTCTGGGCACTGCAATTTAAGGGAGATGCTGAGAATCTGGAATGTGCCCAGAAGAGGGCAACTAAAAAGATCAAGGGTCTAGAGAACAAGCCCTATGAGAAGCAGCTCAAAGATCTGGGCATCTTTAACCTGCAGAAGAGAAGGCTGAGAGGAGATATGATGGCCATGTCTAAATATGTGAAGCAAAGTCATATGGAGAAGGGAGGAATCTTTTTCTGTTGTCCTGGAGACTTGGACGCAATAGAACAATGGCTTCAAATACAGGAAAGGAGATTCCACCTGAACATTAGGAAGAACTTCCAAACTGTGAGAGCTGTTCAGCAGTAAAACACTCTGCCCCAGACTGTGATGGAGGCTCCTTCTTTGGAGTCTTTTAAACAGAGGCTGGATGGCCATCTGTCGGGAGTGCTTTGAATGTGATTTCCTACTTCTTGGCAGGAGGTTGGACTGGATGGCCCATGAGGTCTCTTCCAACTCTATGATTCTTTGATTCTATCATTTGGGTTATTGCTGTATTCTTAAAGCCTGGAAGTATGTATGCCTCTTGCTGAGAGAATTTATAACATTCTCAATGTACTCTCTCAGCTGACTTGTCACTTTTAAAGATTTACTGTTAAGCATTGCTAATATATTTACCTTTGCTAAATATTGGTTTAGATCTTGTAAGAATATTGTAAATATTTAAACATATTTATTAACACGAACCTAATGCTGTTTTGCTACTTGTTTTTGGGATACCCAGGGAATTACGCCGTGAAGTGATTATGCTGGCCTGCAGCTTTGGTAACAAGCACTGCCACCAGCAGGCAGCAACTCTAATCTCAGATTGGATTTCCAGCAATAGAAACAGGTAAAGCATATAAGAAAATATGTCACTTCTCCTTCTCGAAAAAACTGCAGCTTTTTCTTCTCACCCACTCCTCCAAATACTGAGATTTTTTTAAAAAAAGATCTTTTTTTAAAAAAAGAAAAGAATTTTTTTAAATGGTAACAGGTGGATCCAGATGTAGTTCAGTATCACTTTTTGGAATAATATAGTTTAATTCCTAGTATCCATTCAGACCTGAATATATAAGGAAATGGAACATATACAAACAGAACTGGTTATTAATGGATAAATAATAAGTAACAATAGTTCTCTCTGATAATTTCCCATGACTTATCACAATATTTACTTATTTCCTCAATATGTCATTCTCTAGCTCTACTTCCTTTTCCAGTAAACATTCTCTACAAAACCTGATTATTGATTGATAAACTATTAAGGGAACTGTAGAATCTTCAAGCTTGTGATTAGAAAGATGTTAATAGCTTATAATGATACATGACACACCATGCATGGTTTTTGATAATGTCAAATTTCATCTAATCATGCTTGGACCTTCATTATGGCCAATATAAGCATTACCCCCTTAGGATGTCCAGGTGTGAAAGCTTCTAAATATGCAGTCATTATTACTATTACCAGCAGCATCTGTGGCAAAACAGCCAGTTCAGTATAAGATGGAGATTAAGATGCATTGTGGGGTTACCAAAGATAAGGGAGAATTGGGAAGAGAATGTGTGCAGGTAATCCCTTATTACTTATGCATCTATGCAGCATCTGCAGGAGGTATAAAAGTAGCCTTAAGAATCCCAATATAAATTTGTTTGGGTATTCAGCAAAACTCTGTGCAACATTAGAAAGCACTGTAACTTACACTGCTATGTGAAAACTAGCAAAACCACTTAAAAACAAATATATACATCTGTTTAAATCCATATTGTGAATTAAAGTGTTTTTCTGAATTTCATCTCTAGTACTGTACTATGGAAATGATTGCTTTCAGGAAATTAAGATGTTTGCTGTGGCTCTTTCATGTGTGAAGAAGTACATTACTCACACTCCTTAGTTATGACAGCATGGTGGCTCAGCCTAGAAAATTAAAAGGATTACCATACGTTCTGCCTGAGCTTGAGACTCAGCCTTGTTAACCCTCTTAACCTCCCCAATGCATCAATTTTGGAAGCAAAATGGGCTTTAAAAGACATGATTTGCAGTGGTTTTCCTCAAAATAGGTTCACTTTATTTTTATTGGAACACAAAGCTTATTAAAGAAAAATTGCAAACAGTAATGGCAGGGATCTTCTTGGTGAGTTATGCTGGACAGCAATAAGTATCTTTATGGATAATAGGCAAAATGTATCCAGTTTCTCCAGCTCTAGAATAGTTGCTGGGGAGCACCAAGATGTAGCTTGAACCCCAAGAGACACTGATTGGTCAAGCAGGTGACTCTCATGTTGTCATCTGGCTGGTCATTATCATCCTCTGTGCCAGTGTTTCTCAACCCTCCTAATGCCACGACCCCTTAATACATTTCCTCAAGTTCAATGCTTCTGACCATAGAAAACATGTGGGATTTTAAGAACATTACAGATATTGTCACACAATGCCTGCTGTGTGGGTATCACCAAACTTGAAACACTGATTTCACACGAGGAAAAATCATTTCTTCATACGTTTCCTAGAATGCATACACTGATACTCAGAAAAAGAACTAGAAATACATAAACCCAATCCCAGATAGAGGAAGTGAGAGGACAGAAATAAACAAGTAGATGAAAATCTAGAGAGAGAAAGTGGGGCTGGCTGAAAGTGAAAAACATATAGCACACAAATGATTATAACGAGAGAGAAGACATGCATGGATCCAAAAGTTTAAAAAATCACTTACTAATACCTGAAGAGATGTAGGGAAAGACAGAAAGGATTCAGAAATAATAACACATAAAGACAGGCTCTACATTGTCTCTTCCATTCCCCTTGGATTATATTCGCTCTCACTCCTCTCATCAGGTCCTTTTCCCTATGTTAAACTAAAGGACAACTGAGCTAATGAGTTTTGGACTTATTCAGTAGGGCGGATCTTTTTCTTAAATTGTTAAGAGTCAGTTTCTATTTATATACCAATCTGATTCATGTAAACACAAAACTGATCATACGATTACTTGCATTATAATGATTGCTTGTTTGTTTTCTTCACTCTTTAAATTGACTATGTAATGTAAGCTCATACTATAAAATAGATTTGCAAATATTTTAAAACTGGCCACAAAATAATATTAGTCCCAAAGGGAGCTTTGGAAATTCTTAGATAAATAAATAGGATAATCTACTTTCCCCTGAAAATGTAGTCCTTTATTTCCCTGTGCTAGATATACCCTTAACAATTAAGTCACTTCCAAGAAATTGTGGCTACATTATCTTGGTAAATGTAAATTTAGTCATATATTATACTAATTTCAAAGAACCCAAGAAGAAGATAGCAACCAATGTGCTGAAATTAGTTAATTAACAGGCCATTGCAACTGTAGAGTAGATTCTTACAGTAAAATCAATAAAGCTGTTTAAGTACAAAGAAGAGTATGCTGAGTACAACTTAATCAAGAATTTGGTGTTGCGAAAGTAGACCCAAGGCATAAATCCAATAGGATTAAGGATTAACATGGTAACAAGTAAATGAGGGTTTTATTGTCAAGGCACTGCCATTAGGAAGACAGTTACTTCCTCTGTTTTAGACAGTGGAATACAACAAAGACTTGGTGAATTCTGTAAACTGTATATGTTATCTGCTAATTTAAGAATCTCATGACTGATTTAAAATCAATTAAACCGCAAAACACAAAAACAGAAATGTAACTTAATATTCCAAATGTAGGTTGCTTATTTATCCATTCAGTGTCAGTGAGCCCCAAGCAAAAATGAAGTTTGAGATCTTCCGGTTTTCTACAGAATATGAAAAATTTGATCATGTCTGAAAAATATATCTGTACTACATGATACTAAAGACAGTGATAAAAACATAGAGTTACTACTGACAGTATGTCTAGGGAAACAATGCAAGCATAAAAGATTAATATAAGCTTTTTACTTTCAAATCAGAGAGGACTTCACTTTTTTCTTAACACTGAACTATCACACCTTTTCATAACAAATGAGGTGGTAGTGAGTGCTGACAGCATACAGACAAACTAGAGTCAGTCAGAAAGCACAATTTCAGCATGCTCAGTGAAACTCCGAGGTATGCAGAAATATTTTTTAAAGTTCTACTATGCAAAATAGCCCCGTGATGACTGCTCTTTCTAAAAAGCCACAGAATGTTGGTGTGTGTGAAATGGCCTTTTTCAGTTCCATATAGTGGGATTTTGCACCAAGGGGTCATGTTCTTATTTTTAGTAAGTAAATTCATGAGTGCTCTTTCATATATCAATATCTAAGCATTATAAGACATACCAAATACATTTCAATTTGTACAATGACCATATAATATGCATTAGAATCAACCTCTGCTGCTCCCAAACATCTCAAAGTACATAATTCATATGTCATGGCAAATCTGGATTATATCTATATCTGCCACAGATGGTGGAAATAATATAGCTCTTTATCATAAAGTCATTTAAGTACTGGGGATCTGTAACATCCAGTTCAAACACAATCGTGGTCGATGTTTCTTGTACTCTGGATAATCCGGATTATATGAAAATCTGCCCAAAATGATGAAAAAGATGTTCTATTTTGTCACAACGGCAGTCTAAGGCTGGGGTTCCATGGTAGCTAATTCAAACAACCAGCACATCAGTTCCAAAAGGGTCTGTATAAAGCACAAAATGTGCACGGAATAATATTAAAACCTGGGACGTGAAGGAAAGACTTCCTAGGGCTGGATCGCCTCTCGGGGCCTGGCTAGACAGCCGACGAAATGACGTAACGAGCTCAATCTGTTCCACATTCCCACTTTGTCAAGGCTTGTGGAATTTGTGCCATAACTAAGCGTCACCCAAATAGCCAGGGAATCTGTAAATCATAGAACAAAAACCCTCATAGAGAGAGATAGCTCAACAAGGAACAGGACCAATTTTCAAAGGATGCAACATACATACAGATGAGTCTTCGTGGCTGGGCATGCCGTAAGTTTCTTTAACCGAAAATACGGAAAAGGGGGTATCAATCATTGTAACATTTATACCTTTCAACAATCAGGAATAATTACATTGTAACAGTTTTCCAGGTTCATTACATTCATTCAGTAAAAGGCTAACAATGGATCAATTAAACGGATTAACTTTTGACCTAGTTTCAAACCCATTCATAGTAAAGACGTGATAGAAATACTATCATTGAGGCCACAGGCTGCTTCTGTGTTTAAGAGGATTATCCATTTGTTTTCAATGCGAATTAGTTCCTGGTGGATATCTAAATGTGGTCTGATGTTAACTTTTTCTAGTATGCAGAATTTGATGTTGTCGCAGTCATGTCCCTGTGTCGTGTAGAGCAGTGTTTCTCAACCAGTGTGCCAGGGCACACTAGTGTGCCGTGAGCGATCATCAGGTGTGCCGTGGGAAATTGGAACCTCCAGGAGGGAAGGGGGGAGAGTCTAGTGTGTTGAAGTATAAAAACCCTAAGAAACCTACCTCGATAAAGGCACAAAATTACAAACACCCTCCCTCCCCACCCGTTGTCTACTTGGTCTCTCCCTCTCCATGCATTGGGAAGGCCCGCCTCCTCTTGAGAGACCTCCTCTTGCCTCCTGGGGGTTCTGTGTGGGAAGTTTGGCCCAGTTCCATTATTGGTGGGGTTCAGAATGCTCTTTGATTGTAGGGGAACTATAAATCCCAGCAACTACAACCCCCAAATGTCAAGGTCTATTTCTCCTGAACTCCACCTGCGTTCATATTTGGGCATATTGAGTATTCATGCCAAGTTTGGTCCTGATCCAACATTGTTTCAGTCCACAGTGCTCTCTGGATATAGGTGAACTACAACTCCAAAACTCAAGGTCAATGCCCACCAAACTCTTATAGCATTTTCTCTTGGTTATGGGAGTTCTGTGTGGGAAGTTTGTGTCTTTCTGCCATTCCTGCCAGGATATCTATGTTGTGTTCATCGAAACAGGTCCAAGTTTCACACTGAGTGTATAAATACATTAAAAAACATATTAACTATATGTATTACTGTGTTAGAGTGTCATTTTGTGTCATTTTGGTTGGAGGTGTGCCCCAGGATTTTCTAAATGTAAAATGTGTGCTCAATAAAGGTTGGGAAACACTGGTGTAGAGTGTATATAATCTGGAGTCCATAGCTTTATGTCTTATTCTGTACCTATGCTCCGTTATTCTAGTTCTAATTTCACGTTTTGTTTGACCCATGTAAAAAATATTGACAGGAGAACCAGAGAGCATACATGCATGCGGTTGTTCCACAAAAGGCAGCACATCTTATTTTGTAGGATCTAATTTTGGATAGACAGAAAATCTCTCATCCAGTATGTACAAATTTACACACAGCACAATGAGTGCAGTGTTTGGTTCCTGGAGTCAGGGCACTGAGTGGTGCTTTTGGAGTGTGGTCCGTGTGTATGAGAATGTCTTTGAAACTTAATGTTTTTATGTACTATCATGGGTATGTGTTCTAAACCCGGAATGGATGAGACGAGATTCCAATTTTTTAAATTATATTTTGAATTTGGTGACTGAGTGGTTAATGTGAGAGGCCATATAAGTCTCTCTGGGTTTGTTTTGTGTTTGGGTTGAAATAGAATGGGTCTAGCAATGGCATCTACTTTCTGTTTTGCTTGGTTGATTATATGATCTGGGTATCCTCTTTGTTTAAATTTGTTCACTAGTTTATCTGCATCTGATTGGTAATTAGTCTCTAGCATGGAATTTCATTTTATTCTTAAAAATGGGAGTATGGCATGCTATTTTTAAGGGAGTAAGAGTGAAAACTCTTATAGTGCAGTAGCGCATTGCGATCAGTAGGTTTGTTGTAATTTTATATGACGTGACAAATTATGAACAAACACTGTTACATCCAGAAAATTAGCTGTTGAGCTGTTGGGTTGAGGTGAATTTAATGGCTGGATGCCAGGAATTGATCCATTCAAGAAAGTAATGTAAATTAGAGTCTTTGCCCACCAGGGTAAAGATATCATCTATGAATCTGTACCAATGTTTATTCTGATGGTTATGACTATTAGTGGACAAGAAATGACTTTCTAATTTAGCCATGAAAAGGTTTGCGATCATAGGGGTGATATCACCCGCTAGCGTCTTGGCCACTTGACCTCCCTGGATAAACCACACAGCAACGAAGGTACAACGGCTTTTATTTAGAATAGATAAATATAGGAAAGTGGTTGGAGGCAATCTTAATAGGCTCCAACTAGCAGCAAGCAGGGTTCAGCAAGGAAGGTGTGCTCCGTGGCATTGGAGCACCCGCAGGCAAAACGGGGATCACAAGCCAGATGCAAAAGAGTCTCTTAGAATCCCAGCCTAAGTAAATGAGGCAGGGATGGGTTGCTTAAAAGGCAGAGTTCAAAAGGCAATAAAGTCTTTCAAAAGGAATCCCTGCCGTAACAATGAGGCAGGGAAGGTTGGTTCAAAAGTCAAAGAGTCTTTAAAAGGATCCCTGCCGTAGCAATAAGGCAGGGATGTCTGATTTAAAAGCAAAGAGTCCAATAACTGCAATAATCCTTCAGGATCCAAAAGCAAAGCATTCAAAAGCTAGAAATGTCTTTCAGGATTCAAAGCAAAGAGTTTGTTAGCTGGCAAGGTCTTTCAGGATTCAAACCCAAGGCTTCGGCGACGAACTGGAACAAGGATCTAGTCAGCCCGGAGCAGGCTGACCAGCAAGGCTTGCAAAGGCCGGCAGGCCTTACTTGCAGGATCTTCTCCCAAGCGTGATGTTGGTACAAGACAATGGCTTGGTCTTTGCACAGGGCAATTATACTATTCCAAAGTTGCATTGCACGTCAAAAGCTTTAGATTGATGATCCCTTGAATGTTTTGTGAACTCAGTCCTCTTGGAATGCGGAGCTCGTTAGCCAGTGCCATCTGGGCCGGGGAGTCAGGCTTTCTACTCCCGCGGGCCGCTTCTATTATCAAGAGGAGGCGAGGTGGTACGGCCTTGAGAGCCTGTGTTATGTTAGCATCCCCTGTCTTCTCACGGGAAAGGCACAGGAGGCCCAAGCAAGGTTTGAAAGCAAAGCAAGCTGAGATAGAAGTTTTACTCTGGTTACCTTGGCTGGAACTTTGCTCAAGCAAAAGCGATGCCTGAGGTCTTTGGTTAAAGCTGTACTCAAGCAAAAGTGATGCCTGAGGCCTTTGAGGTGACAGGCGATGGGGGACCCCATTGAAACAAAAGATTTGGAGATAGAATTGATTTTCAAAGGCAAAGTAATTATTTTCCATCACACAGTCTAGGAGTTCAAGCAGAAAGTGCATGGGAGGGATGTGTGGAGTAGTTCTCGAGTCTAATACATCAGCAGTAACATGTCTTGCTTCATCCTGAGGAATAACTGTATATAAGGAGGAGACATCACAAGTTAAAAGCCAGTCCCCTGGTGTTATCTGAAGGTTCTCTATTTTAGTTATGAAATCTGGGGTGTCTCTAATGTAGAAGTGCGGTTTTGTACAAAAAGTTGTAATACATACCGTATTTTTCGCACCATAAGACGCAGTTTTTTTTCTCCCAAAGTGGGATGAAAAATCAGCCGCGTCTTATGGTGCGAATATGCAGGTGGGGGGGGGAGGCGCTGGAGCAGAGGGCGGGCGGCGATATACTCACCCTGTCGCCGGCTCTCCTCTTCTCGGGGCCGTTGCGGCGGCGGAGGGACGCTGGTTCGCTCTCCCTCGCCTCCTTTTCCTTCCCTCCGCCCTCAAGGAAAGGGCGGAGGGAAGGAAAAGGAGGCAGAGGGCGGAGCGAACCGCGTCGCGTCAGAGCTGACGCGACGCGGTTTGCTCTCCCTCTGCCTCCTTTTCCTTCCCTCCGCCCTCAAGGAAAGGGCGGAGGGAAGGAAAAGGAGGCAGAGGGCGGAGCAGCGTCGCGTCAGAGCTGACTGTGACGCGGCCCGCTCTCCCGCGCCTCCTTTTCCTTCCCTCCGCCCTCAAGGAAAGGGCGGAGGGAAGGAAAAGGAGGCAGAGGGCGGAGCGAAGCGCGTCGCGTCAGAGCTGACGCGACGCGGTTCGCTCTCCTTCTGCCTCCTTTTCCTTCCCCCCACCTTTGCTTCCCTCGAGGAAAGGGTGGAGGGAAGGAAAAAGGAGGCAGAGGGCGAGCGAACCGCGTCGCGTCAGAGCTGACGCGACGCGGTTCCGCCCTCCCTCGCCTCCTTTCCTTCCCTCTGCCCTCAAGGAAAGGGCGGAGGAAGGAAAAAAGGAGGCAGAGGGGGAGCGATCCGCGTCGCGGCCAGAGCTGACGCGACGCGGTTCGCTCTCCTTCTGCCTCCTTTTCCTTCCCAAATATGAAAGCAGTGGGCAACACCGTAGTGTCAATGCAAAACAGCAATTCGAGTATGCAAATAGGCGAAATCAAACAATGATAATAAAATCAAAACAATTCATTAAGTGGTCAAAAATATAGGTAATAGTCTCCACAATGGGAAATATACATCAATTAGAGTGGATAAACCACCATAGCAATGTCGCTATACAGTATGCTCAATACAAGTCAAGTAATCAAAAAGGCACAGTGGCAAATGCAAATAAATCAATAGAGGAGTCATTCAATACAGAAAGGAAAAAAAGTTAAACCTTCCTATAAAGCTCAAGGCAATTCAAAATGTCACAGTGGACAGGAACGAACCGCCAAGGTGGGAGAATCCCCGTTGTTCCGAGTCAAGCGGAGGGAAAAGGCTGGTGACGCTCAATAGGTCCCTGATGCTGTAGCACTCTTGCTGGCATGCGCAGTGGCTCGCCGCTATGGGTTGTGGGCGTTGTAGTCCAGATAGGCTCGCTCTGTTGTCCGAACGCGTCTGCGCATGTGCGGGAGCGTACAGTGACGGCCCGCAAGGGGTGTTGGGTAAGGTAGTTCGGGAAGAGTAACAGGGCGTCCTGGTCGTGAGAGGTATAAGGCGAATGCCTGGGTAGAAGTTGAGGGGTCCACTGCTCGCCGGGTGGGTGTGGGCAGTGGAGATAGGAAACCTATCCAGAAGAACAGTCTCCTACACTATAAAAGTTATCACTCTTTTATTTTAAAAAACAATTTACCTTATGGTCAATTCCTTCGCCTTAAACGGAACTGCACTCACCCCATGCATTACAAACTGGAAGCCGATCTCCTGGCTAATAATCTCAGGAGTAGAGGCTATCCAGAACATATCCTGTACAAAGCTAGAGAAAGAGATGACCGCCTTAACAGACAACACCTACTAGAACCTAAGGTCAATAGAGAAAGGGCTGACAGAATTGTGTGGCCACTCACTCTGAGCCCTCATGGCACCCAAATCACCAAAATAGTCAAACGATACTGGCCACTGGTCTCCAGCATTCCCGGTCTTAAAGATTTCCCGATGGTGGCCCACAAAAGGACCAGGAACATAGGGGACGTTCTCACTCATACTAGTCTATCTCAACCCTTACTCAAAAGCTCCCTTGTGGTTGGAACGTATCCGTGTGGATCTTGCAGCATCTGTAAGCACATTAAACAACAAAAAATTGTCATCAGCACCACCAATAAAAGAGAATTTAAGTTGAAATCTTACTCCAACTGCCAGTCCACCGGCCTAGTGTATCTGCTGGAGTGCAGCTGCCACCTGCAGTACACAGGTTACACCACTAGGAGCCTACGTGAACGTTCCCTTGAACACAAGTCCAGAATCAAATTAAAATCTACTGATTCCACATTGTACTCCCATTGCACTGAGATGCAACATACTTTTGATAATATTAAGATTCAAGTATTAGAGAGAGTCAAAGGCCATCCACATGGGGACATGACATCTTTACTCAGAAAGAGAGAGACATTTTGGATTGTTCAACTTGCCACCGAGAAACGCTGTGGGGGCCTTAATGACCCCCTGACCATAAATGCCCTTCTTAATAAATGATCTCTAACTACCAGTGAGTGCCCACACGTCCCCTCCTACTACTACTTTCCTCAAACACCCTTGTTACTACACACTCACAGTGAGTGCCCCTTTAAAAGCTTGCCTTACACAATCCTATTTAAACCCAGTGATCACCTCCAATCTTTGCCATTTCCGGATTTAGGAGTGGTCCGTCCTCCGTGATGTCTGAACAACTCTGAACGGTAATTACCATTTAATTACTCACTATAGACATGCCCAGTCCCCACCGTTCATTTGAGCTTTGAAAACATTATCTTTATTATTGTTTAGATCCACTTTAATTGAGGACGCTATCATTTTTGCCTCTGAGGAAGTCTTTACGACGAAAACGGCCCTCAGCCGGCTCAGGAGAGAGCTCCCGCCGTCAGGCGCCCCTTCTCCACTGCCCACACCCACCCGGCGAGCAGTGGACCCTCAACTTCTACCCAGGCATTCGCCTTATACCTCTCACGACCAGGACGCCCTGTTACTCTTCCCGAACTACCTTACCCAACACCCTTGCGGGCCGTCACTGTACGCTCCCGCACATGCGCAGACGCGTCGGACAACAGAGCGAGCCTATCTGGACTACAACGCCCACAACCCATAGCGGCGAGCCACTGCACATGCCAGCAAGAGTGCTACAGCATCAGGGACCTATTGAGCGTCACCAGCCTTTTCCCTCCGCTTGACTCGGAACAACGGGATTCTCCCACCTTGGCGGTTCGTTCCTGTCCACTGTGACATTTTGAATTGCCTTGAGCTTTATAGGAAGGTTTAACTTTTTTCCTTTCTGTATTGAATGACTCCTCTATTGATTTATTTGCATTTGCCACTGTGCCTTTTTGATTACTTGACTTGTATTGAGCATACTGTATAGCGACATTGCTATGGTGGTTTATCCACTCTAATTGATGTATATTTCCCATTGTGGAGACTATTACCTATATTCTTGACCACTAAATGAATTGTTTTGATTTTATTATCATTGTTTGATTTTGCCTATTTGCATACTCGAATTGCTGTTTTGCATCCTTTTCCTTCCCCCCACCTTTGCTTCCCTCGAGGAAAGGGTGGAGGGAAGGAAAAGGAGGCAGAGGGCGGAGCGAACCGCGTCGCGTCAGAGCTGACGCGACGCGGTTCGCTCTGGGGGAGCGAAAATATTTTTTTTCCTATTTTCCTCCTCTAAATCTAGGTGCGTCTTATCAGCAGGTGCGTCTTATGGTGCGAAAAATACGGTAGTCTAAAAATTGGGCCAATGATTCAAGAATTCCACCACTGCAGGATACAGTTGGCCTGCCAATGGGAGGTCTAGTTTCCTTATGAATCTTTGGCAGGGTGTAGAACACCGGGGTCTGTGGGAATTTTTAAATAAAAAAATCAGCCATATCGATATCAATGTAACCCATGGCTAATCCATCATTAATTGTATTCGCTATAATTTTAGAAAATTTGGGGGTAGGATCCGATGGTAATTTTTAAAAATAATAATTGGTATCATTTAGTTGTCTGAGAGCTTCTTGGGTATAATCCGCTCTGTCTAAACATACCACTGCTCCCCCTTTGTCTACCAGCTTGAATATTACTGTAGGGCGGTTGCCCATGGACCTTAGTATTTGTATTTCATTTTTAGTCAGATTAGCATTATAGAATCATTGTTGGCAGCAAGTCGTACTCTGCAACCGAGGTACTTTACCATGCAGTCAACTATCAAATACGACCTTCGGAAAAAGTGGAAAACATATGTACACCCGGATCCCCAGGTGGAATGAAAACAGAGTCATCTGTTGAGGTTGACAACCATATGCCTGTTAGTCAGTCGACTGACCTGCTGCAGTGGACCACATCAAAAACTATGAAGGTGCTTTCTGATACAACACTGACCACAAAAGCTATGCTGCATGCTGTTAGTGATCGCCAGTGGTGGAAGAAGTCACTAACTTACCTTTGTCCAATACATGGTCAAGAGTTTGGAGATGTATTAAACAGCACCAGTGGAGCAAATGCAGCAATAGAAAAGCAAGGCTGTCATCCGTTCTATGAATCTCTGATAGATAATCCATACCTCGTAGAAAATGAAGTTTCCTACACTGCATTCCAGCACAATCCTTCAGAAAGCTTTGCAGAAGTATTGCTGAGAACAGGAAAATTGGTTTTGATGAAGAGTAAAGGCCCTGATCTCTTTCCTGCCACAGCTAATCCCAAAGAATCGATACAGATGGTCACAAAGCACGTTTCACAATCCAGCAGTTTGGATTGGCCTGATGAAACAGCAACTCTGATCAAACACCTCCAGTACTACAACGAGAGACTCTTAGACTTTACTCAAGCCCAGGTTCTTCAGGGTCTTGGCAAAGGAGTGGATGTCCAGCGGTTCACAGCAGATAGTCAATACAAGAAAGAAACCCTACTTGGTTTGGCAGAGACACTTGAAGAAAACGTGTATAGGATTGCTCTCTCCTTGGCACAGCGTTATAGTGTCCCACTTTGAGAAGTTTACATGGCACATCTGGAATTTCTTTTCAGCTGAAAACCGAGCCCCCAAGCGAAGAAGGAGCCACACCGCCTCTTCTTCCTTGCTATTTCCCTCCTTGAGCATACAGGCTCTTTCTGCAGATTTCTATATGTTTGTGAATCCAACCTTCCTTTGGAGAACCCATCACCCCCTTCCGTGTCTTGATTCCCGGGATTCCCACCTGTGGTTTTCACTCGGATTCTTCCACGAGATTTGCCTATTCTAGATTCCCTAGGAGACTCCAATTGGGGATTTCCCCACCTGAACGGAATTCCCCCCACCCCCTACGTGCTGTCGTCACCTTGCGTTCTGCATCATCCATTAGAGATAACGTATACACAGGATGCCGTGGGACCTTGCAGAGAGATAGCACTCTTCATTGCTATCTCTCTGCAAGGAACGAACATTGCCCCCAGCACCTTTATCGCCATTGGGCAAGTACTTTGGGGTTTTACCATTGCCTCCTCCTCGAATATGTGCATTGTGCTCCTGATATCATCATGATTGTGTTCCCCTGACTGTGTTACCCCACATTAGAGTTATATATTTTGCATAATTCTGGGTTGTGTTGTTTGTCTCAGACATCTAGTAGATACCATTGGGTTCTCATACACTGCGGTTTGCATGTTAATTCACTACCAACCTGCTCGTTTTCTCTAGCCCATAAAACTACAATTCCCAGTATGACAGCCTTCAGATGTCTTGGAGTACAATGCCATCACTACCAGCTACTGGGATAGAGGTGATCGAGAGTTTTAATACATTGTAACTGGCTAACACTAGGTTAGAGAAAGCTGCTGTAGATACAACTTAGTATAATACTCTAGTCAATGGTTGAAAGAATAATGTGTATTTGGTTAATTTTATAGCAATTAATAACTATATTTATTTATTTATTTATTTTATTTATTTGTTCCATCTTGTATTCCGCTCCTCCCTGCAGGCTCGGGGCGGATAACATCGTAAAAACTCGGCAGGCATGTCGCATCCATGTCGCCGTACAATAAAATACAACATAAAATACAGTGTAGGTCCCGAGATAAAATTATGTACATGCTGAAGCTTTCCCTGAGCCAGGGTGCTGATTAAGAAGATGAGTACGCTCGGCTTGATAGCCTAGCCGAAGGCCAGTTTGAACAGGGCGGTCTTACAAACCCTGCGAAACGGGATAAGCTCTGTGGCGGCTCGAACGCCGTCCGGGAGAGAGTTCCAGAGTACCGGAGCCGCCACAGAGAAAGCCCTTTGCCTGGTAACAGACAGGTGACAGGTGCGGACCGATGGAATCAGGAGCAGGTTCGACTCCTCCGAACGTAGTGATCTCGGGGGAATGTATGGGGCAAGGCGGTCCCTCAGGTACGCAGGCCCTAGGCCGTGTAGAGCCTTAAAGGTTAACACCAACACCTTGAAAACAATTCAGTACTCAATAGGCAGCCAGTGCAGTTGCCGAAGGATGGGCGTGATGTGCTCCCTTACCGACGTTCCCGTCAGCAAGCGAGCAGCGGCATTCTGCACTAGCTTGAGTTTCCGAACTGTCGCCAAGGGAAGGCCAATGTAGAGGGCGTTACAGTAGTCTAATCTCGAGATGACCGTCGCTTGGATCACCGTGGCCAGGTCATCCCTGGAAAGGTAGGGTGCCAGTCACCTAGCCTGTCGTAGGTGAAAAAATGACGCCCTGCTGGCTGCGGAGACCTGAGTCTCCATGGTCAGCAGGGGGTCCAGCTGAACACCTAGGCTCTTAACAACAGGCGACAGGCTAAGCCGTTCGCCATCTAGGTAGGCAACCGGCACTCATCCCGTCCAGGCCGACCAGGCCACAAGATCTCCGTCTTCGACGGGTTCACCTTCAGCCAGCTGGCCCGCAGCCAACCAGTCACGGCCTCCAGGCACTGATGGAAACAATCGGGTACGGTGTCCGGCCTGCCGTCCATTCTCAGCAGAAGCTGGGTGTCATCAGTGTACTGATAACACTCCAGACCAAAGTCGCGGGCCAGTTGGGCCAGGGGGCGCATGTACACGTTGAATAATAAGGGGAGAGAATGGCCCCTGGGGAACCCCACAGTCAAGTGGGGATCTCCCGGAGACCTCCCGCCCTCCACCCGTTGTCCCCGGTCCCGGAGGAAGGAGGTCACCCATTTAAGGGCGATCCCCAACCCCGGAACCGGCTAAACGGTGGGTTAACAATGTGTGATCTACAGTATCGAGGCTGCCGTCAGATCTAACAGGACGAGCAGTGCCGATCCACCCTGGTCCAGCTGGCGCGGTTGCTCTGTAATGGCGACAAGCACGGTCTCCGTCCCGTGCCCAATACGGAAGCCGGACTGGAAGGATCAAGTCCAGCTGTGTCTTCCAAGAACTGCTGCAGCTGATCCGCTGCTGCCCTCTCATTACCTTGCCTAAGAAAGGCAAGTTGGAAACTGGCCGGTGGTGGAGGGAGCCGAAGGATCTAAATTCGGCTTCTTCAGCAGCGGCCTCACCATTGCCTCTTTCAATCCCCCCGGGAAGACTCCTTGCTCAAGGGAGCTATTTATGATCGTGCCCAGGGGGCCTCGTAGCCCCTCCCGACACGCTCTAACAAGCCAGGAGGGACACGGGTCGAGGGAGCATGTAGTTGGTCTAGCTGCAGCTAGTAACTTGTCGACAGCTGCTGTGTCCAGCAATTGGAAGCGGGTGAAGGTGGGCCCGCCGAGTGGCGGCGGAGTCTCGAGTTCACGAACTGTATCAAGAGTGGCTGGATCACCTCTTCCGGCGGAGAGTTCAAATCTTGTCGGCAAAATAGCTCTGAAAAACCTCAGCTGTTGGTGCCAAACCCCTATCATTTGGGACAGTTGGGATTGCTGTCAAAGACCGAATTATCCTAAACAATTGCGCTGGGCGTGAGCTAGCCGACTCTATCAAGGAAGAGTAGAAGACTTTTTGGCTTCCTTGATAGCTTGCTCATAAACCTCTTTAAACTGTTTATAAGCTGATTTCGACGCTTCGTCACGGAGACTCCGCCACACGTCCTCTAACTGTCTCTTCCTCCGCTTCATCGCCCGCAGCTCCTCGGTAAACCAAGGCGAGCGATTTCTGCGGGGGAGGAGAGAGCGCCTGGGGGCGATCTCGTCCAGGGCCGCGGAAAGACTGGCATTCCAGTATTTCACTTGCCCATCGACTGAGTCACTGGGAAGTTCCCACTCCCTTAGAGCATTCAGGAACCTAGTGGGTTCCATAAGTCTCTTCGGGCGAACCAGAATAGGTTCAGCACCCTTACCGATAGGGGAGGCCACTCCCAGCCGGACTTCCAGGACACTGTGATCCGACCATGGAACCTCCATTATGGAGGCTAGGGTCACGCTGATTCCGGCGGCGAAGATCAGATCCAGGGTGTGCCCGGCCTGGTGCGGGAATGAAGAAGGATGGTAGCTAGGTGAGCATGGAGTTTGCATCTTCAAAGAGAAGCCAGTGTAGTGTATTTTTTTTACAAACGTAACCTAGCATAAAGAGTCACATATTTTGCTTGGAGATGGAAACAGTAAGACTTTCCATTACAGATGCAGAAAACGGGGTAAACCATTATATTGGTCAGCCAGAGCAATTAGAATTCAACAGGTAGCATTAAACATTGCAACTGACAGTGACAGTCCAGGGCTCCCGGAATCATTGGCCAATTGCTTACGAAGTTTTGGAAATAAGTTAACTCTTATTATGAGAGCATTATATGCATCCCTTCTGTAATTATAGACATCTTAGCTTGGCTAAATTCTCTGAATTGAAATAGGAATTTGATTAATTTCTTTTCTTAAATGTTTCCTTGAATAGTTTGAAACATGTCAGTAAATCAAAGAACTGCCAACACTGCATCCAATTACATTTTAAGAAATTAGAACACCATTTGCCTAGAAGATAAATAATTAAGGATGTATTTTATAAATGTATTTCCATTTGTTAGAACTAGGTTTAAACAAGAACAAGCATGTACTAATTAATTATAACTTAAAAGATTATTCTTAAACTCTTTGTAAAGCTTTATTATTAATCATTGGAAAATAGATTTCTCTGAAAAGGCACAGCACGAATTTAATTATTTTTTTCTCTTTAATTTTTAACATTTTCATGAAGTGTTTAATTTTTAATCACTGCATATTTTATCCTCATCATGTCTCTTAAGCAAGATAAATAAGTTTAAATAAATCACAACAGTATTGAGATAAAAGTCATCTGTACTGGTGCTTTCAAAAGTTAATGTTTCCTCAGTCTCTGTGGTATTTATCATAGCTTTTGCTTAAAAAAGAACTATGCAGACTAGCTAGCTCTGGAGGGGTTTAATATGACAAACAATTTGTTATCTTCAATAGTATGAATGTTTAAATGATATTCAATCCTGTATATATTTATACAGTAGATATATGTAAACCCATATTAGATGAATGGGACTTACTCTGAGATCAGTTTGGTTATAGAATTGCAGCTAGGTAGAGGTGATCTTAACTTCCTCAGATGACTTCCCAAGGATATTTAGGATGTGGACCAACCTTATCTCGTGGTTCTTTGTTACCATAGAAGAGACTTTCTGTAGCAGTGGTTCCCAACTGCTGATCCTACAGGTGTTTTGGCCTCCAACTTCCAAATGCCTTAGCCAGCTTGTCCAATGATCAGGAATTCTGTGGACTGAACACCTGGAGAACCAAAGACTGGAAACCTCATCTATAGCATTGAGCAAAGTGGTTCATTTCAATTTATCCTCATGAAAAGCTCTGTGGATTAAGTATGATGCTCATTTCCATATTAGCGGTAGGTTCTGAAATCAAACACTGTTCGTTAGGGCAGTGGTTTTCAGCCAGTGGGTCCCCAGGTGTATTGGCCTACAACTCCTAGAAATCCCAGCCAGCTTATCAGCTGTTAGGGTTTCTGGGAGTTGAAGGCCAAAACATCTGGAGACCCACAGGTTGAGAGCAACTGAGTTAGGGGGTGGCATCAGATCTATTTTTGAATATGTTGGAGCCAATGCCTGTCAAGAAAAGCCCTGATTAGATCTTTCAGCAAAGTATCTAATTTGCATTTGGGATACCTCATTCTCATTTACCCAATGCTTTCATTGAGAAAGATTTTTTTAACCTGCTGAGCTTTGAAAGACTAGCAAAAGCTGTCTTTCCAAATCTCTCCATCCTGACTGGCAGGGTTGCAGAAGTGGTGGAAGATACCACTTGAATTGCTCAATAGTACTGTAATTTGTATCATAGGTGTGCGTTTCGGTTTTTCCTAGGCATTTCCCCACTTTTAAGGGGTTTTATATAATGTGACAGAGTGCACTTGATGCATTCTGAAGTGTTTTTGAAGCTGATCTGAAATGATTGTATAGGCTTAGTGTTTCAAGTGATTCAGGAAGCAAAACAACACAGGATATAGGTTAGTGACTTGTGATCAGTGATGTTTGTGTTCCAAGTCAAGGCTACAAATGACGCAGACATCGGTAACTTTCTTTCTATTCAAACAATCCCACGTGGCATGCTAAATGAGAAATGTGTCATTGAACAAAGGATGATAGGAATGACAAAGAGGTTCATTTTCCATAGAGATAAACTTTGGAGGCAAGAGATAAGTTGCTTCTTCATATTGCAGTAAGCAATGCATCTTTTTCAGATGCTGAACATTATGCTCGTGTCCTTCTGATTATATCCAAATATGAAGTGGCCAGTACACATTTCTGGGTACTCAAAACTAATGAGACAATCTGTCTGAAAAGGAATTGCCTGATTTTTTCCAGATGTCTTCTTGTCCCTTGGAGGCTCTACTAGCAAAACGCCCACTTTATAAGAAAAGCTCAGTGAGCGTCATCTAAATTATTAAAAGACAGGGTTTGGTGATGTTAAATAAAATGTGTACACTTTTCATTGCTAGACAATGTAATGTATGACCCAAATGTAAAATATACTAACACATTTTATACATTCAACAGGTATAAAGTCCTATACTTTAAGGATCAAATGGAATTATAATAAATAATTCTGCCATTTTTGTAACAAAATTCCAACTGAGGGTCCTTGCAAGGAAAAGGGAAAAAATATATTACTATTTCTTTTATTTATATATTGACTTTCCCCCAGTAATTGAACTCAAGGCAATTTACAAATTATTTAAACCAATACAGATTAAAACGTACAAAAATGTAATCAATACATATGCAATTTTAAAACATAAGTATATTTAGAGGGAGATGTATCACCCAATCATAATTTCCAAGCCCCTAACATTGATGTAGGCAAAACATAGGAAAATAAACTTGGCATATTACTCCAGGAGAGATTTGAGCAAAGCAGAGTAGATTGGGATTGCTACTTGTCATGATTTTGATGCTATGTTCCTATTGATGCAGCCCACAATTTTATGAGCTCTTTGGGCCACTACATTACACTGCTGACTCATGTTTAGCCTGTGGTGTACTAATACGATAGAATCATAGAATCATTAAGTTGGAAGATACCTCGTGGGCCATCCAATCCAATACTCTGCCAAGAAGCAGGAAAATCGCATTCAAAGTACCCCTACATCTCTTTCAGGTGTCTTGATTTCAAACCAAGTATCATCAATCCTATATGTGTGTTTCATTTTTTCTTCCTAGAAGATGTAATAATGACTAAAAATAAATATAATTAACTGTGGAGCGGGGTTAATAATAATTTGGTTCTTCGTGAAAGAAAACATGTAGTACCTATTCTGGTTCAAACACAAGAGAATACTGGGAAGGATGGCTCTACCACATCCTCTTGGTTTTGCTCTTGACCATTTTGACCAAATTGATGGATGGACTTAAACCTCATAGCCTTGTTAGCCATTTGTGGGCTTTTTTTATTTATGTATTGTGTCAGGAGCAAACAATTGTATTTGTGGGCTGATTCAATTGTATGTAATAAGAATGGGATCAGGGTTAGATTTCTGCTGTAAAGGAGAGAGCTGTGGCCATTCCAGACAGGCCCAAAACACAGGATCTGTAAAAGCAAATAATTTGACACCTGGAAAGATCCGGACCTTCCACTGTTCTAGATGTCAGTCCCTACAGCCAATCCAGTTTTTGGGCTCCTGGAGCCAGAATTAGTGGGAGAGTGCTCCCCCTCGCCTTTAGCTCCCCATTTCCCCCCAAAAAAACTTAGCGGAGAGACCTGCCAGCATCACTGGCCCTTCTGCAGAGAACTCCTGATGTTTGAAAATGGCACATGAGGTGGTGGTGGGAGAGGAGAGATTTCCCTCCTCCCCCCTCTCCTGATGTCATTTTTGCATGCCAGTAGTATTGCACTGCCAGCAGGCCCCTCTGGTATGTTTTTTTGGGGAGGGGATGTGGGGGTGGATGCTACCCCTCAAAGGAAAGCCCAGGGTTTGAGTTGGGGTTGGAGACTGAAATGCATGAGGAATCAGATTATTTTACGCTGCTTCATCTCTGGTTTCAGAGAAGAGAAGAAGGACCCTAACCCTCACTTGTTACACGAATCCCTTTCTCACACCTTCCTTCACTAAAAGCAATTATTCAATCACAGAAGGGCTAACTAAAGAGAATAAAAGTATATCCATAAGTTTTTCTCTTCCAGAAAATTACTTGGAGAGGAAAATTTAATCAAATTTACAAAGCAAGTGTCTCTTCCTTCCCACATGACAAATTTCTTCTCCAAATTGAAACCCTCCTTGTGGCCTCTTTAAAAGAATTTTTTTAAAAATCCTAAACGATATACATTAACTAGAGTCACCCCATCCATTTTTGTCACCTCCAAGACCAAGACAAAGAAACACATATAATAGTGAGACATGGATGCTCAGGTCCCATTGTGTATAATGGTATAGTAATATGATATCCCCTGGACCAAATCACAAACAACTCAAGTGACTATTGCAGAGAGCCTTAGGATCTCTTTTCTGAATCATGTTGAGCCATGATTGGTTGAATCCATTGATGCAAAAGCAATAGAAATGGAGGATTAATTGTAATGTCCATCTATATGTTTTTGGAACATTATTATTATTATTAATGTGGTAATACTGCATTTCTTTAATGTATCCTTTTAAAGAATACCATTAAATGTAAGAGACATCGTCTACTGCACAGGAGTTTCTCTAATGGATGAGGACGTCTGGGAGAGGGGGGGGGAGGGAGAGAGATAGCTTTGGACAGCATAGGGAAGGGTTAACACCCCTGTAACATTTGTTTTGCTGTCTGTGTCCCTGTTCAGAAAATTTCACCTCACTTTCTGTCCCTGTGATAATTGGATTTTGAAAAAAAAAGTCTTGTTGTTGGAACAAGGATTGGGGATAAAACTTTAGGGGTAAATTTCCTTTCCAAGTGGTCTCAGCCCTATTCATAACCATGAGTAGTTTGTAAGTCAGATGCCTGAACTCATGGGGAAACATTTTCATTAACAACAAAGGTCTTATTGCTCTGTTTGAAACTATTAACTATTAGATCTTGTAGCAGCATTTGTTGCATCTTAAGCCAGGATGGATCTGTACTGTAGAATTCTAGAATTAATGCAGTTGGACGCCACTTTAACTGCCACAGCTGAATGCTATGGAATCATGGCTCACCAAATATCTCCCATGATTCCATAGCATTCAGCTGTGGCAGTTAAAGTGGCGTCCAACTGCATTATAAAAGTGTTATAAAAGTGAAGCAATCAAGTGTCAGCTTTTAACCAAATAATTTGCCATATATAGGTTAGCAATGGATGTCACCGTTTTTTTGACTAAAAATCTAACTTGTTTTCTGTCCTTTTGGGATTCAAACAGAAAGCCAGTGAATTAATTTCAGTAACCATGTAGTAATTTTTGGTCAGAAAGCATGATGTTTAAATATTTATTTTTGTGAAAACTAAACATTTTCCCTTCCTTTTCCCATTATTCAAGGCTTCTTAACCTCTCTCTAAATTCAGAAGTTGTCCTGGATCAGGATGCAATTGATGTCATAATCCATGTAGCTAGAAATCCACATGGAAGAGATCTTGCTTGGAAGTTTTTTAGAGAAAAATGGAAAATATTGAATGCAAGGTAAAGAAAATGTTTTGTAACTGTGTTGTGTTGCACAGTTAATGTATATATAATGCCCTGTGTGATTCATCACTTTGTAGAGAAATAAATGCCTACCTATATAAAACTGAGATGATTGTGTTTGTTGTGAGTTACTTTATTATTTTCATAGGTGGTTCTGTACAATCATTTGCTTCTCTATTGTTATACATGTTAGTACAGTATAATAATAGTATAGATACATACATGGAAATGTATCTGTACAGCAGACAGGTCTTTTAATCCCCTACAGGTCAACTTGCCCATTTGTACATGGAAAGGTCACTTAATGTAATATTGACTGCTGAATCTGGCAGATACAGAGAACCTCCTGTGCATGATTAAAGGATTGTTGTTCAGAATTTATGGGTATTCAAAGCTTAGGTATTTGCGCAGACAAGTGGTTGATGGGTACTGAAAACATAGATAATAGCGAACACTATAGAAATTATCAAATTAAGGACTTCTGATCCAATAATACCATATTATCATGCTGAAGCACCTATAAATGCCTACAGATCATATATTTTATTGGACATAGATAAATAAAACTGTGGATATGAGTGCTGCATATATAGGGGTTGTATTGTATTTTCACAGGCTGTTAGTGTTTCAACTTACCTGAACGAATGGCAAGAATTTCTCATTGTGTTTTTTAATTGCACGAAGGGGAAGAACATAATCAGATAGAGAATGTCTCTACAGATTACACCCAACAAGCACACCCACACACAAACAGAGAATTTATCAGGATTCTTCTGTTATGTTCCATAATTTACCAGGTTTCAGTTATAGTCATGCATTGATCACTTATAATATTACGGAAGTACTGTAGAAGGAGTACATGGTATGCATGCAGAAGGTCACAAATTTCATTCTAAACACCTACAAGCTAATCATTGTGTAAGTCATCAGGATGATCAACCAGTGCTCTGACTTTGTATAAGGTGGATTCCTATAAATATTGCATGGAAAAAGCATGATAATGTTATTCACTAGGTAAAGCCCAAATAGCCTAAAGGCACCAGATCCTGTCTGATCTCAAAAGCTAAGGAGGTCTAAGCTTGTTAGTATATGGAAGGTAGAAAGCTAGAAAGAGAATATTGGATGCTGTAGGCTATATTCAGAGGAAGTCGATGAGAAACTTCCTCTGAATAAATACTGTCAATAAAACCTATTATACAATGTCCATAACTCAGAGTTCACTTGAAGGCATACAAAACAAATGACACACAGTCCTTTCTGCACTTTTTAGAATAGTGACCAATGACCAGTCACTTTGTAACTTCAGCCAATCAATTTAATGTAGTTAATTTTAATTTAACTTTCTAATTTAAAAAAGGAGATATTAAAGATCTGCTCAAGTTGAATTGTTATATATTTGTATATATAAATACTAATACGCTATTAAAATACTGACACTGGAGTCATAATTAATAACATAGTATCTGTTAGTAAGCTCACAGCACATAGAGGTTAATACCAGCCAGAAAGTCTGTAGTTTGGGTATAAGTTGCCTTCTTCCATGTAGTTCTTTGTATTTTTTTCATTACAGAATTGGCTCTTCATTCAATTACCAAAGCTCTTCCCATCTCACATTTCATTTAGCTCCCAGACAGAGCTAAAACCTACACGGAAATGGATTAAAATAACCCGTGGATTACAGAACCAAGCCCCAACCCAAACCCTGGACATTCTTGAGGGGGGCACATGCCAAATTGGGATGGGATGAAGCAACTCAAAGCCCCCAATTGCACCCCTAAAACGTACCAAAAAGAGGCTGGCAGCCACAGAGCATGTCTGTACATCCTCCTGGCAAGAGAAAATGGTGACTCATGGGAAGGGGACAAGGAAAATCCTTCCTCCCCTCCCCCAGCATTACCATTTCCTCTAGCCAGGAGGACACTACAGACAGTAGCAAAACTAGGGGGCCGGAGGGAAAGGCGGCAGCCGGGGGGGGGCATCCTCTCACCCCTTAGGGCTCCATAAGCCCAAAAGTGCAAGCAGGATGTAGTGATTAACCTCCAGTATCACAGAACGTGATATTGGAAGTCAATACCCACAGGTCCAGTACCTCATCAGATCCGAGTTTCTCATTAAGGTCCGGATCCGATGAGAAAACCCTGGTTTACTCCATATTAATTTTCTTTTACCAGAGATGTTGGTTGGACACCTCCAGTAAAACTGAGACAGGTCACAGATTGAAGGCCTGTCTGGAAGGGCCCTTAGTAAGCATTCTATTATAGTGAACACACGAACAAAATAAATATGAAAGAAAAGGCCATGCATGTAAACGTTAATGTATATTCATATGGATGTTTGCCAGCCTAGTTGATAATCTGTACATTTTATGAATCAGATTGAATGTGAACCAGAATTTTAATGAAAGAAACTTCAATTTGTTGAATTACTACAATAGAAACATTTTAAGATTTGAATTATCAAAGGCCTTGTCACAATATCTAATCTGTGTTTGTGTTTTTGACCTGGTGCTGAAGATATGGAGAAGCATTATTTATGAATTCAAAACTTATCAGTGGAGTTACAGAATTTCTTAATACAGAGGGTGAATTAAATGAGGTAAATATTATGCAGGCTCAGTCCTTGCAGTTATTTTGCATTCTTCTTTCTAATGTCTTACATTTTGATATGTAAAAGCAACAAGGTTGCCTTACTTTGTGGTATAATGTGATTCAGTTCTTTTTTAAAAATATGGAACAACAGAAAGTTGTTAGAATGAATGAGCATTGTTTTAATTTAAGGTAGGATTGAGCAATTCTTCAAGGTTGTGGGAGGTAACATTGCCCTACTCAAAACTACCAGAAGTGGCACCCTCCTGCAATTTTTAAAGTTGCAGCAATTCTCCTTGGAAACAGGGCACATTAGAATTTCCTTATGTATGCAGATGTCCTTTATTGGGTGCTGTATGGGTTTTCTTTTGCATTGTCCTCCTACCCAAATTTGACTTACTGAAAGTCCCGCAAAGCTGTCTTTCATAGCAATTCAATGCTTCACAGCAAGCAGACAGAGAAGCATCAGGCTACATTCCCATAGTCAGGTGTGAGACATTTGGTGGATCCTGGCAGATCATAGCACTGCTGTGATCAATTAGCACCTGGCTATGGGGAAGCAGCCTAGCATCTTTTCAATCTTTTCTATTTGCCACAAAGCATTAAATGGCCATGAGAAAAGCTTTGGAGCCTTTTTAATAAGTATGTATATGTGGAGATAATTATAGCATAGGTCCACCTGCAAATATGTGTGCTATACTGGGGGAAGTTGGGGTTAAAGAGTGTGCAACTTGCTTTCCAGCAGAATAGCAAAGGCATTGATGATGCTAATAAGGGCGAGAAAGCACAAAAATAAACAAGAGGAAATAAGCAGGCTACATGTTTTTGATTTCAAGGAAAATGCAACCTGTCCAATTTCCTTTATTTAAGGATATGTTTGTTTAAAAAATAAAAGCAAAGTCAATTAGGAATTTACAGGCAGTCCCCAAGTTACAAACATCTGGCTCACATCTGACTCATGGTTAAGTACAGGGGTGAGGCAACAGGAAGTGAGAGAAATCTATACCTAGAAAGGAAAACTTCTGGAAGAGTTGTCATTCTGAAAGTCGTCTCCACTAATGTTCTATCACCAATCCTTGTTTCCAAAACAAGGAACAGAACGTGAGGTGAAATATTCTGAACAGGAGCACAGACAGCAAAACAAACACCACAGGAGTATTAGGGGTATTAACCCTTCCCTGGGCTATCCAAAGCTATCTTATCTATCTACACACACAAACACACACACACACTTTTGGCTGGTTTTACACTTAAAAATGTACTGTACCTGTTCTAACTTACTTACAAATTCAGCTTACAGAACCTATTTTGTTTATAACTTGGGGACTGCCTGTATTTGAAAGTAAATGTACTTAATAGAATGTATTTATGTGTTGTTAGAAAAGTCTGAATACAGTTACTGCTCCTGATAATGTGTCAAGAAGGCCCTCAAACCCATGCATAAACATCCAGCCATTTACAATACAGAGTTGAATGTGTTCCTCAACCCTAGACAAACACATAATAGTTGATAAACTAAGGCTCTTCAGAGAGGAGTCTATGTGTTTTAGCTTAATGTAGCTTCAAACACTACATTAGGAGTGTTTCCAATTTTCCCTATTTAGTTTTCTATGTAGGAGTAAAACTTGATAAGAGCCCAGCTGTCTGCAACATAAAGCAGCTGAGCTACAGAAGAGACAGAGGAAGTGATGTTAATGTAATCAGGCATTGGCACGTCAATATCTTCCAGCACAATTTGAAGCAATTGCATCACACCTAATTGATGCAGTCTGTTGCCTTATTGCATTTTGTAATAAATATCCATGTAAAAATCTCCCTACCAGAATTTCTGCAGCAAACATCAGGCTCTGTTTTCAATATATGCTCTGTTCTTATGCATTGAAAGAATGAATTCATGTCAGATGAGTCCAAATTAACATACGAAATTGTCTTTCCAGCTAAAGAACTTTATAAAGACCCATGAAGAGGGATCTGCTGCCGCTTTCTCTCGAGCTGTGGAAACAGTAGAAGCTAATGTCCGGTGGCAATTGCTTTATAAAGAAGAATTATTTCAGTGGTTGAGAAAATCACTGGCACACTAAGTGTTTCTGACAAAAACTCGGTGCCAAACTGTGCAAGTGAAGAAGCACGATATGAAACTCCGGGAACCTTTGACTGGAAACTCAATGAAGACCAGTCCAAATTGGAAGGATATATAGATATAGATATATTATATTTTTGCACCAGTCTTCTCAGAACTGTTAACTTCAAAGAAGAAAAAGGGAAAAAGACTCTGATGAAGAGAAAAGGTCATGAATGCTTACAAACTCCAGTCCCCATTGTACCATGGACAAATGTGATACTAAGTGGTGCATGTAAATGTTAATGTCGGTTTTGGGGGGAAAGCCCTCAGAATATATGTGCATGGTTATATTATTCCTGCCTGTATTCCAGCATGCTTACTAAGGGTGTCCATGTTTTGTATGTGAGTTTCCATAACATCAAAGATGGGCATTATGCAAAAGCACAAAGACTATCTGTGACAATCAGTATTTCAAGAGCAAGGTAGGATGAAATGGTGGGTGTAAAAGATCCACATGAACAGCATGTGATAAAAGTATCACCTTTCCATGATGCAGCCTAGTTAGAACTCTGATTGTCCTTCCTTTACTGTCTGGATGTTAATTTTCTTTTGGAGCTATGAGTAATGATACAAATTGCAGTCTAAATTCTCTCCTTTTAAGCCAAGCACACATGTATGTTCAAAGATAGAATATTTCCAAAATACTTTCAGAGCTTTTATTAATTTGTTGACCCTACATTTATACTGTTTATGACAAAATTTTCATATATGGATAGAATTTTTCTTCATTATTCTTCTTCAGCAAAAAGTATTCAACAAGTGTTGCTCAATGTGGTAAGTAGTTACACTGCTGTTGTTTGATATAAAAATATCAAATTGATAGAAAGAGCAAAAGAAAAATCTGTGAGCTAGAAGACCTTCCTGTATTTGGATCTATTGTAAATAACAGTGTCTACTCCTTGATCCATTATCCTGCCAGCATGAATCCTGTTTCTTTATAAACAGGTGCCTGATTAAAATCAAACAGGAATGGTGTCTGGAATAACTGTTAAGGATCAAACAGAATGGCATTTCGAACAACAGTGCTGGCCAGTGCTGAAAAATAGTCCCCTGTATCTGTTCTCATTTATTTTTATTCATGTAAAGTACTTTGTAGAGCTCTTCAAAGGCTGTAGTTCTAAACACACTAAGAAGAGACACATACTCCACTGAGCACAGTGGAAACTGAGTCTAATGACTGCAATATATACCTTTATTTCCCCTTAATTTTTTTCAGAGATCTGTGAAATAATGAGTTTGTTAAAATGGATTTGCTTTCTTTGGAATTTGGGTAAATTCTTGCTCTGTTCTAGGAACTAATATTGTTACTTTGTTTTATGAAGTAGCATTGATTTTAGGAAGCATTCTGTCTGGTATGAAAAATAAACCGTTGACAGCATTCTCCAAAGTAGAAGGGATTTCTACTGCCCCTCTGACCAGCTGCTTATAAGCTCTGCATTTTCACTACCCAACAGACAAGGCGACTGATCAGAGCCCACAAGACAAGGAAATAGTTACTTTTATCGTGTAGTCCATGAAGGACAGCTTTGCTCAGATAATAACATCACAATAGCAGCAACTGCCAGATTTTTCACATTATACATGAGCCCTAAGTAGGAACTTGGCTAAAAGCCTGTCAGTGACACAATAGCTTTGCTGACTGGATTGCTGCCAGACTTGGGTGGAAAAGAAAATCAAATATTTGTTTCCATGGAACTTCATTTCTTCAAAAAAAAAATCCAAAATGTCTCTAGGTGATCTTGTTCAGCTAAGCACTGCCACTTTAATTTTAGTCTGCAAAGTAAATATTGAGTTAAATTTGTGTAGCCTTTGCTCAGCCATTTTCTCCCACTGACTAGCAGCTGTAACACCCCCTGGTGAAAGATGACACATGATCCTCCCGATGTTAGTGGACAGCCAATCCCTCACCCTTCATCCTTGGCAATTTTGGGAGGTGCCTTTGGAAGTTGCAATAACATCATTATACAGAGAGGCCTCCTTATGAAAGACAAATACCTTTTTTTCCTTTTATCTATTTCAATGCTGAGCTCTAACAAGGATCTGAATTTCTGTTGTGCTCCAGTGCTAAGGAGGTGCTCTTTTCTGTAAAAAGCAAAACAAAACCAAGATGGTATCTCATCTCTTCTAGAGTCAGCTTGATAGACCTAGAGAGAACCAAATTGCATTGTAAGATCAAAGGCTGTTCAAATGCAGCACGAAGACAATTTAATAACACTTGAGATATACAGCATCTTCCCCTCTTGAAGCCAAACTTAAATCTGGAAATAGGAAGTTGAGCCAGGAGAATGGGCAGCTATAGGAAGGTATGATCATCTGACTAGAGAATGGAACAGAATGAAAAAAGCTTGTTGATGAAGAGAAAGGAAGCAAGAGAAAAGAAGAGCTGCCTGTAGATAAATGTGAGTTGCTTGAGGGAAGGTGGAAAACATTTTGACAGTTTAGGTTAAAGAAAGTTGGCATGAAGGACAAAGATATATGAGCAAGGCCTAAGCTCCCAAGATTTAAAAAGTTTGCTAGCGTGTTATAAAGGTGTAATTTAAAACACAGATATGTCGTGTCATGGGAATGAATTAAAACTCAGGAAAAAAATAATTCAACATATTCTGCACCAAATCCTAGCCAAGCAAACAGTCCAGTTAAGCATTTTATAGTTTCATTTTTAACACAAAGCTTATGCTTATGAAGAAAAACATCCATATATTCTTGAATCACAAACTTGTTGAAGGTGATGGATTTTCAGTCACGTAATAGCCAGTTTCAACATCTCGGATGGCAAAATCCATGTACTTGTCCTATAGATGCTTCTGAGCTTTTGTCCTCATTCTTCTTCGAGCCCTTCCAGGCAGGACCAAAACACATCCAAACAAATTTGGATTAATCCAGAGTAAACTGGAATTGCTTGATTTACTCCAGATTTTAAAATATACCTCAACAGATCGATACCTTATTGCAAGGTTTGGATCTGCTGAGGTTTTAGGTCTGTGGGGATTGACTCTCAGGACCATGTTCCACAATCCTGAGCACCAATCCTCATTGTCATCCTGATTCTTTGGGCTCTATGCATGAGATCAAAGGAGCAGTATGGCATCCTTATCCTCCCCTCAGTCCCCCCTTTCCCCTCTAAACTTACTGGAGTGGCCTGGCTGCATCAAGGGGCTTGCAGCCACCCCCTACAAAATCCTGAGGTTTGGGGATGCTGTGAGGCCTCAATTCTGAGAGGAATTGGCCTGTCCGGAAATGCCCTTAGTTCAGAAACATTATTCTCTGAACTTTTCAATTGAAACTGAGCTAATATAAGAACCATTTACTTAAACCAGTGTGCACATGATATGGACAGTTTATTGGAGTGTGTGTGTGTGTGTGTGTGTGTGTGTGTGTACACACACATGAAAGGGGGGTGGAGAGAGCATTCTCAGGTCTCTTCCGCACAGCCATATAATCCACAATATCTGCTTTCAACTGGATTACCTGAATCCATACTGCCATATAATCCAGTTCAAAGCAAATAATATGGGATTTTATACAGCTGTGTGGAAAGGGCCTCAGTCACTGTCCACAATCCCACCCCATGGACACAGTACAGATGCCAGAAAAATACTTAATACCTACGATGGGCTATAATCTATGAAAACCCATGCTATAATGCATTTGTAAGTTTTTCAAGTTGCCTGAATAATATTGCTGTCCCTTTGTATATTCATCTTAATGCCTCCTTCTTTTTAGACAGTTTGCTAATGCAGACATGTCATAAAAGCCCAGCTTTAATTTCACTAAATTCAAAGTACCAGAACTTGCTTTTGTGCCAGGTGTTTTAGCATCCTCTGGCTGACATCCTGTTAGTGACTTACAAAGGCATAAATCCAACTTGCATCTGCATAAATCATTGTTTTGATCATTCCAGAGTCAGATCTTTTTCTACTGACTTCACACAATGACCAAACTTTCACCCACCCACTTCTAAAATGCTGCCAAACACCAGGCAGCATGCCTGTTTGCTGACCAGATTAAAGTGAGGAACAACATTCATAGTCCTATAACTGGATGCACAGCATTGATGTAATCCTTCATTACCTTTGAAGCACCCCCAGAAAATCATATAGGATGCCTTGCATCCAGCTATAGGAACACAGTGTGATGGATCTGTTACATTTCCTTGCTTTCTACCAGTCAGTAAATGACTATACTGGGGCAGAGGATTGCAGCAATTTAAAGTTCAGTTTATGGGGAAATGCTAGCATATTGGAATTTTATGTTCTGTCTTCTTGATTCAATATCTCAAGTTAGAGCCTACATTCAGTGTAAGAAAACACCTCTGGATTTTATTACACTTGCTTTTCATTAGCTGGTGGGGAAGGAGGTTCCAGTTCAACAACAGCTAGAAGGCTACATTTTCTCTATCCCTGGCCTACACTATGTACATGCCAGATTTTATTGTAGCACATAATGTATGTACTATGTAATTTTACCTATGAGAACTGCCAGCTATGATACTCACAGCTGTAATGAGAATTGTATGTATCTTGCATAACTATGACTTTGTGAATATGCTGCCCAGCTATGGCAATGGGCGGTTTCATGGTATGTTGGCTGCTTCTGGCACTTGCGAATGCATGAACAGTCATCATAGAAACTTTTATTATCCAAACCATGAATTCCTAGATTATGCTTACTGTGTGTGGGTATATTATCAAAAACTGTGGATCTATGAGTCTGGATTGCTGTGTCAATAGAAGACAATTTGTCAATAACCTAATTTATTATAAAATGTACAGTACATTTGGGATTGAGAACTTTAACCTACAGGAAGCTTTGTACTTGAACCCTGGAAAGTACGGTCTATAAAGGATGGTGGGAATTGTAATTCAGATTATCTGGAGGGCTAAAGCTTCCCCACTCCCATAGTTCACATTTATAATTGTGAATACTTTTGTTTATTTTACAGGTTGACACATTTGGAACATTCTTATCTCCAGCCTTAACTTGTTACACCCTACTTTTTGACAGTGTTCCTAAGACCCACCTTAAGTCAAATGTACACCTCTTCCCTCATACTAACTCATGAGATCATATTCAGGCATTCCATACTTCTCTCATATATTCTCCAGCTTTCTACTACTGTTAACCTGGCTGTTGAAGAAATCACAACAGTGAAGGGAAGGGGCTTTGGTTTCTTGGATTTCTAGACTGAAATTAAAGGCAGATTGGATAAAAACACCCTGTTCAGGAAGCATACAGATGATGGTTAACACAGGCTAGAATGATGTTGGAGTGATATATTGATGATAATGGTCGTTACAATTTTATGTGTACTTTGAGGATTGTTGCAGAAGTTGTTCACAACCTCCTTGTACAAATACCTTCTCTCTAACACAAACACAGTTTGTTGTTGGTAGGATATATTCCCATTGTGTTCCTGATGTTATCCAGCTGTAGTTGAGCAGCCATAGAAAAAGAATAGCCCTCCCAGATCTCCAAAATATTCAGCTACCTATAAACTGATTGACCATAGCGGTTTGTCCTGCTACTATCAAGCTGAATTGGGGTAGCACAGCATAAGTTTCTTTAGAAAGGCATGTTAGCCAGCCCATTTGTGATGGGTATACAGTGGTGGAAGATATTCCTTTCAAATTGTAGTTCTACCTTTATTTTCATCTATTGTTCATCAGTAATCCAGATTTTAATCATAAATAACATGTAAAAATGTTAAAACTACAAAGTAGTGATATTTTACAATGCATTTGAGCAAAGTTGTTTTAAAATTTAGCCTTCTAAAACAATCCAAAATATCTAATTGGTGTAGAGGTTTCTCATTTTTCTTTCATCACTTACATGATTATGGTCATATATATGTTGTCCTTTTGTGCGGAAGCAGCAAATGTATATACCCAGAAGAGTTACAAGAGTCATGAATTCACCAGATTTAAAATGAAGATGTCTGAAACTTAGATTATATGGATTTTCCCAAAGTAATGGAAGTGTGCACTAAATACAGTATGTGGTGAATAGGTTCTGTCACACATATGTGATTTTGTATTTCATACTCATCCTAAATGAGATGCCTCAATCATATTATATTTAATTATTGCAAACTGTCTCTTTGTCAACTTCCACAATGCTTTCATGGATAGCATAAAATTGTCCCCACACCCATTAATAACTTCTAACAATATTTGTGTCATTTCTTTTTCTAGAGTAGAGTATTATGCAGGTGAAATCTCATTGCATCACATTGGAATTCTGTAGTGCCTTGAATTGTAAGACATGTTCATGTTTAAGAATAGTTTCCATTTCAGAGTGCTTTAAAGGGGGCATGCTTGCTTGAGTTGGTAAGAAGTCTCTAAGAGGGACATACAGGTCTCCTTCTAAGAACTAGTTAGTTGGCAATTGTTCATGAGCACCCTTGTCCTCATGACCCTAAAGCATGTTGATCCTCCATTACGTAGAGAACGTTTTCCACTTAGGGATGTAAATTGCCCAGTGACATTTAGCAAGGATTGCAGCAGATATAAATTTCCATTGCTTTTGTATCACCATCATTTGCGATGCTGTTAAGTGTCCTAGTGTGAAAGAATTCCAAGGACTCTGCCAATAATTTTTGTTTTTGTCAATTCAAATGATCAGTAGACAATTGTTTGCCTAATGGTTCCTAGTGTTTCTTTTAAATGGCATTATTTTAACTCACCCAATAATAGTATACTTTTAGCCAAGGTTCATACAGCACCACAGTGTTAATGTTGTTGAGAGCACTGAAATTAGTAGGTTTTAAGTGCACTTAACTCTGTTGGGTTGTGATTTGGTGCATATAACATTCTTCATTCCAGTCGCATTTTATTCCCCACCTCAAGGGTGAGCTACAATAGTGAAAGTTATATCCTATTGTGACCACTGTACTCACATCTGTATCCCAACATGATTACCATTATTATGCAGGTGATGACAACTCAGCTAGAAGACAGCAAGGTGGGAGAAACTGTTGCATCCTATTGCATTTATTCTCTCCTCTGAAGTGAGCAGACTTTTAAGAATGTATATGAGTGCCCCTATTTCCATAATAGTAGGGAGAGGGATAGAAAAAAACCCTGTCATTTCCTATATACATGTGAGTCTATGGGACGATTCTCTGTGTGTAAGCTGAAGGGAGGGAGCCCCGCCAAGTATACTACAAAATACATGCAGTACCTGTCCGCACTTTCACAAGTCCAGATATTTAAGGGTCTGTTTCATGAAGCATTGCAATTATGACAGCTAGCACAATGTAGCACCACGTTGTGACTGGAAGGTCCCTGTTTTAAATCTAATCTGAGCTACAGACTCAAGGTGGCTTTCAGTAAGCAATTATTTACCAACTGACCTACTTTGTAGGGTTGCTGTATGGAGGATGTTTTACTAGCGAGACATTTTATGTGATGTACAATGTTCACACCAAGTCAGTATCGAAATGCTTAGTGTTAAAACACTCTTTCTGATCTATTGTCTGACAGTTCAGAATAGAAGTATCAAAATTTTCACTGCCTGTAAAGCTTGGGGTATAGAGAGTCAGCCTGCTACTGCTATGATCATTTTTAAAAAATATACATCAGTAGCCCTTTCTGGAAAATGTCTGCAACTAATAACTATATTCTATGTTTCCTGTGAAAAGGCTAACTAGATGTAAATATAATTTTGATTTATTAAGAATATTATATTATTTATTATTTAAAATTTTTGTACCCTGACCGTCTTACCTCTATAGAGGGACTCAGACCAGCTTACAGCAAAAATTCAATGCTATACAATTAAAACCTGTTACAACAACATTATTAAAAACTGAAACACCAAATTACATACATACAAATACATTGCCATTTAAAAAGAATTCAACTAAATCTAAAAACGTAGTCACTCCATTCATACTATTATCAATCACAGCCGATTCTGGGAAAGCTTCATTCCACATCCAAGTCTTCACCCGTCTCGTGAAGGACAGCAGGGAGGGGGCAGATCTAACATCACTTGGAAGATAGTTCCATAGCCGAGGGGCCACCACAGAGAAGGCCCTGTCCCTTGTCCCCACCGCGCTTGTGAAGAAGGTGGGACCAAGAGCAGAGCCTCTCCGGAGGATCTTGATGTCCTTGATGGTTCATAGGGGAGAATCAGTTCGGACAGGTAAACAGGGCCAGAACCGTATAGGGTTTTGTAGGTTAAAACCAGCACTTTGAATTGTGCTCAGAAGCTAATTGGCAGCCAGTGGAGCTGGCGCAGCAAGGGGGTTGTATGCTCTCTGTTAGTAATCTGTTAGTAATCTGGCTGCCGAGCGTTGGTCTAATTGCAGCTTCCGAGCAGTCTTTAGAGGCAACCCCACGTAGAGAGCGTTACAGTAGTCTATTCGAGATGCAACCAGAGCATGGACTACCGTGGCCAAGTCAGACTTCCCAAGGTACGGGCGCAGCTGGTGCACAAGCTTTAACTGTGCAAAAGCTCTCTCGGCCACCACCGAGACCTGGGGTTCCAGACTCAGCGATGAGTCCAGGATCACTCCCAAGAATAGGGTCGTGCCCCCAATGTGTGAAAGCTGAGAACATACACATTATCTTGATACAGGTTTTCTATTCTCCATGAGTACAATGAAAAGGGGCAATAAAGGATTGACAAAACACATTTCCATTAAGTGTACAGCTCTTAGTCACAGGAAACAGAAATGTAAATAAATGGTGTTAATAAATAAAAAGGAGGGATCGTCTTGATACTTCTGTCTAAGCTTTAGGCCACTTTATTCTTTGAAGTCAGTATATTTTTCCATCTAGTCTCAAATTCCTACCTCCTGCAGGAGAAACATCATGCTCTTTTACAATGTATGCATTTATTTCTGCATTGTTTATTGTTAGCTCTGCACACAATATATACACTTCTCCATTTTGACTGGTGCACCTCTGAACAGCTATAGACATTGGGGAGTGGCCCCAAAACACAAACATCACTAATAAAGTCTTTCTGAACAAAGAAAGCCAAGGTACCTACCAGAGCTTTTGTGTATTCCAGTAGTCCCTGGGCAGGACAACTTTTTTTATTTTGACACTAATCGAAGGTTTGCCAAGAGATTTATAGTTCTTACTATAAATATGCATAGGTGTCCTCATTCATTCAAAACATACATGGTTCACGGAGGAACTCTGCATGGGGGGAAATCGCAGTACCTGGGGCGGGGGGAGTTGAACAAGAGCATAATTTGTGCACTGGAGTCCCTGTAGGCTTTTGGATTGCAGATGCTAAATATAATTCTTGGTCTTAGAATCATTACTTAAGTGTCGCTCCTATGGTTTCATTTTTGACTTGGGATTTCACCTAATAAAGGCCCAGCAGTCCTTTGTGGGCATCATTGCCTATTCATCCTTAAAGGTTCCAATTCAGCAAATCTGTTTAATCCCATGCTTAATCCATCTTCCTTGAGAAAAGCACATCAATTATATTCAGTGTCGACACTGCAGTTGAAATGCTGCAGCCTGTGTTTAAATGCTGTGCAGACAGTGGTATGATTTTTGGTAGTTGAACATGACCCTAAAGAAATCTCATTGTATACAAGTCCAAAGGCATATCTGTTTTTTCCCCTTGTTTAATATAAAATTATATATCTTAAGTCAGGATGCTTGTCTCTTGATCTTACATGGTTTTTACATTCCTCACCATGATGTACAATTTACTTTTTTATCATCCAAAAATTTGTGGATAAGAATGAATAATACATTTGTAATAAATATTCCTAGAAAAGAAAGGGATCGGCAAGCAATTTAAAGCATTGACCAAATAAAATATGTGTTTGTATTACTGTTTATGGCAAGTATTTTTCTATGATATGCCTTTACAACTATCCCATAATACTGAATCCGTATGTATTTATCATGAAAGTTTTATTCCATTCTAACCAAGAGCTCACTAAATGTTTTTTCTAAATGAAAAACTTTATCTTCTGTATTTTCAGCAGAATTTTGTCTCTGATAATAAACATTTTGTACAGTAATCTATCATTGTCTTAATTTATGAAGCAGATCAACAACACCCTTAAATCCAGAAAATTGCCTTTTCAGATGGAGTTCAGTTTCCATGTGAATTAAATTTTAAATATAATAGTTGAGCTAGAGTGCAACAATAGTTTGAGCATTGAACTATGATTCTAGAGACCAGTGTTTGAATCCCCGTTGAGCCATGGAAACCTACTGGTTCACCTTGGGCAAGTCACACTCTCTAAACCTTGATGAAAAGCAAAGGTAAACTTCCTCAAAACAAATATTGTCAAAAAAGAAACCTCGTGATTGAGTCACCATTAGTCAGAAATGACTTGAATTGTTATACTCCAGAGAAGGTACGCCTTTGAGCTTAAAAACCACACCAGCTTGGTCAAAACAGCAAGCAGCTTATTGAATAAATGTAGACAAAGCAGTAAAAATGGTAAAAACAGTATAATCCATGAGCTTCATGGCACAAGGTAAATAATAAGATTCACTGGTACAAAATCCATAAAACAAGGCAGAATAAAAATCCTGTACACAGATGAGAACCCTAGCAAAACTTAGTACATGAAACTAGGAACACTTGGAAACAAGACCGTCATTAAATTCCAACATTGACAAGACTGAGGCAACTATTTCTCTTTTGTGCATATAAAGCTTTTCCTGACGCCAGAACTGAAAGGAAAGCATTTCTCTTGCCCTTACAACTAGATAAGGGTTTCTTTTCTCTCTTTTCCTGCAGACAAATTGACCTTTGTTGTGCCTGAGAATTTTGCCTCTGTTTTAAAAAGTTTTGCTTTCTAGCTTCACTCCCATTAAATTCTGAACCTGACAGTTCATCTTCAGAAGACAATTTCTCAGAGAAAGACTCTCCCAGGACTGTGACCTTGTGAATCTTCATGAGATACCTCGGGCCCCTCTCCATTGGTGCCCCCTTGTCATGGGGGAGAGGCTTGCGTACCCTATTGAAGTTGTGAGCTATGCTGGCGGTGGCAGAATAGCCACCAGTAGGGCCTCCCATGCCAGACAAGTCACAACTGAAGGGTCTAACAAAGAGCGTCAACAGGCAGGATGGACTGTCTAGCCTTTTGGCAACCATCCTAAAAGAAGGAAACCTAATTTCAAACCCAGGCAGATGGTGCTCGTCTAATCCTATAAGGTCAACCATCTAGAGAAGGAAACTCAAACCTACAACCTAAGAACCTTGCTGC
Source organism: Anolis apletophallus (assembly GCA_030556195.1). Lineage (NCBI taxonomy): Eukaryota > Metazoa > Chordata > Lepidosauria > Squamata > Anolidae > Anolis > Anolis apletophallus. The sequence continues at coordinate 77,090,531 of JARBWK010000009.1, forward strand.
CACCGTCCAAGCTTGCTAGGCCCTGGCAGATGAACCTTTGGTTTAAAGGGTGAGGCCAGTTCTGTGCACGCTGCACTCCACCAGAAAAATCCATTGCACAGGCTCGAAGGACACATCCAACCTCCAAAAAAGCATCAACGCACTTGTAGAAAGCGTGGAATGAGTCCTTAAGTATCTTCGTTCACGAAGTAATGCCAGAGAGACCTCGGACTTCTCATCTGAGCTTAACTCAAGCCCAGGCAAACCCTCATCCCCATTGCCAACAGACCCAGGCACAAAAACCCCTTCATCCCCATCGTGAACATACATTTGATTGCCACTCCTGGCTAGGGTACATCCATTTAACAGACTGGATTGACAGAAGAGCTCACGAAATAACTGCTTCAATGTATATACACTAGTAGGGGCTAACAATTGGATTTAGGTATAATTTACAGGAATTAAGTACAAGAATTAATTGGGAGTTTATAGATGAATACATCAGCCGAATGGAAATTTGAATATATTAACCTCAGGCTATATACAATTTTATACACACACACACAGACACACAGACACATCTATACAGTATATATATACACAGTATATATATATATATTTATTTATATATATATATATATATACACACACACACACACAGTATATATATATGTTTGCCCTCATATTTTAAACCATGTGGTAGACACTGATTGTTTCATCACTCACAATCACAATCATAGAGTTGGAAGGGACCTCGTGGGCCATCCAGCCCAACCCACTGCCAAGAAGCAAGAAAATCATAACCCTAGGACAAGACAGATACGGTGTTCTCTCGCTACTTCGCGGTTCACTTTTTGTGGACTTGCTGTTTTGTGGGGTTTTGCCTCCCAGTTTATGAATGGTTGCTGTTGCCCAGAGCAGCATTCTAATCCTGCCTCCTGGCAATAATGGAGTATGGAAGGGAATTTCACCCTCCCCCTCTGGATAGAGGCAGCCAATCTAGAGAGATTGCAAAGCCAAACAGAGATAGCTAGAAAAAAAGTGTGTGGTGCCTTTAAATCTCTCCTCACTTCTGTTTCACCCTCTGAACCCGATATACATATATAGTGTCTCTAGTTCACAAATTTCCACTTTTCGCGCGTGGCCCTGGAACATAACACCTGTGATAAGTAAGGGAACACTGTATATCTTGTTCTATTATTCAGAAGAAATTCATCAGAATACAAACAGTCATTGAAACCATTTTGACAAGACACATGCAAGGAACTATTAGGAACAGACCCACCCACTACTTTTTCCCCTTCTTTCAGCACTCCTTTCAAAGTTGCTTTATAGAGACAACATTGTGTTCTCTTAAACAGTTGTATCGAATTCATAACCATATCCCATATGCACATTGGTAACAATAATCCAGACATATATGAATGGTTCCAGTTGAACCGCCATGGTCACATCCTATATATTCCGGAAGGCACACAACTACTGGTGCTAGCACTCATTTTATAGGCGGGGGCAGTTGAAGGAGGAACATAATTTCCTTGATTTTCGCTGGTTATTCCCCTTACCCACTTCTCATATCATAAATGAGGGTTGTTTCCATGATGGGGACATGAGTAGAGGGAATAACAGGAAAACGGGAAAATGGTTTTACTCCTTCAGCCCACCCTCCACCTCCATAAAATGGACTATCTTCTATCTAGTGCCCTCTAGTAGCCTCCTCCCATATAGCGGGAAAGTACCTAAAATCCAGATTATCTGCTTTGAAGTGGATTATCTGGCAGTGTAGACTCAGATAGTCCAGTTCAAAGCAGACAATGTGGATTATCTCCCTTTATATGTTGGATTATATGGCAGTGTAGAAGGGCCCTAGATGAGACATTAGACTGCTCTGGTTGAGAATTCTAAATATGACTTCATAAATTGCACACCCTAAGATTCAATAAGATGATTCTAAGACAGTTAAATTGGAATCACAGGACTGTATGTGGGTAGTGTCAAAAACCCTCAGAAGCAAGAATCTTAGAGCTCAAAGAGACTTACCGATGAAGTTAATATAGGCTAGGTTTTGGCTTGAAAGACAATCACACTACTCAACTCTCTCATTCTCTCATCACTTGCCCTCCACTTGCAATCTAGTTTAGGCTGGATCTACACTGTCAAATAATGCAGTTTGAACTGCATTGAACTACATTATATGGGTCTAAACTGACTATATAATGCAGTTCAAACTGCACTGTTTGGCATATAGCCTGAGAAAAAAGTTACAGAATGCAGAAACTTCACATTCAGCCAGGAAAAGATGACAGAAGTGCATATTAAGCAAGAAGAACCTTCATTCCTCTTGTTCATACATACATGTATAAATACTTGGAATCAAGAATAGGCTGGGCCGTAGCCAGGATTTTGATTTGGGGGTGGGGGGTGGCCTGAGTTTGATTCGGGGGGAGGGGCTGAATCTGAGTGAGAGGTGGTCTACCCTAGCAAACCTTTTGTATTGTTATCCCAATACCCCCATGCATATGGGATATATTGATCATGGTGATTCCTGCGGACCACCCTGAGAATTTCGGGGGGGGGGGGGGCTGAAGTCCCTCAAGCCCCGCCCCCCTACATGCCTGGGCTCTGCAAACTATAATGCTTATGCTGTAGCAGGGGAAAGGCTTTTACACCTCAGTTCTCTACAGTCCACTTCAAATCATCTACAAACATCTGGACCAGCATTTAAGATTTCCTGGACATGTTACTCTCGAGTAGGTCTTTAAATTCCATGTGTCTCTTTTACTTCCAAAGCATCTGTGTGTGCCATCTGGTAGCCCATAACTTGGTGACTCGGTGTGAATCAGTGTGCTACTGTATGTTACCAATAGTCTTTAATCAAAATCAGTCATTTAAAAACAAAACAAAACAAGGTTACGATGCACTGTCTTTCAGTTGACTTAGTATGAACATTAGGTTTTGGAAATGTAGATTTCAGTTTTGAAGTTATGGGAGATACACTCACAGGTATAATCATCCATACGATGGAAATGAAAGGGGTAAGTAAGCGTCCGGTCCCAAATAATTCAGAATCGTAGATAGGCAAGGTCCGTGCTAGCAGTCAAAAGTCGCTCACAGACACTTCAGTCTCTATCTTAGATCACTAATACTTTTTGGTTAGCAATAAAATAAAGAGATCAATATGTTTTCCCAAGAACCTCACTCTTGATCTGGAAAAGAGAGGAGTATAAAGGGAGCCCTCTAAAAGTGCCCAGGGCCTACCTGATCTTGAAAGATAAGAGGGATCAGCTCTGGTTACTTCTTGGATGGAAGATCACCAATTAATCTTGGTTGTATAAGCTATATTTCAGAGGAAGAAACTGGCGAAACCACATTTTGGTATTCCTTGCCTAAGAAACCCCTATAAAATTCATGAGGTCACAAAAAGTCAACAGGTGATTTGAAGGCATGCATGTAGACCAGGGGTGCTCATTAGGTAGCTCGGGAGCTACTAGTAGATCTTCGGCCCTCTTCCAGGTGATCTTCGGGCCTCACCAGCCAAATGGGGCACTCCTGCCATGCACGCACACACCCTGTACGCACGCATGCTCCTGCTGCTGGCTTCCGTTCTCGCAGTGCTTCTTTCGCCTGCGGGACATTGCAGGAAGAAGGAAGCACAAGGCAGGGCTTCTGGAGGGAGCGCCCTGTCTCTCTCTCGTCCAGAAGCAGCTGTGCAGCTTCCATTGCCAGCGAGACAGGCAGGGCGGAGCGCTCCCTCTGGATGCCCCGCCTCGTGCTTTCTCCTTCCTGCAATGCCCCACAGGTGGAAGAAGCGCTGTGCGGGCGGAAAACAGCAGCAGGAGCATTTGCGGTGGTGGCGGGAGTGCACGGCAGCGGGGGCAGGTAGATCTTTTGGACTTGGTTGCTTTAAGAGTAGCTCACATGCTGAAAAAGTGTGAGCACCCCTGATGTAGACTAAACACATCAAAAACACTACTGTCTTTTAGTAAAGGATCCATAAAATAATGATGCAGTTTTTACAACACACAGCACCCATATTATTTCTAAAACTTATTCCATGTTTATGAAGCTGAGCTTTTATTTATTCAGAAATCCTGATTACATTCAAATGTGAAAGTCTTGCCTCGCACATTTTGATGACAGTGAATCCTGGGCTTAGAACTTCAAAGAAGACAACTCAAGCTGCTTCAGCCAGGCCAGTGTGAAGACTGAAAAACAGTTCCAATAAGCAGGTGAGCCACTTAAAACCTAACATTGACAAAAAGCAATAAACAGAATCTTTGGCTTTCCTAATTGTACATACACTCTGCATTGAAATTATCTCATTAAAGAACACCCAATATATAGAGCAACAGGCGGCACCTGCCTATGCAAAGAGCCTTATGCCTTTTGCTACTCTCCCCAGAACTTGCACAGGCACTTAAATCTGCTTTGCAGAGTTAGAAAAGGAGGGTGAACCCTGGTTTGTGGGATATTGTCCTTGATACTTTGCCTCATGGAGGGAGTGCAGGCAGCAGGAAAGTTAGTAAACCTTACTAAGTCTTTGCTGAATTCATCTGAAAATGGGAAAATTTTAAGCACTAAACTCTAGAGATGAGAATTCACTGTCTTGCTCAGCCATAAAAACTCGCTGGGAGATCCTCACATATTCAACCCCAGAAAACCTATGAAAGATTTGCTTTATTGTAAGTCAGCAATTACTTGAAAGCATACCACTACTGCTACCACTACCACTGCCACAACATAATTTATCTCCTTTTGCCTTAATTCTTTCAAAAAATACAAATTTTCCACATTAAACTCCAAATAATGCTTTCACGTTTTATTGACATCTGAGTACATTGTATTTCACTGAACCCAAAGCACCATTGAATCCAAGCAGCATCCCCCCCAATTTTTTTGGAAGTTCAACTTTTGAAAAAAGAATTTTCTTTGAATATTTTTTTTAGAATTTTCTCTGCGTGCAGAAGACCTCGTTTTTTGTTTCTACTCTGTTGTCATCTTGTCCACATGAGCCTTTTAAAGAAATTCTTATGGGCCCACTAGGCATGGGAAGTAAGAAGCAGCACTTAGCTCAGCCAGACTGGAAAGCAGCCATCTGGCTGAGGACAAATTAGTAGGGGCTGGCAGAACCATTGGGGCCTGGTCCTTTCCTATTATCTTGGCGGGAAGATGTTTTTCTTAACAAAACAAAACAAAAAACTAACATACCCAAAACATTTATGGCTGCAGCCCTTCCTCTTCCCCACTACTCCAAGGTTTTTTAAAAAATGAATAAACCAACAAATTATGAATCTAAGGCACCATTGATTGGAAGGTACACCCTTTTGAAGCCACCGAAATGAGAAAAGGGTACAACTTAGAATCAGTGAAATACGATAGATTGAAATGCACCTGGTGAATGGTGATGTGTTGTTAAATCTCTAAAATGCTCTTTTGTTTCAACAGCTACACTTTTAAGCTGAGCGTATATCTATCAGGTCTCTCCAGATGGTTTTTATATTACAACTTTTAAAATTTTAAGTTATGCTCTTTTAACTTACTGTGTTTTTTAATTGGTATTTGGGTTTTTAACTGTGCTTAACTGTCTATTTGTTCCTGTATTTAACCTGTTCTTCCTTATCTTAATCCTCAGGGAGAGATGGGTGGGGATAGCTATTATTATTATTTAACAAAGTAAGGGTTTTTTTAAACAATTTAGATTTCCCAGTCTTATACATGAGTCTTGCTCCTTGTTAAGACTATATACTGTATATGTGCCACCTCAGAGCAAAACAGACTACTGCAAAGAAGCAAGTTATCTAGCAACAGAAAGCCTAATTTATTATCAGATGAAACTTCTTGATGCTATTTAGTGTGGATGTGGCACCCATAGAAGTCAGCTAGGAGGGAAGATGCTGAAAGCTACACTGCCCATTTATTAAATAAACATTCACATTTCATAATACTGCAGACAAATGGCCAAACATCAGATCTCTTCTGGGTCTTTGCTCATTATTGGCTCTGGAGACCTGGATGAACATGTCATTTTTATGGTATAGAATCTGTGTATATGGAGGAGTGATTGTAACTACCTTTCTCCAAAAAATTCCTAAAGATCATTGTTTGTGGATATCTAAAGAATGATGACAGTTTGTTTTAATATCTATTAATACTTCTTGTAGATTCAGAGCAAAGGGAAGAATAGGCTGAAGTCCAGCTCCCATCGTAACCACTTGCTATATCATCTACAACTGATAGAACAACATCCAGAGGGGCCCAATTTCATAGAATCAGAGTTGGAAGAGATCACAAAGGCCATCCAGCCCAACCACCTGCTATGCAGGAACACCCAATCAAAACACTCTCACCAGATAGCTATCTAACCTCTGCTTAAAAATCTCCAGAGAAGGAGATGCCACCACACTCTGAGACAGCCTATTCTGCTCCTGTCTTAGAAAGAAGTATTCAATTCAAAGCTATGGCTTTTTATAACTGTAATTCATAATGGTTATGCACCATGGCAAATGTATATGAAGAAAGTCACCCATATTCACTCAGGGCACATTCAGACAGCACCCAAAATTCATGCGCTCGTACACTTTTACCTGACACATTCAAACAACACCTCAGGTTAAAAAAAGAATTAATTTGGGACAGAGCAGAAAAACTCTGCTTTGTTCTGAATTAATTTGACACCAAGAAAGACCAGAGTCTTTCCAGATGTGGGCCAAGAGTACCATCTGCCCGGGTTTGAAATTAGAGTTTTCCTTTTCTTAGGATGGTTGCCAAAAGGCTAGAGAGCCCATCCTGCCCATTGACGCTCTTTGTCAAACCCTTCGGTTGTGACCTGTCCGGCATCGGAGGCCCTACAGGTGGCTATGCCACCGCCAGCATAGCTCACAACTTCATAAGGATACACAAGCCTCTCCCCCATGTCAAGGGGGCGCCAATGGAGAGGACAGACCAAATACCAAAAACACAAATACTATAGAGATTTCACATATATTAAAATGCAGTTCCATAAAAAATACATGTCAAGCATTTCTATGAACTGGTTGGGTAGGCTTGTCAGAAGAGAGGGGTTTTTGGTGGTTTATAAATTCCAACAGCAGATCTAGCTGTCAGAGCTCTTCTGGCAGATCTTTCCACATTTTGTATTATCATTTTGTATAGTGATATATCCAGAACTTCTCCATTCCTTCCGACTGTCCATGAGGCACAGAATGGCAGTACAAGGGAATTTTAGATGCTGTATGGTAGGTTTGCAGGAAGGAAACAAATACTAACCACTGTAATGCCCCCAAAAGGCTATATGTAGGGATAAGGGAAACTTATACATGTGTATGCTTCTAACATGATAGTCTATAGACTAATCAACCCTTGGAGAACTGCTTGGCAATTTATTCATTACTCTTACTGTTAAAAATTCCTTTTAAAGTTCAAACAAAACCTACTCTACTGTAACTTCAAACTATCAGCCTTTGGAGCAACAGAAAACAGTCCAGCCTCTTCTTTTCTGTACAATATGATTCCTTACATTGTACTCTTGTGGATGTTTTGTTTTGGAAGTACACACTGGTGAATCCAGTGGTCCCATTAGAATACAGAGTGACCATGTTGTAATAGAGTATTTACCATTATTCAATTGCAATAAAAATCAAAATATTTATGTTGTAAATGTCCATGCTCTTGCAATCTACGAAAAAATATGAAAAGACATTTTAATGTAACTTTTGAAGATTGCGCTTAAAGCTCAGCAAATTAAGGATGCTCAGCTCTATAAGAACACTTCGCTAAATCAATGCTTTTAGTAGCATAAAGGCACAGCAGGAACCATAGATGCAACAGTTACATCAGAGGTAACAAGAAGATACGGTCTGTAACAAAGCACTTTCTTTTGCAGTTAGTTTCTCTACGTAAAAGTAGAGTTTTGCAATTTAAACTATATTTTCAAAGAAATCACTCATCTGCTTCACTTATCATCTTTGACCTGTTGTAGAGGATGAAAAAAGAGAAAGGAGACGATATGGGTGTGGATAATAAGATGCTTTTAGATGAGGCGTATATTACAATATTTCATTTCACATCAGTGAAAAGTGTATGTTAGCAATGCAATTATTTGTTGCATCTTGATTTCAAGAAGGAAGCAACCAAGCAGCAATAAAAAGGAAAGACATTCTTTAAAAAGTGAAGGAATTCATCAGCGCAGCACAAATAAGCGTGATAGCATTCAGAAAGCATTTTTTTCACTGATTATTTGAGTTCAATTTGGCACAAAATGAAAAATAGGAAAAAAAGGAATAAAGAATGTATTTTATCAGATTATGTAGTTTAGCTTTGCTTGAATTGCTTATTTGTTATCGTGCAAGGCTCTTCACACTGTATACAACATGACAGATAGGGTTATTAAAAAGCTGAGAGAATGGTTGTAATCTACACAAATTGGGTCACATACACTTAATGTTGTCTAAGATTTTCTCCCATTCTTTTCACATCAGATATATCTAGGCAATGCCTATGTATCCCAACTAAAAGAGTATATATTGTGAAGATTAAGGCTAAGATCATTAAATGTACAAGTTGCATTGATGACAATAAGCCTGTATCTGACTAAAGTGTGCTCTCTATCAGTCACTATTAGAAAATAGTTCTGCATTTCAGTCTTAAATATATATGTGGATGGATATCTTCTGATTACAACATATATGCTACTTGCCAATTTTGCCAACTAGTTATTTGAATTTAATATCTGATGAGAGGCATAGGAATAGAGAGAGAAACAGCAACACCATTTGATATTTGTACAAGTCAGAGGATTGCTGTGATTTTTATCTTTGAATATGTTTTAATGGATTTTAACTGTGAATGTTTCAAAACTATATTTAATTCTGTTTTAATTTTTGCATATTTGTATGTTTTAAATTGTATGCTGGGGTGAAAGAAAATAAAAGAGAGGTTATGCATAGTTTATGTCTATATAACTATTTGTTCTCAAATAGTTTTAATTAAATTAAATTGTATGCCAATGCTGTTATGTTAAGCCACTCTGAGTCTGCTTCAGTCAAACTACTTTGGGACTTCTGAATTCAGACTGACAGAGTTTTGGAGCATAATACTCCTGACCTCATGATCGTGGGGGGAGTATCCCTACTTGGATCTGCACGCATTATTTGATGATACATGACACAGACCTAGACACTTGGGAAGTGTCTGACGTGTGATCGGATACAAAAGATACCTTAGTGATCTTGTTTGCTGTGTACTAATCTTGCCATGTATATAATAATAATAATAATAATAATAATAATACAAGGTGATTTAAGGGATGATGTGACTAAAAATGATGCATTTATATTCTTTTTCTTGACAACACTAAACTTTCATGGTTTACAATAAACCTAGAACTAGATAAAAACTTTCTAATAAAAAGATTTAAATAAGATAACAATTAAACAAGCTCTTATATTTAAAAAACCCAATTAACATAGAAAAGCATTAAGCCATTTAAAAATTCTAACGATAAGGATAAAAAACCTACCACCTAGTTAATGCTTCTATATGAGTATCTAAATTATATCAATCATTTGTATCATTTTATTCATACCTCATCCCTTGGCATGAGAATGCAAGTGGAGCAGATATACAACATCATTATTCACTTGTGAAATCTAAGCAGCATCTTAAATTGAGTTAGGACCCTGGCCTATCTACGTAGTTCTGTCAACTCCAACTAATTTTTCCTTCAAGGATTTTCCTTGCCTGAGATCTTTTAAGATCATAGTCATATAGCAAGTGTATTCGTATATTGCAAATACGTTGGGTTCAAAGCTATTCACACACACACACACAAAGACACAATTATCCCAATTATACTGCAACATCATATTAACTATTCTTATTATTACATCATATTAATTCTTATTATTCTACTTCAGTTAAATTAAAACCTTTAAAAAGTTCAAATGAATGTAAAGCAAACAAGTTAGAACCCATAATACCAACATTATATGATTCAATACTTAGTTCATATTTAGAGAACTAAAAACGAAATTCATTTCTCACACAAAACTCATATAAAAGAAAGAATCAAAGGTGTCTTCAGGCAAAAGGCTCTTCTTCACAGGAGGAGAGTATTTTAACACAGAGAGGGGCACAATTTGGTTCTGGGGCCATATGAAACTCCCAGCTGTTGCGGTAGCCCCCATCCTCTTAAAATTCAAACGGTACAAGTCAAGCATCCCTTATCTGGAATACTAAAATATGAAATACTCCAAAATACAAAATTGTCCACATGGGTGGCTGAAGATAGTGACAGATCTACTTTCTGATGATTCTGTTTACACAAACATTTTTTCATCCACAAAATTATTACAAATATTGTGTCTAAAATTATATTCAGATTATGTGTTTAAGGTGTACATGAAACTTCAATTAACTTCATTGTTAGACCCATCCCTAAGATATCTATATCTCATTACATGCAAAATATGCAAATGTTGATATTTCAAAATCCAAATAAATTAATAAATATTCAAAATGCAAAACACTTTTTGTGTCAAACATTTTGGATAAGGAATACTCAACTTTTACAACATCTCATTATTGAGTGTAGTGTTGAAGGTGCCACAACAATTTCACTGATTCAACAGAAGTAGCAGCAGACTGCTCGTATAGTATGGCAGCAGTGCCAGCAATTAAGGCAAACAGCAATTCTCTTCCTGCTGCAGAGATAATAATGGAGATCCTAGAGGTTGAACCAGAGATGTTTTTCTCTCAGTGCCTGGATTTTACCTGTATGCTGTTGTCTTTTTCTTAAATCGCAGAGCCATACAAGCCACCTGTTGAAATGGGAGAAGAATGAAATTGCCACAAAACATTTGGTACAAAAAAGGTGCCTTGAAATACAGCCATCTGCTCATCACAACAAGTGTCCATTTTAGAGAATGTAGGATGTGGGACTACAACTTCAAACCTCATTGGCAAATCCTCACTATACCAGTCATTTTTAGGATGTTGCCATGTGTATAATGTCAGCCTCAGGGTTTTTATTTTGGCTTTGTTTTTCGAACTGGAGCCTGAAAGCTGCACTCTATATCCAAGCTGCTTGTAGCATATTAAAACAAATGAACTGCTAAGAAAATCTCCTACTTGAACTAAGCTGAGTTCTTACCACCCAGAATCAGAAAAACAGGTGATTTTAGCTTCTTCCCTTGCACTCTTCAGTACATCTCCTTATCTCATAGAATATTTCTTAATACAGTTACACCAGTCATCTTGCAAAAAAAAAGTTATAAAGCATAATAAATTGGATAAAGTATTATGGCAGCTTTTAGTTATTCAAGAAGAATTGTGTTTGTCTTTATCATTCTGCTTTTTCTTGAATGATACTGAAGTGTATTATTACTGTTTCTTCCCCAATACATTTTCTTCTGCTGTTTTCTTTTGTTCTTATAACTAAAGTTTTCATATTGTTTATTTATTGATCAATTACATTAATATTGCTTTATGTTGTTTTCTTTATGTTTCTGTGTAATATACAGCCAGCCTTCTGCATCCATAGATTTTGTATCAACAGATTCAACCATCCACAGCTTGACATGATTACATACCCCCCAACCCCCCAACCCCACATAAAGTCACCTTTGATTCTCTGTTAGATATAAGACACACCTTTCTACTCCATCATTCTATATAATGGGACTTGAGCATCCCCAGATTTTGGTATCCACGGGGTGGGATGTCCTGGAGCCAAACCCCAGTGGACATCAATGGTCCACTGTACTGGTCTTTGCTTTCATTAGGCAGGGAGCATTCAGGCCAGAAATGGAAAATATAATATAATGTAGACCGGACACCTGTTGGTTAGTCCCAGTTAGAGGAGACCCATTGAATCAGTTATTGAATGGTTAGTGAACACATAGATAAATCCAAATGATTCAATGGAACTTAGCAGTTTAGACTCATAGTAGAATTTAGGCTATCATATATATTAATATAATATATAATAATAATAACAAAATAATGGAAGTTATAGGAACTGAATAAAATGCACATATTGTAAACATCATTAACAAAATTGTTAAGTTTTGTATTTGTAATTAACTGAGAAATAATTATATCTTATATTGATTTCATAGTTTATGAGCACTTCTAATTTCTGAGTTTTGAGCCAACAAACCAGTTTGCCTCTACATTAATCACATTCCTGCATGGCCAGTTCTACTGACATGAATATCTTGCTACATGTGTGTATCCCTTTGTTGTGCAAAGAGCAGAATTCACAGGACTACAAGGTTCACCCGATAGTATGTGTAAGGATGAGATGTGATAATTCTGTAATATTATTCATTTCTTTCTTGAATTTAAAACTACTTTTTCTCTCTTTTCTCCCAAAATGGGATTCAAGGTGTTTATCCCTCTCTCCCTTTCCCTCTCCCTCCCTCTCTCACCACTAAAATATTTATTTCACAGATATAGGGGGATAAATATACAATTAAAGATTTTAGTTATTCCTCTAAACCGAAATGTTCACAAATGGCCATAATAAAGCAAACAGATAGTAGAAACTGTGGCATTAATATCATTTGTTTAGTTATTACACCCAAAGTATTTCACTTGTATTCAGCTTCTGAGTGCACTAATAGGATGCAAAATGTGGTTATGGATTTTAAGCCACTAAGTAATTTGTTTAGTCTATAAGTGGAAAGTAGTTTAGTGCTTGCTTCCTGAATACATTATCCTCACAGCTTCTGTTGGCCATATATAAATCAAAGAGGGAGAGAGAAAAGAAAATCAGCTAATTGTACTGCTTTTACAAAGGCAAGACAAATGGGGTGGGGGAGATTTAAAAAATTGAGCAAAAAAGCATTTGAGATTCTTCCATATTTTGCATTCACTATACACAGTCTATTTTAGCCTCCTTCTACCTTTCCTTAATTTCCACGTTCTGTTTTTGAAGATCACAATAATCCCCCCAAGTTACTTGGGAAAAAGCAAAGGTTTCTTTAGTAGACATTCTATGGCCTTTTCCATAAGAAGAGACACAGAGGATTGTGCTAAAATAAATAAAAGCTACAGTCAAACTTCAACATTTGTAGTTTTGATTATTAACAATTTGATTATTCATGAATTGATTAAAAATGTTTTCTCTAGAAATATCTAAGTTCTTCTGTGTGACTCTGCACTCAACTTCCAGGGCTTTAGCACCGCTTGTGAATCACCAGCAATGATGAGATCTATCATCTGAAAGAATACCTGTTGGAAGCCCTGGGTAGGCATGAGCACCCAACTGTTGGCCCAGCTTACTGTTGACCTAAACAGCTCAAAAACAGCTTGAGCTGTAATTAGATGAATTAGGTACCGCTAAAACAAGCAGAGAAGGTATTTCATGGCACTATAAAGAAAAAGTTCAGAAAATGTCTGGTGACAAAAAGGAAGGGGGAAGTCCTGATGGCTTTTCGTCATAGAGGATGGAACGACAACACAACACCCCCCCCCCAATGGTTGGATTCTTGGTCAATCCTTGACTTGATGTCTGTATGCTAACATTATATCAACTTTTGACCATATGTTATGGAGTATTGTTCCTATTTGATGGAGGTTCCGTCTTGATAAAGCCTGGTTACAGGCGAAACGGATCAGGCATGGAAAATAATGCCGTCGGCGGTCTCCTTGGATCAGTAAGAACCATTCCTGATCATATTTTATTCTCTACCGCTACCTGGTTCGATTTCGGACCTTATGCAACCTTCTCTACGCAGCATCTCCACCAGTTTTTGCAGCATTTTACCTTGCCTCCGTTGTGACGCTTGAGACTTCATATAACATCTACAAGTGTCTCACTTCAACTATATACCATCAACTTTGTGATTTATATCTATGTTATTTTGATTCAGATTTTCCAACCTCATAGTCCGATATAACAGGCAGTCCATATTCCTCTGTTGCTGAAGGCTCACGGAGAGGCAACATTTTCTACCATATAGACTTAACTTTTACTCGGATGTTTCTACCCCACAATCCGATACAACAAGCAGTCTACATTCCTTCGCTGCTGAAGGTTCACGGAGAGGTAATGTTTTTCATCACAAAGACTATCATAGGATACAGGCTATCTGCAAGCAATTCCATTTATAGTGTAAATGTTTATATGTATTTCAATGTATTGATATGCACCTACCTGCTCTGAGGACATACTTTCTCCGCACTTCTCTGTAGCTTTGCATGATTGCACAGTGTATCACATTTCTACTAAATACAGTGTTATATATTTTTGATATCCAGGATCTTTAGACGTATGTTTTCTGGTTTCTCTCTAAGTGCATTTATTTATTTATTATTGAGGCTTCTATGCCGCCGACTCCCGGGGGCTCGCGGCGGCTCACAAGAGCCAATGGCATGACAACAAAGGGTTAAAACATAAAACAGTTAAAACAATAGCAATAACATTAAAACAACAGAGCAGCAGCAGATGCAGCAGTATAGCACTTAAAAACACGCGGGCCTACTCACCGAAGGCCTGCCTAAACAACTGAGTTTTGCAGGCCCGTCTAAATGGGAGTAAGTCCCTCAGGGCCCTGGTTCCGGCCGGGAGGGCGTTCCATAGCGTGGGGGCTATAACGGAGAACGCCCTCCGGCGGGTAGATGTCAGATGCGCCAACTTTATTGATGGTATTTCCAGGAAGTTGGCATCCTCAGACCGTAGTGATCTCGATGGGCAATATGGAGTGAGACGGTCCCTCAGATACGCTGGCCCCAGGCCGTGTAAGGCCTTAAAGGTAAGGACCAACACTTTGAAGGCGACCCGGTACTCAATAGGCAGCCAGTGCAGATCCTGCAAGATTGGTGTTATATGGCAGCCTACTGGAGCCCCAGACAGGAGCCGGGCGGCAGTGTTCTGCACCAGCTTGAGCTTCCGGATCAACGACATAGGAAGGCCAACGTAGAGCGCATTACAGTAATCTAGCCTCGAGATGACCGTGGCTTGGATCACCGTGGCCAGGTCGCTCCGGGAGAGGTAGGGGGCCAGCCTCCTTGCCTGGCGGAGGTGGAAAAAAGCAGCCTTGCTGACCGCAGAGACCTGGGCCTCCATGGTCAGCTGGGAGTCCAAGTGGACACCCAGGCTCTTCACAGACGGCGCTGGGTGTAGCGCCGCACCGTCCAGGGTCGGAAGCCGGGCACCCACCCCGCCCGGGCGGCCCAGCCACAAGATCTCCGTCTTCGCCGGATTCACCCTCAACCTACTGGCTCGCAGCCATCCAGTAACGGCTTCAAGGCAGTGCTGGAAATTATCGGGGACGGACTCCGGCCTGCCCTCCATCCTCAGAATGAGCTGGGTGTCATCTGCGTACTGGTGGCAGACCAGCCCATAACTCCGCACCAGCTGTGCAAGCGGCTGCATGTAGATGTTAAATAACAGAGGGGAGAGAATGGCCCCCTGCGGGACTCCACAAACTAATGGGGAGCCCTCAGAGACCACCTCGCCCCTCCTCACATGCTGAGACCGCTGGCGGAGGAAGGAGGTCAACCATTTAAGGACAGTCCCCCTCACTCCAGCCATGGCCAGGTGGTGGATCAAAAGATTGTGGTCGACCGTGTCAAACGCTGCCGTGAGGTCCAATAACACGAGCAGCACAGACCCGCCTTGGTCGAGCTGGCAGCGGAGTTGGTCTGTGATGGAGACCAGGACCGTCTCCGTCCCGTGCCCCGAACGGAAGCCGGACTGGAAGGGGTCTAACCATGTTGCATCATCTAAGAAGGACTGCAGCTGCTCCATTACTGCCCTCTCAACCACCTTGCCCAGGTACGAAAGATTCGACACTATTTAGCACTATACAATACAGTTGTTTGGTTCTTTGACACCACATACCTCTTTTCTGGTCTGTCTGTCTCAGTACTGTCTATACAAAACAGCATTGAATGTTTGCCGTGTACGTGTACTGTGATCCCCTAAATCCCTTTGGGGAGATAGGGAACAATATAAACAAAGTGTTGTTGTTGTTGTTGTTGTTGTTATGCTGGGGAACCTAGAGATTTCTACAGAGAACACATCTCAAGCAATTCTATGTTCAGCTTCCAGTGGAAGCTAACTATAGAGTTGTGTTGGAAGACTTGGGAATTCCTAGAGGGATAGACGTTTTCTCAAGTAAAAGAATAGCAATGTCTTTATTTGCAGTTTTTCACTTTCATGAGGGTCCTGTGCCCCTAATCCAGATGAATGTAGAGGGCTGACTGTACCATAATTCCAAAGACAACTTGGAAACATGCACACGTCTGCACAAAGAATAAGCATTTATGAACTAATAATATTGGTTAATACAAAAACTGTTGTGTCAAAGGTGACTGGAACCAGTATTTATCTCTACAGAAGCCTTCATTAAATGAATATCTCCAAACTTGTAATAACTATATAAAACAAAAAGCAGTGTTATAAGCTGCTACACCAACAAATAAATAGCTTGCTTTGCTTCAGTATACAAAGTCAATGCAGCATCTGATCCCAGGGCACTGTGAGACAATGCAAATTATTTTGGGTATAAGATGTGCATGTAACATCTTCACCACCAAACTTAGTATATTTGCTTCATAGGGAAGCACATATGTAGAATATAAATGCATCTAGAGGCACACATTTAGAAGCACTTCAGGCATCTTACCTGGATCCAGATCACTTCATTTCTTCATTATTTATCATCATCTGCAATATAATTTGAATTATTCCCGTATACGGTGCAACACAGCGCATTTTGTTGTGTCCAGAGAGTCATCTTTCACACAGAAGTAAGCCTTGCACTGCTGAGCCATTGGAGCGACCAGCCCAGCCACAAGCAGTTTTACATTGCGCAGGACACCGGATCCTGTTTAATCTAGATTATTCGCAAATATGGGACTGAACGCCGCAACTTCCAATGCCCAAGACCCTGCCTCCCTCAGGAGGAATGGAGGGCACATGAGCCGCCATCAGGGAAGAAGTGAAGAATTACCACCTGAGGATAATCCACTTTATTCCCATCCACTTCTATATATGCCAGCACGTTGGGGTTTCACTGCAGGCTTTGGTTCGTACAAGGTTTCCCATTAGATCTTGCCATACTTACCTCTATGTTTTCATTTGGGAAGGATAATCCCTACTTAGCGACTGCATCTTTTCTCCTAATGCGCAAGTCCACCGACTGGTAGGAACTGGGACGATTTATTGCAATGAATACTCAAAATATTGTATGTTTTGTGTGATATTGTCGTTTTATGTATGAGCAACCCCCCACTGAATATGGTGATTTAACATTCAAGGGAACGGATACTGTTCATGTATGATATATTGACTTAACATTGAATGAATTGAATACAATTTATTGTAACTCCAGTTAGGTTTCCCCTTCTCTTCTTCTTCCCTGTTGCACGGCCCTTCCTCCCCCCAAGCAGCAGCAGCAGGAGTTCGGCAGGAAAGGGAAGAAAGGGGGAAGAGAGGTTTTTCCGCGGCACACCAGGTGTTCGCTCACGGAACACTAGTGTGCAGCGGAACAGCGGTTGGGAAACACTGATATAGACAATCCATTCATAGAAAGAAAAAAAAGACTGGACACCACTGATTAATTACATGAAGAAAGATTGAGATTTTATTATAAAGTAACAAATCAACAAAGACACCTTTGGACTGAACAAAACAATATTCACCAAGAAACATACAACAACTATTGACAAACCCATGAGGATGAAGATTAGAAGTTCACGAAACCCTCCTTGTCTACTCAGACATATTTTTCCATGAAGCATTCAAATTCTGTACACAGTTACAGGATTGCTTTGCATAAATCCACTATTTCTCTCTAATTTTGCTATCTATGATAGCAAATACAGAGTGGGTCGAACACCTTTGATATCATATTTCTCTTCAGATGTGCCAATTCACGAATTTATGGACACACAATTGTAGTTCCACATAGCCTTATGATGCTGCCTTCACAGCAATGCCATAATTCCAGATTTTAAAAACAAAAACAAAAAATAACTATAAAAAATAAAACAAACAGAAAATTGCCAGTTTGGGAATAGCAAAAGAGGGGAGCAAGAAGAGGAGAGGAGGAGAACCTGCACCTGAAACCACTTCTTTGTCAGTACTTATTTATTTATTTACTTTATTTCAACCCTGCCCTTCTCCCACAGGGGGACACAGGACGGCTTCACAATGCATCAATGATGCTATACAAATACAATCAATAAAAAAAATAGTACAAAATATTATAAAAACTTTAATTATTGCATTAACATGCTGTTACAACCAAAGTTCAGCCAATAATTCCAATATCGTCATATCAACAAAATTCAAGTCCAGTTGCCATTATAATGCTCAGTACCTTAGTCAAACGCAATGAGTCCAGGATCATTCCCAAACTGCGAACCTGAGTCTTCAGGGGGAGTGTAACCCCATCCAAAACAGGCTGTAACTCTATTCCCTATTCGGCCTTTCGACTGACCAGGAGTACCTCTGTCTTGTCTGGATTAAGTTTCAATGTGTTCACCCTCATCCAGGCCGACATAGCAGCCAAGCACCAGTTCAGGACCTGCACAGCCTCCTTAGTAACAGGTGGGAAGGAGTGTTAGATGAACATCATCTGCGTACAAATGACATCTGACCTCAAAACTCCAGATGATCTCCCCCAGCAGCTTCATGTAGATCAGGGCTGTCCAACTTCTACCGGACCTTGGGCCGGAATTCCGGTCACTGATCACCTGGGGGGCCAAGCCCCTGGCTCCGCCCCCTCCCCACCCCTGCCCATGCCCCTCCCCGGCTCCACCCCTGGCTCTGCCCCCTCCCCACCCCCAGCTCCTTCCCCTCCCCACACCGGGCTCCACCCCCTCCCCGTCCCCTCGAGTTGACTACATCAGTCAGAAGTCTATTCTTAAAGAATATATATAATTTCCTGCTTTTTATTGCTTCCCCCTTTTTATATATATAAAAATTATATATATTGTATTTTAATTGATGTTAAAAATATAATTAAAAAGGGGGAAGCAATAAAAAGCCCAGAAAACTCACAACAACCCAGTAATTCCAGGAATGAAAGCCTTCGACAATACAGTGAACATCTCTACAGGGAGAAACTGTTCCAAGACACACGAGACCTCACAACCTATGAGGATGCCTGCCATAGATGCAGGCGAAACATCAGGAGAGAATGCTTCTGGAACATGGCCACACAGCCCAGAAGACTCACAACAACCCAGTGATTCCAGGTATGAAAGCCTTCGACAATACATTGAGCATCTCTACAGGGAGAAATGGCTATGGGACCAGGCGTTTGCACACTAGCACAAGGCAGCACCTTTTTTTTAAAACTTAAATGAATGTGTATGATATGTTGATGTAATTGTATTTTAATGTGTAATGTTTTGGGGGGTTTTATACTGTGTTTTATGTGTTTTACTGTGTTGGCATCAAATTGTGCCTTTTTGAAACCGCCTGAGTCCCCCCTCGGGGGTTGAGAAGAGCGGGGTAAAATGCCAGAAATAAATAAATAAATAAATAAATAAATTTCCAAGACACATGAGACCTCACAAGTTCTGAGGATGCCTGCTATAGATGCAGGCGAAACATCAGGAGAGAATGCTACTGGAACATCGGGAGAGAATGCTACTGGAACACCCTCCCTAAAGACATCAGATCAGCCCCCTCCCTCCTGACGTTTCGCAAGAAAGTCAAGACCTGGTTATTTGAGCAGGCATTTGTTGATGAAATATAAGGCTTAATTGGATATAAGGAATGATGACGATGTGATGGAAACTGATTTCAACATGACGCTGAGGCTGCAATTGTATGTTTTTAATTGTTAAATTGGTATTATATGTTTTTGGGGGGGGGGGTTGACTTGTTGCTGTGTTGTATTGAGGGCAGAGATTGCCTGTGTAAACTGTCCCGAGTCGCCTTCGGGCTGAGAGGGGTGGTATAGAAACGTGACAAATAAATAAATAAATAAATGAACATGGCCATGCAGCTCAGATAACTCACGGCAATACATAGGCGATATTGTGTTGTCGGAGGCTTTCATGGCTGGAATCACTGGGTTGCTGAGAGTTTTGCAGGCAGATTTAAACATGTTTTCATAGAATCATAGAGTTGGAAGAGACCTCATGGGCCATCCAGTCCAACCCCTGCCAAGAAGCAGGAAAATCGCATTCAAACATCCCTGACAGATGGCCATTCAGCCTCTGTTTAAAAGCCTCCAAATAAGTTTCCTCCACCACAGTCCTGGGCAGAGTGTTCCACTGCTTTGTATTGCTTCCCCCTTTTTAATTATATTTAATTATATTTTTAACATCAATTAAAATACAATTATACAGTAATAGTAATAAAATAAAAGAATAAAAGAGAGGAAGGAAGGAAGATGGATGGATGGATGGAGGAAGGGAATAAAGGGGGGAGGGATATAAATATAAATGGAGGGATATAAATATAAATAAATAACCTAATAACACAAAGGAGGATGGATGGAGGAAGGGAATAAAGGGGGAGGGATATAAATATAAATGGAGGGATATAAATATAAATAAATAACCTAATAACACAAAGGAGGATGGGTGGAGGAAGGGAATAAATGGGGGAGGGATATAAATATAAATGGAGGATTATAAATATAAATAAATAACATAAAAGGAAGAATTAAAGCAAGGAAGAAAAGAAGGATTGAAGGAAGTAGCCCACCCCAGCTAAACAGCCCTATGCTTCAGCCTACCTTCCAGTAGCTGGACCATGGGAGACCACGAGAGAGGGCCGGACCACGAGAGACACGACGACCGACAGAGCGAAGAAGGTCCAAATCGCATCTGTGTGGGCCGCAGGGATTCAGTAGCAGAGATTTCGGCAACCGGAGCAAGTATCGCGAGACTACGCCTGCCACACGGGATTTCGATCGCAACGCAGGCATGATCTCGCGTTGAGATCGAAATCCCATGTGTAGTTGGCGTAGTCTCGCGAAACTACGCCAACTACACATGGGATTTCGATCTCAACGCGAGATCACGCCTGCGTTGCGATCGAAATCCTGTGTGGCTGGCGTAGTCTCGCGATACTTCCTCTGGAACCCGGAAGTGGGTAATTTTTTATTATTATTATTTTATTTAATTTTCTATTTTTATTTTTATTTAAAAGCTGAGCGGGCTGCAGGCAAGGAGCTGGGAGGGCGTGTACGGCCCGCGGGCCGCCTGTTGGACAGGCCTGATGTAGATATTAAACAACAAGGGGGGCATGCATGATGGCACAGCAGTGGAAAGGCACCGTTCACATCAAGGTAGGTGATGAAAATGTTGTGGTTCTGGGAGCTATTGACAGGCTTTACCTATCAAGAGCCAGAAATGGGAGAATCACGGGGAGGAGGAAGTTTGGCAGTTGGGCGTTTGCTTTGTGTAGTAAAGCCCATAGACATACTCGTAAAATACATGTCTGTTCTTCCTTTCCAATTTTATTTTGCCATCGAGTCAGACAATACAGTAGTAACAACTTTGGATTGGTTTGGTTATGAATGATTAACAGTAAACCAGGAAAGTTTTGTATGGTGGGATGAGATAAAAATAATTTGATCTTTGTAACTTGCTAAAGATGAACTGGTTTTGAAATTCTAATAAAGCTGGCTTACTGTCTTGGGGGACTAGCACACCGCTCATCTCTCTGTCTGCTTGTGTTTTGCCTATTGGATCTAGATATTTGTAAAGACACCAATATAGACATACACATTATTACGTTGTAACTCGGAGGCAGAAGCATTAGCTTAACTGAAGACGTGGATTCATGTTAGTAATAAGTGCTTAGGTATTAAGAAATCAACACACCACTAGGAGATGTATAGAAACTCCTCCAGTGAATTTTGCTTGGAATTGTTCTTTTCTATAAATCAGACATGCAAATCCTTTGAAATCCAGAGGTCTCCAATTAATTTCTTGTTCTTTTGGATGGTATTACAACCACCACTTTTACCTTAGAAAAAACAAAGAAACACTGGGGAACTTTTCCAAATCTCTTGTTTGCCTTAAAGTCAAGATTTGGGTTTTGTTTTTTTCCAACAGGGGGAGTGCCAGTAAATTCGCTTTACCGCTGCAAGGTTTAAACTGATGTTTGCTTTAAAGAAAAAGCTTTTGGAGAGTAGAAAAGAATCTGCAGTCAATCTCTCTTCCCTCGATACATAAACTGTTGTTGGCATATTTTGCTTTTGCTGCAGGGCTCACCTTGCATTTGGCTAGCTTTTCATGTGTTTAAGAATACACTACAAATACTGTGTCTTTGGAGAGAGGGGAAGGGGAGTTGTCTTGTAAATTTGTAGAAGAATCAAGCAAAATTGTTTTAACTGTCTATCAAATTCTTTCACATTATTTAGCTGAATAGGACTTTCCAACATTGCTCTGAATTTCACCTTTGGTATAATTTGGTTTTATCTCTAGGTGGCACTTATAAAAGACCAGATATGGGAAACTTAGCAGAAAAGCGTCACAGCAGTTACGTGTTCACTGTCATTGAAACAGTTCACTAACAAGTGGTCAAACTTTTAACACTTTTTCAAAACAATTTTTCCTATTTGTATATAAGATGAACCATCATATGCACAGTGGTTTCCTGGCTTTCCTTTGAAATCTCACTATATTTCACCATGTCCAGGACTTTGATGACCAACCATGAGACACAAACATCTGACCTGAACAAGGGTTACTGTAGTAAACTTATAACCCATTTAATTGTGTTGTGCTAGAAATGAGCAAAGGGGGAGGAGGGGAACCTGATGTGGATCTAGTTGTGCCCAGGTGTCAGCCTGTGGCTACCTCCATCCTACCTCCTACCTCCTTTGGGCAAAATACCTGACCCTGAGGACAATCTAGTGCTAAGGGTTGCCTGCCTCCATTGGTCATTTACTTGAATGCAAACGAGGGCATTCCCTTCCAAGTTATAGGACTTTGTAAGAAAGAGAAAACACAAATTATAAAAGTCTCACAGATTCTGTATGGACTAGGAGGGAAAACTCACCAGGTGGAAGAGAGAATATTTCTACCCAGTTGCATAGTGACTAGCATAGCTCATGCAGCCCTGAAGATGTGAGGTTGCCTACCCCATACTGGAATAAGAATTTGTACTAAGGGTTGCTCACCCCCACTGGTCATTTACTTGAATGCAAACCAGGGCACTCCCTTCCAAAACAGATAAGAAGAAACGCAATAATACCTGTTCTTGGGCTGGGTGTGAAACTAGGTTTAGAACTACAGAAAGGTTGGATTTGCCATTGTATTCCAGATATACCAGTTTTAATAGCCAAGGCTTCTATTTTAAAGTTCTCTCTGAAAAATGTTCATAGCTTTTCTGTTTCTCTGCTTCCTTTACTTGCCATATTGCTCCTGGGTGTTGGGGTGCCATTGGAAATAAATTGGTGTATGATGCGAAGACTCATGGTAGGAAGATGGCTGGCATATCTACAAAAGAAAAGAAAAGAAGAGAGAAACAATTTGCGATCAAAGTTTGGGTGCAATGGCATACTAATTATGATTGGTGGTTATTGCGTATAAAAAGCCAATATAAGTAGAAACAGTAGCCTGAAGTAAAAAAGAAGAATTTGCAGGAATAATTCCTTGAATACTATATGTGGAGATTCCCCATTGAAGAGAAAAGATAGTACTCGTAGACCCTAGTTGTCCCTGTCCAGTAGGAAGTCGGACAGTGACAAGGAAATGGACCAAATGCAGACTGTCAAATAATAATAATAATAATAATAATAATAATAAAACTTTATTTGTAGCCCGCATCCATCTCCCCGAAGGGGACTTGGAGCGGTTTACATGGGGCCATGCCCAACAATACATCACAAAAATATCAACATCAAAAAACAATAAACATAATAAAAGCAATAAACACAATAAAATACATTGGTGAAAGCACCACAATACAATACAAGTGAGTCTAAAAACAGAACCAACAGGGCGGGCCACATGTACATATAGGGTGTTTAAAAAACTCGGGGGAGATACCAGGAGTAGTGTCGAAGACAATGGGTCACATGGGGAAGAGGTTTCGCATTTGGGGACCTAATCTCTGAAGGCCAGGTGGAAGAACCAGGTTTTTAATTGTTTCCTGAAGGATTCCAGTGAGGGAGCATTCCTAATCTCTCCCGGGAGGGAATTCCAAAGACGGGGGGCCACAGAGGAGAAGGCTTTCTCCTTAGTGCTCACAAGCAGAGTTTGTGAGACTGGCAGGGGCAAAAGGAGGGCCTCCCCTGAGCAGTGAAGGGCTCGGGCTGGTTCATAGGAGGAGAGCCGGTCACAAAGGTAGATGGGTCCCAAACCGTTTAGGGCTTTGTAGGTAATTACCTACACCTTGAATTGAGCCTGGAAAGTAAACGGCAGCCAGTGGAGCTCTTTGAACAGGGTGGTCGACCGCTCCCTGTAGCCTGCCCCAGTTATTAATCTGGTGGCCGATCAAACACTGGGTACAAAGACATATAATGTGGCAGTTCTTTATTTGATCTAGCCATTGTTATCGCTGTCAGCTGGGCATACCAAGAGATAGATATATATATATTCCACACATCTTGCTTTGTGAATCCTTTTCTGCTCTCTGGTTCCAATTTACATGTGTTGCCCATGGATGTCTTGTTCAGTACCTTGATCAGGATACAACAAAGGATTCCATGAGACTTGGGCATGGCCCTTTTTATGAGTAGCAAGATTTCTCATACTCACCCAATTTTTCTAAATTCACCTTGATGCCAAAAGTAACATGTCATGTTACATGTAAATCTGGGGAGCAACAGAGCTTGAAAGTAATCACATCCAGCTAATCAACAGTGCCAGTTCTACTAGTATATTTTAGATGTAATGAAATTGTTAAATGATTTAATTCATTGCTATTATATTTTTTGTTTTCAAGTATTGGCATGTACTTGTTTCCAGGCTCACTTTGAGTGGCCCCGGGGACCAGAGAGCTTGAACTGAGTGGGTGGGGGACTTGTGTTACTCTGATTCAGACCATGCATGCAAATCATATTTTCTGAACTGAGGTGTAAATCTTTTTCTAGCTTCAGCAATCCAAGCTTTTCTGAAACGATGAGTGTCAGTATCTCCCAAATTTTAGCAGTGGTGTAATCCATCATAACTCTGGCATAATTGGTGTGCAGGTGCTTGGCCATTCTGTGCATCCAACCTACTACTAAGATGTGTTTAGGACTGCAATACAGCAGGAAGGACTCGGTGTAATAAGTATTCTGAGTTCTTATATTGTACTTAATGTTTACTGGTTAATCTCAATAAGCATTGCATGTATATCAAAGTAAGACTCCATCTCGTCCTAACCTCCCCTTGCTGGGATCATACCATGAAAAAAAGAATTAGGCAATCTAATTTTACAGCACTATCTGAGGTTGGTTATTGTCAAAAAAGATGGCTTTGACTAAGTAATTATTGATAAGAAAATATTAAATGTGCCTTTTAATTTTAATTTATAGTCTTCTTTAGCTTTTTTATGTGACTAGCTGCCTGCTGAAAAATTGGTGAGTGGATCTTGATTTTTTAATCCTCGCACTGAGCAAATTGGAATGGTGCTGCAAAGCTTTACCACACTAGTAATTGAAAACACTTTTGGCACCTCAAAAATGAGATTTTGATGCATAGATAAATCTAGCGACACATTACTGTGCTGCCCTTATGAGAGTGGGCAAACTCTTCCCGCCTTGCTGTAGATTGCATAACAGAGTCATTAAATGCAGATTATCTTTCAAAGGCAAAGCAGAGATTAATGAATCAAACTAAAATGATGAATTAAATGAGCCCAATCGGACACACTTTCAAAATTAGCCTGCAAAGGGGGGTTATAGTAACAAGAGTTTCAGAGCTAGATTGCCCAAACATAGTTTAGACAAGTGTAACAATGCATAGAAGCACACATTACCTTAGCCATCTAGTTTTATTAGATCATAATCTAATAAATAATGTTAGTGAGTTTTATAGTCCAACACAGAACATAGAAGTAATACATGGATTATATTTTTGCAGAGCTGGAAGATATTAAGTGGTGGCTGAAAAAAGCAAACTCGGCTTTGTTGTATGGGCGATATAGGCTTCATTCTCATCCCTGAATGCAAGCAACAATAACTAACGTGTAATAGGTACACCCATTTAATTTCTAAGGAAGTATACAATCTTAATTTATCTTGATCTTACTGAGGCAGGCTGAAGCTGTATCTTACTAAAGTTGAAGAAATGGACCCTTGGCTACCAGTTTGTAGCAACAAACCATTACAGTGGCCTGCAACATTGAGGGATAAAAAAAAGCTTTTAAAGAAACGTATGCTGGCTTTATAGGAATTTGTCATTCTAAATACAAAAATGACCTCGAATTTGCTCCATCGTGTACAGTTCTTTCCCAACAACTATATTTGGCATTTTAATTGGTAATATGTGACTGAATTAGATTTCTTGGGGTAGTAAAGAGTAATCAGTAAGAAAGGGGTTAAAATCTTCTAATATACTTTCTAATCATGATAATATAAGATCTTTTTTTATCTCCTGTTGACACAAGAAACTGGATCCAATTGCTAACCCCAATGGAAATGAGCCCATTGAAACAATGGCACTTGTCTATATATTGATTCACTGTAACAAAAGTGTGTCTACATTATTTGGAACTAAGATTTAGGTTTATATCATTTTTCTTGGAATCTCAAGACTTGCAAACTAATGGGAACGTGAATAGAGTTGTAGAGAAAAGATATCAAAGGATTGAACTGATTATGCAGTAAGCCTTGCTTACAAGCAACAAGGAGTTGAGAGTGGCTCTTCAATTCCTTGGCTAGCTCTAGCAAAGTGTCTTGTAAGAAATGAATTTTTACATGTGGCAGAATCATATTGATTACTCACAAGGAATGTTTGGGGTCCTAGGAACTGAAAGCAATATTGAAAAGCAAAACTGAAAGCATGTGGTAGGAAAAGGCACTAAAACACTACTGGACTGTATTGGTTCTCTTGTATTTTTAATCAGAACCTTCTCTGAAACATTTAGTAATGCACAAATGGAGTAGAGGGACACTGTTTTTAAGTGCATATCCCTAGAAATAATTGTAATCTCATGTAAGAATGTGAACAAAGCCATTCCCAATTTCCAAGGTTGGAAACAGACTGTCCAAAATACACTATGACCCACATATGTTCTCAGATTTTGTGTGGATACACAAAACTGTGGATAATAGCAAACACTATTGAAACAAAGGACCTCTGGCCAAAAAATACCACAGAGTTGCACTGGATGAGCTAGAAAGGACACATCTTTTTTGGATGTGGATTAATGGAACCACAGGTACTGGTCCAGTGGATACAGAAGTCATGTTGTAAATTTATCATGCATGCCTCTGTGTGTGCTTATTTCACACATTAGCAGTAGAGTCCATTTAGGACAGTGGAACTTACTTCTGAATTGGCATACTTAAGAATCAAATTGTAATGTAGGTTCTTTGCTGTAAGAACAGCATGAATAACTTTAATATTAAGAGATATTATACAATGCACCAATGAATGCACTTTGCCAGAAAACAGAAATGGGAAATAGTTTGTTCTCCAGATACTGTTTGACTGCAAATCCCACCGTCACTCATCATTGGTCATGACAGCTAACACTGATGGCAGTTGCCCACTGGGAGGACTACATGTACTATACAGATTGGTCCTTCAGAATGCAGATTGCCTAGCATTGCTCATGATTGGAATTGTATTTGAATGCATATAATGAGCACCAGGTTAGGAAGACAGGTATAAATATTTACTCTTGGGTAATCTCAACAGACTAACATGGTGTAATGGTTTGAGCATTGGACTACAACTCTGGAGAATAGGGTTCAATTTTCACTTAATCATGAAACTAATTGCTTAGTTTTGAGAAAGTCCCATTGTCTCCAAGTGATAGGTTCATCTTAGGGTCATTTTAGGTTGGAATTTACATGAAAGTGCACAAAAACAACAAAAACTCAGCAATTCAAGTGTTCTTGGTCTAATGGCATTTCAACATTTCAGTTTAATCAAGGTTGAACCTTTTCAAGTTGATAGTAAAAGTCCCTTTACTGTTAAAGGACTGTAAAGCTCACATTTTGCTATTTTAATGGAATATGTATGTATAAGTGCAAGTCTTGTAATTATTCACATTTTGATTAAATGAAAATTTTATTTCCCATGTACAGTTCATTTCATTAGACACTTCAAAAGAATGCTTTTTAAAATATTAGCCACTGCGTGTTTCAGTCATTAACTTAAATATACATAGCTTTAATTTAAAGTGTTAGAAATAAAAGTTGACTAAGATGTTTGATTTCTTATTTCATGCAAATCCTCTGCCAACTTTTAAACTCAGAATGCAGTTACCATTAGTTGATTCACATAATTACATCGATTTTACATATTGCAGCATTGATCTCTAGTGTGTGTTCAGGGTTCTTCCATTTCATAGAAGGAACTATTTGCTGTTCATCACATCATTTCTTGATGATTTTAACACACACACCCACGAGGGAGAGGGAGGGGGAGAGGGGGGAGAGGGGGAG
This sequence comes from Anolis apletophallus, assembly GCA_030556195.1. Lineage (NCBI taxonomy): Eukaryota > Metazoa > Chordata > Lepidosauria > Squamata > Anolidae > Anolis > Anolis apletophallus. The sequence continues at coordinate 77,119,039 of JARBWK010000009.1, forward strand.
AGAGGGAGAGGGAGGGAGAGGGAGAGAGAGAGAATGTCGGCTCCCTATTGTCTTTCCCCAGCTCTGGACATTGATAGCTAAACAAGAGGTCTTGAAGTGATTCGCATCTGTGTCAGGAGACTGGAATGGTGAGGAAAGATGATAACTTTCAAGTGCAATCCTTGTTGTCGAACATGATATATACCCCAAACCACACACACACACACACACACAATTTATAGTTTCTCTGCGGGTGCAAAAACAAAAATATATTTTTTATTTCTTTAAAAAAATTCTTTTCTGAACTTCCACAGCTTTGGAGAAGAAGGATATCAAAAATCGACCAGTGGCAGTAACTCCCTCACAAAGGCTATATAGTTTCAACCCTTTAATAAACTGTAACTTTTCATTTCAACTTTCTGCCTACTTTGTATCCTTTAATACCAATTCTATCTCCCAGTTTATATTGTAATATATGTGATTTACTTCAAAATATAACAAGACAACTCTCAGAGGTCCTCAACTTTCAGCCACCCTGCTGAGACATTTCCCAGACAGGAAAGGCTGGGCTAATCCCCCAGCTATTATTGGCCAGGGTGATCATCAAGATCCATTGTATGTGTATAGGCCGTTTCTGCACCCAATCTGATAAAGCCAGCCAATGTTTGTCCAGCCAAGTACCCCACTTGAGCTGAGAAGTTGCTGGCAGTAGAAACAGAGGCTTAGAATATGTACATTTGTGGACTTCTTTAATTAAAAACCTAAGATTTGATTGCAGGGACCATCACCTTTTGTTCTCGGGGTCTCAAATCTTTGTTTTCTCAAAGCATTTTCTCACCACCTGAAACTGGACGATTAAGCCAATCAGAAACTCATTAGTATTATCAATTTTATCCTGTGCATTTGGCCTGCTCACTGTGTTCTATCTCTTCATCGTGTTATTTTGTAACTGTTTATTTTATTTTGCTACTTCATGAATCTTGCTGTGATGTTATTTTTGCTTCTCTGTATTTCATTTTGTTGTATTGTATTTTTGGGCTTGGCCTCATGTTACCCACTAGGGGTGGATATCTCTGGTTTTAAATACTTTGAAATCGGTTTAATTTTGTATTTAAAATTAATTTCATAGTTTTTTTTACCCATGTGGCCCAACGCGGAAGTGTAATTTCTATACCGAACCTGGGGGCCGCCATTTTTGTAATGGGCACATCAATAAGGTAATTAGTTCGTATGTCTTCTTTGCCCTTAGTAGACGCATGTTCTCATTGGCTAATGGAGACCAACCTGTGACCTCCTTAAGAGTTAACCCAGGTCTTCCTCTCATCTGGCAGGGATCCGTGTGTGCATGCACACACGGATCCCTGCCAGAGGACAGGAGGGAATAACGTGCCTTATTCCCATACAGGGGAGGAGGAGGGCAGGTGAACCCCCCTCCTCTTTCCCTGGATGGGAATGTGTGTTATTCCCATGCAGGGGAGGAGGGGGAGGGGTTCGCCTCCCCACCTCCTTCCCTAGATGGGAATAATGTGCGTTATTCCCATCCAGGGGAGGGGGGCTCACCTCCCCTCCTCCCCTGGATGGGAATAATGCAAGACAAGGCATCCTCCCTGCCCCTCCCAGCTGACAGGCATCGCGCATTATATATAATGTGTGATGCTTCTGAGCCAGGGGGGGGAGCACTCCCTTCTTCCCTCCCTTCCCCTCCCAGCTGACGCCTGTCAGCTGGAAGGGGCAGGGAGGGAAGAAGGGAGAGCAAGCCCTTCATTCTAGCCTCCCAGCATAATGAATAAAAACAAATTTTCGTTATAAATATGTTTCAATAACGAAAACATATCAAAATTTTTCATTACAATTTCTATAATGAATCAGAAAGGCAATCCCCCCCAACCGAGTTTGGAATCAATTTTTTTAATGGATCAACAACCCCTATTAGCCACCCTGAGTTCTCTTTGGAGAGATGGTGGCATGGTATAAATAAAGTTTATTATTATTATATTAGCATTTCCAAATATGGATACAGATCTTCCAGAGCTTGCCCACTCCCCTGTGGACAGTTCTCCTAACTGATTGGTCCTCCCAGACCAAACTCCCTTCATCACCTTCCTGCCAGAGGGAATTCCTGCTTTGAAGCAGCGACATCAGCTGAGCCCCAGCCAATCAGAACACAGATCCAAACTGGCCCCTCTCAGCCAATCAGGAAGAGGAGCAGGAGGTTTGAATGGTTGTCAAATGCATAAAACCTTGTGTCTTGTATTCATGTTATGCTTGTACCTTTGACAGCATCTGCTTGTACTTACATCCTTTCTGGCCTGATAGAATAAACCTCTGTGGCTTGTCTTCATCCTGGTGAGTGATTACTTTGCCCTGGTCTATTTCAGTGTAGCTTAAATGGATTATCCACGATCCTAGCTCCAAATTTGACTACATTCTCACCCTCACCATTGTGTGACATCAGGGGTCCTAATGTTATTAATTTTGATGGTTATGCTTTTATTATAACATATTACAATCTACTTTGATAACTCTAGTTACCGAAAAGGTTCTAATATAATATATACTGTATATAGGAGCCAGGGAAACAACAGGCTTACTTAAGGGGAGTTGTTTCCTTTTTTTAAATACAAAAACCCTTTAACATCAAGCTGAAGACATTTTGCAACAGTGTTTTGTTTTGTGTTTGTTGTCTTTTGGGGGGGGAGGTGGGTGAAATTTGCAACTGAAAATTGCAAACTAGGAGAGAGATGTCCACAACATCAGCAAAATCCTGTAATATTAATTGCTCTTATCTAAAAGCTACTGAGAAAGCTCTTTCTGAAATCTGTATGAAAACCCTAAGCATGTTTTTTTTATTTTTAGTGGACCTTTCCGTTTCCACCAATGAGATTTAAATGCCTAATAAAGCAACTCATAAATCTGTGTTCAAAGTATATAAAAGATTCCAATTACTGTAGGCGCTTCTATCACTTCAATGTATAGCACACATATTCCACTGGAAGCAAAGCAAATTGTCAGCTATTTTTCATTCTCAGAAATGTTTGGGGGGGAACACAAGCAATCCATATAAATATTAAGTATAGCTACATATTTGCAATAAGTGATGATTGCAAATGTCAGTTCCTTTACATTATTATCAATTTCAAGGGGAGGGGGCAATCTTTATCTAATGCTACTCTGTTACCCTCTCAACTTGGCAGGGACAATTGCAATTAATTCTCTGCCATCCCACTTTCTTGATTACTTTTAAAATGACACAATTCCATATAACCATCTGAGATCATTACGTTCAGAAGACCAGAATCTTGTAGACATTCCCAGTGTGAAATCTTACCACCTGACTTTGACTAGGCGAAGGGCATTCTCCATCATCGCCCCGGTACTGTGGAATGCTCTGCCACCGGAGACACAGAGCTTACAAGACACACTTGTTCAAGCAGGCTTTTGAATGCTTGTGATTATGGGTCTGAAACATGGGTCACCTATTGCCAACACCTACGACTCCTCGAATGCTTTCATCAGCACTGTCTTCGCACAATCCTAAATATACACTCTATGAGATGAATGTTGCTGTCCTTGAGCAAGCAGGGATCACCAGCATTGAGGCCATGCTATTGAGAACACAGCTGCGCTGGGCAGGGCCCATCTCCAAGATGGAGGACCATCACCTCATAAAGATACTACTCTATGGTGAACTCGCCATGGGTCAGTGCAAGAGAGGCGCCCCCCAAAAAGAGATATAAGGACTCCCTGAAACAACATCTCAGGCTCGGCCAGATTGATCACCAACAATGGTCCACCCTGGCCTCACATTGGGAGGCATGGAGACGCACTATCCACAATGCTGCGGCCTCTTTCGAGAAGACACGCCAAATGGGTCTCGAAGAGAAACGACAAAGCAGAAAGAACCGCAACTTGGAAACAACATCACCCAAGGAGACTTTCTGCTGTGCTTTCTGCAACTGAACTTGCCTATCTCAGATTGGCCTTTTTAGTCATCAACGCGCTTGTAGAAAGTGTGGGATGAGTTCTTCCTAAGAATCTTCATTCGCAAAGTAATTCGGAGAGAGTACTTATATAACTATGTTGTAAACCGCCCCAAGCCCCTGGGAGTGGCGGTGTATAAGTCCAATAAATAAATAAATAAATAAATAAATAAATAAATAAATAAATAAAATGTCTTCTTCAGCTTACTTCAATTGCATCAATTCTCTCAGCAAAAGAGGGAAAGGAGAGGAGTGATGAAATTCTGCCCTTCACAGTAGGCACAGGCAAAAGCAAACTACATGCCTCATTTTATTTTTTAGTTCTAAATAGATATGAATGCAAACATAATTAAAATATTCCAAACATTAAAAAATGTCAAATGCCTTCATATTTAGGCTGGCATTTGGTCTATAATTCATGTGACAGAAGGGACTTTAAATGGGCTATGCTTTTATTTTTATTATTGTTCTGAACTATTTTAATTTTGTGTTTTTAATCAATCTGGGTTTTTTAAAATCTGTGCTTTGCTATAATTGTATGCAAATTAAAACAAAGGAAATATTTAATTAAATGAATAATACAAAAACAATTAATAATGCCCTGTCTCAATAGTGGATTTTTTGGGGGTGGCCAGATATTTCATATTCTATGACATCTGTCAAATCTTTAGATGTTTCAGCAGTTGGAAATTGTTCTGTTCCGCTGAAAGCTTTGTTGGGAACCTGCATATTGGTAGAATCATCAAGTTCAGTGTCTGCATCAGAGGCTACAATTACTATAAATAAAACGTTTACGCTGTGATGATGGAATCTGACTCATTTTAAATGAGAAAATATAACACAGGCAATAAAATATATGAAATGTGGCAGGGTTTTTCAGTGGGGACATATAAATGCAAAAGCTGGAACATGGCTTAGCCGAGGCTGTAAGCTTACTATATGATATGAAGTAATATTTATGTATTAAAGGAGAAGAGTTTTTTTCTGATTGGGTTTTAACAAAGCAATTTATACACTTCCAATACCCATATGTTTAGAATAGTCCAAGAAAGAGAGCTCATTGGCAAGTTTATTGCAACAAAGAAGCAACATGGAGAAAGAATATTGTGTCCAATTATGGGCACCACCATTGAAAAGAGATATTGACAAGCTGGAATGTGTCCCGACTAAAATGCTCAAGGGTCTGGAGAACAAGTCCTATGAGGAGCAGCTTAAAGAGCTGGGTATGTTTAGCCTTCAGAAGAGAAGGCTGAGAGGAGACATGATAGCCATGTATAAATATGTGAGAGGAAGTCATAGGGAGGAGGGAGCAAGCTTGTTTTCTGCTGCCCTGGAGACTAGGACGTGGAGCAATGGCTTTAAACGACAAGAAAGGAGATTCCATTTGAACATTAGGAAGAACTTCCTGACTGTGAGAGCTGTTCAGCAGTGGAACTCTGTGCCCTGGAGTGTGGTGTAAGCTCTTTCTTTGGAAGCTTTTAAACAGACGCTGGTTGGTCATCTGCCGGGGGTGCTTTGAATGCCATTTTCCTGCTTCTTGGCAGTGTGTTGGACTGGATGGCCCATGAGGTCTCTTGCAACTCTATGATTCTATGATTCTAAGAAACTCTTACTTAAATGGCTACAAGTAGCTAACATAAAGCTCATACCCTTATGGATAGCCACAGAATGAAAACAGCAAAGCTTACTGGTTCCAGAGACACTGTAGGTAAAGGTGGGACAACATCTTGAACTGCATTATGTGTATCTACTAGGTCTGTGTAATCAATGAAAAAATGTTTCCTTAGTCATTACGAAATTGGGGGGGGGGGGGATATTTCTAAAAAGTGTTTCTAAAATATTGTAAGAGGACCACATTGTAACTGTAGTGATATAACAATTTTTCTTACTTTTCGTTAAGTCAATTTTGCCAATATAGAAACTTCAAAGGCCCCTTTCTCCCTCATTGTTAGAGCTATCGGTATGAAACATGCTACAATTGTAACACACATTTATCATTTTAAAAAACTACAGGAGCAATCTGCTTGATTTTGTATGCAAAGGCACAAGTCAACCAGGGCATCATTCCTCCCAAGGTTCTGAAAGATTCACACATTTACTGATTTTTGGGAAAATTTTAAATAGTTTTGGCAAGCACTTTTTTTTAAAAAAAGCCACAATATTAATGTCTCTCTCTATACAACACACAACACATACCATAGAACGTCAACTTAAGGAAACAGTCCAAGACAGATTTACTATCTGTCCTCTTTGCAGATTCAATAATTTATTGGAACTCTGCTGCTTGTGCTGAAAATGAAACTGACTTCAGGAAACTTACGAGGTTACTGAACTATAACAAAAAGTCATGATTCTTAAGTTTTTTTGCATGGGCGTCCCTTGTGTTTCTTAATATCACTTAGTATGTATGAATCTAACAAAATAATGTGACATACAAGACACAAATGACTTTTTGCACAGTTCTAGTGTTTACAATGTCCATATAATGCAGTTCCAAACTGTTAACAAGAAATAGCTAGGTTCTCTCCCTCACACTTTTAAAATCTCTGTGAGGTAAAAATGTGAGGCACTGCTAGGGGATAACTTCTAAGATTCCCCCATTGATACCTGAAACTGCAGCTGAGAGAGTGAACCTTATACGTTGACTATACCTAGGCCAGAAGCACACCATAGAATATGAACGGATGACCTGGAGAGCTCCACAAACACTTCTGGGGAGAATTTCTTTTGGAGCATGGGCATGTGAAACCAGAGATATGGAGTCCATGGATAAGGGGAGTGGGGTTGTACTGTCATTTATCTGGAACACGTTTCTTCATTCTCTTCCTTTATGGAATTTGGCACCTCTTTCCATCTTCTTGTTCCTCTCTTTTCCTACCCACATTACTATTTCCACTCAGCAGATGGCAATCCAGATTTCCATAGTTTGCTCCAATCACTGGTTCCTAATGTGGATGGCATGGTTTATGATAATGCTGTCCTTTCGGTTTGCTGTTGTCTGTGTGCACCACCAACCTCCTTCAGTCATTAGTACTTGCATGGAACAATGCCTAAGGTTCTCCATTCAGAATAATCAAGGTTGAACTATTGCTTTCCCTTATGGCTTGCAGCCTGGAAAAACTTACTTTGGGGATCTAAAACTCCCAGCATTCACCAACTGGTGTGCGTGCATATTATAGTAATTTCAAAATATTTTTCCCAGTGGTTAATTTATCTGCTGATAGGACTGCCTTGCTTGTATGAAAGGGGTGTGTGTGTCACATTGTGAAATGTAGCTGGCAAAACAATGACCTATTGTAGTCTCATGATGCAGGATGCTGTAAAAATTTCTTGCATGCAGAAAACGGCATATTGTCTACAAAATATATTGGGGGGGGGGTGCACAAAATGTCTTTTTTAGTTTTCCACAAAAATCTCAAAAACAGCATATGAAGATTAATCACGACTTTGACAGAACACCCCAATGGACTAAGACATCTCTTGTAAAGTATAAGGACGGTTATGGGTATCTTTCACATTCTTACCAGTATTGCATATCTGAGAATCTGGACTTCGGCCAGACTATCCCTTTGCAAAAGAATCTAGAAACATCAGTTTCCAGTGGTCACTAGGATACATAAAGTGAAAGAGAGAGTATGAGACGGATTAATTCATCATACAGTGGAGCATAAAACTCACATCTGTCCTTTATACAAGCCAGTACACCCCATTTATTAATGCTGTTCTCTGCCTTGCCAGGTCTAAGCAATTAACTCCCCTCGACTGGCTTCTCTAGCAAAGATACTTTATCAGAATGTTTATCCTAGGAACATATTGAATTCCAAAGCAAATTGCATCATTTAAATATGTTGCAGGCTGGTAGATAAATTCCCAGAGACCTGAAATAATTAAGAAGCTCACTTAATGATCAAGAATTTTTGAAGCTGATCAGCTGCTAACTTAATGATCGGGATGTTTAAGATTAAGAAACTGTGGAAAATCAGAGGCACATCATGGTATCATGGTTTAAAGTTCTTTACCCTAAACTTATATGAAATTTAGATTGAAAATAGATTGCAGAAATGCCAAAATTCAAGGTTTCTAACACATCTTGGAAGGAGATTTATCCCTCATATTCTAACCTCATCCTTGTTACCCACTCTCCATACCTCTGCACTGTTTACAAGCAATGAGGTCTAGCTAAATGTTTGTTGGGATATTTTTATTTGTTTTTTTAGATCCAACAAATCTCTTAGCACCAAGATAATATAAGCTTTAAAGCACTTGTGTGGAAAATGATCCCTAAGTGGCATCAGTGTCAATAGGAACATATGGAGCTTGATCACCACAAAGAACACAACACTAGTATTTGCTAAAACAATAAGCATTTAAGCTCATTTCTTTGCATTTCCTTTTCAAGTGGCTCTAGTAACTAAGCACCCTAGAAAGTTGCAAATATAAATGCAGAGTCAATGGGATGATTTACTGACTGGTTTCACAGTACCCAGTCTTATGGCGTGTTCTCTGTTTCTGACGTGCGTATGTGCTGGAAGGAGTGTAGATTTTACTTTTAGCCTTTCTAAGTTAATAAAGACTACACTCCTGTAATCACACTTTGCTCAGTTTTGCCCAGCTGACCAAGCAATCTCTAGACATCTGACCAGCTGGTGTAGCCAGCGAGGTGAATGTGTTTAATGGTCTTATAGGGCTTCTCTTTAGATTGCGGCTGTGTTAGTATCTCCTTTCCCCCTATCATTTCACTTTATGCCTTACAGCTGCTTCTGGAATCTTTATGTCTCAGAGCAAACAACATCAACTCTTGCAGTCCTGATAAACAGAGAAATACTTGGACCATGTACAGTTGCATTTTAAACTCCTTGGAGTTAGCACAGTAGATAGTCTCCCTGCAGAACTGAAATGGACTTGGGGCCAGGTGTCTATGATATATTTTCTTGACTTTGGAGATCTAACTGCAATCATCATGTTAGAGGTAACAGCTGTAGCATGCTTCCACTCAGTAGCTGCTAGTTTGCCTGACTCTATAAGCAAAGGATTTTTTCATATTCATTTTTTGATTTGGTTTTAACTATATAACTTTGCATCAAATAGTATTTTTATCCTTCCTTTGTAGTTTGCAGTCCTCTTTCTCTTCTCTGATATGAGGGCTACATGTTATGTAGCCTCTCACCATGAAATGTTACGAAACATTTTAATAAAAGATGAAGCCTGCCACGTATACTCATCTACAAATCAACCTCATATATAAACCGAGGTTTTGGGTCAAAATTATGGATTTTGATATGACTTACTTATCAGTCAAGAGTCATTTGGCAGAGAGGGGAAAGCACTAATGCTACCTTGGTGCCAGCCACCCCAGGGCACTGCTACAATTTTCCCACCCAGAGATTTCCAAAAGGCCAGAAATAAAGACACAGAGGAAAGAGTAGAGGGGGATAGTGTGCAATTTAGGTTCTTCTGGATGGACTAAACTCTTGGTTCTGCCAGTCTACCCAGAGACACTGGAAGTAGCCCAAGAAAGGAGGAAAGCAAAGGGAAACAGCGATAAGGGAAGATATGCCCAGTTAAATGCACAATTCCAGAGGTTAGCCAGAAGAAATAAGGAACGATTTTTAAACAAGCAATGCATGGAAGTGGAAGAAGACAACAGAATAGGAAGGACAATAGACCTCTTCCAGAAAATTAGAAACTTTGGAGGTAAATTTCAGGCAAAAATTGGCATGATAAAAAAGATGGCAGGGAACTAACAGAAGCTGAAGAGATCAAGAGAAGGTGGCGAGACTATACAGAAGATCTGTATAGGAAGGATAATAATATCAAGGATAGTTTTGATGATGTGGCGAGTGACTTAAAACTAGACATCCTGAGGAGTGAGATTGAATGAGCCTTAAGAAGCATTGCTAACAACAAGGCAGCAGGAGATGACGGGATCCCAGCTGAACTGTTTAAAATCTTGAAAGATGATGCTGTCAAGGTGATGCATGCCATATGCCGGCAAATATGGAAAACATAAGAATGGCCATCAGACTGGAAAAAATCAACTTATGTCCGCATATCAAAAAAGGGAAATGCTAAAAAATGCTCAAACTTTTGTACAGTGTCACTTATTTTTCATGCCAGTAAGGTAATGCTCAAGATCCTGCAAGGAAGACTCCAGCAATACATGGAAAGAGAGTTCCCAGATGTATAAGCTGGGTTTAGAAAAGGCAGAGGAACGAGAGACCAAATTGCCAATATTCACTGGATAATGGAGAAAGGCAGGGAGTTTCTGTTTTATTGACTATTCTAAAGCCTTTGACTGTGTGGATCACAATAAATTATGGCAAGTTCTTGGTGGTATGGGTATACCAAATCATCTTGTCTCTCTCCTGAGGAATCTGTATAATGACCAAGTAGCAACAGTAAGAACTGACCATGGAACAACAGACTGGTTCCGGATTGGGAAAGGTGTATGGCAGGGTTGTATACTCTCATCCAACCTATTCAACCTGTATGCAGAACACATCATGTGATGTGCGGGGCTTGATGAATGCAAGGCTGGGGTTAAAATTGCTGGAAGAAACATTAACAACTTTAGATATGCAGATGATACAACTTTGATTGCCGAAAGCGAGGAGGAGCTGAGGAACCTTCTAATCATGGTGAAAAGAAAGTGCAAAAACTGGGTTGCAGCTAAACATAAAAAACCCCAAGATTATGACAAGAAGAATGATTGATAACTGGCAAATAGAGGGAGAAAATGTGTAGGCCGTGACAGACTTTGTATTTCTAGGTGCAAAGATTACTGCAGATGCAGACTGCAGCCAGGAAATCAGAAGAGAAAACGTTTACTTCTTGGGAGGAGAGCAATGTCCAATCTCGATAAGATAGTGAAGAGTAGAGACATCACACTGGCAATGAAGATCTGAATAGTTAAAGCAATGGTATTCCCTGTAGTAACCTACGGATGTCAGAGTTGGACCATAATGAAGGCTGAGTGAAGGAAGATAGATGCTTTTGAACTGTGGTGTTGGAGGAAATTTTTTGAGAATGCCTTGGACCATGAGAATATCCAACCAGTCCATATTTCAGGAAATAAAGCCTGACTGCTCATTGGAGGGCAGGATATTAGAGGCAAAGATGAAGTACTTTGGCCACATCACGAAATGACAGGAAAGCTTAGCGAAAACAATGATGCTGGGGAAAATGGAAGGAAAAAGGAAGAGGGGCCGACCAAGGGCAAGATGGATGGATGGTATCCTTGAAGTGATTGGCTTGACCCTGAAGGAGCTGGGGAAGGTGATGACCGACAGGGAGCTCTGAGGTGGGCTGGTCCAAGGAGTCACGAAAAGTTGGAAGCAACTGAACGAATAAACAACAACTCAAAGAAAGAAATTGTTCTCTTTTTTTATATAAGAGTTAAGTACAGTGCTTACATTGACCTGTGGATAAGTCAACCTTTTTTGTGGTTGATTTTTCATTTCTAGACATATAAATGAGTATATTGGGTACTTTGTTTTTCTGCAACTCCCTATGCAGCTGTGGGACTGACTTTCTGCTTGCAAATAGTAATTAGCCTTCCTGTGAAAAATTTTATTATTTCACATTCCCGAATAGATTACTGCAACACATTCTACATGAGGCTGCCTTTGAAGACAGTTCAGAAATTGCAACTAGTCCAACGGGCAGCAGCCAGATTACTAACTGGAGCTACATACAGGGAGCATACCACCCCCTGTTGTGTCAGCTCCACTGGCTGCTGATCCACTTCCAAGCTCAATTCAAAGTGCAGCTTTTGACCTTTAAAACTCTATACAGTTCTGGCCCAGCTTACTTGTCCGAACGCATCTGCCTCTATGTCCCACCTCGTAATTTAAGATCATCCGGGGAGGCCCTGCTCTCGCTCCCGCCAACTTCTCAAACGCGGTTGGTGGGGATGAGAGATGGGACCTTCTCGGGCTCCCCACCTGTGGAATGTGCTTCCAAGTGACCTCATCCCTCCTAGCATTCAGGAAAAAAGTAAAGTCTTGACTATGTGACCAGGCTTTTGCACATTAGCACAATGCAGCACTTTGGATTGGAATTGTACTGGCAAGTTGATGGATATGGCTCAATGCTGCTGTTGTGGATGGAACACTGTTTTAATTCAAGTGAATGTGTATTACGTGTTCAATGTTAACTGTATTTTAATGCTGAATGTTTATGGTTTTATATTGTATATTGGCATCGAATTTGTCAAGCCACTCTGTGTCCCCCCTCGGGGGTTGAGAAGAGCGGGGTAGAAATAATGTAAGTAAATAAATAAATAAATAAATGCATCTATATCCTCTTTTGGTTCCTGGATAAAGCAACAATCCTTCCCTTACTTCTGATATTCTGCTTGCCAGGTGTACCAGCCTGCTGTTTGTCCATAGTTTCAGTCTTTAAATGTTAACAAAGAGGGGCAAATGAGTGTGACATTGCATCTGGTATCACCAGTACCATTGTGATTCCAGGAATAAAATTGAGCTGGTTTCTATTACTCTGAAGCTTGGCACATTTGTTTAAAATATACTGTATCTGTAACCGATTATCTGAACAACTCCTGAAATGAAAGAATGAATAGTGGAGACTCACAGCAAATAGGAGTCTGATGAATCCAGAAAGGGGGCAGTGGTTATGGAATAGAAAACCATGACTACAGATTGCTCCAAAGCCACCGAAAGGCTGGGTCATGTTTAAGGATTA